>JWIW01000009.1:0-635293 GCA_000966855.1 Fusarium sp. JS1030 | reverse complement strand
AAGAAGTAGATAGATAGTATCATTAGGATGGGCGGAAGTAAAAAAATACCAGAGAAGGCTAAAGACCATCATCCAGACATCGATCAGGGACTCTGAGTCTCAGAGAGCGGCCATATGTCTCGCACTTGCGGGTCCAGAGGGAAATAAAGCCAGCCAGAGGAGAACAGGTATCTGTAGCGCCGGGAAGATCCTGGACAGTTTTGAAAGAATTTCCGACTAGAGCCGCGATATCTCAGTGGCGTCGCGTACAGTGTGCACGCTTGAGACCAGGTTGAAAGAGCGTTGGGTAGATGTTTTGGTGGCTATCACCAGACTAAGTCCATTTCTACGGTCTTCTGGTTTCCATGTCAGCCAGTGCTAACCCTTTATTCACAGCTGCGGGCCGACCTTGTTCCTATTTTCAACAGGATCGACAAGCTCTAGCACGATACTGCCACAGAACATGACGCCCTCCGGCAGATTAGGGATCTTTCCATGCGTGTTAGGCGGCGATACGAGGCGTTTGCTGCCTCTTAGAAGGTGATAACACAATGAGCCCTCTAGATTTAGTCGGTTTCATCTCGTGCCCCGTCAATCATTTGCATTAAGTGGTTTCGTCTAAACTTCAAGGCCTGGTTGAGCAGAGTGTACCTCTCCCCTCGCGTTTAGGAACTTGGCGTTTAGTTTTCTGTCGCGGATGTCTTTGCAATCTCCGTTCCGAATCAGAACTCTTTCCTCTCTGTTAAGACTTATCTCAAGGTAGACCTATAACGCAGCACCATAATTTTAGAGGCCATTAGACAATCATCACCGGTGCCAAAGTGGAAGACGTTTAGGATGACCCTTTGCAGCACGATCAAATGTTTTACATCTCATCCACCGAGCCTCGGCAATAGCTACGTCCCTGTCGAACGTCTGCTGTGTCTCGATTGCCTCAGAAACTAACAAGGAGACTCTTCAGCAGTTTTTCAACACCCATCCCTCCCAGGTGGCGCCACTCATCTAATTTGGAAAGGTTGCCCAGATTTGAGACGCTGCTGTTGTGTAAAAACTGTGTTCTTTGTTGTGGAAGCTGACGTCTTGGCCTGCGGCTGGGAAAGTAAAAAAAAAGAAAAAGTCAGGTTAGCAAGATTACAACTGCCAATACATTGATGTCTACTATCTTAAAATGGTTTCACTTCTTGTGGTTCAAAGATCTTCTTAGCATACGATTGAATCTTTTGAGGTCGAAAATAACTACGTCTTGAATGCACATCGACCAACTGGGAGGTCAAGATTGGACTTAAGCATAGCCTAGGTATTGAGATCATCTCATCAGAGTTGGCTTCCATATGCAAGTGCTCGATTTATGCCGAAATTACCTGCACAGAGGTAGATCCCTTCTTCGTAAGGAGTGTGCGGGCACGTAGCATCTTAATAAGCGGGCAACACTCCCAACCCCTGCAAACTCTACGGCACACGAACCTTGCAGATCCCAATTACAACCTACCCAATAAAACTCAGGAGTGAGAAACTCAATGTTTCATAAGTGCCGAGTCAGGCACCGGCCGCATAAACTTCAGACGAGGGCATTAAACCCAATTTCTCCCGCCTGTCTCCTGATTCAGGAACCGTATGGGCGCACCCAATCAACCATCTCCCGGAAGCCTTAAGAACTTTAATTAACAGTAGAAGGCCCCGCTAGTTAAGGTTGTCCCATCCATCTACTCTCTCCGAGGGTTCCGCCTATATACGATCTGCTCTTCAAAACTCGCGCGCCTTTTGATCCTTAGTTTTGGGTCATCTTGCTTCTCTACTGTTTCGAAATGTTGTTGTCGCTCGTTACATGCACAGCGGTGCTGGGGGGCATTGTGTCTGCTGCTTCACACCAAACCAACTTGAAGTTAGATTATCCCAAACAGCGTGGTCGTGACTATGACTACACGGGCTTTGAGCCGAGTCAGAATGCCCGCGCGGATGCCATCATCGACATGTTCCGGTTTGCGTGGGATGGCTACTACACGCATGCCTTCCCGCATGACTCTTTGATTCCCAAGTTCAACAACTTTTCGGATGACCGGAATGGATGGGGTGTGACGGCTGTAGATGGCCTCGACACTGCCATTTTGATGGAGCAGACGGATATTGTCAACACAATCTTGGATTTTATTCCCACAATCAACTTCACCAAGACGAACACACCTCAGCCAAGCAGCGTCAGCGTATTTGAAACAAACATTCGCTATCTCGGCGGTCTGCTGGGTGCCTATGATCTTCTCAAAGGACCCTTCCGTCATCTGAAAGTCGATAAAGACAACGTCGAAGCGCTGCTGACCCAGGCCACGTCGCTGGCTGACACGCTCAAGTTTGCCTTTGACACACCCTCGGGGATCCCCATCAACGATGTCTTTATCGAGAACAGGACGTTCAGTGACGCGAGCACCATGGCAGACGGGACTCGAACCACTGGACTGGCCGTCATGGGCTCGCTTGTGCTCGAGTGGCAGCGTCTCTCGGACCTCACTGGTGATCCGCAGTACGGCGAGCTGGCCAACCGAGCTGAAAAGCATTGGCTGTCTCCCTCGTCTGAGATCTGGCCTGGTCTCACAGGCGGCAACTTTAGCATCGAGACGGGTGAGATCCTGGACGAGTACGGAGGCTGGACGTCGGGCAACGACTCGGCCTACGAGTACCTCATCAAGATGTATGTGTACGACCCGGAGCGTTTCGGCCACTACGGCGACCGCTTTGCCAAGGCAGCCGACTCGACCATCAAGCACCTTCTGTCGCACCCGTCGTCCCGGCCAGACTTGACCATGGCGGCGGCCTTTACGGGCACGCAGCAGGTCAACTACACCGAGTTCCTCGCGTGTTTCATCGGCGGATCTTTCATCTTGGGCAGCTCGGCCATGGATCGCCCCGACTGGCTTCGCTACGGACTCTACTTTAGCGAGTGGTGTGCCAACGGGTATCGGTATGCTGCGTCTGGCATTGGTCCGACACTGTATAGCTGGGATCTAGAGCAGTTGGCAGAGCCCGAGAACGTCAACCAGACCGACTTTTATGAGCGAGCTGGCTTCTTCATTCAGGATGGTGCTTTCCGGGGTGGTCAGGCCCCAGAGGCCGTTGAGAGTTGGTATTACGCTTACCAGCGTACCGGCGACCAGTATTGGCGGGACGTTGCTTGGGCTTACACGCTGGCTCAAAACCGCACTATGCGCGTCGGCGGGGGGTTCACCACCATCAACAATGTCTTGGCCCCCGATGGTAATGGGACACGCGGAGGCATTATGGCCAGCTTCATGCTTGCGGAGACGCTAAAGTATCAGTGGTTGATACAGACGGAGAACAAGGGCGAGTGGGACGTGTTGTCGGGAACGCCTGGCGGCGGCGATAACAAGAACTTTTTTGTGTACAACACGGAGGCTCATCCCCTCAAGGTCACTGCTAAAACGCCAGTCTAGATCCTGGTTTACTGTGGCATCTAGTTGCAACTACTCAACTTGTTCACATCGAGGATTTTGAATATGCTTTTTTCTACTTCTTGAAGCCCTGTCTCATCGTCGCTGATACCGACGGAGCGGTTCTGCGCATTGATTTGTTGAATGAATATACGTTGCCTCACTTTGAGTCATTAAGAACTGAGTGGACTACACCCTAGCATAGGCAAGAATCTTCTACAGCTTGTCATGATTAATGAGCTTAATGGCGTTTATAATTCCTTCTCGCTCACTCGTTGGCACTCCTCACTATGACTTGGAGATGTTGCAGCCGCCAGTGAACCAATTAATCGACTACGCAGGCACGCCGCAACAAAAGGTTTGAGAGACCTCCTATTGGCATTGATTGACACTAAAGTAGACAATTTATGGATTTCCTATAACCAATGTTCTAACCAACCTGTTTAATCAGTGGCCCTGTGGTTAAAGCCCCAGCTGTGGTAACTTGCCCTCCCGCCATCCATAGTTACCAGTTCAAGTCTGTCCAAGTACTGATTATAAGAATCAATTTCGCCTTTGTTAACTGATAACCAGATGTCTGGTAGTAAGGTGTATGGGATATAAGCCTGAACTGAATAGCCTGTTATTGCAATAAAGAGATGCGATTTCTATTTCTTTATAGGAGCGGCCCGATTCAACAACAGTCGCGCGTTATTTATACACTTCGCTTTCCGGCACGTTGAATCGACGTCATTACGAGATGAATTGATTTCTCAATCCCCTATAGGGAAAAGCCACAAAATTTGCGCCCAGCCCAAGCCGCGAGTGATTAAAAACATAGGAATAGCTTGTGCACGTATGACTCCTATTGTTTAAATACCATACCGGGTCAAGGTCTACGAGAACTTATTTTAAGAGTATTATAAGCCCTAGCTACGATTTGATTATTATAATTCTTAGATCAGCCTGAGTTTAGACCTACTACATCTAGTATAGAGGTACATCTCATGACTCCGGTATTTTCTAATCACGACTAAGCCACGGCAGACTAGTAGACCCCATTTACCCCCACGGCGCGCTTGTGGGTCGTAAGCAATCTGTTAACCGGCGCAATATATCGACCGAGGGGTCCGTTTTTCTACAAAGAGATCAGGTCATGAGACGGATACGAAGCGGCATTGTTACGTTACATGGATGTATATTGTCACAACGCCACCTTGTTGACCGTCTTGATGCTGGGCCGTTTTTAAAGCTTGTGATCAATTCAAATGATATGCCACAAAAAGATGTATTTTCTTTAGTCTACTTTAAAAATATCGGGGTTCTTAGAACAACGTAACGGAAAACGCCTCTGTAATTCAAATGTCTGATAAGAAAATATTGTCTAGATAGTTTTTAGCTTCTGTAGTTCGACGCGTCATGCCATTGAAGCTGGTGGTATGCTACGTTACTGGGCACAACGAAACTGGCCATGTCCGCTTTTTCGTCTGCACAACAGACCTCAGCTTTTCATCCATGCAACATTTAGGCTTGACTCATGGTCCATTCCCAAAACATGCCCGTATAATCCCGGTCGCCTGGCCAGCCTGTACCGATGCCCACCTGCTTGCTCGAGCTTCTCTCTGGTGCATACAGCAACAGCCATATCATCATCGAGAAGGTTGCATTCCGCTAGAACATCTCCAAAAGGGTCGAGGATCATTGAGCATCCATTCTTCAGCTGATCATCGTCCATTCCAATGGGGTTGGAAAATACAACGTAAACAGCATTGTCATACGCCCGCGCTGGCAACCATTTCATAAGCCATCCTCTTCCTTTGAGACCACTAAACTCGGCACGGAGTGTTGTAGGATCTTTTGCCCTGTTGTGCCATAGGGAAGGCTCGACGAAGCCAGCTCCGGGGCGAGTAGAAGGAGTACACATTGTGACATGGGGCATAAAGATGATCTCAGCACCGAGAAGTGCTGTAGCTCGTACATTTTCCACGACATTATTGTCGTAGCAAATGAGGACTCCACATTTCCATCCGAGCAGGTCAAAGATGACGTATTCGTTTCCGGGACTCAAGTGAGCGCTGATGAAAGGGTGCAACTTGCGGAACTTTGCAACAAAACCGCGGGTGCTATCCACGCAGATGTACGTGTTGTATATGTTGCCAGCATCGTCCTTCTCAAACAGCCCTGCGAGGATAGCAATATTGTTTTCCTTGCTGATTTCCACCAAGCAATGGGTACTTGAGCCGGTCGGGACAATCTCCGCGATATCAAGCAATGCCTCTTTGGACAGCCGACTGGCAAACGTGTAACCGGTAATCGAGCATTCGTGAAAGGCAACAATCTTGCATCCTCGCGCCGCTGCCTCTTTGGCCATGCATCGGATTATATCGAGGTTGGCAGACTTGTCCCCCGTCGCGTTCTCGAACTGAACTGAAGCAATTTTCAAGTCGGACATAGCTAGAGCTCTTTTATCGCGTGGATAGGTGCAGAGGGGAGGAATTTTGCCAACGTGAATGTAGTCCTGTTAAATACTTTGGCTAATGAATCTAGTCCTGTTTTTTCCAAGCTGGTTGCAATTTGAGAGTCATCTTCAAGCCCGGTGTTTATTTGCAACGTTACACAACCTTGCTACTAGCTACCATTCTTGATGGGATGTCATCCAAACTCGAATGTATCTATTTCATCTGGCTCCGTGGTCGGAGGCGACGTCGGATCCCACTGGCTTACATCATCTGTGACAGGCTTCTGACTTAAGGATATCTTCCCGCTTAACTACATATTCGTTCGAGATGCAACATGTCGACATACACGATCAGAGACAAAATGATAGTTTGCTTCTAGTATGCTGCACTGAGCCATACACCGGCTGCCTGTGTCTTCTCCTCTGATCCATGCTCGGTAACTTGCATTTTTCCGAAGCGCCGAGTGAGAGAGAGTCTTCACCACGGCATTTGAGAAACACCGTGGTTGACCGGGCCCACCGAAACACTAATGCTAGCCTTTCCCGCAAACCTGGGGGCGGCTAAGAAAGTCGGGAATGAGAAGGGGGCTCTGGCGAGATCTCGCCAATTGCAAGACTAGGATTAGCCAAGGATCTTGATGATTCTTCCCTCGGATCCACAAGTCACGATGTTGGAGCTCTGCCCGAGTTTAACCTCGCAAGGTCCTGACCTGGACGGCTAGACCTAGTGCAACTTCAGTTTCCTTGGCTGTTGGTCTTTGTGGAAGTTGTTCAAGATAGTCTCCCTCTATCACCTTCTGCTGCATCTGCCCACTCTCTCGCCACCACACTCGACTTTGCTCCACTGGCTAATGGAGCGCCTCACAGGTGTGCAGCATGACCCGGCTCGTACGGCTGGTTGCGAGACGCGGACGGGCCATCGCGCCTGCTTCGACTGCAGACGGCATGTGAATCGTGAATACCTATGTTCCTGCTTTTCCTCATTCCTCTGATCGTGCTTGGCCTGCCATTCCTCCTCAGCCTTTGTTTATCTGAGTCATGATCCTAATGCTAACGCGCATCCTGTTTCTGTCCATAGAAAGAAGACAAAATGTGAGTAGTTCCGGCCCGAATCTACCATCACCCATCAAGGGCCCCTACTGACCAGATTTCTCTTTTCAGGCGATATGAGACAGCCGACTTGCGGGCTCTGCGAGAGAACTGGAGGATCCTGTACCTTTCCCACTAAAAGAAACAAGCCAGGGCTGCGGCGCTCGGCCGCTGGCCACTAAGACAGACATCGGATTCATTCACGAAAGCTTGGTAATGCCGATGAGGTCCTGATAATTTTTGGGTTTTCCAATACTAATAATTATTGATTAGAACGTCTTGTTGACCTGCTCGAGTCACGACTCACCGATGGACAAGATATTGACATGCTAGCGCAACAACTATCTGTCACAGATTACTCGACTGCTCATTCCAGCAACAATGACTTCCTTACGCCGCCTTCGCTAGACAATTGGGGGCGGGATCAACAGGCCAAGGATCGCAATGGTGATGGATCTGTTTCCACGACGGGAACCCCACCTGATAACTATAACAACGACCAGTCCTTTCCAGGCAACCCCATTCACTCGTCAAGAGATGGCTGTTGCGAGTGGTGGTTGGCCGTCCCTGAACAACTTCTTACGGACCTTATCCATCTGTTTTTTGACAAGATCCAAGCCTGGCTTCCACTTCTCCATCGCCCAAGGTTCTTCGCTCGCTACATGAAGAATGGCGTTTTCGCCACAACGAAAACGCAGCCCTTTTCTGACATCGAGTCACTCCTGCTCTGCGGCATGTTTGCTCTCGCTGCCCGACACTCGTCAAATCCATGGTTCCAGGACATTCCAGCACCGGACCGTGGACAGCGCTTCGCCGACGAGGCTAGCAAGTATTACGCGATGCCTCGTGCGCCCGAACAAGGGCCAACGCTTGAGTATCTCCAAGGTTGCATCTTGCTGGCCATCTACGAGTACTCCTCCGGACCTTCGCACCGCGCCTGGATCCTTGCCGGTGTCTGCGTTCGTTTGGCCTACGATTTGAATCTCTGCAACATGGACGAGCAAGACAATAGCGTCAACTCAGAGGACTGGTCATGTCTGGAGGAACAGCGGCGAGCGTTCTGGCTGGTTTGGGAAGTCGATACGTTTGGTTCCGTCATGTCCAGACGCCCAAGCTCTATCAATCGCTCACTGATGGCAGTGCGGTTGCCCGTGAGCGACGCGGACTGGTTCGCTGACAACCCAGTCAAGTCTCCAGTCATTGATTCGAGGCCGCCGGAAGCTTGGAAGATCCTCCTCGACTCGCCAAATCAGAATGAGCGAGCATGGTACCTTGTGGCCAACATTCTCATGACGGTTGCGAGTGAATTTGCCGCTGGTCGACACACTTGTCGGCGGGACAAAGATGAGCTTGTTGACGCCATCACATGTTTCTCTATTGTAATATCGCAGAGGTTCAACCTGGAAGATATTGAATTCTCTGGCCCCTGTAGCGATCCTGCGAGGCAAAATTGGGTCATTGGTTTACACCTGATGCTTATGTGTGCTCGCGCTACCATACAAGCCAGTTTCGCAGTACGACGACGAAGGGCGCCGAGCTTGCCACAAAACATATCTCGCATACTATACCAATGGCGGCCGGAGTACATGCGTTTGAGTCAACCATTTCTTGCATGCTGTCTGCTATCAGATCGAGCATACCCTTCCCAAGAGACGTTACAGGCTCCGGGGATGCGCTATCATAATATCGAGACAGTGAATCTAGTATTGTCTCAATATGCCTCGGTTTGGAAACTTGCCTCTGTTTTATTAGGTGAGTTGGCTTCGCCCAAAAGATTGACTAGCTCTACTTAGACTTGACATTGGTAGATTTGAGGGCATCTTTGATCCGCTGTGACCATATTTCAGCAGGCGCCTTGCTCGAAAAGCGTTTTGCTTTGTACTTTCCTCATCGTGCTTCCCCTGGGCGCCAAGACGGTCAATCCAATTTGATGACAGTGGCGATCAGTGGGACGGCGAGAAACGACAATGAAGCTGATGCAGAGATCTGGTCAGACCCCGACGTGGGACAGCAACAGATTTCCCAACCCTCTGGGGAGCTAGGAAATGTAGACGGGTGGATAGATGAGCTGTCCGACATACCTGATCGAGAATTGTCCAAGTTCCTGCATTTGGATAGCCGGAACGATTGGAATTCACGGCAATCGTTCGAATACATCAGTGGAGAGAATCAGCAGCTTGATTATCTACAACTGTAAAAACTCATTGTAGCTCAGAATTCGCCAAGCGAGCGCCCGCATAACCGATAAGCCTTTTGAGATGTAAACAATCAGAAAAGTTGGAGGCTCTCTTCGTGAATAATTTCTGCCTCTTTGAGACGGTGATTCTGGGCGGACTCGTACATATATATCGCTATATTCTCATCGTACTGTAGGCCAGCCAATTCATGATCAATCAGTACGTCGGTATACGTGTCAGACTCGTCTTTCCGTTCTGTGGCGGAACAAAAGGCTGTTGTTAACAAAAAGCTGTTTTAATCTGGACAATCTGAGGGACGCTTCATATATAATCAAGAGACCGTATAAGCGGCTAAAATGATCCAGACGTTCCTGAACGTATGCTCTTATGGTGGCTTTAACTGCAGCTTGCACGATACCGGGTGAAATGCCGGAAACTGGATCGACCCTATCCAGTCCCCCCCGCCGTTTGGGGCCTAGATCTGCATGATTGTTGGAATTTAATCATAAAAGCCCGCAGGGTGGTGCTAGATTATGACCGTGAACCGGATCCCATCCCGAATCCGTCGCGATTTGTATGAGGTAGTCTGGCCCGGCCTTACGCGGACGCCGGTCTGCCGTGGGCCCTGGGGCTGACAAACCACATCAACGGCTTTGTTTTATTCCGTTATTTGCCGGGGAGATAGTCAGCACGTCTCATCGGGTCTTTGACCCACTACGGCAGAGATGATGTGTTTCGTCAGGCTCGTTGAACCAGAGGAGGAGCATTCCGGCCCCGGCCAACCTCGGTGACCGGGGAAGCGAGTCGCTAATCGGCCACGGGGAAGATGCCTTTCCGACATGTGCTGTCCAAATAATCTCATCTCAACCCTACATCGGTGCTTTTTTCAGCTTGGCGATTTCACTCAGTCTAGCCTGCAGTTGTTAAAGGACAGACCAAGTCTCGTCGCCCAGCTAATGACAGCATCTGCCTCTGAATCGCCATCTTGTTCTTCATTGCCGCCAATTATCAGCAGCTATGGCACCAAATCCCGAAGTCCTTGACAGTTCTCGACCCGATCCCGAATTTGAACAGGCATGTTGCTCTTTACTCACTGGTTCATGACCATCACCCGTTAATAACCAACGAACATTGTTTGAACTACAGCTCGCGAAGAAATCAGGCCCTCCACCACTACCTAGCAACACCAACGTACAAACCCTTCGGAGGCTAACAAACGAGTTCAAAAACAAAGCGCGCGAAAATCTCGATGGACCTCTTCACGAGTTAGCCGAGCGCGATATTGAGATACCCGTTCGCGACAGCAGCAGCATTCTCGCCTACGTTTATGCTCCTTCAAAAGAAGCAACAGATGCTTTGCCAATCTTTCTCTTCTTTCATGGGGGGGGATTCTGCATTGGCTCGCGCCACGACGACTTGGAGTCTAACAGAATCATTGCTTCCAAGACGGGCATTATCGTTGTCAGCCTGGAATACCGCCTGGCCCCTGAGCACCCTTTCCCGCAGGCTATTCACGACGGTTTCGATGCATTACATTGGGTAGGTGGCAGCGATTTCATCAAAGGATTGCACCACCTAACGCCGCTGATGACTCTTCTATCGGTAGATTGCCAATAATCCGAGTCGGGTACATCCTGCCGCATCCCCATCGTCAGGTCTCATTGTTGGCGGCACTTCAGCGGGTGGGAGTATTGCCAATGCTGTTGTGTATCTGAACCGCGATCTTGGGTCTCCCGTCACCGTGACTGGCCAGCTTTTGAGTGTTGCGCCTCTTCTTCCACCCCCTGTGGTTCCGAGAAAATATCAAGATGATTATATCAGTCATAAACAAAACAAAGATGTAGCAATACCTTCGGAAGAGCTGACTCAATTATTTCTTGGTGAGATCATTCATCGCGTCTCCATATACACTCTATGACTGACCAGGATCCATCTACAGCTGCTTACAAGCCAGACAAAAGCTCGCCATTAGCGGCTCCCGCAATTCATCCTTTAGGTCATGCGGGAATCCCTCCCACTTATTTGCAAGCTTGCGGCCTTGATAGATTGCGTGATGAAAGTCTCATCTACCAGCGGATACTCGAGCACGAGAACGGCATTGCTACACGGCTAGATCTCTATCCAGGATTGCCTCATCATTTTTGGGAGTTCTTCCCTCAATTAACCAAGCAAGTCGAGAAAAGAACGAAAGATACCGTTGAGGGGATTCAGTGGTTATTGGAAGCTGCCCGGGCGTAAGGCAACTTGGCACATGCGTAGAAACCACAGCTCTTCAGATTACGTTAGCAAAACAAGTAAAGGATTCCCCTAGATCATCGTGTTTCCCATTAAATCCCAAAGATCAATAACGGCGATAAGTAAATGGCATGAGTCAACTAAAAAGCTGCCAGGTGGACTTCCAGTTATGATTCAAACGCACTCGTCCTCGAAGTGACTGACTGCACAAACCGCCATTGTAAAGGGCATCTCCACGCACAGCTCGCTCCTCGCGAACTCAAAAGCCAGCTTTCGGAATGGCAACATTGACGCTCGCGAAAACCCGATAACAGCTCAAGCAGAAAGACGAGCAACATGGAGGGTAGACTGCAATACTATCATCTCGGTAGCTCACAGAGATATGAGGTAATTAGGAGCAGGCTAACACCCGGAAAAGCAATCCAAATAACTCCGGATACTTAGGGGACGGGAGTGTTCTCATTGGTTCCAAACTCGATGACGGCTTCGGCATCGTTGTTGAGTGGGGACGGCTTTCGTCGATGACCGGCTTGGCCGTCCACCACGGTCCCCTCCGAAACCCCAGATCGGCTTCAGATGCTCAAGACCAAGGCCAAAGATGCTAACATTAAATAAGACATCATAACAAAGCCTTTAGGCAGGGGTGTCTCCGCAGTAAGCCTTCATTGCCTGGGTAGTTTATATGCCAGCGACTTTTCTGCCAACGATTCCCCTCCGAGCTCAATTATCACATACAGTAAAACGATACCTCCACAATGACCACCAACAATGTCATCGTCATAGGCGCTGGCCCTGTCGGTCTCTTTTCCGCACTGCTGCTCGCCCAGAGAGGAATTAAGGTGACCGTGTTTGACTCGGACGAGGGAATTTGCCGCAGTCCAAGGGCTGTTGTGTGAGTTGTGGGGTGGCGTTTCTTCATCAACTAGGTAGACTACCTTTTGCTGACCTTTCCTTATCCAGACAACTTCCTGCGGCAAATCTAGAGTTTGCGAAGGCTGGAATACTCCAAGACGTTCTTGATTTCGGCCACAGGTCTAACGACGGAGTCTGTTGGAGAGATGGCAATGACACGACCAAGGTTCTAGCTGATATGACTCCCCCACCATCTCAGAATCCAAACATTTGTGCTGCAATGCTCGGGCAGCATGAACTGTGCCAAATATTCCTCAAACACTTGCACAACACGGGTAATGGAGATGTCATCTTCAACCATGCCTTCATCTACGCCCAAGACCACGGGGACTCGGTCATTGTTCGCGTTAAGCGTTCGCTAGACGACCAAGAGTTAAGCTTCGGCTGTCGATATCTGATTGGTGCTGATGGCGGTCGAAGTTCGGTCAGGAAGCACTTGAACCTGCCCTTAGAGGGATATACCTGGCAGAATATCCGACTCGTCGCTGTAAACATTTTATATGACCTCGACAAATACGGATGGAAAGGTGGGAACTTTGTTGTTCATCCAGACGACTGGGCAATCGTTGTCAAACGTGGAAAAGGGCCCCAATGGAGGATTGCTACCAGCATGCCCTTCGTCGAAGGCCCGGATGGAGAGCCCCTCGATGACAGGAATGTTTTCCCCGCCATCAAAGAGAGGGTAGCAAAACTACTACCAGGCAACACGGATAAAGTGGTTTACACACAAGCCGCCCCGTACACGATTCATCAGCGATGTGTACCTCAGTATCGGGTCAAGAATATTTTACTGGCTGGAGATGCTGCTCATGTAAGCCTATGGAACCTTTTGCTTTAGCTAGCCGTCTATTGAACTCACTCTTACAGTTGAATAATCCTGTTGGTGGCTTGGGGCTCACGACTGGCATATTGGATGCCGCGCATCTGGCCCAGGCCTTGAGCAAAGTTCTTATCGACAACGCACCCGACGCTGTCCTCGACGAGTACGCCCGAAATAGACGTGACGTCTTTACCAAATTGACAAACTCATTATCAACCACAAACCTATTGAGGCTGCGGTCGTCGGCACCTGAAGATGTTGTGGAGCGAGAGAATTTCTTCAAAATCTTGAATGACTCATCCAACGTCCAAGGCATACTTGGGGTTATTTCAAAGGAGATGGGACTATCGACTACCCTGGGCTAACTCGAACTTGGACCTTTGGTATAGTGTTAGAGGTGCTGTCTTGAATAGAGGAATGCATCAAGTGTGCTGCTGTTAGATCAGCCTCTGATGCGATTCCTCGTAGTTGTTCTTAGGGTTGCTCTTAAAGAAAGTGGTTGCTCGTCCTTCTCAGACAAGTTTAGGTACATGATTAACTACTCGGCCAGCGTTCCATAACCCCAATGTTCTATAGCCGGCGTGTTTAGGTTAGTCTTTCAGGGGCTGCTGTCGGGTTTCTGGCCCCAGACGACCTTCTGCTTGAAATACCCATGGTGCTTCCCTGAACGCAACTCCCGTCTAAAATGTGCAATGTAGACCATAATCTCTGGCTTGGACCAACCCAAGGTATGAGCCATGAATAAGACGAATCCTTCGCTATCTGTCTCGAGACCATATTGGGTGTATCGCCCCATCTCTTTCAGGACTGGGTCTTTCGGCCAGTCGCCAATGGGGTTCTACTTGGGTCAGCGTAATTTATGTTTGGGAAAGGGTGCTTTACCTTGAAGTCGAATTCTTGGATGTTAATAAAGCCGGCTTCTTCCAAGGCCTTCTTCTGCGTGCCGTCTTCAACCACCGTGGAGCTTGTTCCTAGTTTCTTACTGCCTTCGATGAAGAACTTCCCCCAATGACCCATGGCCGAATCATCGGCAACAGTATCGTCATCAGAGCTGACAATGCAGGAAGCCTCGAGGCTTTCAACCCATCCACCTGGCTTGCAGACCCTGAATGCCTCAGAGGCAAGAGCATTCCAGTCTTTGATGCTTCCAAATAGCCATCTCAGATGGATATAATCGGCAAACTCAGATGCGAAAGTCCATTCTCGAGTGCAATCTTCAATCTCGCTAAAGTATGCTGTTAGACGACTAAAATCCTGCTGAAGCTTTTGTCATGAGAGAAGACTCACAACCGCAAGTTCGGAGGGATCCAGGAAGGCTGGATAGGAGAGAGATCTGTTCCAATGACCTCTGCGCCGGGGTACTCATCGGCAAAGTCACTAGGAGCTAGTTGTTAGAGAACAGAACGGGTCTCTGGTAAGTTTGTTCACTTACATGGCCCAGATGCCTGTTGGATTTCAAGAAAGATTAGCCCTGCCCCATAGAGAGTACTTTTGTCTCAGCATAAATGTATGTAGGGTTCCAGGGGCCCATACCAGTTCCAGTTCCAATATCGATGACTTGCTGGATCACGAGTCAGCGCCAACCACGTAGACACAAAATTCAAGATGGCTTACCTGGACCTTGTCTTTTTCTAAAGGCGCCAGATGAAGTTTATCTCCAAGACCACGAGTAAGGATATGATGGCTTTGGCTGAATTAGTTCCTCTGGTCTTGGCCACTGATCTGCTAGTCAACTCACGTCAAGTCCATTAATTCATTCTGCGCCTCGTCATTAGATCCCCTGGAGAAGAAGATTAGCGGGCTCTGCAGGGTTGATGAAAACATGCGATTTCGAGGCTCTTACCAATATTGCGCATTTCCTTGTTCGCTGTGGTAGGTTCTTCCATGTATCGTCCTGTACTCGAGGATGCTCGAGGTGACAGACGCGGTTGAGGAGGCGTTGTCGGCGTCGATTGTCGAATCAGAATCGTTGAGGCCTAGTTCTTCCCTCTGCCTAAGAGTGAGCAATTTCGGTATGCCCGTTTTGTCACCGTCTCCTTTTCACTCTGACGAACCTGTGCGATTTGAGCCCAATGCTCCGGGGGAAGAATAGCCGGAGCAGCCGGCGGGGAGCCCTCGGCTTCGGCGGCCGTGGAGGCTGGGCGGGGGGGATCTTGGTCAGCCATCTTGAACTGAACTCAAAATGCCAATTAGTGTCCCTCGTTCCTGAGATTGCGACGCGAGGCTTCGTTAGTTGCGCATCAAGGCTCACGCACTAATAAATTAGACAGCCGCTCAGGCGAGGTAAAGTGTGGGTTGAGGGGGATTTGCACAGTGGTCTGAGACAATGGTCTCAGACACTGCGGGGTCATTATTAGCCTATTTGTGATGACCACGTGTTTTACCGCGGAATTTATGTACGGCTTGCTGCTGCATGTGAGTGTAAAGACTCGTTCGTCTTGTTGAACATGCGGTATTGACGCCTCAGGTCAGGTGTGGCAGGTAGTTCCAGAGTGAGTTTAGACTGTTTGCGCGAAGGCAAGCTAACGTAGACCTCGTGGCAGGGACAGATGGTTCAGATTTGATCATCGGCCAGGTACCCAGGAGTAACAACCGTGGAGCATTGTGAAATGAATCGAGATTAGCCTTGCTGTCTAAGAAGGTGTTGATTCCGAAACTTGGTCGCATACCAATGTATGAGATGCAGCAGATGATGGAGAATCTGTAGAGTCGCTGTTGATCAGAGTGCAACCATCGGATCACCACTTGGGCCTTGCTAAATCACTATCAGGTGGTGCGCAAATCTCAGTATTGGCCTGTTATCACCCTAGCACAAATTACGTAATTACGGAAGAACCCCACCATTCTCATCGAACGTACCAGAATGTTCATTTGTCTTACCTGTTTATCCCAATGTTTAGGTTTGTACGTTCTCAAAATGCAAGGAATACCTCTTGACTCGGTATTTCATATACTTGAATGCATTGTCTTAGACATGCGGTGGGTTAACTATCTCCTTGATCCTTTTCCCGCGGTCATATAGCTCGCTGTATTTACACAAAACGTCCCCGAACGAAGGCGAAAACAATCGTCAATTTAATAATGGGCTTCTGTATGTATTAGACGGCATATTCAATTGGAATTGTCGGTTAATAGGATCATCAGTTCTCCACATACTGGCCATTTTGATTTCATATTAACTCCAGTTCTTTTGCTGTGGTAACCACCTCTATCTGTTCATCTATAATGCAGCAGTGATACCGGCTAGACTTATTGAATTTGCATTGCCCATGCGCATGTAGCCTGGACTCTACATCGATGTCCCCAGAACCCTAAAACAATCTGTAACCGGGCATGTTATAAGCATCCCATCCGTCCTCAAACTCGTACCCCATCGCCTCACCCCCTCTCTTCACCATCCGTCTCATTGGACAGGCGGGGGTGGTCACTACCTTGGTAGTCGTAGGTGTTGGAAGTGTGGTTGTACTTGGCGTTATTCCAGCTTGAGAGCATGCGCTGTAGTATGCCTCCGGAGAGTCACAGTACGTAGCGTATGTAGGAATAGCTGTTGGGTAGATGGTGGTGGCCGTTGGCTCACCTTCGGCACGAGCAGTCAGCTGGTTGAGCACCTGTCTCTTGGTAGGAAAGCCGGTGGGAATTCGGACGACAAGAGTGGGTGTTTCTTTTGTGGTGGTGCTATGGGATCGTCAACGGGTTCATCTTCTAACCAAAGGCGCGTCCATATCACTTACACCGTATATGGGCTGACGGTGACGACATCGAGTTCCTTGCAGTCCGATAAGCGACTACTAAGAGGAGGGTCCCCAGCATTGCCGCCCACACCCCGATTGCAGATGTTGGCTGAGGCGGCAGTTGTCGCAGATATGTCCGTTGAGACGGTTATAGTGACGCCGGTTGTAGTGAAACTTGGAGTTGCACTCGTTGCTTCGAATGCGCTCGTTGTCTCTGCGGATGCGCTGGTCGCCTCAGTTGTGCCAGTTGCTTCCTCGGATGTTGTGGCGGAAGAGACGGAGCTCGAAACGTCGATATCAATGATCTGGCCATTTTGACACAGCTCCGCTATTCATGGGCATCAGAAACAAGCTACAACGGGGAGAATTAGTCTCTCTTACCTTTGTAAACTATAAGAGAGACTGCGATGCAGCCAGAAGGTCGCGACGTGAAAGTGATGTAGACTTGTCCATTATTAGGATCTTGGCAAAATCCTGCCCCGCCATTCGGCAGAGATGGATCGTTGAACTGGAGAACATCTTGGAAAATAGAAAACGTTTTGGTAATACTGTTGGCTGGGGGGGCGTCCTGGCTACGGAGCTCTTTGTAACCCTCGCCGGAATAGTAAATAGCGACACCTTGCTCCAGAAGCTCGTCTGAAACAAGCTGAAAGCTAGAAGCAAAGTTGCAGCTATCAGGGTTATTATCCCCAACGAAACCTCCAATCACCCTCTTTTGCAACCGTCGCTGTTGCTGGACAGCCAAGATAACGGCTGGGCCAGCACTGGCGGTCGCAGTCGAAGAAGTCGATGTCTCAGTTGATTCACTGGCGATGGCGGTAGTACCGGTCGAAGTTTCTGAGCTCTGGGCGCTGTCGACACTGCTGAGGCTCTCTGTGGCCGTAGTCTCACTCGAGGACGCAGTGTTGGACGTTTCCACGCTCTCGGTGAGTTGCTGAGCCTCACTGCTGGCGACGCCAGTAGACGTCAACGAACCAGAGGCATGAGGCCGGCACAAACCAGCGACGACGCTGGTCGCCTTCAGGAGAGTGAGGGCAATGACAGTCGAAGGCCTCATAGTGAGCTCGCGACATGCAAATGTAAAAAAGGTGAGAGGAGCGTGCCAAGAGAAACATCCCCAGCAAGCTCAGGCTAGGGGTCTTTAATTGTTAGGGGGATGCGAAAGTGGCGCCTAAGAATCTGTCTATTGGTTTGAACAATGACTAGAAGAAGTGAGTTATGGGCTCGCCGGCGTTGATTAACACCAGACTGGCCTAGCGACCGTACTTGCCCCTGGCTAGTTGCCGCCACAGAGCCGTTTGGTGGATCCCGCTAACAACGACTATCGATTTTCGGAGCTTGCTAGCCAACTTGAGAGGGAAAGGAGATACGAGATTTTGTTCTAGAATTGTAGAGATGAGACTGAAGGAACAAATAGGGCGCCGCGCCCGAAGACGATCGTGCTAGGATAAGCCCTGCATAGCTACAAAATAGCGCGCAACGTGATCGAAACGGGAACCGAAAGAATCTATCATAGGAATAGCTACGTGACGCCAGTAGGCGCAACACGAGACCTGGCAGCATAAATAGCACCAGTAACGATAGCAGAAACACTTTCACCATCATTTTGGCAACGAGAGACACACGGGAACGCGAGCAGTCTCTTCAGGAAGGACTTGTCGGGCTAAAGTGTAAGCTCGAACCGGATATCCAGGCTTGCCAGCACCGAGGAGAACCGCAGTGATTGGCAGTGGGTGGATGAAGTCCGGCTTACCGCAGACCAGAGAAGCTTGATGTTAAATTCTGAGGAATAGCTTGGATTATAACATAGAGAGAAGATCAGGTATGGACTGCTGAAGAGATTCATAAGTTTCGGGACGAGTATTGACGGGCATGCACTGGTAGAGACATAGCTGTGCATAGCAAGCCCCGGGCTTCTTATAGCCAAGGGGGAATCACATTCAGCAATCAACGCTTCGATGATTTGAGGTTACCTTGACAGCTATCCGTGGTATCATCCCTGCTGCGCCCATCACCGCTGTCGCACCATTAGGCATGTTAGGTACCTTGGAGCGCTCTCCTTTGACCTCTCTAGACGACTTGGCCACCCTCAACTGTGAATGGTGTCATGGTATGTTGTCTTGAACTCCCGTTGCTACATAATCAGAAAAGCCGGCTGGCTTTTGCCTTGATCAAACTCTGAAGTCGTGAATCGAAGTCCTGGGTAGATTGTTAACGCCGTGATAGGTAGTAAAGTGGATGCATCGCTTCAAGAGCAACAAGGCATCTAGAAGCAAGGGAAAATAGGACCCAGTGCCTTTAGTCTTGGGTGAAATCAAGTACACAGTGGGGGGTATCATTGATACTGGTATATCGAATGTCCTCTTCATTCACGGCCATCCCGGCGATGATGATTCTCAAGAAGCCGGTCAATCTCAGAGATTTCCACTATATACGTACTATTCTGGCCGAGAACACCCCCCAATTCCAAATTGATAGCGTCTGCACGAGCTCGGCGGTAGATGTCTCAGAACCCCGCCGTGTGTCACACGCGCGCACCCATGCCATGAGTAATATTGTTAGGCACGTACCGCACACTTTTAGAACTTGTGTTGGGCCGGCATAGCTGCTAACAGGTGAGGTGTCTTGATGTAACCATGTCTCTTGGCTGGCCTTCTAGGTTCGGTATGTCTGCAATGCATACGCTAGTTCAACCCTCTTTTTTGGACTTCAATACTGCGTAGCGGCAAGGAGTGTCTTGAGACATCAAATATTTATAAAAGGATATTCCATGATTAAATTATTACGCCTAGACGCTTGGCTGCAGTCTACTGGTGACAATATGTACAACTATGTCATGGACAGGTTCTATCATTCCACGTACCTCGATACTAGGTAACAACTAGATCGATAGTGCTGNTCTTATATTCCCGTGTTTTCTAACGATGACTAGTTACGTAGCCTCAAAGTGGACCTATAACTAAGCCCTAGCCCAGGGTTTTGCTAGGCAGCAGCTATGAAGAGCCTTTGTCGAGTCCTGAGTGGCTGAGATCCCGAAGGAATCCAAATAACCCCCAGCCACCTTTCATCCACCTTTTATCATACCTACCGAAGACATCTTCAGTTTCCCCGCTTGAAATGCGAATTTAAACATGGCATCACCATCATCATCGCCATCAAGGCCCGCGTCGACGGGAGGCAAGGCTCCAATCAGGATCAGATGCTGGATGGTAGCTGAAGAAGCCCCCTCCCACGATGGTACGCTCTGCTGCTCAGTCTGGGAGGCCGAAGAAGCATTCGTGGACCCGGAGCCCATCAAGCGTCCCAAATGGGGCATTCAGATATACGACACGAGATCCGACAGTGGAAAAGATATGACACGACTCAAGGAGCTTGGACTGAAGATATACAAGGACACATGGGATGAGCGAAGCGCCATGGGTCGCGGGACGCTTGATCGAATCGACCTCTATGGCCTGGCCATGCCCGATGACATCCTACCAGCTGAGCGTGTAGAGAGGTGCAAGGCTCATAACATGAAAGAAATCGCTGCGCGAAACGCGACGGGAAAAGCCGACTTTTACATCCCTCAGATGCCCCAGGACTCTCTTTATCCAAACCGACGCTCCATTCTGGTCATTGATAGGCCTCAGGATAAATGGGACGAACCTGACGAGGGTGGCTTCCTATATGTTCGCTGGGGTCCGAAGTTCAATATGAAGAACCCTGAACCTGACCGTGGAGCTGTTTCATCACCGGAAAGAAGCGACTACAAAACCGAATTTTTCCGTTATCAATACACCGATGAGGTGCCGGGAGTTTTGCAGAACATGAGGGACGGCGTTGAGTGGTTCGAAATTAATTATGTTGATTCGGGCCTATTGGACGAAGAGTTGAAACAGGCTGTCGAGAAGTCGGCGAAGGAGGCGAAGGAGGTGAAGTAGGGCTTCAATATTGATTGAATTCTTGCCCACACGGGGAAAGATCATATAGCTTGCTTTTGACTACCCATACTCTGCACATGTTGTCTGACTGCGATACATGCCCTTAGGGTGGTTGGATTAAGCTTATTTTCACATAGGTAGATCGAGCTATCTCGGACCTCGGGGTCCACGGGATCCGGATGTCCAACCACCCAGACACATTTACTCAGTTTGGCAACAAACCGCGATAACTAAGCGGCGATTCGGCATTCTCGCTATTCCATTCTGTTTCTTGTCCGAGGAAGGTGGCGTTATGGAATTGTCTTTAAAGAACATGTTATGGCTCCAAATGTGATCTGTTTATTTGTCACCATTATCATTTCTCATTTAGGTTTTCTACACAATGCCAACTGTTCTTGTGACTGGAGCAACTGGCCAGCAGGGTGGAGGCGTCATAGACGCCCTGATGAGCCTCCAGGACCCCAACTTGCAGATACGTGCCCTCACTCGGCGACCAAACTCCGCCGCTGCCAAAGCTCTTGCGGCGCGGGGCGTCCAAACGGTTCAAGGGGATCTTCAAAGTGGCGAAGGCATCGCTACGGCACTAACTGGCTGTGACGCTGCGCATCTCGTCACCGATTTCCGTGGTCCAGAAGACGTGCCTGGAGAAATTAGACAGGGGAAGATATTCGTCGACAAAGCCAAAGAAGTTGGCTTAAAACACCTGGTCTTTTCCTCCGTCGCCGGCGCCGATTTCGCCCAGCCCGTCGAACATTTTTACTCCAAGTTCCAAATTGAGGAGTACATCCGCGAATCGGGCTTGTCATGGACCGTGGTTCGCCCCTGTGGATTTCTTGAAGTTATTCCCCCGCCTGGTTTACCCCGGGCCCTGATGCTGGGAGCCTTCGCCGCGACCATGGGTAGCGGTAGCCATCCATATGTGTCCTGTGTCGACATTGGGAGAATGATTGCGCGGGCGCTTCTTGAGCCTGACAAGTTTGCTGGCCAGATCATTAATTTGGCGGGCCAGCGGGCGACTGTAGATGAACTGCAGGACGCATTGGCTCGGGGAGCTGGAACTCGAAGCTGGCGCATCTGGGTCCCTCGATGGCTGGTCCTGCTGCTGTCTCCGTATCACTACAGACAGATGTTTGAGGTAATGAACTTCACCATCCCTTCTCATTTGTTAAGAACGTTTCATCATACTGATAACTTGACATTAATAGTGGCTCGGTTCGGTTGTCCAGCCTGGGGATCCGGAGGAATGCAGGCAAATCTTAGGATCCGTTCTCAACATCGAAGATTGGTCCAAGAAGCAGAAGGCCGCAGCTGACACGGAACTCGCCAAAAAGAACAAGTAGCCTTCTGGCAACCATCCACCTCGATCATTGCTTCTAAACTTTGACGCGCATCCTACGTCTCAATGATTCCACATCACTTCACTTGCCGGACTTGTACCTCGAGAGCTAGTGTTTGTCGCAGATAGCATGTATAATTAATATTTCGTATCATCAGCACCTCAACATACCCAATGCTACATAACACCGTAACGTCGAGTCTTGAGAGCTGCCAATCAAATTGAGGTCGTCTAAGCGGGTGTAAGTTGTGTCAGCCCCACAATGGCCTTTTGCTGAGCAAGGATTACCATACGTAAATCTGCTCTGAAAGCTGAACAAAGATCAAGAGAGTTCAAACCACCTAGCAAACGCATAATGTTTCATCCCCGAGATAACCCCTGTCCCTATTTTACGGAAGCCCAGCCGAGGAAAGCATAACCCCTGACGTCCATCTCTTTGAACCCACAAGAGAATAAGGATGAGCTATGATCTTGAGCTATGGTTCACTGAAATAGCTCTGTAGAAAATCTCTAATTTAGGTGATTATCGATCTTCTTGCTGGCTAGCAACACTAAGTGAGTGTCCAGGTCAAAGAAGTCTTTGCTGTATTACCTTTTCGGACCATGTCGATAGTCACGGCTATCATAGAACTCAAAGTTAATTGAGCTTTACCCCTTCGTTCAAGATGCTTCGCCTCTTTTGTGCCGGTTTCGAAGCCGGAGCGGTTGGTGTCGCGTCAAAAGTGCCGTGTGTTGATGGCTCAGGGAGCATGACCTGGGGCGAGGCCATGTCAAGCCGCCTCTGGGCCATGGTGGAGGTAACCAGAACCCTAGAAACACAAAGTTTTAGTGACTAGGTTTCCAGATAGCACCTGAGACAGGGAGACATGGAAACATGAAACTTTTGAGGGGTGATCTACGCTGGACCATCTCGGTCTCGCATCATTGTCTCATTGGCCTCGCAAACGCCCATCGTAATTTGAGACTACCGGAAGCTGAAATCCCGGGCGAGAAAGACGTTGCTTGTGGCACGGTTGTTCCAGAGTTGTTTCCTCAGGCGATATTTATACCGTCGGTCTCGCTTTCAGCCTTCCTCCAGTTTCTGTCCCAGTCCTATTGTATTTGCTTTCATTCTGTTTCGCTGCTTGTTCTTCCTTTACTCCTTCAGCTTTTCGAATTGGTGTTCTTTATCTATTGTTTCTTACAGATTGTTACTTCGTTCCTCCTCTTTCTTTATCGTGAATTCTATCGCATCTCCTTTCGTCATGGGCATCGGAGCCAAGATCAAGACCAAAGCCCGTGCCACGGCCACAGGCATACGGAACGATGCCAACTTCTCGCGAATCCCTTACGGTGCTCGGGTGGTAGGAAGAAGGTTCCGCGCTGGCGCAGGACACTACTTCCTAAATAAGATTCCTATCTACACGTGGATCTCTGCTTATGTGCCGATATGGCTCATCGGTGATGCCATCGCCGGCCTGTCAACAGGCTTGGTCATGTTCCCCCGAGCAGTCATGTTCTCGGCTCTGGCTGGCCTGCCCGTTCAGGCGGCTCTCACAGCTAGCTGGCTTCCAAGTATCCTGTACACGGCCATGGGCACCTCTAGAGGTATCTCCCCAGCCTGCCAACTCTCGCGCTCTCTGTTGCTAAGAAGACTGTATTAGACATGAGCGTTGGACCGCTATTCATGCCATCGTTCATCATCGGTCACACAATCTCGAGCATGAAAGACTCCGGACTGCCCCCTGTCCTTATCGCGGCCGCCCTATCGTTGTGCGTGGGCATTTGGTCCCTCCTCATGGGACTCCTCAACCTCGGCTTCCTCTTCGACTCGATCTCGGTCCCCATCGTCTTGGGCTTCACTTGCGGCATGGCTATAGTCGCCTACATGGGACAAGTGGCTCCGTTGTTCGGCTTGGTGGGGGTCAGCCCGATGCTCGCTCAGTTGACGGGAGAGTTCATTGCGAAACTGCCCCAAACAAACCTCCCGGCTTTGGCACTTGGCGCCGGTTGCATCGTCTTCCTTGTCGTCCTGCAGAAAGTCGAGAAGAAATGGGACAGCAGGAACGAAAACCTTCGGATTGCCACGACCAGTCGCAACCTCTTTGTTCTATTACTCACCACGGCTATCGGCTACATTGTCAACCTGAATCGAGAAAAGCCGCTGTGGCTGACCGTAGGGCCCGTCGAGACGGAGATCCGCGCTGTTCAAGGCCTCACTTTGCAGCTTGTCCAGAAGTTCTTTCTCTCTAGTTTCATGCTCTGGTTTGGCATTGCTATCGAGCATGTTCTTGTGGCAAAGGCTCTGGCACGCATGAGGGGTTATACCATCGATCCCAGCCAAGAACTCGTACACCTCGGCGTTTCCAACATCGCCAACTCTTTCATGGGTGGCTTACCAGTGGGCGGAGGTGACATGTCTAGTGCGTCTGTTAACGCAACATCGGGGGTTAGGAGCCCGCTGTCGGGCCTGTTCGCCGCAGCCATGATCGGGGCGGGAATGAAGCCACTCAGTGGCTTCATCAAGCTGATACCCCTGCCCGCTGTCGCAGCCGTCGTCATAGTGGCCACGATCGATGTAATGCCCTCTCCGGGAGAGATGAGTAAGTACTGGAGGTGGTCGTTTACTGATTGGGCCACGTTTCTCATCACCTTCAACACGACGCTCATTGTGACACCCGAGACCGGCCTCGAAGTCGGCGGTGCCATCTTGGTAGTCTACACGCTTTTCCGATTGATACTGTCCCGTCCGAGAGCCGTTCAATGTCCCGACCTTGAAAGTCGATATGGCACCCTCGCACTGCCTATTTGGGAGGAGTCTGAGATTCCAGAGGGAGTGTTTGTCATGCGTCTTGAGCACGATTTGATGTTTGCCAATGCAGAGAGGGTCAAGAAGAGTATTGTCGACAACGCAATGATGACACACTCAGCTCTTCCATCTATCTGCAACAAGAACGACAGAGCCTGGAACGACTGCATCGACAAGCACATCAAGTACGTGCGCCGGAGGGCGGGCATTCGAGGAGACTACCACACGCTTCCCAGGTTACAGATCGTTGTTCTGGACCTGTCGGCCGCCTCTTTCATCGACTCGTCAGGTCTTCACGCTATTGAAGACATAAAGTCTCAACTTCGGTCTTACGGGGGTTCTGACGTAGAGTTCCGCTTTGTGGGACTGAGGGATGCTGTGCAGAGGAGATTTGACCGTGCCAAGTGGAACCTGGCCTCACCCTATGACGAAGATCAGGAGATGGCCGCGGATGAGAAGAAGACGCCTGCAGACTATGTTTTCGATCATCTTCACCATGCGATTCGAATGCCCTCCAAGCGGACAGTCGATAGCCCTGCACAAGAACCACTAGCATGGGAGAAGGACGATATATCGATCGCGAATATTGGACGTCCAGCGGTCGTGGCCCGCGACATGATTCAGCCTAGGATCTTGGGGAGGTAGGGCATAAGCACCATTCCAAAGCCCTATTGGTGCATCTAGAAGCTATTTGTTGTTAGCATCTACTACTGAGGATATTGCAGGCACATGTCAAAGTTAGATAGATAGATTGTTAATTTCAGTAGCTAAGAAAGGTACAGGTTATACTTGTCATCC
The DNA here is from genome assembly GCA_000966855.1 of Fusarium sp. JS1030. Classification (NCBI taxonomy): domain Eukaryota; kingdom Fungi; phylum Ascomycota; class Sordariomycetes; order Hypocreales; family Nectriaceae; genus Fusarium; species Fusarium sp. JS1030. The sequence goes on along the minus strand of JWIW01000009.1, from coordinate 609,628 downwards.
CAGGACGAGATCAGGTGCAGCGGTATTTAAGAACTTACCAGACTTATTTCTACCGACCAGCAGACTCGAAGACCACGCAAGCTTTCATCATGACGCTAGAATAAAATAGTAAAGTGTTGTTTAGTATGCTTGAAACGCGAGTGCTTGTGAGCCGCCTGAGCCGACGTATGGTATGGGGAAGAAGATAACGGATAACCAAATAATCAGTTGAATAGGATACAGAGCAACTAACTAAAAGAAGCTGATATCTAAAAGAATTTCGTTATGTCATGCTCGAACGATTGTTATGTAAATTGCATTTGGGAAAATGATTGTGACCTAACCCTAATCCACGAATGGACCTTCTTTGACCCCTTCTTCCATAGGTACGTTGAGAGAAATGACCTTCAGAGTCCATAGGTCCGTGCGGTTTCATGGACTAATATCCTTTCGATCGACGCTTTACAACCCTGACGTTAAAGTTAACCGGCTTCACAAACCAGTAATTTTCCGTTTGCCAGTCTTTATCGTGAAAAGATGGGTCGAGTATAAAGTTAAAATCTCGAACAAGCCGGGGAACAAGCTTTCCCATCTCAAGCATTGAGATATGGCGGCCGATACATGTTCGAGACCCCAAGCCAAACTTGAGTTTAGTTAGCAACTCGAATATTCACATTCATCAGAAGCGTTTACCGGTATATAATATCGGTTCATCATAGAAAGCTTTTCGGCACCTTCGATGAGCCACCTATCAGGATTGAATATTGCGGCGTCTTCTCCCCAAACACTAGGCTCAAAGTGCACCACCTAAGCGTTGACGCTGACAATAGCCTGTGATATTCATCTATCTATGTGCTTATTCCCATCAAGGGTATGGCTTCCACAGTTCAAAAAAAAACACAGTTTTCTTCCACATCAATAGCATCATAACCCAATGCTAACACAATTGCCTCTTTTTTTTTTTTTTGACTTCAATACTGCGTAGCGGCAAGGAGTCATACCGAGATGCACCATGAGAAGTTATTATGCTCCTCAATGGCTATAAGACTGCTCTACTGGCCCAAATGAGGCCATTCCTTTCCATCTTTACCTCAAATTCTCAAAGACCTCAAAAACCGCAATCACAATGGCGACTATAACATACGTAGTTGTTGTTAAGTTCAAGAATTGCGTTGAGGACGGAAGGCTTTCGGCGTGAAGGGAAAAGTTAGTTAGTTTGTGCAGCTTCAACATGTCGGCAAATTGCCAAATTTCTTTGGCGCACTTCAATTTTGAACACAATGGTGATATTCATCAATCCAGTATTGGCATCGTACCACAACAGTAATCTTGGCCAACTTACACCTGCCGGAAAACATCGGCCACAAAGTGTTGCTCCGCCTTGAGGGACGACCCGCTCCAAGGGTAAGCCCATGGCAAGATGTATTCGCAGTGATTCCTTGAACACAGCCTGGACATATACCATATGCTGACTCTCCTTAAACGTCGGAAAGTATGATAGGCAGCCTTTTGCGGTTAGGTCATCGATTTCGTCCCGTAACTTTTGTAAACAAGCTGGGTACTTAAGAAGGAAGTGAAGGGTAGCAGACAGGCTTATTGCCGTGGTATCAGAGCCTGCAATCATAATCGAGGTGCACCTAGCTAGAACATGATATGATGTAAAAGGATCTGGGTTAGCTGCATGCTTAGCCATGAATTTTGTCAGAAAGTCCTCTGTGCCTGTTGGTTCGTTTTCTCCAATAACGGCTTTTGCGACAATCTGAACTTCACACATCCTGTCCGCGGAAAAGTTTTGGACATGAGCTCTGCCTTTGTCGCCAGACAGCCAATTTCTAACCGGAGCGGTGAAAGGGTGTAAGCTAGGGAAAACTCCCACTAAAGATCCATACTCGCCCAGAGCGCCGATGACATTTCCAATGTCCTCTCCGCGGTCGAGAAAGCCGATTCGTTTCGCATACGTGATCATGCTAATGACATCAAAAGCATAAATTTGGAACTAATGTCTCATATCAACGGATAATTGAGAGTGAGAAATCTTCAATAGTCGTTCGTCAAAGACATCAGCACACTGGTCGACGAACGGCTCGTAATGTATGAGGGAGGACATCGCATATGTCCCTTGATACTGCTTGCGATTGTGGGTATGACGCTTGACAACGTCATCGGCGAACATAGTCCAGGTTCTAGGATTTTCTAGGCTGAATACCACGATGACTTTGGAAAGTGATTGTCAAGGCCATATATGACATTTAACGCTTCGGGTTCATTGAAGCCGTAGCGGCTGGGACCGTATCGAACCACAGGTCCTATTGTTCAACGTTACTATGCAAGGTTCGGCATAAAATCGAAGTTACCATACCGTATTTGTAGTGGATTTCGGCGTTAACAATATGGTAAGACCCTTTCCATATTTTCCAGAAGTACCAGCAGTCAGTATATCGGGCTAGAAATGGCCCAGGAATTGTTCGTAGCCCCAAAGTAATACTTTGGGCAGCGGGATAAAGAAGGCAGAGGGAAAAGAGAGATACAGCAAGGATTATCAGGACGAAAAGCTCCATTTTAATGATTGATGGATGTTTTCCGGGTAGTCTTGGGTAATATTGGTTCAGGGAAGAGGTAATAGACGACATTTGTGTTTGCAGGATCACGCAGCACCCGGGGTGGCTGATGATGATCTTGTATTGCCGATTGTCTTGCATTCATCGAAGCCTCAATCCCTTGACCTAAGCAGTAGTTCATCCCGACAATACCACTTTCAAAGAAGGAAGTAACCGCGGCCCGGCTGTAAAATAAAACATAATCTTTTCCATTGGCTCGCTAGCTCTTACTATCTTTGCCTGGATAAGCTACTATAAAATAGTTGTTAACCCATGCGGGGCGGGGCTCGGACAAACCAACCTACCTAGCCAATAACGTTAATCCCGAAAATCCGAACAAGCCATGCCCCGGCCGACGAGAGGGCCTCGGTCTCGTGCCAAAGGCCGTGCCGGCTTTTCAGCTCGAACGCGAGCCACGTGCTGTTGAACTGATCTCGTCTGGGGATGAGCTGTGGGGGTTGAGATTGAACACTAGCATGGGAGATGATGAGATATGGATCGTGAGTATTGGGGCTCTAGCCGTAGTGGCCCGCGACATGGTATTAACAAAACATTTAAGTCTATTTCCCTCTAACCCCAAAACACTAGGTCCGCTACATAGACGTCAAATCTAGGTATCATCTTTTATATATCCCAAGCAAAGGTATCATACCAAAACGCCAAATTTCGAGATTCCCGCGACCTTCTTAAAAGCCAATTCCGTAACAGGTTATCAGGAGATACAACTCGCAGTGCTTTTGAACTCCTACCATGAAAGTGAAAAGGGTGTGATATGGCGTTGATTAACCTGACGGCTGCACCGCAAATGTAGTCGTTCTGCGATCTATGGACTTCGAAATACTCCCGATGACGATGTAAGGAACATGGTCAGTGCAATGCTTCGTGTCGACGATATCACTACAGGTCTTGTTAGCGAGATTAGGCGACCAGTGGCTTGGAATCTACCTACTAGTCCCAAAGTTCGTGCCTTTCTGTGCAGTTATCATCTAGGCCTTGCAAGCGCTTGGTGCCTTTCTCATCGTTACCAAACTGGATGAACTGAAACATGAGTGTTGATGGTTGTTTCTTGGCGTCAACAAGACCTTTGATGGACTGCTGGACGATAAGGTCCACCTGATGGTCGTCGTCAGGTTCCCACACCCCGTCAGTGTAGATGTAGATGCTCGTGGGCTTCAACTTGTTTTCCCAGACCGATTGCAAGACGTCGTTGAGGCATTTGAACATGTTGCATTCTCCCTTAACCGTCTTCGTGTATTTGATGGCCGACTCAATGGCTGTGCTGGAAAAACATTTCTTTGGCTTCGTACTGTCCGAGGCAAAATAAAGGTCCATGCCGTTGTCGTCAGCCACCTTGGCAACATAGCTGATGACTCTCGCGGTTTTTGCGACCCGTTTCATGTGTTTTTCCATGGAAGAAAAATTGTCAATGAGCATTATCTATATAATGAGGTTAGACTCTTCTTTGTAAGTTATATCTGGGACAGAATTGGCAAACCTGATCACGCCCTTGGAGCTCTTTGATCTTGCTTCGAGCCTCTTGCATCCCGTTAAGGTCCATTGCTTCAGACTGTTTGCCTTGAATCCTATCCAAGGTTCTGTTCCAGCTAATTCGTTTGTTTTTCCTTTCCAAAATGTCGTATACATCGTTGACGGAAACCACGTCGGATGGGAGTATATGGTTCCTGTGATTGGGAGCGGGTCGAGTCTCAATGTGGGCCGCTGTTGATGGTGCCGCTGAAATGCCAGTCCCCTGAGTGTCATCGGCTAGGATCTTTCCTTGGTTTGATGATGAAGCTTCTCGGTTTCCGTTGGTGCTTGTTGGGGGTTGGGGAGGTCGCGGGGTAGGTGATGGTCCCAGTCTTATCGGTTGAGGTGTAATCGATGTCTCTGCTAGTTCATGGACAGGGTATTGTGGGGTTTGCGGGAAGTTTGAATTTGATCCTCTCCGCGAGTTCGTTGATCCAGCTAGGAGTTCTTGTTGTATCTCTTTGATCTTCTTATCTGCGCGCAACTTTGTTTGCATTGCAGGTAGCCGAATGCGATCATCCGTCAGCATGAAGTCGAGGATAATCTGGCTTATGGAAGATGATAGAGGGTCGCTGGCTCTTTTGTGCTGTAGGGTGTCCGCATGAAACTCGTCGACTGCTTTGAGCCTGTCTTCTCCGTCATGAAAGCATGCGTCAAATCCCTTAGCTTTGATGTGGGGCAGTCGGGCGATGGCCTCCTTTCTCCGAAGGCGATATTTCTCACGGCCAGTCTCTCCAGCTATTGACCAGACAAACACATCGCTGAAAACGGCACCAAGAGCCCAGAGATCAACTTGAGCAGAAACATGAGGTCTGACAAGATCTTGGATGCGGTAATTAGGGTAGCATTCCGGAGCGGCTAAAAAGGCTTAGTTAGTTGAAATGAACAAGGCTGAACGAGAAAAGCGTCCTCACAATACATCCGATTGCCTTCGTTTCGGATGGCCATCGCGCCTTCAAGTGTCAATACCCTCCTCACTTCCGCCATGCCAAAGTCGGTAAGTTTGAAAGTAACGTCGAATGGGGAGTTGTCCGATCGCGGAAACACCAAAATGTTGGCCAATTGAATATCCTGATGAACTCTGTACAATGGTCAGTCTTTCGATGTAGATTCGATCCTGTGAGAACATACCCAGCAATAGACTGCCCGGGATATGACACCCCATGAGGATTCCGGTTGTGGAGAACGTAAAGGCCGTCTAGAAGGTCCAACAATCGTTCCCAAAGCATGAAAAAGTGATCCGGAGTGACCGGAAGCTCGGTATCCTGAAGGAAGTCAAGTAAAGAGCCACCTGCAGCATACTCTAACATAATGATTCGTTTCTCAGTCTCCTCATATGAGAAAGAACCAAAATATTTTGTGATGCTGTTTTGCGGTGGCAAAGCCGAGTAGACGTTTGCTTCGGCTGCGTAGAGGTCTTTCCCTCCGGGGCCCTCATAGACTTTGAAGACGATAGGTGCATCCTGCCTTAGATGAGTAACTGCTGGGAACAATTGGTGGGCCTCATGAATTAGTTTTGTACATACCCCGTCGATCAAAGAATTACAGCTGGAGTGTATACGAACTTTCCATATTTTCGCGGCGTCGTGGCCTCGGCTTTCCTCTCTGAGAATCTCCTCGTATTTCACGGGTAGAATTTGCCGTGGGTGAAGTTCGCGCTTATAGATCTGGTCGTGAGTAAACTCTAACGGGCAAAATATCCACTGATCCTCCAGCACCTGGTTCAATTTCGGAGGCGAAGTGAGTGGAAGATCGCACCGGGGCATGTGGTGATCATCGATGTTCTTGCGGATAAACATGTTGATCTCTCCAGGCTGTCCAATGTAGACTAGGATAGAAAAGGTGCGAAGGAACTTCGTGATAATTTGAGTAGGACTTTCTTGCACTGGGGGATCGCAGCAGTTCAGAATGTCTCGGACTCTTTTCTCTGTCCAATATATTTCGAGCCGAGACCGAGAAACGTAGGATGCAGGCTGATCATATCCGTTCACACCTTCTTCCATTTGGTGGCTTAGCCACCTATGGAACTCGTCTAACAGTTGGCTGAGGGTGGTCATTTTGGCTGTTGATCAAGGTCGCCAGTAGAATGGAGCACAAGGGAGGATTGAGTTCAGAAGGAGGTTTGTGTGGCAAATATATAAACGCAGTGCACACTCGGACAAGTCAGCCATGCGCCTTGGCCTTGGCCGCAAAGCGCAGTGCAGGAAATCACAAGCTGGGGTGAAAACTGTGGGGGAGAAGGTTAGAGAACCAAAGTCAGCCCAGGTGGCCAAGAGGGCAGGTCCCAAGGTTGTTGGATTATTTGGTGTGCCACTCCACCGCCTCGTTGCCTTGTTTGGCATGCCAAACACCCTCATACGCCCATATCAAGGCAATACCACCCGTACAGGCCCACCATGTTGGGCTGTGTGCCCCTGCGCCCTCTCATAGGGCATTCTGGCGAAAGCCCAGTGTCTACATTATAGCCTGATCTCTCAGCCACGGTATTCTCCATCTGCCAAGCTGCAGGTCTCAGCCAGTAATCTGAGCACGAAGATGGCAGACGAGATGGGCGGCCTGACTCAACACACCTAAGCTGCCTTGCAATTTGGCTTGAGGTGGGGGCCGGCGGAGACAATTAACGGACAGATATTGAGGAAATTATGTACTTCAATTCAAACCCTACCTACCGACTGTTGTTATGTGCTTGTCTTGTGGAAACGATTGTGTCAAACATCTTTTCGCCCAGCCAATTCTCCAAGCCGTCCTCGCGCCCGGCGTGACAGCCATTTAAACAAAAGAACCCAAAGAATGAAGGTAAAAAGCATGAGCGGAAAGCAAATTGTAGCAAAGAGCTTGAAGGCGGTCGGATGGAACGCCACTGCGTTGGCGAGGCCGGTAGCCTCCTTATTTATCTCGATAAGCCCACTCTGGAAGAACGCCTGAACGGGAAATGTTAGCATGACCAGTTTTTTGGGCCGGATGGTTTGTCAAGATCTTACAGCCACAAATGTTCCAGGAAGAAATGCGAGTGTGACGCAAGTGATGATGTGCATTGATATAGTCTCCTTTTCTGTCTTGTATGCAATCTGCTCCATTTTCTCTGACTGAAGATATGAGCTCTCGGTAAAGATGCGACCGACTTGAACGCTTCGGTATTGGAGGATCCCATCGAACTGGAATATGGATCGGGTCAGCCATTGGTACCGTTTTTCTGTTACATGACGAGGCGTTTTACCAGTGCTTTTCCGTCCTGTAGCCATGCAATGAGGGAATTGACCTGGGTGATACGGATTTCAAGGTTCTTCCTGATGCGCTCTACCCGCACGGCAAATAGTTGCAACTCCTGCTTGCAGTCTTCTTTCATCTTAGATGGGAATCCTTCGCGATTTGGTAATGCTTGGTAATGCTCCGCGATATCGCGCAGGGTTTGGCGGTTCAGCTCCATGACCAACCGGTAATTCTCCAGAAGCTCGGCATAGTAATGCAGCTGCTGCATCTCCTTGATGGAGAACGTGTCAAGAACCATGAGATCGTCTAGCTTCTTGTCGAAATCATGGCTTTCTAGTGGTCCCAGCTTTCTGGTGGGCCTAGAAGAAGTGGCGGTAGGGAGCGTGTGCTTCTTCTCGACCACGTCACCGTAAGGGCTTAGTCGCTTCAGGAGATGCCAGATCCCCTGCTTTGAGGCCGAAGAAGGGGACTTCTCTGCAAAACCAATAGTCGACTCCCTGGCCGTTTGTACCGTTAGGGCCCGCTGGAGAGTTGAGTGATTGAGATTCGACTGCTGGTTGATCTTAGCTGTCTTGGCCTTATCCAAGACGGTCCGAACCTTGCTCTCCATGTCATTGATGCACCGCCGCCAATCTTCGTCGCACCACTCAAGGTGAATGATGTGAGTCACCAGCGTAGCAGCAAACGCCTTAGACAGATCATCGATTTCAGTCGACCTTAACATAGGCAACTCGGTTGTTGCTTCTTGGATCCTATCGCGCATTAGGCCGTTGGTCTTGATGTTGATCCATAGCGCCCGGCCCTCTACAAAGTCGTAAGAGTGATACACGGCCATTTGCCGGATGTTCCACTTTGTTGATCCATTTGGTCCTGTGGATGGCTCTACAGAGCGCACCAGATACTGCATACGATGCTCGCGCCCCGACCGACCAAGTTTGGGGATCTCCAACGGGCCGGTTGTTACATTTCCAAAGGTGTCGTCAGAATGAAACCCCGTCATCAGACAATCTAGAGGCTGGTCTGTAGTACCAAATGAAGATACAAAATCCAGGAAAGAAGCCGGAACCTGGTGGAAGGATAGGGTGTATGAGAAACTTTGACGCGAGCAGCTCAGCTGAGAGCGGGAGTGTTCAGTCTGAAGGAAGCTGTCGAGTGTCAGCATAGAGGTTATTTTGGCCTTTTAATGATGAATTATGGCACACATGAAGCGACATTTGGAATCTTTCCGGTTCTGGAGTAAGTGCTTCTGAAGGCTCTGGGTGTTCCGGATATGTTCTTCCCGATAAACTAGACATAAAACGCGTTAAGAGCGGTTTCGTAGGCAAGGTTTGAACTGCTGACCTTGATCGCCATCGTTCAATTCTAGTAGGTGAATATTTTCTAGATTGGAATTAAATAGCCGCTTCTCGTTGTCGATAATATCTCGGCGATGCCGATCCAGAATACTTTTCAGTTGGCTCGGTCGCAAGAGGTTGCAGGGGTAACATCCCCACCTCTCGCAGCAGTCAATCAAGGCGTCGTGGGAGTTCATGACCGGCGCAAAAGATGCAGTGAATCGGAAAGACCGATGACCAACAGATAAACGCACACTAAAGACGCATATTCTTAACATATATATAATAGAATTGAAAACTCATAATTTCTCGTAAACGTCCTCTAGGCCTCATGCGGCAACCATTTGATGCATCCACCACCGCTTCTACATAACAATTCTGCCCCACAGCCACTCCGGTTGGCCTATGCCCTACGGCGGTGACCAACTCTCCAACCCTCTTAGATCATTACTTATCTTAGTCTTGTGGTCCTAGACATATTACGGGGCAGTGAGTAGGACAGCCACGGCGCAACATTGCCAGGGGAAGCATACCTGTGTTAGCTCTCTACCAGCTGGTAGGTTAAAGGTATACTGTCCATTCATTGACTGCACCGTGTCGCTAATCAGCTTCAGGCTGCGGAGGTATGTGGCTGTGTTATTGGGCCTACCTCGACCTTAATCGACTTGTCGTCGAACGTGTGTCGCAGCCAAGCCTGCAAGACGCCCGGGTTGAGTCTGTAGTCGGGGTACCACGCCTGACCCATAGTAGTAAGGCTTTTCTCAAGGCAGAGTCAGATTGTTGGTTCAGAGAGTTCGAGTCAGCTCTCCTCCGCCACGGGCGCACTTTTAAAGGCCAGGGTAAACCGCCCAGGCGCTCTGGGCCATGATAGCGCAGAGCCTCAACTTGACCGAGTGCTTTCGGGGCTGAAACATGGCTTTTCAGAAAGGGCCTCGTGAGCTATTGCATGCAGATGATCAGCAGACAGGTCAGCGAAAACAATAATGCCAAGTCTTACAATGCCGCTGGTGTCAAAGCCCATCACATTTCGGCTATGACATTCCAACCAGTTGGACGTGGACGCAACACATCCAGTCTGCCATGAGCGTTAAGCGAGAGACATCAATGATATCAGGCTACCAATCAAAAAAGTTAAGGCCTCCTTTGAAGCGGCCGGACGTCTGCCCAGCTTGTGGCGTATCGGCAGGCTGTGCTGCTTGATCTCTGACTGGCTGTCACTGACCAGCTGGAACGCACCCTCGTACATGCTGTGAAACACTACCTGTAATTTATTGGAACAAGAACGTGGGCCAGTTGTCAAAAATCCCACCACTCTGCGCCATAGCCAGTCTCCGAGACCCTCGTTGTCTGAGTCTGTTGGGCAGACTTGCAAAACGCCCATCGGCAACTCCACAATCACATGTTCCGACCCGTAGATGCCTGGAGACCAATTAGCCTGAATTATCTACAGCCAGAGGCTCACTGGATAAGGAGGGCATACTTTAAATGTTAGGCAACTGAGCCTCGTTGCTATCAATAACCGCCCAACGTGCTGGAAGTGGTGTATAGAAGCGCCCACCCATTCTCAGCAGACGGGCTTGCTCCTACTTGTGTTCAAGCCAGAGCTGCGCAAGCCAGATGGCACTGTTCTTTTAGAAAATTTCAATTGTCAAGATTAGAGAAGTGACAAGCCCATTGCTAGTATGGACGTAATTGAGAATCCCCATACATTGCGATTTTTACAAGGTACTCAAGCGTGCTTTTTGCTTACATATTTAGATGTATGTATACAAGTAGGTAGAACAATGTAGCACTAGATGGACAGAAGCTCGTTGTCAAAGTAAACCATCACCATTCCTTCATGTACGCTCTTTGCAAATGTCTTCAGTTCGACATGGCATGGGCACTCGTTGTCGTAATACGCCATGTCGTCGGCAGTATCGAATCGGGAGATAGCCGCCACGGTGAACCCTTGTGCACGCTGGTCGGGCTTTGGCTTACCCACGGTTATGAATCGGACATAGGGCCTGCCGTTCTAAATCGGCTTAGTCAAACTTGTGGTAAGAGACTTGTGCTACATACTTTGATTACCCTCGGAGGCATGCTATTGTAAATGTCGAGTACCTTTTGCTGGTCCTCTTCGCGGGGAATCTTGAACAAAGTAACACGATAAATTGGCTGGCTCATTTTGATTCTGCTTTTTAGAGAAGTTGTTGGCTTTTTTAGATAGTCCAATTCAGCGAATGAGCAGAACAAGGCATATTTATCTCTCTGTGAGCTTTCGGGTTAGGAATCGCTGCGGAAACCAAATGCAATAATTCCGGTTCGGAATTGTCCCGCCGCTAATTTTTGGCGGATGCTATTGCCGAAGTGAGCGGTAACTTTCCGAAGAACCATTAAATATGCGGTTAGAAAAGGGCAATATGCACCAGTAACCGAACCGTGTTTAAGTGTATGATTGCCTTGCAATCTAGATCATTTCTAGCGACTTCAATTGACGTGGCTCAAGGATGGCCTCCTAGGACCCTGGCCTCAACTACAACATTATCATTAACACCTATGAACAGATATCCCCAACAGCTCAAGAATTTCAGGAAAAGGCTCTGCGAGCCAAACCGACCCTTGTTCAGGAACTTATGACAAAATTGTGTTGGTCCGATTGATTGCACTTCTCTATGATGTCCTTGGCCACTTGCTCCTCCTACTCTGACTCTCGCCATCGCATTGGTGTCTTCTCTTCCCCTCTTCTTGTCCTTTACCATCGACTACTCCCTGGGTAGAGCTGTGATACCTTGCTTGTATCTCTGCAAACTGTCTACCTTTGAATATGGCACCCAACGCCTGCCAATTGATGTCGCCGAGTTGTCCCAACTCGCGCAAGCTAAACAGTAACCTAACAACGATATCTATAGTAAGCTGGTCGCGTTTGCCGTCTCGAAACTTGGTAAGAAGTTCGGGCTCGCATCCAATGTCGTCAATCGTGACGAGCAGACCTTGTGCAACAGAAGCGCCGTGTTGCAGAAAAGAATCCAGCGCTGTCAGATACGACACGTCATCCGACCTCCGCCGTTGCGGATCTAATGCTATATATATAAAGTCTTCGCACGCAGTTGATTTTCTACTGTCGGAAGGGCCATAATAGACATTCGCGTTAGGATCGGCACCGTTGTCGAGAAAAAGCTGAAAGATGCCACTTTTCAAGCAAGAGTTAAACCATTTCGAGTTGAAGCCGTCCCCAGTCGCTATTCGGCCCATGAACACAGACCAGGGCGTCTGTACTGCCACAGCTTCGTATGGGGTCTTGATCAGCTCATTTGGATCCTGGCTATTTTCAAGAAGAACCCTGAGCGTGTTGTAGTGAGTGCTTGGATCAGGCATTTCTTTCTCTTTTTGGCCCGAAACATCCGAGTGTAGTAGAACATAGAGCGCTGGACAGTCGAAATCTGCAAAATATTGTAGGTTCTCAACCAACTTTGTGGCAAGGTAGTCCGGAACATCTGCTTTCACGACCATCTCCCGGAAGAAGAGCCTGCTAGCAGAAACGGATCTTTTTTCCCCATGGATATCCCCGCGGCGCCGAGCGACGGGCCCGCAAAGGAAGGATTCCATATCGTCGAGGATCTCGAAGCTCGCCGAAGCCGCACCATCAGTCATCTCTCCGAGAGAGTGTGCATATGACAAAGCACTGCAAACATCATATTTTACGCCGCCGTCGTAACGTCCTGGCGATTCTCTGCGTGGGATGTAAAATGAATTGCGCTTGATCCAAGCTAAATGAGTCCTCAAAATCGATAGTTCCGGGTTGAAGCCGCGAGGACACTTCGCTGCGAGGATATCCGACATCTCACGGGTTCTCAAGAAATCGGCCACAGTTCTGTGGAGAAAGTCGACCTGATTTTCGCTTCTCTCAAGGAGACCTCGACAATAGCCATTGAGATAACGAACGGCCTTATTCCTTAGCTCCTCAGACTGCCTTTCTGATAGTACCCTAGGAGGCATGTTGATGGCATAGTGCTCGTCGTCGAATTCTTGGTAGTGGAAGATGTAGTTGAGCAGATCAAGCTGTGATTTGGCCTTGACGGTAATCTGCAATGAAGTGGCCATCTTCTCGTGATAAAAAGGGTCAACGCTGTCGATGATGTGCTTGAAGAATTTCTCCAGATCTGATGGGAAGCTAGCCAGTCGTTTTCGCAAGTCGGCGAAGGTGTCATCGTTTGTCAAACCTTCTCGCAACATTCTAGTCACGAGAAAGACCCAAAGAAAAACCCCTTTAGATTTCTCTGTGATTTCTTTGACGAGAGTGTCGGCAGTTTTGGTCTGTTCTTGTAGGAGGGCCCATCGGGGGTGCTCGATCAGGCGACTTTCAGCGTATCCCTCAATGTCACGTCGAGTGATGTTGTGGATACATAGGGATGGCATATTGTCGCCCCCAAAAGCGTCCTGGAATGCGTTCCAGGGCCGACTTGAGGCGCAGATTTTGATGTTAGGCGATTGACAAAGATTTCGCAGATCTTCGCAGAGTTCTAGGTGGTCGCCGTCGTATTCGTCGAGGCCGTCAAGAAAGAAGCAAAAGTTGAAGGGGACATCCATTTGGTCTTTGACAAGCTCCATGCATTCTTGGAGTTCGGCCACGGACCATGCGTCCGCGCGAAATCCGGTAGGCTCTGTTTCAGCCCACCTTTTGGGACGGCAGACTGCTTTCACAAGCTTCGGATACTGTCTGAAGATGTCGAACAGCAGCGTCTGCAAGAGACCCTGCCGAGAGCGCTGCATTTCGGTACCCGCAATCCAGAAATAATGGCTCGCCACGATTACCTCTTTATCTCCTGACCATCTCTTCAAAGCTCCTCGGGTACGCTCATTGTCCGCCATATACTTCATGAAAGTTGACTTGCCCGAGCCAGGTTTGCCAGACACCCAGAAGATACCAGATCCTTCCTGTAGCCATCGTAGTAGCCTCCCACCCGTCGCTTCTTCCTCTTCGCTATCTTCGAAGGCCCATCTAAACGTTCGAATATGGGCCTCTGGGATTTTGGCGTGTCTTACTTGACGATTACTGAACCCTAAGCTTCGTATAATTTGTTGCTGCTGATCGGTGTATCTGGTTGCAATAGACAGCGCCGACATCTGCTGCTGAAGAGAGGCAACATCGTGCGCCTCATAGACGGTTGGCGCCTGAAAACGAGCTGCAAGTTTCTCTAGCATTCTCCGGATGTCCTGAAGCTGATCGTGCTGTCTGAGATAATTCTGACGACAGACTTCTTCGAGTTTACCGTATTGCTCGGACTGCTTCCGATGAAATTCACTAAGAACCTATTAGCCTTGAAAACATGAGAGCATGCGTCAGCAGTCACTTTGAAAGACCACAGAGATGGACAGTAAGTGACGCTTGTGTCTTCTGCAAACGTTTGTCAATCGATGAAATCTCGCCTGATTTCCGGATGAGCCTTAATGCGACTTGGAAACTCCCCCGTCGCGTTTTTGGGCCTTGTTTAGTAGGTAGCCCTCGGATTATGCCGAGTAATCGATCGCAGTCATTTTTGCATGATGCCGACAGTTCCTGGATGGCGCGCGACTGCTCATCGTAGCCAGGCAGTGTAGTTGCGAACCCATCTTGCGTCCCCGGCTTAGCCTTCAAGTTCGCAAGGTCAGCGCTGAACTTCTCCAGCTTTTCGTACACAGTTTCGATGTTTTCGACATCGTCACTGATACTGCTTGTTGAGCCGTGAACGTCCGATGTGACTGCAATCAACTTGGCAGCGAAGCTGACGAACTGGACGATTGTTCCAGCGAGGCTAACCGCAGATATGGGATCCATGGCTGGACCAAGCGTGGTGCAAGCAACCCTGAGTTATCTTGCTGATAGTGGTGAAGCTGCGTTGGAGAATTCAAGTTAAGAATCGTGCGCTTTCTTTTGCTGGGTGCCTGATGAGAGCAATGAGGCGCAGTCATAAGGCCCCCATAGGGTGAGCACCGCCCCGCCAGTTTGCCTTGACAGGGTAGGTTCCTTGTGACGTGGCAAGCCGACGCTGAACTACTTGAGGAACATGGATGTTCAAAGGCGCTAGGAACTCATGTAATAAATTCGGGATGAAGAGAATTTTGAGGCAGGCTAATACTAGTCCTATCCATACGAGTTCTTTTCATTGATTACCGACGAGAGCTTGCTCATCAGCATAACTAAAACCAGCATCAAAATATGTGCATTCGTTGGGAGATCGCTTCGCCGAGCTATTCATTTATTCAGACCTTGAAATCCGCCTGCCTTAATAAATCATCTGTAATGGTTTCTCTTGATACCATCACCTGATGTGTCATTAAAATCCCGTTGGTATTGTTCAGTTCCACCTCGCTCCCTGTTGGACTTTCCGGCATCGCCATTGCACGATGACTTCTTTCCCCACCTTGCCAGTGGATCCCAGAGCCCCCGGCTCCAAACTTGCTTTTCCGAGATTGGTTCATTGCAGACGTATGGTTTCTAGACGGGTCGTCGCTACTCGGGACGGTTGTAGATATCATATTAGTGATTTTTCGTAGGAGCGGTCGGAGTGCCGTAAGAGCCACCACTATGACGGAGATGCAAATCTCGGCAGTAGCCCAGATATCTGCCAATCGTTCAGATATGATTGTCACTTGGTTGGGGCTGGAATAACCTACATATGGAAATGTCGTTGCTCACATAGAGCATAGTAACAAATCTTCCAACACTGACAGCAATTGTAATTATGCCGAGTCCGAAGATGATGGTTAATCCAATCTTCTTACGACGGGAATGCATCTTAAGGCCCTTGAGCAGTGGGATCGGGTAAATGACGTCTGATTGTAGGAAACAGCGAGGTTAGTCTGATAACATTGGGCCAATGCTGGTGAGAACTTACTAAGCACTTCCGAGATGAAGTTCAAGGCCCAATTGAGCCGCATTAGGACCATTGATGTGAACACGGTGCAAGATTCGTCACCTCCTGTCCTATCAGTCGGCCGGGGTTGTCAGTAAGGAGGTACAATCTGGCAATTCCTGATTTCGACTAACCAGTTGATCGACGGGTCTGGCCCACACCAAAACGTATCACAGAAGAATGTGACAAGGGCAAAAGACGCTGTGATTCCAGTCAAAGCATAGAGAAGGATTCGCATCTCCGGGTGTGTCACAGGGACGAGGTTGTAATAGAAGGCGATGATGCTGAACTTGGGGAAGTATATTCCAGTGTCGAAGAAGTAATTCGTGGCGAATCTTATCTAGAAATTGGCCAGGATCAGCGGTGTACTAGCATAGGGACCAGGCAGGGCTAATGGTGTAGTTTGTAGATGATAATACCCTGCTCTCAGTCACGCATACCTTTTTGAGCGAAGTATTGGACACTGTGAAATCGTCCATGGCATTCATTTTGTAGGTCAAGGTATCACATATGAGCAAGCCCTGACAAGACATCAACCCGGCAACCAACCAATAATCGGCCGAGTACAGCTTGAGGTTTCTCATGACGAGTCGGACATAGATGCGACCAGCAACGAAGACATAGGCGAGGGCCAAGAAGGTCCACTCGAAGCCCTGAAACAAAAGGTGAAGGGTTAGGCATGTTTGAATTATCCAAGTGGAGCAGGAACATACCATAACAGTCCTGCTTGAGACCATCTTTGCGGACTATCGTCGTGTGTGGAGCCTGTCGAAAGGGTGGATGGACACGGACATGGTTCATTCAGGGAAACTAAGGAAGCAGGAACAGAATGCCAGTGGTGCATGGCCTGAGCTTGAAATATAACCAATAGACAAAGCCAAAGTCTAGACCTTGGCTAGCATCTGAAGGCGCACGCCACTGTAATCGACGACGCCACGATTCGAGTCATTCATTCCGGAGTTTACAATCCCGAACACCTTCATCAACAAACCACCTTCTTCATGATTGTAAGAAAACCCCATTTAAGGGATTACAAGTAGACTTGAAGTCGAGAATTTTATCGAGAAAGCACCGAGTCCAAGGGTACGAAACAACCCGGAAATCTGCAACCCCGATGTCGACATGGGCCGGCACACCGGGATCCCCCATGATCCGCCACAAAGTCTAATCCATGGCCCGTTGATTGAGATCGGCCCACGGGTATGGAAACTATCGATCCGGCCGTAACGTCTATGCCGCATCCGGACGTAAGTTCCACTTTAACTGAGATCAGTGTTCAAGTGCGCCCTGAAATGTGAACGGACCTTTGGAAGTTGATGAGCTCATTGGACACTGGAATTGCTTGTGCTAATTACTCCCGATCTCTTTACTCCGGCATCCCTCAAATAATTGCACGACGATAGGATAACGCTTTATATCTAACTAGACCTAAATATTCAGACTATCGGCAACCTGACCGTTGTCAGGGTCATCGTAAGAGATCGTATGTTTGGTTGCCAACCTACGCCCATCAAATAGATTATCTGCCCCCTTAGGTTACCACCAATCCTTCTCTATCTTGCATTCCACAATCTGTTTTCATATTAACACCTCTTGGTGTGTTGTCCAACCCTACATGGGAAAGCCCTTTATGGTCAGCCCTGTGGCTCTGGCTGGGTCTCCTCTTGGACGGCTACGGGGCGCACTCGAAGCGGTATCCCATCGGTTTCCGCCTCCATCAGATCGCTTTGAAATCTGTTCCATCCCTCAATTTGGTAACCCCCGCCATTGATTTGCTCGCGATCGCGACTGTACTTCTTCGTTGCTGGCCAAAGATGCCGGAGCCAACCATTAAATCGCTTTTGTCGACTCAGCTGATCAAGGAAGGTCGAAGTGTCGCAGATTCCCACGGTGTACAGGTCACGGTTTCTCAACCTATTGAGACCGAAGCAGAATGTTGCATTCATCAAGGTGAGGCGGGCTTCCAGGTGTTCTCTGTCATATGCTGTCCTCTTGATGCGTGGATATCTGCCGGGCTTGGATACGTCGCCATTTTCTTTTCTTTCCTGACTGGAAGAACTCGGCTGATCGTCGAGAATGAATTGAATGTCCAGGGGGTCTCCATCATGAAAGTCATACTCGGTGCTAGCTGCAAGATCGCCACTTAGGAGTGAGCTGGCATAGGTCCAGGATAAAAGGTCAGCGATGGAGTGAAGATTTCGAGGCAAGAACCGAGCGTCCTCGCAGCGCAAAGTCTCAAAGGTAACCCAGATAAGGCAAGCGAAGAGCCAGATGATAATGACAACGAAGAGGGAGAGGGAAATCTCCAACATAGCCCAGTCATCATCCCCGTAGACCGTGAAGCTTCCTGCAACGATGATGGGCAAAAGATGCTGCAACTTTGCTAATATCCTTATTCTGAACACCTTCCAGTGACCCTTGATGAAAGAAGTATATATAGCCACGGGTAGGATAAGGCTATTATAGTTGAGGAGAAGCGTCTCACTGGCATTGCCGAAACCGGTGCCAGACCGGTCACCTCTTGCAAGATGGACGAACGGCTCTGTTTCAGCCACGAAGTAACTTAAAGCCTCGCAGAAATCTGTGCAAAGGCTAACAAAGAATACTAGGATAAAACAGACGAGAATGACCGCGACGTCTGTAGAGAACGGCAGCCCGAACTGATAGTCGCGAGAAGACCCCATTGCCACAAGGGTTATGGAACCCGCGAGGAGCACCAGTATGAAGAGGGCGAATGACCATATTGTCAACGGACGGACGGTTGCTGAAGTAGAACTATATCGCCGGTAGGAAATATCGTCAACTATGCATCGAGTTTGTGGTAAGCATGAGCATTCAAAGCCTATATTAGGAGAAATTAACGCACCTGGGATTTCTCTTTCAGTTCCGGTGACTGATGGCTGGCTTCGTCCTTTTTGCCGGTGCTTATTGGCCATCCCGAATCCATGCCAGTATGCACATCCCTTCTTCCAATAGCCAAGTCGCAATCGAGTCTGCTCTCCTAGTGCATAGCTTAGAGATGCCCTGGAGGCTATACAAGTCCCCGCGAATCTTTCAAGAAAGTCGGAATGTCGGAAGAGTACGAGCTGATCTGTTATCGACACAGGATCCCATCGCAAGCCGGTGAGTCTTCCTCTCAGAGAGAAGAAAACAGTAGTTATGAACAGACACCAAAGTCCATAGATAGCAATGAGGGTATAGAGCGCCCAAGGAACAATAGAAACCTCTTCGTAATCCTCTGTCAAAAGGAAGGATGCTTTGAGAGCAACTAGGAAATCGCCGACAAACGACATGACATTTCCAAAAGCCAGAAGCCAGCTCTGTGACTTGATGAGACTCACCGTATTGCATGTGGAAAGGTACGGTGTAAGAAGTGTTGTGCAGGCCGGAGCACCATCACATTGGTCTTGTGTGTTGGCACATAGCATGAAGGGCGTGATCCTGGAGAGTGCGAGAACCAATGCGTTCAGATGTGCCGTAGTGATCGTTCCCACAATGGTAGGAAGCGGCTTGATAACAAAGAATGCCCACGGATCTGAAATAGTAAATTTCTTCTCAATGCATAGAGAGATAAGGATTCCAAGAATGAAGAGATAAAAGACGAGGGATAAGCCAAGAGAAATGTCTTCAAGAACAACAGGTCGGAACGTGAGTGGAGGGAGACCCAAATCGATAGCTTCCTGGTGATCGATCCTCTCTAGGTCCGAGTCATTTACTGGAATAATAGTTCAGTTGCCTGACATATTGCAGTATTCAACGGTAGACATACCCGAGATAGAGTCAAACTCGGTTGGCTCGGAACCGGAGGTCGGACGCGCGCAAGTCACCCGATGTCGGACGGTTTTATTGCCAGCCTCGAGGCCAGCAGACATTGCAGAGGTTGAAGACATTTCTGCCATGTCTCTTTAGATAACACGGTTCGGCGTGATGGCGGATGTGTCAGAGCTGCCCATTCGGGGAGATGCAGAAGAAAGGGCACCCAAAGGAACCAGAACATGGCAGGCCAGTGAGGCCTATAAGTACTCTGAGTTGAGTCAAAGAATACTGCGGTATTTATCGTGACGTCTTCTTCTACTCTTGAGGCCTCCGTCAGTATCAGAGGATCAGTTCCCTGGTTTGGTGACTATTCTGACGCGTGTCATCGTGTTCCGGATTCCACGACTCATCTTTCAACCAATCCTATTCTCGGAACCTCATGTAGGTCTGCTATGGTGTAACAACGGAACCGCATCTATGGTGTAACAACGGCTTCGCCTGGCTTACAGAACGAGGCTCTAAGT
Source organism: Fusarium sp. JS1030 (assembly GCA_000966855.1). Taxonomy (NCBI): domain Eukaryota; kingdom Fungi; phylum Ascomycota; class Sordariomycetes; order Hypocreales; family Nectriaceae; genus Fusarium; species Fusarium sp. JS1030. The sequence goes on along the minus strand of JWIW01000009.1, from coordinate 589,826 downwards.
CCTAGTGCCGCTTTGTTGTCGCCGGTATGACGCGTAGGTCAGCCCATTGCTGTGGAATCATTCGTAACGGGGCTCGGAGCCTGGTTGATACAAGTAATGGCGCCTTTAGCCCCAGTGAAGAAAGAAAGGATTTATGTTTCCCACCGCGTAGAAGCTGGGCTATGAGGTGTAGGCTGACTGGTCGAAGCTGACATAAAAACCCTCACTGGGGAGCGAGGGGGTCCGGAGATGTCGCTAAGGGGGGTGACGAAGACAAGAGCTCACAATTAATTCGCTCGGAGCTGTTTATCTTTGCTTTTTTTAGGGGGGTCAGTGGCTCGGACCTATCCCCATGTCCTCGTAGCGCCAGGGAATCCAGTGAGGCTTGTACTTTTGGGTGTGGCACCATCGTCACCTTTGTGCAACCAGTGCCAGCCAACCACCGTGTTTCGAACATGGCCGGCAACCTGACTTTTCATCTTACGTGTCCTTTCACGATTCCTCTTCTGCATTTTCAACCGCCAGTCCTCCTCCACACCAACCCGAATACGCACAATGGATCGGCGAGACTCACTTTCCTGCCCAAGTACCGGGTTTCAGAGTCAAGATATTCCCCTAAATAATATGCACGATGGAAGAGCTACATGTAGATACCACCGCGGCGACTCTTCGACCCGCTCTGATCAGCAGCAGCAGACTGGAGAACAGCTAAGTGAAGAGCAGCCGAAGCCTCACTACCAACCCGCAAGTATCCCCACGAGTACCACCCTGACCAGCGCTGCGAGCGTCTCCGGAAAGTTCTCAATGAAAATAGGCTGGTGGCTGCTTTTGGTGATAGTCACATCTTTCCTCGTCCTCTTGGTAGCAATTGCATTCCTGTCCTGGCTTTGGTTCGCGAGCCGAGAGAGCGAAGCATGGCGTCGGATTATACTGGACGGAAGATCGACACAGAGCATTACCTTGGCGGGAGTGCTCATCAGGGTAGCTATTGGATCCCTTGCTGCCATCTCCACGTCTATGATTGCTTCCATAGCTTTCGAGAGTCACGGTGTGCCTGTTTACGCCATGGCTGAAGTCTCCATCACTCGCTTCACGAATAATGGTCCACTATCTCTCTTCAGCCTCCTTCTCTTTACTTCAACATTCAGAATTCGTTTAAGGATATTAGCGATTGGTTTGTTGTTGTCTGTTTTCGCCTCTCAATTCACCTCAACGATGCTAGTTTCCGATCTTACAGAATCTCGCATCGCTTCATTCGATCAACAGACCAACTACGGGTACAATTACGAAGCGAAAAGCGATGGCTTTTATTCGAATGCTCTTGCGGTCCTTGGGGTTGACTACTGGCATCAGAGGCCTTCTGCGTCAGAAGTCTTTGCAGAATACTCCCAGTCTGTGGATGCTCCAGATGCCGTGGATGACACCGGGCCCACCATCAGAGCATTCCTACCAGTACCTATTCAGTCCGACAGAGAAACATTAAGATCTTTCAATGGAAAGACTCGAGTTTTCGACGCCCGTGTCGTATGCGTGAGGCCCAAGGTCACGCTACATTACTGTAGCGAGACTAAGATCCAAAGGGAAACTGCATTGTATCTATGCGGGTACGTTAAAGCGGACTTGGATAACAAACTAGCTACGGCGCCATACGACCAACTATCATCATCGAACGACTGCCAATATATCCTGCGCTGCCCTATTCCTTCAGACAGCTTACAAGATGATCGTAAGCAAAGCTGGCTACTTTGTTCGCTTACGCCTGCGGGATGCAATGCAAGTGCTAGCGAGCGGACCCGGCCACTAATGTCATTTGGTCATGACAATTACTGGCTTTTATCCGACCTAGGACCGTCAACCGCATTCATGAGTCTTGAAGGTGATGCCGAGCGCACACAAACAGAAAACGCGACATGGACTCCTCTGAACTCAACAACATCGGGCCCTTGGTTAAGGCAATGGTTCCAGATCACATCACCTGATGGGTCAGGCAAAATTTACACCTATCTCCAAATGTCATTATGCTTTGATGCATTGAATCTATGGACCTCTAATAAGTAGGGTTAACTTAGCCCCTGATCACAAACAAGAACTGTCGCTAACAAGCCCCATAGTGTATCTGATACCCTAAATATCACGGCGTATGGCCTGTCTAACCACACGGAGCCACTCTTCACATTCAACCATGAGCAGAACATCTACGACACTCTTGCAGTGCGAGGCCAGCTAGGAGCGGTTACTCCTGCGGAAATAAAGGCAGGCCCAGAGCGTCAAATACTCATCATCTCCCCTGAGGACATGGAAGCATCCCTTAACGAGCCTGATGAGAAGCGTCTTCAAAATCCCGACGATGTCAGCTATCTCAATTGGCTTCCTAATCTTTTATATAGTAACAGTAGAGGATTCTCCCTCTGTTTTACCTGCAACCTCGACTCTGACCTTCAGCAGGCAGAACAAGCTAAAACGCAGATGTTCATGGATATCATCAACAAGACCGATTCACCCGCCCTTGCTCTACAGGCGTTGAATACGATGGGTCTTCGACAAGCGTACCACGACCAGATTGCGACGTTTCCCCGTGCGAAAGATGCAGCGATGATTACCCGCTGGGAGGTTGCTCAAACACCACAACAGTTTCGAGGATTCACAGCTGTGATGGTTATCATTGCTATTAATATGTCCATTTTCGTTTTCGTCTGTGGTTGGTTTTCAAAAGCCACCAAATCCAGTCTCATTGGGAATGCTTGGCAGACCATTGCGCAGGTCGCTAAGAGCCCCGAAACAAAACACGTCCTAAGCCATGCTATGTTAGCAAAGGATAAAGACGTCGAGAACTTGGTTCGAGGTCGTGCGCCCACCAAAGGCTTCAGCCAATTGATTAAAAACACCTTCCACTGGATTAGCCGCATATTCAAAAAGAAAAAGCCGGGTAATGTGGAGACATTGCCTCTTCGGAACCAGATGATTGAGGAAACAAAGTGACGACAGGAGTCTGCTTCCAAGCATCTGAATGGTACTTGACGATGGAAGCTACAAGACCAACGTGAAAGAAAGACTGGGGAAAGTTTCAAGGATCGCATGCACTCGTCTGTAAATTTAATTCGGGTTGAATTTGTTGAGGGCAATGTTATAGATTGATTAAGGGAAATCGAGAAAACTTTTGTTACAGATGGATACGATGTCTCGGCATAGTCCCGAGTAAGATACTCCGCTACTACTTTCCTCTGGGAAATCCGAATGAACTATCTACATTGAACCTTGTACATCTAGCGTGAACTATATACATACTGTTCAATCTGTTGGGAAAGTCCACGAATGAAGAACCCGGCTAAAAGTTACCGGACCTGGTCTTTCCGCCTGGAAAGCTCCTTGGAAGCGGCTATCGGGTGTCTCTTTATTCCACACTTCTTCGCATTGCCCCGTTTATGGGTTGGTGGCAGGGACCTTGATGGTGGTAAACTTCCAGGTCTTGCCACCGTCTGAGGTCGACATTTCTCCACCAGTCGCACCATGCTTCCAGCCTCCAGTGTGGCCGAAGCTGGAGTCTGCCTTGCTCAAGGTGATGGAAACATCTTCCCAACCTACAGATTTGGTTAGTAAGCTTGTTCTGTCCAGGGCACACTGAGAAACCTACTATGAGCTGGAGCAGCAGCACAGTTGCCGGCGGCACACTCAGTCGAGATGTAAAAGATCTCGCCGTGCTGTCCCTTGCCTGAAACATGTCGTTAGTTTTTTCATCGTCAGATGCACCTATTTTTGGCGACGTACTGGTAGAAATGCTAGAGACGAGCTTGTCGTTGATGTAGAGGTTCTGGTCCCACATTTGGGTTGAAGAGTTAAGCTTGTCTAGGTATCTCGTCAGTTCAGACACCAATACTCAAAAAGCTAGGATTTGATTTCCGCGTACAATGCGTCTTGATGCGCGAACCAGGAGCGGCCTTCACTGGAGTGCCGTTCTTGGCCTCAGAGCCTAGTCACAATACTGCATTAGCAGCATTATCATCAGTAAGTAAGACCATCATTACCCACTTCCGTTGATGAGCGCATATGCAAAGTTGCACCATTGCTTTCCAAGGTTGGTGCAGTATCCCAGCCTGCAAAACATTAGCCACATAGTTCCCAAGTACCCGATAGACATATCTGGACGTACCCGGCAGGGGCGTTTTCGGTAACTCCCTGAAGAAACGAGGCCGAGTTTTCCATCATAATAGCGCTCCACAAGGCAACATCACCAGTGATGGGGTTAGGAACGTCTCCGACGACAAGTGTAGCAGAAGCCTCCTGAATGTACGCATCAGACCTCGCAAACAGGGTGACAACATCGAGGTTACCGAGGGCCTGTTGAACGAGCGTCGCCAGGACGCCAAGAGCTGCGGTGGTCTTCATGGTGGCTGTTGTGTTGGCTTGAGGATGCCGTACTACGGAAGTGCAACCCAAAGAAATGGATTGGGGATCGTATTATATGGATTAAAAAGGAGGCTGGCCAACACGACAAATCGACGTGAACACGAGATACCCAGCACAGGCCACAGCAGGCGTTTCAAACAAACTCCGAAACAGGAGGTCGAAAACATGATTCCGGAGACAAATAGGAAGGACAACACGCCAAGGTATGATTTGGTCAATTTAGAAACGGCGGATTGGAACAACGGATCCAGCCTGCCGGAATCCACCAGTGGTGGGCGCCCGGTAGTTCCTCCGTACAAGGGGTGAGTTGTTTCGAACCCATGTCATTTGGGTTGCCATTGCTAATGCTTACCCATGAGTGGAGGAAACAGATTTCTCCTATTGGCCGCGGCTCCCACATTCCGTCATAAAGGTACGAGCAATCAATTAACCTTCACCAAAGCCACTCGAGGCCGCTGAACATGAGTGATGTACAAGTACCATTGTGCATCAAATACGCCTTGAACACAAAGTCTTAAGCACGCTTGCTTTCATTGGACACTGCGTCTGGTTAGGTACAAAGGGTACAAAGACAAACAAAGGGAAGAATCGGAGCGCTCGTCTTCGGATTTATATTCCGGGCGGCTCTACATCCTTAATGTCCTCTCCGATCCGGGCATGGATGAGTACAGGTGGGTCCAGTTCGGGGGGCATTCGGCCCCGGCGGAAGGGACGCTGCCAGAGGCTCCTTCAACGACCTATAATCTATCAAATTTTCAGCAACGATAACTACTAATGAGCCTCGAGCAATATCAACTATATCGCAAGTGAATTCAATCTATCCTGATAGTTCTAATAAGTATTAGTGGGGTAAAGAATGGAAAAAGTACGTCTAGCGAAATCCCGATCGCAGTTGCAGCCTCCAGCTTGTCTCTCTTCATGACCCTACGCTACACCGCTTTCTTAAAATCTTGTATCTCTCGAAGCATAACCGGCTGTATCTGTCTGCCCTTGTCAAATTCAGACTTTCCAATCTGCCTAAAGCCCATCTTCTCATACAGCCCTCTGCCCGGTTCGCTAGCCTCAAGCACCGCAGGAACCATTTCCTCATCGCAGCGGTCAAGACCCCATTGAACCAGCCTCTGCCCTATCCCAGTTCTCTGACACTTTGGGGATACACCCAGCCAGCAGAGACGCCATCGTTCAGCAGGATAAAGGCGCTCAGCGTTGTGCAGTCCAGTCATGACCTCAGTAGCATCGCTGATCGAGACTGAGTTGCCTGTCTGGCGGAAGGTGAGCGTATAAAACATGTCGAATGCAACACGATATCTGATAAGCACTGCATCTCGGTCAGAGTGGTTCCCAAAAAAGAAAAAAAAAAGATGGGTGCGACTTGCTCTTATGAAAGGTATCGCCTTGCCAACTCCGGGCTGTATCGCTTATACCATGGCGGCGCCATACCGCAAAGGCCATAGCCTCGCCAATTTCCCCATCTTCCTCCTTACAAGCGGCTAGGATAACGGTACCAGTATTTCCGTATTCTTTGTGGAGATGCATCGACCACATTTGTCGAAAATGCTCGGGGTGTTCATGGCGGCCGGGAACGACGCAGGCAAATAGAGGGTCGTCTACCCACACTTGGCATGCGAGATCTATGAGCTGTTCCAGCTGATCAAGGGAAGAAATACGAATAATTCTTAAGGGCAACATCGTGTAGAATGTTGAGTGTGGACTGTGTTGTCTTGTGTTTAGCACCTTTCTCTTCACCGAAAAGCAGCCTATTTTATATTTATCCTCAAGCATGCTGCCTGAACTATCATCTGAGCAGGTTTTAAGGACACGCGTTGAAGCCAGAATGTTATGCGAATGCGAGCTATGCAATGGGGACAGTTCTTTTGAGTCGCCAGTTTCTGATTGGCTGAGGCCTTTTCCCATCGGTTCCTCCCAGCCTGGGCATCGCATGAGATCGTCCAAGCACAGAAAGCTTGGCTTTTTGTGTGGGTCTCACCGACGAATGCCATGTGATGTTGTCGCAGTCCGCGGAATCCCGACTCTATCTTAGGCCATTGGGGAAGGCAACCAGTCCGACCACGGGTTGAGGCGGGGTCCTCGGATCCCGATCGTAGTTGTAATGGACCAGGCTGTGAAGAGGAGGCATCATACATAACGGCCAAAATTCTATTTCAAGCGTAAGGAGAGACTGAACCACGGTCGAAGAATCATGTCTCATTTACGCGAAAAGGGTGCAGACCGATCCCGCTTCTGTCTCAGTTCCACGAGTTCTTACACTCCAACTACAGGGTAGTTCATCCAAATACCTAGTCGTTTCATCTCATTCCAGAGCAGCAAGCAGCCCATTATCCGTCGTTGAGTATCTTGTAGAGAATAGAACATGGAACTAGACCTCACTCGGGATGTTGTTCGGTGACCGGATATGCTATTGTTGGAGGCTCCTCGGACTGCAAACCATCAGCCAGTTCATAAAGATTGCTAGGTTTAATTGGCTGATCAGCCTCACATCCGAGCTTACATAATGTTGCATTGGCTAATTGGACTATTGGCCACAGCCTCAATCAGGCTGCCTCTCATTTTCAGCTTGCACCTTTCAAACTCCTCATGGCTGACCCTCTGAGTATTGCTGCCTCGATCGCCGGGCTGATCTCGATTACTGTGGAGGTCGGCAAGTTCCTCGGCCCGTATGTCTCGGCTGCGAAAGAAACACCCCAGGTCGCCTACCATGTCAACTCGGAGGTACAGAGCATCCGGGTCATCTTGGCTGGGCTGCAGGAACTCACCAAAAATCTTGCCTCGGTTCCGATGCGGCATGCTGTCTTGATTAGTATCGAGCAAGTCGTCACAATCCTCACCGAAGGGGTACTTCTTTTTTCGGAACTGGAAGGTCTTGTCCAGTCGCTGCCTCCGAGAGAGGGAGTCGACCAGCGGCTGCCTCTTCGAGCTCGTCTGCAGTTGACACGCAAAGAGGGCCTCTTTAATTCTCTACTTACGCGACTGCAAAGCTTCAAGTCTTCCATGTCGCTCATACTCCAGATCCTGAAAAGGTTAGTATTTGGTTAGAAGCATGTGTCTGATTGACTGACTTGTTAGTGATTCCGACCGGTTGGCTTTCCAACACCAAGAACAGCTGTCGGTCAACATCAGCACCCTGCTAGACAGCAACCAAGATTTATCACGACGACTCCTAAATCTAGAGAATTCCATCGATACTCAGACCATTGTGTCGAAGCGCATGAGTCTCATGTCTATTTCGACGCCTGAGTCACAATCCTCCGACTCGTTAAATCCCCAGTCTACGCTAGCCAGTACAACCGAATCATCTACTGAGACAGATTTCAGTACTTTTGTATCAAAGTTTGAGTTTGAGGATGATCTCGAGACGTCGGGTGTATATCGTCGCGCACAGCACAACAGAAATACCATGGACTTTTCGTTCCGGAGCTCAGTGGCGAGATCTCACGTCTGGTCTATCCTCTCGGGCCTCAGCATGAGCGATGTCTCCATCATGTCTATGATAGCTTTACCTGTTTACCAAGAAGATCTCACGAACGCACAGCACTACGACTTTGGACAGGGTGCCCAATCTCCCGCAGCTGCGCCGTCGGGCCAACAGAAGCAATCCCTCTTGATCGAATGTCAGGAAATCAAGATGAAAATGCTCCAGATCCCAGGGTTCCAGGAGTATTTTGACCGGGTCCCGTACCGTGACCATGATCCTACTCACATCGATGCATTTGATAGCCTCAGGGTTGTTCTCCGCCAAGGAATGCCTCTAGTTCGGTTACTCGAGGCGCTAGACCCTCAACTGGAGGCTTTTACTAAAACCAACCTATATCATCTAGGCGGTCAAGTTGTTCAAGTTGTTCAAGAAGCAGCTATCCACAGGTTTCTCGAGTACTGTTACAAAGTTCTAGACTTGGATCCGGGTAGTATTTTCACCACTTTTGATTTGCTCTCAGACCATGCTTATGGATTCTCGAAGGTGAGCCGTCCCTTGACGATACCCTAGATCCTCACTAACTAGCCGGGTAGGTCATCCCGGTTGTATCATTAATTATGGAAAAGCTCACTCTTTTTGGTGTGGTTAAAGACAACCCATTACCAAAGATCCTTATTGGATCTAGTAACGATTCGATCGCTATCGAAGAATTCATATCCGACCAACGCGTATTTGTTCGAGAACTGCAAGAGCTCGCCGAGGTGCATGAAGACCTAAAGTCGTATGGACTTTTCCGCGATCCGGACGTTGAACTTGTCACGAGTATCACACCAGTAGTCAGCCTACACATTGAATTCTTGATCCTCCTGGAGCTCAACTTGTTTCGACCGCCTGCGGAGCATAATTGGACATCAGCGTTCAACTTTTACCTCGTGCACATCAGCAGAGAAGCAACCTTCATTGCACATGAAAAGAAGACAAGGGCACGAATCAGATCAATCGTCGACCAACGATTAAAAGTCGAGGACCAAAGGGCCTCTTTGATGAGATGGCTGAGCATCCTTCCTCTTCCGGCCCAGCGGCTTCCCAGATACATGACGTTTCTAAAGGCATTGGCAGCGAACAGGCTCACCTATTAATAGCAATAACTAATTCTTCATAGGACTTGGAGCGTATGAATTTCCACTCCGCATTCCAGTTGCGTGGTGTCATCAACGCAGCCGAGGCGTTGCAAGAAGCGATGAAACAAATCAATAATGCGATGAAGCTTGAAGACACAAAAGAGGCGCTGAATGATCTCAAGCGACGCGTCGAGGATTGGAAAGGCCACAAGGTCGATAATTTTGGGGACCTATTACTATACGATTCTATTACTATTGCTTCGGAACGAACTCCTGGAACCCTTCGCGTTGTAAGCTATTCGGTCATCCGCTCTACAAACGGGAAGCGAAAGTGGCTGACATGACTGAGACAGTACCACGCATACCTATTCCCCTATGTTCTCTTGTTTTGCAAGGAAGCGCAGCTTAGCAGTGCAAGATCTACGAGGATAGGGCTCTTGTTTAGAAGCAACAAGCCTGCGGCGAAGAAACAAGAAACAGCTTTATTGCTGAAAGGACGGATTTTTATGCAAAATATTATAGACGTCAGGATTCAAACGCCGCTACAGCGAGGTATTGCACGCATAATTCCCTTGGGAAGCTCTCATTAACTGGTCCCTAGGCTCTTACAGGTGTTTGGTTACGTGGAAGGGAGATCCAGTCGCGGAATCGGTGTCGATGCGATTCTCCTCTGAGTCCCAGATGAGATTATGGACTTCTAAAATAAGGGAACTTGCAAAGCCTGGCGACCCGTCATGGATATAGCGCGCTGAGAAGGCTGTAATTGCAGAAGCACTGGTGGAATGAACTTGGGTGAACATAAAGGAATTGTTTGAATGCTCTGTAGGGAGTCGCATGGGCGTAAAGAGTAATGTACAAAGTTCAAGAATCCAGAATAGGGCCATAAGCGGCGATGCCACGACTTTCCAGCTGATATACCACCTTCGCCGTCGTCTTTCTATTTGAGATGATGCAAACACATTCAGCACCGCTCTCCTTGTAAGCTTGGTATGCCAACTTGGTCATGTCCGGTCGTCCCTTTTCATCCGTGTCCCAGATGAGAGCATTGGGATCGCAGGACAGAATTGTGTCAAGAATGCCTTGTCCGTAAGTGGAAATGGGGTTCTTGGTTGACCAAACCACATGGCACGGCACACGGCGCTCCATAATAACAGGCAGACAAGGGCCAATTCCAGAGCCGGTAGCGACAAGAACTACCTTTTTGAACAGGGGCGCCACTGCGAGCACGCCCGAGGCCGGGGTACCCCGAGTCCAGATGGAGGTAGGCGGCTTCTCGATGATTCGCTTGGTCCAGTCTCCAGCCTTTGAGACGACGATGGAGAACCCTTTGCCGCTGGGCTCAGGGATAGCGGCGAATGCATGCCACTCAATCAGGGGTCGGTCAGTGATGCGGACACCTCGCGACGTGCTCGGTCCAGGTGTGCAAAAGTCGAAGTGCAGGCGGACGGCATGCTTTGACAGCGGCTCGGGGACAACCTTTACCCGACGAAGTCTTGCCCATGGCAGAGCAATGCTGAAAGTTGCCAACGCGACGAGATAAATGGTAGGGTTCTTAGCCAACGCGGGTCCCAAGGGCCCCTTGGCTGTTGCTGCAGTGGAGCCAATGACATGTGCCCAAACGAGAGCGACGGTGAACCATCCGACGAAGCGGTGCGCCCACTCGAACTGGTCATGCATCTTCATGCGGATCGAGGGGTATGCCATGGCCAGAATGAACAAGAGGAGACCCATGATGATGTATGTCAGCCCCAAGACAACTGCCTGGATGGAACTGGGGGCCGCATCCGTAACGTAGTCGCGACTCGAGGAGACAGTAAAGACGACCCACCAAGACGTGGCAGAAACAGCACATCCAGAGTGAACACCACCGTTGTGGTAAACACGTGCAGCGTGGCGTCGGATAGCCAGAGGCAAAGACGTGGGAAGGCTGGAGCACATCCAGAAGATAAAGTTGACGACGTAATCCTGACGGACGAGCACGGCCACGAGAAGGTTAGCTGCCACTGCCGTAGCCAAGTGAGAAGCTGACAGAGCAAAGTCTCGCTCACGACTTTCCCACAGGAGAAATACGAGGACACCCAGGTTTGCAAAAAAGATGAAACCAAAGAGTCTGCGGTAAGCTGAGAGTGCGCGATGTCGCAGCCACCGCCAGCCGTGGAAACCGTTCTTTGCTGGAAGCTCGTGCTCATCCTCCTCCACTTCGGTGACATCGATGGAAATACCACCTGTCTCTTTCTCCAAATCTCGCATGGTACCAAGGGTATCGGCATTGACGAGAGTACCCTCGCTTCCGATGGACCTGAGTGAAGGACATGGCCACACGGTGTCTCGGCGAGGATTGTGAGCTGGGGCTGGAACCTCGGGCTGTGTAGTATCGCCCGCAGCAATTTTGTACAGAGCTTTCTTATCGATTTTACCGTTTGGTGTAAGCTCCAGGTGAAGTCGATGGTTCCACACACTCGGCACAGCGTAGAAAGGTTGGCTTTTAGCAACAGCCCGTTTCAACTCACTTTCGCTGACTGGCGCTTTCGCCGAGTAGAAGCCCCAAAGCTTGTCTTCGACTTTCAAGGCACAAGCTTTAATGACGGAGGGGACTGTTTCAATAGAGCGAGATACACCGTCGAGTTCGACTCGGAAACCTTGGATCTTGACCTGGTCATCTTTGCGACCAAGGGGCAGGAGGCTACCGTCCTCGAGCCACTGAGCAAGGTCACCTGTGTTGAACATCATGCCACTGCACTTGGTTAGCCTTGTCATCGTTTAGAGAGGGCAGGGTTTCTTACCCATCAAGCGTGAACTTGTCCGGCTTGTATCGTTCGTTTGTGAGCTTGGGCAAATTGAGGTAGCCCCACGAGACTCCAGGACCTCCAGCCCACATGACGCCCGGTTCCCCAATCTTGGCCGGGTTCTCATTCTCATCCAGAATGTAGACATTGGTGTTCGGATTCGGCTTGCCAATTGACAATTTCTTGCCACGTCTGTGCAGGTGGGCCGTGTTGAGGATGCTGATCTCGGTAGGGCCGCAGACGTTCCAGAAGCGCACGTACGGCGCCCACTTCTCAGCGAGGGCCAATGGACAAGGCTCTCCGCCGACCGCGATGGTGTCGACATTGGGAAAGTCTTCGCGTCGTGGCATGTATTTTTGGACAACCGAGGGCGTTGCGATGATGGTGTCACACCGTCGCAGGCAGTCTGTCCAAAGATCTAGACCACTGCCTCGGATGTGGAGCGTACCGCCGTTCATGACGGTGCCCAAGATCTCCCATGCGCCTGTTGCGTTCATCATTAGCTCGATATCTGACGTGTGCTGAGATGCACTTACACATATCAAAAGCGACGTTCAGTTGTTGCGCCACGTTCCTGCCAACGCCGATGTCCAGCCGAGACGGTTCTGCCAGGAGAGTATTGGTTACGCCTCGGTGGCGCACGTCAACACCCTTGGGTCTACCAGTCGTACCCGAGGTATAGATGACATAGGCCCCGCGATCAGGAGTGACATCCACCATGGGGTGCGATGGGTTGCCCTCGCGCCAAAAGCTGGCATGCCCATCAAGAGCAACAACATTGACCAAGGTCTGGCTGTCTTCAGGAATGCTGCGCATCACCTTCTCCCTGAACTTAGGGAGACAAAGGACAACAGGAGCATTAGAGTCCACAATGTCAAAGCCAAGTGTGTCATCGGTAACGATGCCACCGTCCAAGGGAACGTATTGTCCACCAGCCTTGAGAACCGCAAGGATAAAGACAACCATCTCGATGCAACGCGAGTACACAAGTACCACACGATCACCAACCCTCAAGCCGAATGTATCTCGTAGCTCGTTGGCGAGCATGTTTGCTCGACGGTTGAGCTCGCGGTATGTAATAGTAGTACCATCGTAGTGTCGAACGGCGGTAACTTCGGGATGCGCCAGCGCAATGGCTTCGAAGGCGTGATGGACGACGCCATAAGGAATGGAACGGCTGGGTCCCTTGCTGAACTTATTAAAGAGCACTCGATCCGCCAGGGAGAGGCTATCAAGAGAATGGAAAGAAGACATATTGGGGGTTGTTTTTATCACGGTAGCCAGCCACGCCTTGGCGCAAAAGCCGAGGGCAGAGCCAACATGTTTAAATAATTCAGCTGAAAGACGCCTCCTGTCTTTTCCACTATTGTTTACAACTCGGGCTCCCAGTTTTCCCAGTTTCTCCGTTGCAGACTCTGACGCCCCGAAAAATCCTTGTCCATAACCCGTCTGCGGTCGCCTCTCAACTGGACTCGACGACCGTGATGTTTCATCCGGCGTTTAATACGTGGGTCGTCAGTCGCCGGATTATCTTGAAAGAGAAGATTGTCCGCGAGGCTCCACAGCGTTCGTGTAGCTATGATCTGACGAATGCCCGTTACAAGCTAAAACGGGGAACGGAGCTGAGGCTCGGAGATTGTAACCTCACTCAGAAGGTTGCAAGTGGATGAAACAGGGACCGCTGCGGAGTGGATCTCTGTTCCTGGCCTTTGAAACCTTGTTTAAACTTGACGGGAAATCTTGCATACCTGCATCTATAGCGATTGACTTTTGCGCCAGGGTGATGGTAAATCGATCAATAGCCGAATGTCATAGCCGAGAACGGCCACCGGATTTCGAAACATCGGGATATACGCCACCTTGAAGCAAACAGGTCTCAAACGTCAAACATGTGGACACTGAATGAAACAGTTCTGCCGCTACATTCCTTTTTTCCAGCTACATTCCGGATTTTCCAGCTGCATTCCGTGCGTTGCCAGGCATCTAAATACCTCGGCTCCCACAACTTCATTGATAAGCAAGTCCTGTCTTTTTTGACTTTTTCTTGTGATAACCAACTTCCTGTTCTGAGCAATCCGAAGCTAATGCACGCCAACTCGCCACTTGCGCAAGTTACGATGGACAACCTCCAAGACCTCAAACTCAATATCGATGCTGATAAAGGTGTCGCCGTGATTCAGTTTAACCGACCAGCAAAGCGAAATGCCTTTGCGCAAAGTACCATCAACGAGCTGGTTGCCGTTCTCGGTCATCTTGATTCCCTGGAAACTGTTCGAGTAGTCATTGTCACTGGAGGACCAGACGGCCATTTCTGCGGTATGTGCTTGAGTTCCTGATATCTTCCTTCTACTTCGAGCAGGTCACATTCGGGGAGCATCAACATCCCGACCCGAATACCGATTCAGGAGTATTCCGCCGGTGTAGCACTGAAGATTGGAGCATCTCATAGTCTTTTTGTTTATCCCACTCTACTGCTTCTCATCATGCGTCGGTTTGGCTACTTGTGATACGGCCTCGCTGACGTGCTGTAGCTGGGATGGACTTAAACGAGCTGGTGCAAATATCCACCGCCAATGCTCACCAGAGAGCCTTCCTGAAAGATCTAACAGACGCGTTCGCCCGATTCTCAAAGCCAATCATTGCTGCTGTTGTCGGATATGCTGTGAGTGTTGTTCCGTACAGTCAATTCATTCTGTGCTGACATTTGTGGATTTAGTTGGGTGGTGGGTTTGAGATTGCTCTGGCTGTAAGTAAACAAGACTATCTTTTACTCGTTTTTTCTCGACATGGCCAGCTCATACGATTGCGCAGTGCGACATGATTTATGCTGCCGAGGATGCCATGTTTGGCCTACCAGAGGTCAAGATCGGAACGATCCCCGGCGCCGGCGGCACACAGCGACTTGCCCGTGCATTGGGGAAGCACAGGGTAGGCAATAAAGTCTTCTCCATCTGATCGATCTCACATAGTTTTGAATTAACACATTGCACAAAGGCTATGGAGTTTATCCTCACTGGCGACCCTGCATCCGGGACCGAGTTTGAACGACTCGGTGTCGTCAACAAAGTATTCCCCAAGTCAGAAGTTCTGCCCGCTGCAACGAAGCTGGCAGAGAAGATTGCGGGTCTATCTGGCCCAGTTATCAAGACTGCAAAGCAAGCAGTCCTTACTGGTAAGTGATGTTGCCGAGAGTTGTGTTTCGAACTGGCTAACATTCGTACAGTTGAGAACAATCATCTTGACGCAGGAATGACGCAGGAAAAATCACTTTATTATTCTACATTCAGCCTTGGCGATTTTAAAGAGGGGATCAGTTCTTTCTTGCAGAAACGGGCACCAAGTTTCCTACACTCTTAACGGCACTGTCATGTAAAGTTGCATTCGGGATATGCACAGAGAAATAATGAATAAAAGCCTAACATTGCAAACTCATTTGTAGACGTAGGCATAAAGTCTGAATGCACAAATACCTTTTGCTCCAGGTTGGATAAGAAGTAGCATTGTGTCTTGTTTTAGGTGGCTGATTTAATGCATGAAAGCGCGTCTCAGGAACCTGTTTAACAAGATTGAGTCTCCTTTGATGCGATACAACTAGAATAGCATAACCAAGGCTTCGAAATGTGAGCGGAAACGATGTTCTTGTGAAATCTCTATGCAAAGCTGCCGCTATTCTTATAAAACTCTTAGCCAGAAAATCTGGCCTTGATACAGCTTCGTCCTCCATCAGCACCCACCAGTCCAGCCGCCATCCCAGCTCTTAGACCCTTTCTAAGCAGAGAACAGGTCGATGGGGATGAAATATTCGTACCTCACTCCCCAGGATCCTGCCGCTGGATCTTCCATGGCACATCCGTATAGAACAGACATTCCCTATTACAACATCAGCACCTCCCCTCGATGGTAGGTTCGGGTATACACTTACATGTTACCATGGCTTGCAAAAACATATGAAATTTCGGTGCCGCCTCCAGGCCAGGTGACCTTGCCATGCTGCTGGAACTTTTCATTGGCGGTCTGGACAACGTCCGCCACATCTTCCGCGCCAATCAAGACTTTGCCGTCAGTGGTGGCATCAATGAAGTCTTTCCTATTGACATAGAAATGGCAGGTTTCGACCGCTGCCAGCTGAATCCATTTCTTGGCTGCGCCGCCAAATCCATTGGTTAGCTCCCAATGCTGATCCAGGCCACGGAGACCGGAAACTAGGTTCTGGCAGTCATCAAGGTTGGGTTCCAGGGTTGCCTGGTCGCTGCCAACATTTGGGGTGATTTCAAATGAACTATCGCCGCATTTGTTTCCGTCAAAAGCAACCGCAGGGAATGTGATCTGGCGCTTGCTAACTTGGGCGTTCTCGACCAACGAGTCACGCACAAGGAGTTTAATGGGCTGACCATCCGAGTTGGTCACTTGCCGGACGGCCATCTTGGTATTTGCAGGAGGCACCTTTGATGGCAAAGCCGAAGCTGAAGATAGCCCAGCTAGCATAAGAGCAAGGCCCTGTACCTTCATCCTTGCAGGCTTTTAAGACTGTATAGAGTAATGGAGGTTTGATTGAAGGTTGATGTGATTGTTAATAGCTGTGAAGACGATTGGCGTGTAAGCTTTTATAGAGCTTCGGTTGAGGGAAAATAGAGTCTTGAGAGAAACCCATGCAACGATGCAATGCCAATAATGCTACCTCCCGAATCAAGTTAAGCAAAGATTACAAATGGCGAGAAGACAAATTATTACAATCCACTGTAAGACCATTTACTAAAATCGGTGGTTGAAGGATCGGGCCCCCAATGAGAGCGCAGATAAACCTGGTCAGGATTTGATGTCTACCACGTTTAAATCTCCCACTTCCCGCAATAAAAAAACTCAAAGGATAACTCCTTAACTTCCAGTACGCCTTCTGCTTTAGCCTATCCCGATAACCAATAGCTTCTATGTACTATACTGGCCGTTACGAGGGCTCTTCAAGACACTATTTGCGTCCTACGGCAGCTATTGTCCTAGTGGATTGAAAAGGAAGGCTCCAAATGAGGCACATGCTAAGATAAATAACGCACAGACTAATCTGAAATAGGCAATCAATCAGACCCAGGTTGTCGGATATAAGAACAGCACAGCCCTCTAAGGGTAGCCATAGGATCAAGGCTGAGATCCTTCATCTCGAAGATCCTTCCCTAAGCAGCTTAGAGATGACTTGCCCTAGCCCGTTCACCAGGCATCATCTTTCAGGCCAATAAATTATGCGTTTTTGTTCCCGAGGATCCGTTTGCGGATATAGCTGTGTGCCTTGTGATTAAACTGGTTGCACAAGGGCTCGAATCCTGACGGCCATGCCGTCTGACAAGCCTGCATGTATGGGCGGGTCGGGCAATACGATAAGGACTCATTACCGGACTTTGAACTTCTTTCTTTATCGCCGAAGTGGCATGACAGCACGCTCAAATGCATTTGCGGCCGGTCAGCCAGCTCGATCAGGAGGGTCATCACTTTCCGAGCCCTAAGTAGCTAGCGATTCGGTTCTTGGGAACTCCTGTCATGTACAATATCTTCTTCTACCAGTCCTAACAGCTCCTCAGTCGTGCAACTTTGATTAAACGTAGGTTATTCTCCTTCATCCCGCAAACTACTTGGAAGGGATTATATACCTTGCAATTCGCAAACCTTCTAGGTTACAATGCGACTTCAAAAACAAAGATTACATGAGGGAGGGACATTCTTCTCTAGCCAGGTCTATCAAGAAAATGGTGTGCACGTGGAAAGAGTTCTGAGACGATCTTATCGAAGTCGCATTATAAACGCAACAACGCGTGTTGTAGTACTAATGCTAACCGGAACAATAGTAATGTCAGAGGCTTCGAGTGTAAAGACAGGTATTGGGCACTAATAAAAGTACCCTAGAGCACGGTCAGAGTTGCAAACGGGCCGTACTGAACAACAACTTCAATCATCCTACTCCAATGGTGCCAGCCACAAAGAAATAGACGTCTGTACATTGTGTGAGCTGAGTACACTCAAGCAAGGTTCTAACTCAGTCAATTGACTCTTTACAGTCGTGTTTTTCCCACCCCAATATTGGCCGTCCAGGGTGTTCTGAGCTCGATCAGCCAACATCGTAGCAGCCCGTCGCGTAGAATTTTCAACCAGCCGGATACAGTAGCGTTCGGCCTTCTTTATCAGCCGGCGGTATGTTTCATGTGGGCTAGAGCTCCGATGTCATCTTGACTTTGTAGTTTCGTAATACCAACTGCCGACCCTCATATGTCATCTGAGATCGACCGAACCCCTACCCATAAGTGCAAATCCGGCACTTCAGATTGGCCCGCTAGACCAGAAAAGTTGCATTCAGCAACAAAGTGCAAACCCAATCGCCAGGGGAGATCTTGCACATTTGACATCAGTCTGCATATTCGCTGTGCCCCAAGTGAGAAGTCGAACCGTCCCGCTAGGATGGAAGCAGAAAGAAGGATGACAGTTGAAAGCAAGGATATCCCAGGAAACAAAAAGGGGTCCCAAACGAATAGGATCAAGCCCGGAGGATTGCGTTGTCGTGGCGATTGATGCCCAATCAGGCTGGATCCAAACCTTAGGTCGGCCAACTGTCTAGGATTCCCCGGCTTGATAGAGGATAGCGGTGAGCCCATTGTTCGGGAAGCGTGTCAAGCACGTGGAATCGAGACAAAGAGAGATGAGCACATGCTCGAGATGGCACTGTATAGTGTCAAGATTTAGTTGTATAATTCGTATATGTGTTTATTCTTATGACCGCTAATGATGAACCCAACCATGCAATTTGAAGCCGCTAAATCAAGATCCCACCCTCTAGAAATATGTGTCTTTTTAGTAACGCTTCTTTTCCAAGTCCACCGATCTCACCCGGAAGTCGGGCTCTCTATCCAGCTCGGAAACATCATGGGCTCGGCCTATGTGTCCGACTAGTGCATCTGGTGTCTCGCAGATAACATCTCCATCGCGATATCTACTGCAGAGAAGGCAGGCATAATCGCCCTCTGGGGTATGGCACTTGACGATGAACCGTGGGGTAACAATGTACTCGACCTCCTCCTCAATCTCCCTCTCGTATCCATCCACTGGTATAAATCGTGCTACACGCTTCCCGATGGCCCAGCAGTCGTCAGCTTCGACGTCCAAGCGCACGCCGCATGCGGGGCATTGGCAATCGCCTCCCGGAGCGAAGCTGGCGAAGAGGGGTCGATTTTGAACGTATTGTAGGTCAAAGCTGTATCGGCAGTATAAAGGATCGTCCTTGACGATTGTTGAAGCGCGCGAAGGCCGTGACGGTACCTCTGACGGTGCTCGCGAAGGTGCTCGTGATTGCGCACGCGAGGGCACCTTGGATGGGGCGCGTGAGGGGGCACGTGAGGGGGCCTTTGACGAGGTCCGTGAGGCAGGCTTGGGGGGAGGCAATGCCCGTTGCGGCGGGGGAAGTGCCCGCTGTGGTGGAGGCAATGCCCGTTGAGGTGGAGGAAGTTCCCGAGGCAGCGGAGGTTGCGGCTCTTCCGGAGCCATCAGCAAACGCTGCCGCTGCTGGCGGAGAGCATGTAGAGCGCCCTCACGCGTCGCATCCGAGGCAGCGACAAGCTTTGCCATGTCTTTACGATCGAGCGGGCGGTCGTGGTACAGGGCGTCTTGGAGGACGTTGATGACGGTCTGCTGCATGGCAATGACCTGCGCCTGGAGCTTGTTCTCGGTAACAACATCTCCAATGGCGAATTTCCGACCGAGCCGTTCGTATCCCTCTTCGTATTCCCGGCTGATCAAGGCCCCAGACCTCTGGAAGGACGCCTCGACATCGTCCTTTGTCCTGTCCAGGCTCCGTTCTATATCCTTCTCGCGTTTTTCCGAGCGCTCGACCTGCTCCTTGAGCTTCTTGATCTCGTCGTCTTGTGATATGTCGCGCTTCTGCTGCTTTCGCGTCTGCTTGATGCGCTCGTATAGGCCGAGCGACGAGGTGAATGTGCCCACCAGAGTAGAGCATACCGTAGCTATTATGAAGGTTTTCTGCGCCGAGACTTAGCAAACGCCACGAGTAGATTAGAGCAAAGGCGTACCTTGAGGTGCTTGTCCTCAATCATATTTGCGTAATTCATGATGGCGGCATCTGTTTGCTAACGGCACAAGCCCGATAGCAATGGAAAGACGTTGGTGCGACGGGAGGTGAAGATCGGGCATCGATGACAGCGGGGGAGGGCACGGAGAGATATACGGGATCTACAGACCCTTATCCAGCCCGGGGTGTAGCATCGCACTAGAGTCTAGACGGCGTGTGCACACCGCAAATTGGGGGGGATGCGCGTTGCGCGTTAATTAGATTAATTCCCGTTCGCCAGCTCACACGTCGTGTTGCAGAATTGGCTCTGTTTGTCAGACTATTTCCCGCATTGATTGCATCACCGTGTGACGTCACGTTGATCTATCCCAGTTTTGAGACAAGTGCTGCATGCCGAGCCCTCCGCTAGTCCGTTAACGGATTGAGGTCTGATTGGTCGGCAATCAACTGCCTGGTCCCCTAGATTGCGACACGCAGCTTCGGAACGGAACGTTCGATAGCTTAATGCCCTCGATGCATGATGATGCAACAAGCTGACGGTCAAAGCCAACAACATCTTCGTATCAACACAATCTGCAGACATCGTCATCCCACAGCAGCGATCCGTGTTGAAGTGGGATCAGGAGGATCCCGCATGCAAGTCGAACGACACAATAGGACGAGATGACGGCCAACATGCCTCCAGATGCAAGTGGTGAAGGAACCGCAAATCATCCCACACGAGGCGCAAAAGAGGGTTCATGGACTTGTTACTTGTCAGATGCCACGACCATGATCTTGCATGGTGACACACAGCACAAAGCTTATCGCTAACAAGGAGCCAGATATCATCAGCCACATCTCACCAGAAGCTTTTCATACTAACCTTAATTATCTATAAACTAATACCAACACGAAATGCTGGTATGATGGCTTGGCATGGCTGGGTATAGAGCTCCCGGACTTCATCCGGCGACGAGAACATTAGGGTCCAAGACACGACCGAGCGTGATCCAAGCTCGAACAATACTCAATCGCAATTGGTTAACTGATTCTTGATGTGCATTATCTTCTAAGCGAGCATATCACATGACACGACCCCGACCATATTATCGCGGATCTTCCATCTGATCATCCAAACCCCCACTCTATATCTGGGGCCCGACACCCGTATGTAGTAACCTCTTGAGTCAGTTCCAACATCTCCAACAACTGCCGGACAGCAAGTGATTCTAATTGGTGATTTATAATGTTCTCATGACCTTTCCAGTACCAAAAGTCCACGTCGCTCTACGAGTATTCAACTCTGATCTTGTACTCCTCCTTGGTATTCTCCACCAGCGTAACCTTGAGTCCCCATCCAGGCACATCAATAGACGTCGATCCTCCACTCAAGGACAATGTTCCGTCGTTCAGCCCGTCAAGATTACCATCACCACATCCTGACGAGTTGGGGGTGGCATCCAAGACGTGGATAGGACCTTCGCCCGTGGCTACCGTCGTGTCGATAGTGTAGAGCAAAACACCGGGGGCACAAACATTTCTATCCAAACCTTCAGCGGTGCGAACCTCAGCAACGACAGCTGAAGTCTTGTTCGCCGCAATGACAACGGCCTTAGTGCCTCCTATAGTTCCAAGCGGCGTAAGAGTATGCTGGCTGATTCCGTGCTCCATAACGCAGTCGACATCGTCGTCAGACAACCACCCCAGACGCCACTTGTCCCAGGCAAAGAAGTCTGAACCAACGCCGCCAAGATTGCCCATAGCACTCCAGCCGCCCACAAACTCGCCGATGTCGCCTCCATCCAGCGGGTAGAGGTCAGGCAAGCACATGCTGTGGCCTGTCTCATGGTTCAGTGCCTTGAAGCCCCAATATGAGAATGGATCGGTTCCGAAGGTGACTGCCTTCAGAGCCACATATTCACTATCCCGCGTCCAAACCCGGTAGTTGAACGCTTGAGACCGAGTCATCCAGCTACTCGCGCTCCGTGTCGGCACCACATAGAGAATATCAGTCTCTGCCGGCGCAGGCTTGGTGCCGTTGTTGGTGTATGCTTGTAGCACATCTTGGATGTAGTCATAATGTTGATTCCAAGTGAGACCGTCGTCCCATTTGTAAGAGGCCGCAGAATTGGGCATCCGGTAGAACCTTGAGACATCGGCCTTGATGTCAAGATCAAGGGCTCCATAACTAGCCGTCTTAAACCACTCCGCTGCGTCGGGTAAGAAGAAATCTCGAAGCTGCTCGGGTGATTCCCAATCAGCAGACTCTGCGTCGGAAAAGTCTACAAATATCATGTAGCCCCGTAGAGTACCTTTTGAGGGAGCGCATTCGCCGCCGGAGCCAAAGCCAACGTTGAAGTAGGCGTTGGAGGCGGGCAATTTGCAGCTCGGAACCCATGGTGTGTTGTCGGTGCCATTCGTGGAGGTCTGGTTGTCTGCGCGTGGTGAAATCACACAGGCCGCAGCTATCGCTGGTAAAAGTAGCGACAGTAGGGCTGCCATGGTTGCCATGTTGAGGTCTTTCATCCACGGCATCTAAAACATCTAACTAATCATTGTGGCGTCCGGCGGACTCTTTTAAGAGCATCCGTCTTGCCTGCTTTTAGGCGGGTCGCATTGAAATGTTTGTCCAGAAGTAGCTTAACCGCCTAGTTTCGCTTGAGTTGAACCTGTCACCTTAAATTAACGGGACTCGGAATACGAAACGGCTCCATTGCGATAATTATATATCCCTGTCAATCCGGTCCGAACCCTCGCATAGCTTTTGAACCACTACGGCCCACCCGACTGGCCTGACAAACTCATGATCTATTGTTGGGTACTTTTGGTAATCAGTGGAAAGTACCCATATATGAATGGTGTTGGCAGGATATCGGGAACTCAAAAGCCATTGAGGCTGGTGGCAATCAAAGGATTGGGTCAGTTTTGGAAGTGGCTGCAGCTGCTGAAAGAGACGAGAAGCGAATGTAAGCCACGATAGCTGCAGGACAGAGATACAACATCACTACTTATGTTAGAGTTATATAGCAAAATAAAAGTAGCGATGGTTCTAAGTCTTAAACAATAATGCAACTCTTAATCGTGATAATATCGATCTAATTTGTGATGCACGTAGGGTAGTTTGTCGATTTCGGCCAGGGGGACGGAGCCAGCCGCGCTCAAAATATCTGCTGAGTCAGGACCAACCATGACAAGGATTGATTGGCTCAATAGAGTGGAGATAAGATGACTAAGGCATAACCCTGGCCCAGATTAAATCCGACTCCGACTCAGCCCATGTCCGATGAGCATCCCCGACCGAGTCCCATTTCAAGTCCGATTTGCAGGCCTCTCTGACCTCTTATCTCGGCATCTTGCTCCGGATAACATTATCAATCCACTACAATGGCCACGATGCAATCAAGTCCAAGTACCCCCAATTCTCACGGCCCGGACCGGCATCTGAAGCGCCGCCTCCGAAAACCTCTGAGCTGTGACCCGTGCAGACACTCGAAACTCCGATGCGATCGCCAACTGCCCTGTGCCACGTGCTTGAAGAGAGGCTGGCAAGATTTATGCGCCTATGGCTCCAACTTTACGGGGCCTCGACGTCGGAGAAG
This sequence comes from Fusarium sp. JS1030, assembly GCA_000966855.1. Taxonomy (NCBI): domain Eukaryota; kingdom Fungi; phylum Ascomycota; class Sordariomycetes; order Hypocreales; family Nectriaceae; genus Fusarium; species Fusarium sp. JS1030. The sequence continues at coordinate 566,460 of JWIW01000009.1, read as the reverse complement.
AACTAAGCCAGCGGTTACTGAACCTCTGCCTCAGCTGCAGAATCAGGCCCAGCCTGCCGAACCTCCGGAGCCGGTTTCCCCCCGGAGCCAAAGTCCGGAACCCATCCACCGCCGGTGGGATACCATCTTGCGGCGGCCATCGGTTGACCCAGAGCCTGCTCAATCAGAGGTCTCCTTTACACTATGCTTTGGGCCGACCATGCCGGTAACAGAGCTGCTGGCAATGTTGCCTCCAAACTCTGTCTACGAATACCTAGTCACTCGCTACTTCGGACATCTCTCTCCACTATTCCACATCCTTCACGGTCCAACATTTCAGAAACAGTATTCGGTCTTCTTGCAAGATCCTCAGCGAGTAGATCTGTCTTGGCTGGCATTGCTTTTCGCCATATGCTCTTTGACTCTCAAAACGATTGAATCCAGCGACTCGGGCCTGACGGAGTTATGGCAAGACCCATCTTTGCCTCGGGATCTGTCATTCTTTTCACAAAAGTATCGGAACGCAGCTATGATGTCCCTCGCACAGGACCAGTTTCTAGTCCACCATAACCTCAACACCCTCGAGGCATTGCTCGTTTTAATTCACACCATCTCACACAGTGAAGGACCCGAGTATGGGTGGGCATTACTTGGCAACGCATTAAATATTGGTATTGCCCTCCGTTGCCACATGGATACACACGAAACCAATCTTATCGAAAGAGAACGGAGCCGACGCTGCTGGGCAGGAATTTTGATTGTCCATACATATCAATCCCTTTGCTTCCGCGACATTGACTTGACGTTTCTTTTGAACATGAAAGCCAAAATGCCAATGTGGGTCAACGACGACGATATTCAAGAGCATGCTATTTCTGTCTCCTCGAGCCAACCGCCATCTCGACTTACAGACATGTCTCTGATGAAGTTTCAAATTCGCCTCTTTCAACTCTCGACCCAGATTTGCTGTCATATTTCTGGCCGTGATCGGCTAAACGAGGCGTCTCTCGCTCACTTTGATTCTGCCGTGGCAGAGGAGCAGCGACAATGGGACTCTACGTATCTGGTCAATGGTGCTCGAAGTATTCTGGACACTGCGAGTTATGCACATTGGTGTGTCTTGCAGACCTATGCGCACCAACTCTACCTACTTCTTCACCGGCCGTTCCACAGCTCTCGATCCAGCCATTTTCGAGCCGAGTCAAGAGAGAGATGTGTCAAATCTGGCTTGTCACTACTGGACATACATCATCAATTCTTTGAACTCCCGCGCCTCAAGTGCTATCGGTGGCTGGTTAAAGGAGCGATAAGTTGTAACGCGCTGCATGGGGCTGTCGCTCTCACCTCGTGCATGCTCGACATGCCCGACGACTCCCACTTGACTGAACATATCTCCGTCATCGATGCTGCTGTGCATAGGCTGGAGGCGCTGAAAATGAAGAGCCCGGCTTGCTCAAAAGTTTATCCTATTCTGCGTTGCTTGCAGTAAGTGAAAGATGGCATGCGAGACGTTAATATGGACTGACGATGGTAGATCTTATCTGTCACGCCGAGATCCAGCGCCATCTCCTATGAGAGAGAATATTGAAAGCAGATTTGAGGACTGGGTTAGTACTGTTGACTGGTTTAGACCCGATGCAATAGATTGGGTAAGTTCCTCACCGTATAAGCGGGACAATGCTAATTTCGACAGGACTTTTGGGATGGAGACTATACAACTCCACAGACTGATGATCCTCAGACTATGACAACTTAGCATGGTTTTGTCCTAGATGGAGATACTTAGGTGCATGGCTAGTAATGAAACGGCATCTTTACTCTTTAGACTTTCCGTGTCTGGTGATTGGCAGATAGTTTATTGACAATGATAAGTCGAAGGTGAAATGCCACACAACCCCAATCACTGCTTCATTTCAGTTCGTATGACGCGACACGATGTTTTCTAGGTAATCGATATTCTACTGTTGATCAAGTCGCTTTTATCTATGGTAAGGGTATCTTTTCTTTTTTATAATACATGACTCCAAGCAATCTCTGCTCCTCCTTAAAACTCAGAATAAACCGGTGGAGGTGTTCCGGGAGGTCTCCCATAAGCTTCTGTGCCAACGTAATCATTACAATACTTTGGTGGAATACGAATTCCTTCTGATAGCACACTCATAGATTCACTTGTGATCTTTTCGCTATCTCGCGCAAAGACTCCCCAGCCATTTACTGGTAACTCTGGAGACACAAAGAGACTGATGGGCATTGGTGTCTCATACTACAAGTCGCGTGAGTTGAGAAGAATCACAATGTGAGCCTTTTGAAACGTACCTCAGATTCAGTGCCATCGCTTTCCAGCAGCGTTGTTTCAAAGTGCAATGTGTGACTGATGGAAATGCCACAAACGTTGAAATCAGGAGAGCAGTCTCTAACCACCTTGGGTAACTGAAGACATTGTTGCCACTGCCACTGATGTCCTGTGTCGTCCAGATCTAACGGCCACTGCGTCACTGTTCTCTCTCCTTGATACGTAACCACGGACGTAGTGAGCTTATCGCGTATCGTATGGCACTCTCGCAAGTAGAACCTCGCCTTGACAAGCTTGACTTGAGGATCAAGTTTTGTAAGTTGGGCGTCGACAGGGATCAGCCCTCCCAAAGCTATAGCTTGGTGGTCCACAGAAACATTGAACCCGAGCTTTTTGGACCATACTCCCTGTCTTGTTATAGGGTCCATGAGCTCATATGCTGACAGTGGCGGACTTCGAATAATCTGGATGGGTACAAAGTCTTGGAAGGTGTCGGAGGAATCTTCGTGGATCGTGGAAGCCTCTAGCCGGTACGTCATGCCGCAGCGGCTGCATCCCCTGAAAGACTCTTCCTGGTCTCCACGGATGAAGAGCTCAAAGGGCCATTCATAGGTTCTACCGTCCGCAGATGGTTGGCTGAGCTGATCGTCGAGGAAGAATGGATCCCACTGATGCAAAAGAATTTCGCCACTTTCCCATTTCACTGCATCGTCTGTTTCCTCTTTGTGATCTCTACAAATTGTTGGCAAAGTCAATCAACGTTGGAAGTTATAATCGACTTACCCAAGCAAAATTCGACCTGTCATTTTAAGCCGGACGCCTCTGACCCTCTCGCCCTTAAGGAGCTGCAAGATCACCTTGCCCTGGAGAAACTGCCCCTGGGCTTCTTCCCCATGCCCACTGAGGAAGACATAATCACAGTCGGGCCTTGAATCTGTAAGCCAAAGTGCATCTGATAGAGCTGCTACCTTCAACACAGAGCCTTACCTTATCGTGACACGGGCCCGAGGAGTCCCAGTCAGTCGTGCTAAGAAGGACCGCATGCAGGATGCAGGTTGAGGACTAGGGTCGTAATGTCCACTCGAGAGGAGGTAGGCTCAGTAGCAATGATCCAGTACTACCAGGAAGCGGGAGGATGAACGATGGGACAATATCAGAAAAACAAAGGCCTCGGGTTTTGAGGCCCGAAGCATGACAAGTTTAAATGAAAATGCGGTAATGCTATTTTTGGCCCTTCCGGCATCAAGAAAACCTGGCAGAATAAATCACACCACGACTGCGAAAGCATTATAGCGACTTACTTACTTCCCAAGTCGGGTAAATTAATCGCTTATAGGGAGTACTTGAATAGGAAATTCCGCCATGTCATTGTGGAGTTGTGGCAAGTCAGAGTCGGACTTGTGTGGGGCTCTCGAATCGGAGATGTCAAGAGTCGGAGCTGTGCTGAGCCGCGATTCTGCGGATGAGGTAATTGCCAAAATGTGAGGTAAAAGAAAAGCTAAGAGAGTTCTATTGATAATAGAGAATGCTCGAGGAAGGCTGGAATAGCATGAATGCCGGTCATGATGGAGCGTCTACCTCGGATAGATCGACCTAACTCAACAAGGGTTGAAGCCTCCACTGATCAATACTGGCAATAGGACGGGGACGCAGGACTTTTAGCTGGAGAGAGCTTAGATAAAGTTTCAAAAGAGGAGCCAAATGCATTAGATCAACGCTAGACATATCCATTTGTATGTACTTGGCGAAATTACCTAGTCTATCTCGTCCTCTTTCCTCCAATGGCGTGGCAGTGCGCTCGTTGCACAATTTATTGCTGCTGATCAGCAAACTTGACTTCAAATGCATGAAACTTGGCCTGCAATGGCTCTGAAGCGTCCTTATCCGCCCTCGCTGCCATGGCGCCAATCTCAACCTCCCATCGCTCCTGGTCCTCTAGTCCATAAAGCCATGTTATCTCCCTAAGAGGAATCCTCCTCCCATTCTCTTGATCAAAATAAACCCACAGAGCGCTGCCTTTTCGCAGCAAACTAAATGTCAATGCCGTCTCCCCTTTTGTAACACCTTCAACCGCTGATTCAGGAAGTGGTGCCGTGCTCCAATCGGCCCATTGATCGCAGCATGCCACACTCAGCACAGGCTGGTTTTCAAAGAATTCAATTCCACCTTTGATCCATTTGAGACTAGATGATGGTGGGTGTGTGATCCGCGCCAGAAAGCCTACTTGGTCGTACGGGCTTCCGTACTGCGCCGAGAAGGTGATAGTAGCTGACTGTAGGGTCTTGAGAGGAACAACAGCACATGATTTGGTAACGGCTAAAAGAAATTAGAAGGTTTGCTAGGAAATTGATGAGCAGATGCATACGATTGTCCCTCTCAGTTGAAGGAGGCTTCTTCCAGATGTCGGTGCCTGGGTTGGCAGATAAAACAAATGGGCATTGCATTGAGTCCATTGCGTGTAAAGCGGTGGCTATTTCGAGATACCGGAGGTACGACTTGTCTGGAAGAAAGAGACAACGATAGCAGCGTGGAGAAACCAAATTATCGACGTGTTTTATGTTCACTTAACTCCGATCTGCAGCAACCATTCGGCCCCACAGGAGCCGGTGGAAATAATCGGAGTTGAGAAACGTGGGCCAAAGAGTGGAATGAAACAAGTCATGCTGTTTCCCCTGCAATTGATTCTGTGGAATAACGTGAATCAGGATATCATGTGCCTCCACTGAACCATCGTACCATTCCGCTTGCGACTCAAGCAGCCTTGGAGCCCACGGGCACTGGGTTTGCCGACCTCGGGAATCGAGACCCGAGTCCCTTTTCAGTAACTCCGCCAGCCCACTCGGTGTTTCCCACCTGGTCACCGCTTGACCTTTACTCTGTCGCCTCGGGGGGCTGAAATCACATATCGGCAAACACCATCGTATACGTACCTAATTCAGTATTGAGTGGTTCCTCGGGGACAAGCCTTTTGCATTATTTCGAGCATGGAGACTGGCACATTGTGCGATTCGATGCGTGGCTTAAAGATGTCGTAGAGCAAAGCTCATCCTCATTATTCAATCTGCCTCCTATTATCCTAACATCAGAATGTTCACCATGCTGTTAATCCTGCCTTTTCTCCCCCGCAGGGATACAATACCAGCAAAGCATCATAACAAGATACAGAAATAGACATATAGGATGTAAAATGAAGGGGCCCATGACTTGCGCAAGCAGACCTGTTATGAAAGGGGCCACGGCGCCTCCCAAGCTGGCAAAGGCAGTAAAAGTCGCCATTCCTCGCAGAGATTCCCTTCTCGACACGTTGCGTATAAAGACTGCGGAGCCGCATGGATAAATGGGCCCAAGCATTAAGCCCAGGAAAGCCACAGTAATTGTGTTGTCAAAAATGGTAGGCATGAGCCATACAAAAAGTTGCACAACAAATACCATGACGATTAGTCCAAAAACCAAGCGCGATTCACTCCAACGCCTCGAAAGGCCGGGGAATGTGACTCGCCCAGCCGTAATTCCGCCCCAAAAGCAAGCTGTGACATCACCAATGGATTGGATATCGCTGCCATGGGTGTTGATGAGATAGGAGATGATCCAGCCGGAGATAGTAACCTCGGCTCCCTCGTATGCGAAGATAAAGATGGCCCCGAGAAGGATTGCCCGTATGCGGAGAGTTGGAAGAATGTCGTTCAAAGTTGCCTCGTCTTTCAGCTTCCCTTTACCGTTAACTGGCTTTGGTTGCTCGTCACATTCCCAAAACGCCGAGACGGACAGGAAAAGGGTAAAGATGGCCAGCCCTGTGTCAATCAAGTAGAACCGACCCCAAAGTATGCCCTCGTTGGCCACAATCGTCGTTGCGATGACTGGACTGAAGGTACCACCAACGCCGTAACACACATGAAGAAGTCTTGACACCGGCCCCTCATCTTGCAAGCTGCTGCCAAATACATTGCATAGAGCTGTGTTGATCGCCGTGCCAAAACCAATGACACTGAATGAGAGAGGAATGAAGGTGAAAGGAGCTCCCGAAATGAGTGGGCAGTACCCGCAAATGAGGATGATATTCGCCAGCCCAAAAACGCTGGCTCGGGAAAGCCTCGCCCGGAGATCATCAAAGAATATGGCCGCGAACAGAAACCCGATGGCCTGACCGACAAAGATCAGTGAGACAACTGCATAGTCGATTTGATAATATCTTGAAGCTTGTTAACTGCTGGGATGGTCCATGAAATGAAGGCAAGGTATCCTACAATTGTATGTATGGGAGAAGCGCACCAATACTGGCGGCATTGAAGCCACTAGCTAGGCTTGCGAGACATACTGTGACCAGTCGGGACCTATTCCTGCGGTCCCAGACATCTGTAGCTGTTGCCGTGTTCCGGGGTTCCTTCGGAGAATCCATTTCCCCAACCTCGGTGGTTTTCTTACCAAAGTTCATGGTATCAGCATAGAAGCGCAGTTTCGGCCGGATCGGCGCATCAAGCGAATTCTTATCTAAGAGTTGGCAATGACACCGTGGCAAAAAAGATGAGGGATGTTTTAAAATCATGAAGGACGACGTGGATGTGGGAGGAGGGAGGCAGAATACAGGGCATCCCGACGTGCCAAGCATGTCGGCATGGAAACCCCTTTGGGAATTAGATACCTACCGCATCCATGTCTGGAATAAGACTCGGGTTAGAAGGTCCCGTGGGTTCCGCAGGAGCAGGGTTGAGTGACCCACTATTCCAAGGACCAGGTGCACAGAGGTAAATCGGAGATAGTGGCGATCGGAGAAAAGCGTCATGGTACTAGTCGGACATGGGCTTCTTCCAACCAACTAACCCTCCCATTTGGTATGACCCCGAACGGCTCACACCATTTAGCCCAGCTTGGCTAATATTTTACCAGATCGTCAGCGTTAATCCCAACGGCCCAAACCTTGGCGCGAAGAGGATGAGTCCGACGACAGATCAGCGAACCCTTGCCCCGTGGCATCTACCGTTTACACGCAAGGTTTCTTCCGACATACTGTACAACAAGATATTTAAACGCACAAAAGCCCATCTTGCAAATTTTGACCAACCACACATTCAGATTTCTGCTTTCAGTCTCAAAATTCTTATGCTACTGAGTCCAAGGCAGATCACGTCCAAGCCTACGACGAGCAGAGATACAAGTGCACGCCCTGCAATCTCACGTTTCCATTCAACGCGAAGCTTCTCGCGCACGGGAAAACAGCCACACCGTGTTCATAATCCTCAATGTCACCCTCCTCCAGCAACGCGAGCTACAAATTTGGCACAGTACCAAGGCCCCCTCCCCTATCCGACCTTAAAAAGCAACAGAAGTCGCATCTCCCCAAACATCTGTCCAGAGTACTCTACTTCCCAAAACACAACGAAAGTATTTCCCATCTTCCAATTTACGACATCTCACAACGGTACTCTGAGGCGCTTGGCAAAATCCCCTTTGGCTCGCGCAAATACAAGATTGAGCTTGCACTTCTCTGGAAGCCTAGAGGAACCAATCTCGGCGATGTCACACGGTTCCTTGTCGACGTAAATCCAAATGGATGTTCGGCGACAGTTCGGGAGAGATGTATCGGGCGTGATGCCCTGGAGGCGGATATGTAAGTTGAGTCTGCAGAGTGAAGAGAAAATCGTCTGACTATCTCTCTAGTTCATTGCCATCTCAACAAGGTGAAGGATTTCGCTTGAGTACACAGACGAGGGCCACGACGTCTCAATCTCATGCAAGACTGAGATACCCAATGCCTGATAAAACAACAAAGCACGAGTTGATCCGCTACCCATACCTAACGATCAGCCACGAGTCAGCACATGGCAGAGACGCGCCCTCCTTTTTCCTCGAGTGGCAGGTACATCTAGTTATTGGTGGACCGATGCGCTATGATTTGATAGATTTGGAGAAGCAGTCGCAAGGTTCCAGCTACGACGACTCAATTGTGGCAGTATTTCACCACTGCGGATTCGAGCCCGACCTACCTTCATCTTTCAGCGAAGGTGTTTTACTGCTTCCAGAAGTGGAACAGCCAATGTTGGATGTTACTGCCGTGTCAAGTCTGTTTGGGCTTTTGCATAGCGTTCGCAAACGAGAAAAGAGATCGCGGATGAAGTCTATTTTTAGACGCTTTACGTTTTAAGGGAGAGATAGTAAATAGATAAACATTCAAAGCGCTTGGCCATGATAAAAGAGAGGACGAATAGAATCTCAACCTAAACCTGTTGCTTACTTGGCCTCAACCCCTGGCCCAATGTACTTATCACTCCACCTGGAAATTCTCTCCAGCATATCCAGCCAGAATCTCTGCGGCCTGGGAGAGTGCCTCTCGCCAGGGTACGCCACAAACTCGCAGGGCAGCCCATGTGCCCTCAACGCGCGACGGAACCCTTCAGCCTGGGAAAATGGACAGCGCTCGTCCCTGTTTCCGTGCAGAATCAGCATAGGCGGTATCACAATCTCGCCGAGGCGACGAGAGTGTTCTACAGCACTCGCAACCTCCCACAGCGCGCTGCCCTGGCGGTTCCGAGTGTCGTCGCGGTCGAGTGTCCAGGCCGCATGGCCACCCGCCAGCTCAACCTCAAAACTTGAGCCGAGATCTGCCGTCAGGGCGAGGCTCTCGATGTCGCACACGCCCGCCCCTGCCACGCCGGCGTTGAAGCGCCAGCCCAGCCCGTGCAGCCCGTTTCGCACGCTGCACAGATACGTTATGAGACCGCCCTGGCTCCAACCGCCCACCATGAGTTTCTTGGGATCCGCAAACTTCTTGTTTATAGCCTTGTCAGTTATGGAGATCACGTCGGCGTAGTCATATTTGCCCTGGCCGCCGGCGCTGTACGAGGCAAACTTCTCGCCGCGCCCGGAGGAGCCGCGGTACTGTGGGAGAAGTACGCCGTAGCCCTTGGAGAGGAGGTACGGAGCCCAGTTGAACGGGGACGTGGTGAAGACATCGGCGTCATGGGCTGTTGGTCCTCCATGGATCAAGACGAACGTCGGCAAGGGTTCCAGAGGCGTGCCGTTCTCCCCAGCTTTGGAGCTTGGGGTCAGATACAAGCCGTCCAGTTCTACCTCTCCATCTGCAGACTGACAAGTGAAAGTAGTGCAGGAGCCAAAGGATCGGCCCTTGACCGGCTTTCCATGATCCGAGAGCTGGATCTTGTCTTGGCCTTTTTTGACGATGAATACTTCGTAAGGCGTGTTGACATCTGACAAGCTGGCCGCCAGAGTTGGAGTATCAGTCTTGTCATCCCAAAAGGCATGCCACACGTAAAAATCCTTGTTCTCTTGGAAGAGGTCTTCCCCGCCCAGCTCGCTGACAACATTGACAAGCCTGACTTCGCGATTCACCAACAACTTGTCGCCCGCCACAACAAGCCCACTCACATCGTCATCCACGCCGCCCATGACCTTGACGAATCCAGGCTCAGCAGCCGCAGGATCGACCGTGTAGATGGCAGTTCCTCCCAAGTCCTTGTCGACAGGCGTGCCGGTGGTAAAGTAGATCTGGCCGTCGGGTGCCCAGGTTAAATCACTCAGCGCATTCGGAACCGTGCATAGTTGCCTGGCGACGCCGGTTTCGACGTTGACGGTGGATATGGTCGTGCCCGTCAGCATTGACTCCTCAATTTGAGGGTTCGCGATGCTGAAAAAGGCAATGTTTTCCCCATCGGGACTCCAGGAAATTTCGTCAATGTGCTGATCGCCTCCCACAAGGACCTTGGTCTCATGGGATTCGACATCAACAAGCCGCAGCCGAGCATACTCCCATCGTTCACCCCAGACCTCGGGATCAGGCTCTTCTTTCTCCTCCTTGTCCTTGAGTTCTTGACTCTTCTCATCGGGAGAAACATAGGCGATCGTTTTCCCATCCGGAGAAAAAGCAAACGTCTCAATGTCCTCGGCATTATCAGCTGGCGTGATGGGGATTGCATCCCCACCATCCAAACGCATGAGCCAAATCGCCGAGCTCTCGCCCGCTTTTGCGCGGTCTGACAAAAACGCTACCTGGTTTCCGCTAGGATGCCAATTCGGGGTCGTGTCATCGAACTGACCCGAAGTCAGTTGGCGCGACGAGCCTGCTTCAGTGGTCGACGCCAGCCATAGCGTCGAGACGGAGTGCTTGCCTTTGCGGTTGCCACCAACAAGACTTGTCGCGTACACAACCTTTTGTCCATCTGGAGAGAATCTGATTCGATCAGGGACTTCGATGGAGCAGAGGGCTTCGGCCAGTTCTTTGTCAAAACCAGGAATGTCTTTGGGTTGTGCCATGGTTGATGGAGATGATTGGGGAGCTTCTCTGCCTGCGGCAAGAGAAAGCTAGGAAGAAGGATAATAATGAAGCGTGAAGAGGAGTTATCGGAACTGCTCAAAAGCTGAAAACACCGACAGTAATAACTAACTCTTAAATACTATCCAAAGCCGAGGCGCAAGATGACATCACATGCCTTACCTAATCTCTTTCCTTTCCTAACTACCAATCATTCCCAGCGCTCAATAATGCCCCTTTTGTCGATGCAGTCAGCAATATTCTGTGACTAAGGTTACCACCAGGTACCGTATGCTGCGTAGTATTGGACTCGTCGTGTATGGCGCAATTGCAAAGATCTTTAGTGCCACAGAGTATTGGGCATCATTCCCACCTAGATGCAAGAATCAGCACTGCCTTGTGAGTCACTGGGTTTTTTTTTCTTGACCTTCTTTTTCTTTTCGTAAGATTTTGACATTGGTGATCCAGCTCTTGCTGCAGTTTGTACTAGGTGCAATTAGGTGAGTCATTGTATGACCAGTTTATTTTGTTCTAGGAAGCAGATTGACTCATCCACCGTGACCTGATTGCCTGGCCGCCCCCGCTTCCGGCATATTCGCCGAGACTCCGTTTCTGACTACACGAATCTATTGGAGAAGAAATTAATATGTTTGTGGGATTAGATAGTGGCAAGTCATTGAGATGCTAATAAGGCGTAAATGTTATGCTCTTTTGTACCTCTATGGGTAGCCTCTTTGCCTCTAACAATAGAAAGATCTAAAGTAATAAGAAAACTTAATGAAGTGGGAGATTGGTATAGGTCGCCTAGGCCTCACAATGCTGTGGTTATTTCCAAACCTATATACTTGTAATGCCACTTGCAACCGTAATATGTAACAATTTTCACCATAGACAACCACATTCTTAAAGACCTCCAGAAAGCTCAGGATTGTTCTCGGTATCAATACCCATCGTGATGTACCCAATCACACCATTGCGAATATCCTTTCCATCCAGAGGCACAACATCCACAACAGGGTTATACCCATTCTCAAAACCAGCTGCATAGATTGAGTCGACGTCATTGGTCGTCCGGTTAATCTCTGTGTGGCTAGCATAAGGCTCAAGCTCCATAAGCTGTTGAGACACAGTCTCGTCAAAGTATAATTGACCAATCGAGTTGAGATCTCCGGTCTTGATCGTGCCGTTGGTGTGAGCCACCCAGTCAGTGAAGACTATTGAACATTGTTAGCTCTCATGTCACAGTGCTGCTTGGGTTATTATTACTAACCTTGGGTGTGGATGTGGATGGACCGCTCAACGTAGAAGCCTGGGAAGATGGTCTTCATCTCGAGAATACCCTCAGCATTGGTGGGCCACATGCCACGAAGGAAGGTAGTATCGTCAGTATGCAAGTCCGTCTTTCCAATCTCAAAGTCGGTAACGTTCAGTTGTTCTAGCAGCTCTCTGAAGGGCGTATTGGGACTGTGGCCCGTGAAACTAGAGTAGCTTCCCGTAGCATTGCAATGCCAAAAAGCAACAAGGGCATTTGGAAGGGGCTCGCAAGTTGCCATATCAATGACGCCAACATCGAGGATCAAAGGAACACCAGGTTCACCTTCCGTCATATCCTGTCGTAGAGTCTCGGACCGTGGCCAATAGTAGGGGCCGGCAGTGACATCAGGGACCAAGACGCAAGTATCGTTTTGCAGGACATCGTAATATGGAGCTTCGGTGACAATCTCAAAAGTCGAATTCTCAGCGCGGCGTTTCAGGTTTTCTGCACTTCGTCGTTCATATCTTCGCTTGTTAAAGCTGGCAACCCCAGTAGCGCATCTCTTGGAGAGCTCGGCGCCTCGTTTGGCCACACCAGGGGTAATTTCTTTATGCGAAAGGGCAGGGATGGCCATAAGGCCAATCGAGGCGAGTATTGACAATCTCATTTTATATAATAAAGGGGGCTAAAAATGACTGGGCTATTGCAGAAGAGGCTGGAGGCTTGGACTTGACTCCTATCACAACAACATCCCTTAAGGCATCTTTATATAGTTTTCAACAGAGCTCTACAGTGGATCACGATCATATCTTTTCAAATATTTACACAACTGCCGGACAATTTGCCAGGTTCATCATCAGTACCTTGCCCATTACCTTCCATATGCAGCCCAGGGGCTCACGACAAGGACTTTGGGGCATAATGACAAGACCCAGGGATCAAGATAGAGGAGATTCCGGCTCCTTGCGGTTCAACGGGGACAATCCGGCTCCATAAGTTTTATCTAAGCGGCTCTTTTTTCCATCAATTGACCAATCCATGAAGCCGCCATGGAAACGCGTGTACTTTTTCTCCCCTGTTACCTGCCAATTATAGATATCCAGAGTACTTATTAATCAGTTGTAAACCCAAGGGTTGGTCTACTGTGGATACAGATTACCTATGCCACGTCGATCACCGCTACTTCACGGAGGCTGATACAACCTTTCAGGTGTTGCACGGGCCTCACATAGGCCCAAAAGTTCAGGAGGATTGTCTTCGAGTTCGGAAGGTGGGAGAGCACCTCAACTTAAACTTCGGCATGTGGGAGGGGCCAAGATCTTGGCATATCGCCCAGGCCGAAAAGCGCCGACTCAGACCGTAGCGGTTTCAAAAAGTTTCCTTCGTATTGGGTCATTGGAATGACGCGAGGGAAGTTGAGCGTACGTCATGCTGGAAACATCCGTGGATACTGTTGTTTCGAGTTGACAGGTACAACGGCGGTGGCCGGAGTGACATCCGCCGATCGGTTAAGGTATCTCCCGACAGGGCACACAGCACGCAATCGTCGGGATGACAATCTAAGATGAGGCATTGCAAAGCCAGGATCTTCTGTTCCTTGTCTTTGACGGAATAGGAAGCAGTGTTGATAGCCGGATATAGGGAGGAGGGCTAAAATAGGCAACTGAGTTAGCATTAGGTTATCATGCTTAGATATGAAGTGAAACCTGGCCTTTGAAATCGTGGAAGCAACCTGCCATTGGAGGAAGTTCCGAGGAAAAGAAAGTAATTACCATGTGGGATATGGAGCAGCGCCACTTCAATCTGTCAACGGTACACGAATTTGGCGCTCAAGCTTCCCCTCGGCTGATGAGCTTCGCCGGATGAAGACCCTCAGAACGCATCATGACGATGCACCAGTCCATGTTGGTAAGCGGCCCAAAACCCTTCAAACCCACTCGGCTGAAGTTGTCACTCCGATAGCTTCGTCGTCGTCATAAGCGCGCGGCGAGATTCTTGGCATGGATTTCGCGATCTCGCTGGGCCGGCATTGGTGTTTCGTGGCCAACCTGCACAATCGTTGGTTATAGACTTGGATACTTGGGGAGTACACGTACAGAAATGTGGGAGACCGTAAATGAAGACAAGTTCAGAATGAATTAGTTAAGCGGTCTGGAGTTTTCCCATCGAGATATAAAGGATCGGCAAGTATAACGGCCCCTCCCCGAATGAGCCGGAGATAAAAGTGCCGGGCGGCAGATGTCTCTGACCGGTCCACGGCCCGGAGGATTTGCGGCACGTGAGCGAACATAACCCTTGGAGCTCTCAGTGACACAGGCATGGCGAGCTCAAGTCACAAACGCATCAAAACTGCATGCCAAAAACAATGAAACTTCTTTTTATCCAGCTTCCTATCTCTCTCTTTTTATCTTGTATATAAACAAAATGAAACGTCACGAGGCAGTGCTCTTAGGTAAGCCCTAGCACCATCAGAAAAACCTCCAGATCGAGTCAGCGGGCTTGCCAAGCTTGAACCTGCCATACCACTTGGTCAACGGCCACAGCAACAGCATGGCAAAAGCCCAGATGCTCAGGTACGCAAACACATTGTCGATGCCCCGCGTCGAGTCCGGGTTCATCTGCTCCGGGTTGCCCGTGTCGTGGCCAAAGAGGCTCACCATGACGGCGCCCAGGATGAAGACGAAGAAGAGGTGCGCGAGGTAAAAGAACAGTGCCGCACGGCCAAAGTCGAGCAAGAGCGTCATGCGCTTGGCCATGTGCGTGGGGATACCACCGAAGAAGGCGAGTAGGAAAAAGTTTCCTGCGAGGGTAAAGGCCCAGAAGGCTACGTCCGGTGGGTACTTGATGATGTAGAAGAAGGACTGCACCGAGGCGAGGTACGGGTTGCGGTCGGGGTACTTGTCATGCTCAGGCGTCTGAAGACAGCCTTCAGAGAGGTTTCCAAAGTGCAACACCCTCGTCAGCACAAAAACGACCAGGAATCCAAGACCAGCTGCAAAGTTGCAGAGCGAAGCGACACGAGGAGTCCACGTGCGCGCAACATCGATGCGGCCGTACAAGAGACCTAGGATGGCAAACGAGAGCCAAGCCATGGGCGGAAAGACAGAGACCACACGCTCGGTAACGGTTGTCCAGAACCAGATGCCAAGAAGAGCATTGTGAGACACGGCTGGACCCTCAGGATTCTCACTGGCAGAGACGGAGAGTGGCTGCAGGTACGTGGCGGATCCGTGCTCCTGGACCTGGCAATAGCCGTGAGTCGGCGACAGCCAGATGTTCCACCAGATGGTTACAAGGCCCAGGATGGCTAGGATGGCGTTGTGGACATGCCACGACACCTTGGCGCCAAACGCAGCGCTATCCCGTCTCTCGCGGCTCAAAAGAGGCGCATCCTCATCATCGTCAACCTTGTCCGGGATCATGCGCGTAACAGCCCGCGCCAGCAACGGCTCCGTCTTGTCAACGACCAACCACAGCAATCCCGCAAGAAAGTAGTCAATGGCCAACGAAAACAGCACAAAGTTCATAAACCACACCTGGCCAGCCGAGACAGCCAGGCCCAGCAGCACGCCGATAAAGGTCAGCACAGCCGTGCGCACGGCAAAGTACCGCGCGATGCGCAGCGACGACCACCCGAGCCGCGTCCTAGAGCGGCCCAGGTATACGACGCCCACGCCGAGCAGCATGGTGAAGCCCGAGGCGCACAGGTGCGTCAGCGTCCGCACGATGTAGGCGGCTGGCCTGTTCCACTGCTTTATCACGATGCCGTCCATCTCTGTCTCGCGGCCGGTGCCGTGCTGCCACGTATTCAGGGCCAGAGCCGTGTGGTCCAGCGCCATCGTGAGCATCAGGAAGCCGCGTAGCAGATCCGGTGCGAGGGCCCGCGTGCTCGGCTTTGTTGGCTTGGACGGCGTCGGCGCGTCGTCCGGTCGGTCGGTCGCAGGAAAGGAGCCATAGCTCACATCGGCTCGTCGCTCATCCGTCGGGATCGGTACATCGGCCTCAGGCCCCGTTGATGTTGTGCTTTGTGTCATGTCGGAATCAGTCGTTTCGATCCGCAAGACTCCTCACGGGTCGTCGGTCTCTCATGGGGGATCAGGGGAGAGAAATATCGAGCGTCGGGCGATCGCTCGGAATGCCGACTGAGCCGGAGTCCGGGGCATCATGGATTTGCTGCTGAGTAAAAAGAGGAGTTGCGGACTTTGCGGTGTTTGAAACTAATCCGACGCATCAGGGGCGAATCGGAAAATTCGGACATGGGTTTGGGGCGTCGTCTAGCCTGGGCTGATTATCAATCGGGGGAGAGAGGACGTCATGAAGATGCACTACTCCATTCCCACGGATCACGCTAATCTAGTCCTAGCTGGGTGACATCTTTCATGGTCACAGCAGGCAACTCTGGCCTATGGGCACTAGCTGCTGAGAGCAGAATGCTCAAAGGAAAAGTGTCGGTGGATAGTGGCCTGAGTTGCCAAATAAGGCGGGCCGACATCCACATCAAAGTCCGCTTCGTCGCTTGGCCCAAGCACCCTTGCTCTCTTTCCTCCAACAACTCTCTCACTTGCACTATTCTATGTAGGAATAAATAAAAATCCATATCATAATATACTAATTCCCGTCGTGTGTGTTTAGCGTGTTTGAGAACAAGGAAACAGCTCTGAGCTGTCCTCACGGGCGGTCGGCGGCGCCAAGCTTTTTGCGGAAGTCCGCAGTTGCATGGGGGCCAATGACAACTTCTCCACAACTCAGCATGGGCAAGCAGCAGAAAACCATTCCCTTGGATGGAATAACTGACAAGTCTCATTGGTTTGGTTAGTTACTGCGGGGTAGACATATGTGAGAAGCCTGTAGTCGGCTCAACCGTCTGATACAAGACGGTTGGTAGTCTGACGTGGCCAATAGGCTCACATCCGCGACGGGCGCAACATGGACCCAGACCAGGAAACCAGCAGCAATCTCCCGTCACTCAACCAACAATATGGAATGTCCTGGCTATTTCTTAGCCGGTTTAACCCTGGGTGCAATATTTTGCTTCTCTCCGCCTATCACAGCATTTCCGTGCAAACGGTGAGTGGTAAGCAGACAGGTGTCTGGCTTGGCAATAAGCTGTACAACGCCTGTCACAAATCAGATCCAACACCTGCCATAGATTAGTAGAAAATCAGTCGGCCAAAGGCATAGTGCGCGGGTAGTCTAGTAAAACTGCATATATCTCTCTGTCTGCAAACGAGAGAATGCAAACAACCAACAACTGTATGTCCTGCTGCACAAACAGATAGCTAGCCAATCCCGGGAGCTGTGTGACAGAAGCAGGCCAGCATATTTCTTTGTTCTTCTACATTAGCGCGTCAACCCCATAGACCAAAGTGTTTGCTCTTTGCAAGCCATTTTGTCCAATCACAAATGAGTCGTCATCTAGAGATCAACCATGACGCTAAACATGCCGTGGAAAGCGCACGTAGACCCTACTAAGGTAGCTGGGGTCTGCACAACCCGCTATCTACCACTTGTGCCATGCCCTCTCCCGCTGTAATCTCGCTCGCCGTTTGCTGATTTCTGCATCTTTCGTCGTCTGTCTGTTTGATCCCTGTTTCGCTCCAGATGACTGCTCAACACCCATCTCAAACAGCCATGACTTTCTATCCATTCGGCGTGCTCGCCTACTTGTCCTGCCACAAGCTCCGAGACCGCACAGTAAATCACGTATAAAGACCCAGCCAACGCACGTGCGCAACTATGTCCTCAACTAAGTACGCATACCTCTTATCCACCATGCCTGCAACACCTCGCAGTATCCGCCTTGACGCAGACGCCAACAACAATAACATAACTGTTGGCGACCGTTCCATCCCCCAACGTGTCGTTGAACAGCCCCCAGTAAAACTCCAACTCGGCACAGCGACTTGTAATGTCGCCAGAAGAGAGCTTACCGAGGATGGGCCTCTGAGCTCCCGCACCATTGATCTCCTAATAAAACAGTGCTTCAAACCACCAACAGACGCCGTGACAGTTCTAGGAATTGACCATTTTCTTGTCGGGAATAGGTTGCCTTACGGCAATGTCTTTATCGCACCATTCCAGCATCAACCCGGGTCGAAAGGACACTGGACCCTCGTCCGGATTCATCGTAACTCTGTCAGGAGGTATATGTCGGTCCATTTTTATGATCCGATAAAGCACGATACCCGATACAGGGCGGCTAGGAGTGTTGTGCAAAACTACATCAACTCCCAATACCAGGGGTGGACGTTCAGGTTTTCGCAAATGGTATATCTCTACTTTCTTGGTATTACGATCGTCATCTGACAACTTTTTAGCCTGGCGGTCCCTCGGCCATAGACTCGGCTAGCAGTGGCATTTATATCGTTTTAGCCGCGGAAGAGCTTGGCCGTCAAGTCGGCGAAGAGGCAGCCCTACCAAAGAGCTGGGCAAACAGAGACATTCGTTCCCATTTGGTGAGCGCGGTTAGTCGGTATGAAGATGAGAACTCTCTTACCACCTCGCCTCGAAATAAGGACAGCGGAAGTTGCCTGGACACCGTCCCCAGTACCCCATCCAACCGAGTAACAAGACAGACCCTTACCAGTACCTTGAAAACTCCGTCGAGCCAGGGACCTGGAACTCACAGCACCGGAACAGCCATTGAGAAACACGGCCACCCGGACACAAACCCTTGCTTTCCGTCGTCGATTACATCATGGCAGGAGTTCAAAAACACTCAAAGAGCCTCGAGTCCGGCTCGGAGCACTCCTAGGCCCCAGAAGAGGCCAAGCTCTGAGGTTTCTCAGGGGGAGTCCCGGGGGAGTAGCTCCGAGCGGACCCCGAAAAGAAGGCGCGATGTCAGCAGCCAGTCTTCCTCAAGCACAACCTCCTTGACCGCTTATGGGAAGCTGCAAATTATCCAGTCATGCATGGGAAGTGTTTCCTTCAATCCTCTTCGGGTTCTGGAGTCAACCCGCACGTCTCTCAACGGCGAGCTCAACAAGTTGGAAGAGCAGTTCAGCTCTTCCCAGAGCGCAGTTACAATCTGCAAAGAAACGCGTTCTCAAAAGGAACAAGAGTTGAACAGCGCCAAAGACAAATCCAAGGACCTTCAAGATAGCATTGAGGAGGACAATAAGCGCTCCAGTGCTTGGTTCATGGAGACCTTGGACAATATGCCAGCTTTTAAAACGCTGCGACGAGAGAAACTTCGCCAGTCACTTGGAGCGGCGCTGGACGACTCCAAGCAGGCTGACCAAGATGATCTCGACAAGAAGTCCAAGGAGGCAACTGTTGCTGCGGAGGATGCGCTCAAGGAGGCGAGGGAAGCCTATAACAAGGCCTTCCAGAAGTGTGCCGAGACGGAACGGGCGGTTGGGGATAAGAAGAAGGAGGCGCGGGAGGCGGAAAAAGTGGAGGAGTTGGCAAAGTCCTTCCTTGACTTTGATGGGAAGCTCAAAGCCATTCGAGAGAGATGGGATAGTGAAGGGAAGGCGGTTTAGGTTCTTTGGAGTATGATACCACGACGTACAAACAAAATTGGGAGAGATTTAGGCAGGACGGGAAAATAAAATTGCACGGGTGGTGGTTTGCTTGCCGTTTGCTATTTGCAGCTCAACAGGATCTTGGTTTGCAGGCATGTCGTGTTGGTTACTACGTCGTCCCGTGAGGCAGACCAGCGTAGAGCAGCCATGCATTCCATGCCAGAGGCGCATTAGTGCAACGCTGATAGCGACCAGTGAGGAATTGTTACGTGAACGGAATCCGTCCAAGTGTGCATATTGTGATAGCCACTAAAAAAGGTCACGTCGTTTCTGAAGCAGATACATCCTCTTGGTATATCATCTACAGTCCTTGAGAGGATTGCCCCCCGCGGGGGTGATTCGGGTTCCAGAAACAGGCAGAGATGCGTCTGCACCCCATCATCACCCCGCACTGTCAGAAAGAGTGAGATCTCCGAGGACCAGGCCACCGGGACTAAATTGGGAGTGGGATTGGAGGTCTAGACCTTGTTTTCCCTGCAAATGCAAGTGCAAGCCAGGAAGGTGGGATTGGAATAGATCACGGGATGAAGCTGGTAAGAGAGGGGTTCGTTCCAACTGCGACTGTGGGTGGGTGGCTGGTCAGATTTATCCCCGAATGGTTGAAGCTGTCACGGTGCATTGAGACAGCGGGGGGCACACCACAGCCTTTAAACCTGTATCAAGAATGCGAACTCTCTCCGAATTGACACCTTGTCAAGGGTAGCTCGGAGAAGTCTCGCCAACTACCGAACCGACGTAATCCCGCCCTTGCGACGATCCCCACGCACAGACCAGGCCCTCTGTAATGACCAAATCGCTAATCGGCAGGGCCACCGATAATACCACCCAACCAGATCCCGAGCTTATCAGCCAAAAAAAATTAACCCAGGCACAAAGCAAAAAAGTGTTGCGCGCTCAACAAATTCTCATTACCAAATCAACAAAGTCTGGCGTAGTACTCACTCTCGGTAACTCTCCGTGCCTTCTCCGTATGATCCCGCGTCATCCTGCACTCACACCCTCCTCGCAGCAGAGGCTATACCCGTAACACGACCGTTTGGCTGCCCACCCCAACGTGCAACGCAACACTGTCTCCCCGTTGGTCGCGCAACTGTTGGCGCGCTGTTTTTTTCGCCAAGGCGGTGCAGGGAAGGAGCCGCTGCAGGTCGTTTCCTGCCCGTTTTTACCCCTTGCCCTTGTCGCACGCAGCTCCAACTCCGCCATGATCTCTCGCGTCACTTCGTTCTCTTCCCTTTCCTCCTCCTCTTCACTCTTATCTCGTCCCCCCTTGTCAGCCTGCTCAATTATTCTTAGACGCCCCAATCCATTTATATCCATCCCTCATCCGCGCCTCGCGTCATCCAAATCCACCCCTCCGCCCTCCCGATCCGACTGGCGCAAGATGGCCGAGCAGGACATCACAATGTACCTCCAGCAGAGCCACGACCGGCTGTTCGAAAACAACCGCTCCTGGGCCGAGGCAAAGGCCAAGAGCAACCCCTCCTTCTTCAAGGACCTCGCGGCCGGCCAGGCCCCCGAGTACCTCTGGATCGGGTGCGCCGACTCGCGCATCCCCGCCGAGCAGATCTGCGGCCTCGAGCCCGGCGAGGCATTTATCCACCGCAACATCGCCAACCTCGTCTGCAACACCGACCTCAACGCCATGGGCGTCATCAACTACGCCGTCAAGCACCTCGGCGTCAAGCACATCATCGTCTGCGGCCACTACGGCTGCGGCGGTGTCAAGGCCGCCATGACCCCCAAGGATCTCGGCCTGCTGAACCCGTGGCTGCGCAACATCCGTGACGTCTACCGGTTGCACGAGAAGGAGCTCGACGCAATTGAGGACGAGAGCGCCCGCTACGACCGCTTGGTCGAGCTCAACGTGGTTGAGCAGTGCCGCAACGTCATCAAGTCAGCCGACGTTCAGCAGTCGTACAGCCAGAACAAGTACCCCATCGTCCACGGCTGGGTCTTTGGCTTCAAGGACGGCCTGCTCAAGGATCTCAAGATTGACTTTGAGTCGGTGCTGGCCGACATCCAAAAGATTTACAACCTCGTCGATAACTAGTAGTGAGAGCGCGGTACAAAGCAGAAACAATATTCCCCATGACTCATTGACGTACCCGTGTTGAGTGAGACTGCCCGTAGCATGCTGTGATGTGAGTGGTGCGTAGCCGAGGTTGTGCCACTGTCGTCAACTGTCCCAGGTGATAAAGGTTGAGGTCTAGGTCACATCTGAAACGGCAGCTGTCGCCCATTTAAAGGTCCCCGGTAGCGCTTCCTTAAATGCCTGATATGCAGGGATTCTTCAAGTCTCCAGCCCTACAAGCTACCGTTACAGGGACCACGGCTTGGCCACCCCAGATCCTGCCGCGGTCTGGACCTTCAAGGTGCGAGCTGGAGATGCTAGTGGTGGTGGTGCGTGCGTTTCAAGACGGCGCTGCCAAGCTGATTTGACGAGAAACTTGCTCCTCAAAGCCAAGAGGCTAGCTGCCCTTTTATCATGTCTCCTGGAACTTTATCGCTCGAGTACTCTCGGCCTTCTCTGCGCTGTTGAAGGGTGAAAATCGCGCGAAAGACGGAGGTCACGTGATACCCCTCCAGGGGCGCACCCCACACATCGTACGATTTCCGCATGGAGGCCCACGCTCGATGGCTGGTCGCTTGGCGTACCTGGCACTCTGGGGCTTGGACCGTTTGCTTGCGCCAAGCGATGCTTGTTTTGAGTGCCGGCACCTGTCAGGTACAAGTCAATCAGGAATTTGGGCTGCCAGGAACAAACACTTTTGCCACTTCCTCCACAGTACCATAGTGGAGATTGTAGGAAAGGAACGCGCTCTTATTTGTGAAAATATTACCCAAGACGAGTCAGTGGATTTTTCATGCTTGTTCTATTAACTACCTACCTACCTAGGTATCCATCAAGACCGCCACTTCTTGTGCTCTTACGACTCTCACCATTCCCCTGCCCTCACTCTCCTGCTCGCGGTGAGCATCGCCGCTTCACTTGGACCGTCGACGACTCTTGTCACCAGTTTCCTCCCTTCTGCGACTCCCGTCGGCATTCATTAGCCAAAATGGCGGCGAACCAGCCGAACAAAGAGGCCACCGCTGAGTGTCTGACCTCAGCGCCGTGAGTCTGTTGAATCTATTCATGCCGGACGCCTGCTAACCCCAGGTGCTTTCAGAAATGTCGATCCTGCCATGGCCCATTCTTGGCTCGAACTCGCCGATCCTCGTCTTGCAACGGCGGAACAAACCGTCATTATGAATAACCTCCGATTCATTGCGGCGCAACAACAGCGCATCATGGCCCAAAACAAGAAACTTTGTGATCTCCTAGCAAAGTGAGACAGCCATCCGCTATTTCCATTGTTTACGAGTTGTTAATTTCTCCAGGTCTTCATCTACCAATGTTACTACTAAAGATAACGAAAACATCACTCTCCCTGTCTCAAGTGATGCCGCCAACCTAGTGCCTGTCGAGCCCAGGCGGGACATTGAGAGTCCTCAGCAATTATTGTTCACCGCGGATTGGCGACTTCACAGGCAGACCCGGGTTCACCGCTAAATCCCATTCTTTAAAACAGCAGAGAAAGGCAGCGGTTGAGACGGGAATCGAAGTCAACCCGATAGGATCATTTTCTTCTATTTGATTGAACAGACTAGTGGCAAGATTGCTAGGTCATCCGAAGGTAATCGGGTGAGGATTGATATGTCTACCTTAGGTAGGTCTAATATCAGGTTAGCAAGACTCTTGCTAGTTTTCTGGTGAATCAAAGAAGCGGTCCCTGTGGATCGGTTTTGTAGCCTCGATTCTGCCAGTGCCGGCAGCTGCCACAACAGTAGTTTTTTTTCTTCTGCCGGTAACTCACGATTGTTGTTTTTTCTACCTCGTGCTCGCCCTTCTCTTCTTCATTTCATCTGCGATCAGGGTCGGCTTTTCTTCCGCTGCTGCGACTCCTGTCATTCCCCCACCCCCTTCAGCGACCTTCATCTCCTCTCCTGCTCGCAACAAGTGCCCCCGCCTTCGCTTCTGTTGTACATTCTATACGTTCTCTTCCATCAATCACTTCCGTCACTCGCTATCGCCAGCTCCTCGTCGCCCTCAGCGGCCAACATGTCAGAGAACCAGCTCAACGAGGCGCCCACCGCCGATACCCTTCCGCCTCCGACGTGAGTTTGCTGAAATCTTTCATGTCCAGCGGCTGCTAACTTCAGGTGTGACTAGTGATGTCGATGCTACCTTGGCCTCATCAGGGGACGAAGTCCGCCTGACGCGGGCGGGATACAAGGTCATTTTGAACAACCTCAACTTCATCGCGGAGCAGCTGCAGCGAATCGAGCACCTCGTCGCCCAGATAGACGGGCTCTCTGACCTTGCGACAGAGTGAGTAATGGCGGTTAGCCGTTGTACATTCTCTGCGATTGCTAATATTGCCTAGGAGTCGAAGCCGTTCCAGCAGCCTTTCGTCTAGCGATGCGAGCACCGAAGCCAAGCCCCTCCCTGTCCCCCAGCATAACGTCAAGATGGAACCCCAAGAGCTCAAGTCCGAAGAGTTTCTCCAAACATCTGCTGGGGACCATGAGCCTTCCATGGAGACTGCCTGCAAGAATAAGGAAGGGGCGGATAAAGAACAGGAGGTTGAGTTTGCCGAGTCTAGCAAGTCTGTCGATGATGATACCGGCCTGTTGGCATCGACTGCCGCACTACGACAAGTGGCCTGTGCTGCCTCTTGCCAGGGCACCGATATCAGTGCCGACACTACTTCCGCTATCCCCGACCGTCGAGCTGCTCGTGGCCAGATCTCCGGTACTTCTCAGCACTCGCAGGACTAAGTCTATGTGCATCCCTTGAATCATTCATGGGTTTCCCTTCGATAGGAATAAAGGGTGATTTCGGGTCATGTATCAGAGGCATCGCTAACCATGGAAATATGGCCTCGTACATTGGCGAACATCACAGAAAGGCTCTGGTCCAGCGCTCAATCGTATCTATCAAACCGTGAGATGAGCAGCGGCCGATGGAAAGGGATTAATACCAACACTCTGTGGGATGTTTCTTTTCTTTTTGGGTGAACAGCCAACCCGTGGCACTCGCGGCGAGGTTCTCGTAGCATCATCCGAAGGAGGATGCATATGCCTATATAGGTTTATTACTAGCAGTAGTACGATAAATTCGCTTGCTACGTGTAGAGAAGGCGGCCAAAGCACCAATGTATGTCATGCGTAATCCAAATTCAGGGGCCATCATGTTTAGAGCTTGCTGCCTCCCCACTCATCTCTCCTCTTCGTGGTCGTCCAGCTGTCGGAGGGTACCGTAAGCATAACGAATATACTGATTACTCTCCGGATATCCCAATTCCATTAGCCCACTAACTGCTTCTTTTGCTGTAATCACGGCCTCCTGTGGCTGACACCCCCTAGCAAGCATCTCCGCAAGCATTGAAAGCGCAGCGTAATACTCATACTCGCCTCCATATTGAATTCTTCTACAGGCAAGCTCCTTTCTTTTGCTTTGGATCGCCTGGCTTAGTTGACCTGTCTTTTCCTGGCACCGCGCCTGGGCGCCCAGACACTGAAATTCGACCTCTGGGTCGGGCTCAGCGTCGATGAGTTTGGAGTGTTCTCGAAGGGTTCGTAAAGTCTTGGTCGCGAGGCCGAGACCTCGCTTTGGCTCACCTATATCACACAATACTTCTGCGAGACGTGTATCGCATTTAAGCTTGTCAATATGCATGTCCCCCAGGACTATAGCGCAAATGTTCGATGCTGCCTCGAGAATCCTCACAGCCTCCCTCATTCTGTTCTGAGTCCTATACAAAGAGTCTCCGAGATCATACATTGCTTTAGCCATCAGCTCTCTCCCACCATCGAAGTTGCAACGGCTGATCACAATTCTGGCCAGCACTTCCCCTGTCTCGTAGTCTGCAAAGTGACAGGCCCAACACAGAAGATGTAGAAGATGAACATGGAGGACGGGGTGAAGCTCAGATTGGGCGTCTATAGCCAAGAAGGCGCCCTTAATTAATTGAATTCCTTTACCGTGATCGTCGTGTCTTTGTCTTTGAACGAGATTCCGACCCATCAAGCTGACGAGGAAAATAAAACGCGGATCAAATAGGCCGACGACTTTGACTGTAGGCAACAGCCACTTGACAATATCGGTCAGTAGCGACTCCGCATAGTCGCTCCACTCATTGAATGCATCCTCCACGTGCTTAAGAAAGTCATTGATGGCCTCTTCGGTAGGTTCTGGTGTGACAAGCTGGGCCACGCACATAATCCTAGTCTCCAACTTAGCCAAAGCATCTACATCCTTGATAGGCGATCGAGACAAGGAAATCCCCAAGGTTAGATCTTCTATTGCCAGGGAAAAATAATGTCTGTCATCAACGAAATCGAAGCCATCGACATCGCCTGAACTCCATATGTCGAGGATAAGGTTGGCGATTTGCTCCTCCCATGAAGGCATGGCCCATGACTCAATCAGCTGCTCAAGCTTGCTGCGGGAGTCTTCAACGTTGGTGCCTCCAGTAGATGTTTTACTGGGCGAGGCCTCCGAGTGAAGAATGATGTCGGTGAATATTCGCTCATACTGGCCTTTGGTCTTGGGTGGTAAACCAAGACGCACGCAATCCCGAACCATGTCTGGTATTTCCCCAGTATAAAATCCATCTTTGCCAATACTATACTGTTTGATAAGCCCAAGATCATAAAATTCTGCCAAAATGTCGGCGAATGCCCGTGAATCCCAGGCTTGAAGGCACGCTGCAAGGAATGAACCTGGCCTTTTGGCCATTTCTTCACTTGTTCCCCATGGCTCCATGATGGAGCAAAAAGAGATGAGGTACGATTCTGAAAACTTCTGAGACGGAAGGCTGGCAAATATTTTCAATAGATCGTCTTTGTGAGCCTTGGGGCCAACTCCCACTTCGTTCTTGACCTGACTGAGAGTGAGATCCCAGGCCGTGAGAAGTGTGAGAGTTCTAGGTATCTCGGAACCTTCTATACTGGTCAAGTATTCGGTTGTCGATGAACTCTCAAGAAGACGCATCGCCCGGTCGCCTTGTATATCTGAGAAGACGGCAAAATCCAGTCGCGCGCGATGGATATACAAGCCCGCCAGAACAATAGCGAGCGGGTTCTTCCAGAGATCGTCAACAATTCCACGTGCGGCAGAGAGATCTTGACGATTCTCTTTGCGCACAGAGATTTTAGAGGCTTGCAAGAGAAGTTCAAGAGCATCATCTTCGTCCATGGCCCCAATCTCGACTACTTGCTCAGACGAGACGAGATTCTCAACGTCCTGGCGACGAGTTGTGATGATGATAGAGGCGTTTGGTGCGGAAGGAAGATATTGCTGGAACTGGGGCACAGTTTGGAATCCGTCAAAGTTATCGAACACAACTAGCCATGGCATCTGGCCTGCTGCGAGCTTCTGGAAAATTGATAGTGCTTTCCCTTCGGAAGTAGAAGGAATAAAACCCTGTTGGATTAGAATTTGCTCTGCGCTGACGGTCAAGTCGTAGTCAATGGAGCTCTGAGAGCTTGCATCAATCCATAATATGGCTTGATAGGGATGATCTAGCGTTTGGCGGCAGTACTCGATGATTGTAGAGCTCTTTCCTTGGCCAGGGAGTCCCCTTAGAATGACACATCGTGGGCCAGAGTCTTGGACTCCATCAATCAAGCAGCGACGCATGTGAACAAGAGTACCAGCTCGACCGACAAAGTCCTTTACTCGATGATAGGGAAAGTTGATGAATGTTTCTGGAACCGGTTCAGAGACTTTCAAATCTGACACGGCAACTTCAAGGTCGTCGAGTTTATCCAGGATCTGCGGTACGGTAGCAGATGTCGTTTCGACCCCGTCTTCGATCTTCCCAACGACTATCGACATGCTCAGTACATGACCATGCATGGATGTCAATTCGATGCCCGTGTCACTTAGAAGTTGTCTGTCACTTGGTCAATGCCGCGATACATTACTCTCCCTGGAGGAGTACTCACGAATCCGCATTTTGTAATGCTATTGCCAGGGAACCCTTGTCTCTTTCCAAAGTAGCAAAACACTCATTGATTTCGTCATCTTTCAGCAGCGCAAGCAACTTCTTGGGATACCTCTTCCACCTGCTAGTAGTGGCAGTGGTGTCAAGCTTGACAAGAATATCCCTGAGATGACTAACATCTTGGAGGCACCGCGAGAGCTCCCTTGCGACGAGGTCGGTTTGAAAGGCCTTGTGGCAGATGACTGCATGAAGTAGAGATGAGATTTGAGAAACCCTCTCGATGCGCTGTTTCTGGACATCGGTCGTGGCCCTAAGCTTCGATATAGAGGTGTAGAGAAACTGAGTAATCTTCAAGGCCTGGTCGGCAAACTGGAGGGCAGCAGCTGATGCGCCCAATATCTCCACAGGCTCCATCGCGCCGTTACGTTACGAGAGAGAAGTTGCAAAGGACGAAAGGTTTAAAAAGCGGGGAAGGAGTGATCATTTGTTTTTAATAAGCACACAGCTGCTATTAATAAATGGCCTGATGACCTGGCAATTTATGATTTGTGACGAGGCTGCCGTTCAGTACCAGAATCCTGATTGGGCACCTATGACTGCGAGAGCTCTGTACTTTGTGGTGCCCTGGTGCAGGGGGGGGTTTTACGACTCAAAAATATGTCACCATGAGGCCAAAAGACTCTAGAGCGAAGAAATCCGTAAGTAATCGTAATTGCCGTTGTGATGACGCTGCCTTATTCCACCTAACTACAATACGAGGACTCTGAAGACCTAACCCCTCTATCCTATGAACTGCCATAAGCCTATGAGCCATTCTTGCGCTCTGATTTTGACGGCGACTAGTTCCTAGGGTTTTCCCCGTTGATATAAACAACTCTGCTTGAATCCTGCTGGATGATATCAATGAGAAAGGCATCAATATGGCGATAGGAGAGCACAATAATGTCTGATCGGTAAGCATCGTTTCCTTTACTTGTAGGATAACTAGCAAGGGTCTTATTGGCCAATGTTAAAAGATGGATTAAAAGACTTTTTGACAACTTAATAGAGACTGTCTCTATCAAAACTCGCACCATGGCGTCACCTTTACGCACTTTGGTTCCTCTTTTCATCTTCTCGAGTTGTCAAATTGCAAGAAAATGGGTTCAGCTCGCACAGGCCAGCTCTAGGCAGCATCGCCGTGAGTCATCCACGTGCAACCAAGTCCAACAGGGATAAACTAATCCCGCTCCGCCACCATTTGTCAAGACACCAACCACTCGGGTATTCCACGCTTCAAAAATTCTACAGTACCTATTAGGGAAACTCAACATGGAGAGTCTTCCACCCGAAATCATCTCCAACATTGTGCCATATTTGATCGAAGAGAAAAAGCCACGCGGAGAACCACAGATCGTATCGAGTATCCCGTTTCCTCCCTTGGCAACCATCAGCCGACAATGGCAACCTCACATCGAAGCCTTTACTTTTCAGCATCTTATTTTAACGTCAAGGAGACTCTCGTCTGCTGAGGAGATACTCACGCCGACTCGACTTTCGTACATTCGTCATGTACAATGCGATTTCCTTTTTCCAGCTTACGAGACGGTATCGACCAATAATGAGGACTGGGACGCCCACGCCGTGTTTCTCAAAACCATTACGCAGCTCTTTGGGCTCCTCGAAAGAATACCAATCACCCAAAGCCCCGTGGTGGGTCTTTTTCTCAAAATCCCAGTGCCCCGGAAATTTGGGCTATTTTCCGGTTACCCCGATGAATGGGAAGAGCCTCAAGACTATTTTGATGTCATGGCTGGGACACACTGGCCACTATATTGGGATTTGCCGCTGGGTTTTGACGACAGTCTTCCGGAATTGCCCATGATAGATAACTTCAAAACCGAGCGATACTCACATTGGCTGCTTTTTGCGCCGCGTTCGATATGTCTTTTGGCCAGCAAGATGACCAGGCTGAGAGCTGCGGACTTGTACCTCTCTGACAATGAGAAACGAGACGACAGTCTCAGAATACAGCTGAGAAATGGTGAGTGCCTAATCTACAGAAAATGTACCAACCAGGCTCCTCACATTCGTTTTGTACTAAATGGTCTTATAGACCTTGCTGATACACTCGACAAATTGCCAATATCTCTAGAAATGTTTACACTGCGCTATCATCGGATGTCACCGAGAGACCACCGTTTCCAACCCTCCAGTATTCTCTCACCCGATACTCAACAAGATATCCTAAGCCAAGCTCTTCACCGATTCACTCAAAGAATTGGGCTTAAGGACTTCGTCTTTTCTGGGAGCGTTGATTCCACAATCTTTTGGCCATCATCCCAAAGTTCCGACACACTGCCACACTGGCCAACCTTGAAATCCTTCTCTGTTTACCTGAATGGCACCCTTCCTTCAGGGGAATGGATCATGAAGCTGCGGCCAGGAAGGAGTGTCCCCGTTGCCACGCGGGTTAATATTCATCCCAGTGATATTCCAGGCGATATCGAAGCATGCCGTTTCCGGGACTATCCGATTTATACAGTCGCAAATGACTTCTTCGTCGCCGCAGCACGATGCGCAGCCCGGATGCCAAAAGTTGAATACTGCTCCGTCAGCTTGCCCGACGCGTGGTTGACCAACCTCAACTTTTCCACACACTATGAGTTTGATGACCAGTTCTCTGACGATCCTTGTCTGACATTGACCGGACATTCTGAGCCTGAGCTCAGTCAGGATACATACGAGGCTTGGCGTGAAGCGATCGATACCCATAATCAGACACACCGGTTGAACTTTTCGGCAGATGATATTTTTGCACTTCGCCATCGTTGGGCATGACATAGCGGGGATTGACTTTGTAGCGTAGTGTTTCGTTATTTCTAATGTACCCAGTCTAACGAACCAACTTTCCCAGACCTGCAAATAACTTCACCAACGGAACTCGTAGCCGCTAGATGTTGTTGGCCATCTCAAGTCCTAGCTCAGACTCTTAATTGCTCTTGTGGGAGGCCTCGTGGGCGCTAGACAGACTAGCCCTTACCATCTAGCACGATTTTCGGCTCTTCTTGAATGATCACAAGCCGGCCGACATGCTGGAAACCTGTTCTCCACCAGCATCCACAGCTGAGAAGCAATCAAAGTCTTGTCCCGGGGAAGAGGAACTTCGAAGCAGGAGCTCCCGTGACGCTGCGGCCGCAAATTCGTAATCAGGTCAACACTATTCTGTCGATCCTCCGGGGTCATAACTGACCTGGCCACACGTCTTTGTCCTTTTCTGACTAAATATTTTTAAGCTTTTTTCTGAGGGATATCTACACCGACAGAGACCCCTGGCAAGGAACGTGTAGACGGAGATGCCGAAGTGGTGTTGCAACAAAGCCTTGGTTCCATGTCACGAAAGCTGACCTGCCGGTTACACTCTAGCTCAATGTCTCAGCTTTATTCGTTGTTATGGTACAGTGGTTTGTGCTTGACATTGTTGTTACAGTTAGAATTATCCATACCCTGGGTGAGAATCGTCGAAGCAGAATTCAACCAAATACAATACATTAACGGAAAACTGACAGGTGATGTCCTTCAACATGCCAACTCTGCGTCAGCTTGTGAAAAGAAAAAAAAAAAAAACCTCCGGCTCTCAATGGGTACAAGATGGCCAACACTATCAAGTTATCTTGAGTGAGCACCCAAGATTAGGATCCGCGAGTTCCGAGGATATTTCTCCATTTGGAGGTATTCTCCGTAGTTTCAGGGTTGGTCTCCATGGTTGTTTGTATCTTGTGATTGGCCACTTTGGGGTGGCCTCAGCTGCACTAAATACGAGGAACAAGGGGACTAAGCCACGCGTTTTCAGCTTCAACAGTCCAACTCTATTTCGTCGAATCATCTAGCATAGTCAGGTTACGCTAGTCATCTTCCTGGGCCCTGCACGTAATTAGCCGGCGGCTATTCCACAGATATGCCACGGGACTTCCCTCCCGTCGGGCCGGGACGCTCGACCATGACGCACATTCACATCATGTTGGGTTTTGGTAGTTTGATAACGACGACTCTGCCTGTCAATTTCTACGCATAAACATGATAGATCATCTACAGTTATAGTGTGTACGGCACTCGAGGCATCACCGCCTCCCAGCGTGTTTCGACTAATGCGTGCCAACGGTGATCTGACTTGATACGGCAGTGCGTCCGGTGGTTCCAGAAGAAACAAACTTTTGTGCAATATACCGCTTGCTTACGCTCAGAATGCCCTCAATGTATGATTTAGAGTAGAGATGATTGGTCTGGACAGAATTGTGAGAAAGGAAGAGAACAATTCTGTCGAGTTCTGGCGCCCGGAATTTCCGCTGACCCGAGCGTACAATGATATAAGAGCCCTTGAACTGCCGTCATTCGCATTTATCGACAGAACCACAATCATCACACCGTTAAATCAATCTTTCACGTACTCCCATTCTTCTAAAAGCACCATGAAGCTGTCTACATACTTGACGCTGGTCTTTGCTGCCACGACACTGGCTCTCCCTGGAGAAGCCGCTCCCGGAACTCTCTTTGCCCGTCAGGTGTGTCTTTAATATTGGGACTATACATGTTGAAATCCTCTAACGGAGCTGAAATAGGATCAATGTAGCCCTGATAACCCTTCGGGAGCATGTGCCAATTGCTGCGTACGTGAAAAGTCCCCTGGAGTGCGTATAGTCTACAGGACTGTTGCGCTAAGTGACACAAATACAGAACTGCCAGAATGGCTCGTGCCGGGATGATAACTGCTGCGGAAAATAAGTCTGTGATAGTGCTTCTGGGCTTTCTTGGGGAGGAGTAGATAGCTGCAGTCGTTGTATGGAGTTCCTTCCTGAGAAGGTTTAAGCTCGGCCGGCTGCAAGCGGGTGCCACTCTTTGTATAAATCTTCCCATTCACTTGTATATTTTTAAGATATTAACACCCCTTCTTGACTTCATATACATATCACATTTTCCAACATACAATGCATTACCGCCAACATGTACTTCTTTGCTATGAACCCACGCTTAATACATACTGCAGCAGTAGCCACCCTCAGTTACTAATTACCGGTCCAGACCTAATTCCACCCAGTTTCTAAGACTCATTAGAGGAGTTGAGGGTTTGAACATACCTGGCTATATACTGGCTATGTTCAGCAGACTGCTGTACGCCACTTTAAAAGTTGTCAAACTGGGGATGCCGTAAAAGATAAAAACAAGGTTGAATTTGATCTGAGGAAATACTACTTACTAATAATAGTCATCCCCTTTTACAACACTCAGGTCCACTAGCGGCACAGGGTTGAGCCAGTGTACGGAAGGGGAATATTTAAATTATGCCTCACTGTCGGTGTCCGGTATAGAATAGTGACTTTTGTAGATGTACGAACAGATGGATGGTTGTGTCGCACTCATGCCGTGCTAACTGATCCGTCATGACACTGCAGCATCAATTAGACTAGAAGTCACCCTGGATTTAAAACTTGACTGAGCTTACAATCGAAACAATTTCCAAAATTAGCTAGCCTTGGTGGTAATTGCCATGTTCTACTAATCGGAGACATATCTCATTAGTGGCAATCCTTCGTAGCGATCTCTGCATGTGCAGGAGCATAGCCCACACTACAAGCAACAAGGCGTTCAAGAGTCCGAGATAGGTAGTCCGAGGCAGCGAATGAACAAGGCTCAATCTTATCTTTATAAACAAATCGGGAATAATTCGCAACTTTACTTGGTCACCACCGCCAGAGCGGCTCCCGCAGTATTCTGATACGATGTTGCTGGCGTCAGCAACCGCGACTCACATGTAACCCGACCGAGGCTAATGCTCAGGTATATCTTGAACAGGATCTCTTTTCATACTTTAGTGTGTCAAAATGATCTCTGTTTCTTCTAGGCATCGAGATGTTTAGTGCAGTCTGCCTAGGTAGCTATCCCAGTTATAATATCGATGAAAACCGTAGCATTCCTGGGCTGACCGTGGGATCCCGCCCATCACGATCCGTGCTCAGGCTGATCTCCTCCCATTTCTCCGCAAGCTCCAGCTGTTCTTTACACTTTTGCTTCACTGTCTCGAAAGAATCAGACCCCAAAATTACTCTCACAGGCAACTGTCTACCCGCACATATACCCTCGCCCTTGACGCAGTCCACAATCCGTTCTGCTAATTTCTTCGCATCACCAGGAATGTTGGGTGCAATCTCATTCGCAAACACCCCCATGACCTCATTGAACAAAGGTTCATATGCCGAGATGGATGGATAGTAAACGCCGAATCCTTCGTTCCAGCCCGGACGGGGGGCTCCCAGCTGCGAGGCGAACCCTCCAGCTTCGAAGATGGTGCAGTTGATATTGAACTGGCGGACTTCCTTCTCAAGACCTTCCACGAAGCAGCCAAGAGCAGCTTTAGAGGCAGAATAATGAACCATCAACGGTAGAGGGCCCCATGAGAAGCCAGCACCGGTAAATGTAATGGTCCCATGTTTTTGGGCACGGAAGTAGGGCAGGATAGACTGCGTAACATGCATCGCGCCAAAGAGATTGACGTCAAAGATGTTGCGCACGAAATCTTCCCTGGGCAGTTTTCAGTACTTGTTTCCGTTGTTAAGAGGTGGATCGGTGGCTCACCCAGCTTCCTCGATGCTTTTGGGCCCTATCACGCCGGCATTGTTTACCAGAATATCGATTCGGCCCCAGATGTCCCAAGCCTTCTTCACCTGCGTGTCAATCTCGGCAGGCGTAGACGTGACATCGAGATCAATGACCTCCACGTTGTCCGACTCGAGGTGTGAGAGTCTCTCCGCAGCTCGACGGCCTGTCGCGATGACCTTGTCGCCTCTTGAGACAACATTCTCGACAAGGGCACTCCCTAACCCAGAAGTGGTAGCGGTGATCAACCAGATGAGCTGCGACATGGTGGACAGATATTGAAAGAGGAGAATCAGAATGAAGAATGGTTCGGCGGCATAGAAGGAGACAGCCGGATATTTATAGACGGGAGAGATTGAGACTAGTTAATCCGGATAATCGCACATTATCGTTATGGCTCGTATGGGATACCTAGAATGGAACTTCCTAGAGCCGTAATCACCTAATCATTGGCCATATCCTTGTTTGCATATCGGTTTCAGATTGGATGAGAGGTTTTCGACAAGTACAATTGCGTAGGTGTGGTACCGTATTACCTCATGAGGTAATATGGTACCAGCTTTGGCTAGCTTTCTTGAGAGATGGTGGGTGGTCGCACGCTATCTCCTTCGGAGTTACACCTTGCGCTGATGAGTTGCATCTATAGTAGATATAATTAGATTTCTAGCGCTATGCGGAATCCACATCGTCAAGAAGTGTTTATATAACAAAATTGACAGATTTCGGTTACGTCTTTTCGCCTAGTTATAAGTATAAATACTTAAACACTTAGTCACGGCAGATAACTTTGTAAACAAGTCTATGTAGGTGCCAAATGTCATTACCTATCTCAGAGTCTAAGTTAGAATTCTCATATTCACGCCCATTAGTATAGCCCCACGATTTCCACAGCGTCGTGGCAACCGAATTACCAAGATTCTAGCATGTAAATGTAGCCAATCGGCACCATACACGTAGCTTAGCTAGGCTGCGGCTCTCACTCGCATCCGGATTGAGCCTCAATACCCATTTTCCACAGAAACATTTCCTAGTGATATTTGCTTGTCATTAGTCTTCAAATGTATATCAAGATTCGATACAACCAGTGACTCGTCTAATCGAGCGACGAATATGACATACCGCCATATCCCTTTGGTCAACAAGTCTCAAACACGGCTCTTGCATCTCAACCCGGCCAAAGACAAATCCGAAGACCTGTCTGGGTCCCTGGTAATATGTGAAGTACACAAGCTATCTACCTCTAATGCCACGTCTTCTTCTCGGTATGAAGCGCTATCATATGTTTGGGGCCCTCCAAGCCCCAGTCACAGACTCACCATTGGCACTACCTCGTTGCCAATCACGGCAAATTGCGATGCAGCACTAAGGCAGTTGAGGAGGCTTGGAGAAGAGCGTGTCCTTTGGATAGACGCCATCTGCATTGACCAAACGGCTGCCGGGACGGACGAGAGGAACGCCCAAGTCGCCATGATGGGTGACATTTACTCAGCAGCGTCCAATGTTCTCTTTTGGCTTGGTGAGGGTGATGACAAGACTAGAGCACTCTTGGCACACTTGATGCGCTTATACTTCTTGCGTGACGAGTTCTGGGAAGATACACGAGCTGCAATATGCAACAAGTTCATGAACGCATGCGGTCAGTATGTTTACTGTGCTGGGACTACAGCAAAACTCACATCGTCGCAGACAAAAGATGGAAGACTTCAGAGGTTGCAGCAGTTCAAGAGATTATTGAGGATTTGTTCGGTCGGCCCTGGTTTGAAAGAATGTGGACACTACAAGAGCTTCTTCTTGCAAGACATGCAACCGTCATCTGTGGAGACCAGTCCATGGAATGGGGTTCACTCTGCCATGCCGTCGAACTATCACAAGCCTCGTTTCCTCTATCCAGCAAGGGAACTCGCAACTTTATCAACTGCTTTTATGCCTGCTCAGATTTCAAGGAACTCTTAGATGATCCCGAGGGCGAAGCAGCGTTGTCAAGAATGATTCATCACTCCAGAATTCGACATGCCACCAACCCAAAGGATAAGATATTCGCTCTGTATGGTCTGGCTCTGAGCCTTGGAAAGGCGATGCCGCATCCCGATTACACGCAGTCGATATCCGAGGTCTATGCTAGAGCTACCATTGCCATCATGGAGCATGACGTGTCTCTGTGGCCATTGGACAATGTGTGGGGCGAGAAGAGGCGGCATGATATCCCGTCTTGGGTGCCCGACTGGAGCGACGACTACAGATGGTCGGATAACGTCCTAAGTGAACTCGGCCATGTTCCCCTCGACCCCGCAGACCGTGACATACCTTCTCACTGGGATGGCCCACCGGATCAGGAGGCGGCATCATTCAAGACATCGTCTGACTTCAAAAAGCTCAAGCTTAGGGGTAGCGTTGTGGGGGCTATTGACCAGGTGTTCAATGGTACAGAGAGAGCTGAAGCACAAGCCGAGGTTCTCGCTTCATCTCAATCATCTGTACAACGCGAACTAGCAAGAAGAAAGCACGGAACAGAGACTGTTAAGCTCTTTCGCCGAGTATTCTCGGAGGTTATCAGTGGCGAGGAAGATGAAACTCAGTTCGTACGGTTGTTACTCACCCTTGCCCCAACCCAGCCCGAAGAGTCATTCATGAAAGGGGCTCAACATTTGCGCCATATCCTCTGCAAAGATCCGAGTCCCATAGATGCCCAGTACATCTATGCTCGTGGCAAAAGAACACTTACGGCTATCCAGGACGAAAGAAGTCGAGACTCCAGCATACTCTCTTACGTAGAGTCTGATTTGGACGCAGCGCTAGATGTGATCTTGTCGGAACGTGCATTGGAGCGCGAGACCTGGCGGGAGGATATCTGTGACCTCGCTCTACATCGCGCGTTGGGGATTGCACCCAGTTTTTATCTACTCGTACGGGGGCTTTGGATCAACAGATGTGTGTTCATGACTGACACTGGGCTTATGGGATACGCACATGGACAAATATCTGTGGGAGACCTCATTGTCAAGTTCCCCGGGGCTTCGGGCCCAAGCGTGCTGAGACGTATGAAAGAGGAATTTTCGATCATGGCACCCGCGGTGGTCAAGTTTGCGGAAGATGCAACAGTCACACTCACGAGTTTATCAACAAAAGAGTTTGTCTTGGTCTAATAAAGCTCCAGAAACATATTAAAGCTTCTAAACATATATCTATAGCAGCTAAGAGTTACAAGAAAACCGTCCATACGGCGATCCTGAATGAGTCAATCGACTGAGAAGAAGACTGAGATTTCTGGTTGATGGGTCTATCAAGTGATGTGGTCATTCCCTCCCTCAAATCAGACCCCTACTTCCGTAAGGGTTCACTGTATTTACCATAACGATTAACTCCAGCTACCACAGCCGTGACTCCTGTTTGTCAGGCTTCTCTTTGAACATTCATTCTTTGCGACCGACTGTGCATGTTGTGCTGGCTCTGGACGAAGGAGTGGAGATTGAAGGCAGGACAAGTGTTGATGAAAGGTTGAGGTTGTCGGATAATCACTCCCGCCCTTTATGCCTTTCTTTCAAAAGAGGAAAGGTGGCCTCTTTAGGCGCAAGAGTCATCTTCAATGTTAAAGGTTCTCGTTTGCATTTAAGAATTCATCAATGTTAGGTGCTTGCCCTACCGAATTTGTTGATATCCTGAAGAGGGGGGGAGGCGGTGTAGTTTGGTGCTATGTTGAACCCAATCACACAGACACTGTCTAACATTGATGAAGTTTTGTAGTCAGTTATCATTAATTGCTTCAACGCTCTGATTTCCGCTAGTCATGTAGCATATCTTGTGTCCGATCAGACGAGCCCAGGGTATCCTTACAAGGACTAGATATTCTGATTTCACACATTGTGCATACACTTTCTTTGATGACCAACTCAGACCCCCCGCCGTCAATTTAGCTCAGTGCAGCGTTTACACTCGCCTTAACAATACTACAATTACGGCATGACGGCTCACCATCGGGTTGGTGGACCCAAATGTAAACGGCACGTCAAATGTGGCTGTTTACCCTGCACTCCTGCAAACGAGCACTGTGGCAGGCGCGGTCATTGGTTGTGTTTGCACCTGCCCAAACAAGCAACGTCACGTGAGAGCGTGATCCGGTCTGGTGGTCTAGTGGTATGATTCTCGCTTAGGGTACACCCTGAAGCACAAAATGCGAGAGGTCCCGGGTTCAATCCCCGGCCAGACCCTTCTGTTTTGCTTCTCATTTGCTTTTTTGCATTAGTGAGTGAGTGTGTGTGTGTGCTTTGGCAGTTTGTCACGGCTGATCTGGGTTGGTTGCGTGGTTGATTGCAGAATGGCGGTGACCAATCCCTCCCGCTCCTTCTGTTTGCGCGTGCCCCACTCTCTACCCCGGCTCACGTGGCGCCGTGTTTGCGGCCATCAAGCCCCTCGCGCGTCATGCGTGGGGCCGTCATCAGTAAAGGATGCGTTGGGACTTTAGACAAAGAAAACAACAACCTGAGACAAGGTTTGAAAACATCCACCGCCGTCGCTCCTTTTCTTCAACATTCCGCCCATCCCAGATTAACCCGCACTCAATCGGTACCCCGCATCACCCTTCAATATGGAGACCTTTCTCTCCATGTTCTCCCCGCGCAAACAGCCTCCCGCGGAGCCCCCGAAGCCGCTTCCGCACCCGCGCTCCCAGACATACTCCAAGAAGGATCGCGTCCGGACCAAACGCGCACTGGACCGCATGTCTGTGTCGGATACGCACAGTCCTGTACGTTTCACTAGGGTTTATGCCCTGCGCTGACGTTTGCTTTGCTCGACGTGGCTAACTTTATATAAACAGCAACGTAGCCGAACGAGCAATGCTTCCTCCACCAACGACACAACCGGTGAAATCAGTTTCCTAAGCCAACAAGAGACAACCGTTGTGATGGACACCGAAGCCGATGCTGCGCCGGCCCATTCGTCACCAGTTGTGCGCTCCTCGCCGGCTGTGAGACGTGCAA
This sequence comes from Fusarium sp. JS1030, assembly GCA_000966855.1. Classification (NCBI taxonomy): domain Eukaryota; kingdom Fungi; phylum Ascomycota; class Sordariomycetes; order Hypocreales; family Nectriaceae; genus Fusarium; species Fusarium sp. JS1030. The sequence goes on along the minus strand of JWIW01000009.1, from coordinate 527,544 downwards.
TCAATTCTTCCCCAGCTGTGCGATCCTCACCCGCCGCGAGGAAATCAGCCAGTCCTATCGTGCGTCGCCGACCAGGTCGCTCGACCCCTGTAAAGCGATCACGGAGCTCCCTCTTGAAGCAAGATGTTGAGATGGCGGACGTACAACCCGAGGAAGACGAACCTGCCGAAGAGGAACACCAGCAAGAGGACACAGAAGGGGAGGATGAACCCGCACAAGAGCACCAACAGGAGGACGCAGAGGAAGATGATGAGCAAGAATACACCTTTGACAGAATCGTCAAGCACCGTTGGGCGGATAACCACATTGAACTCCGCATCGAATGGGAAGAGGGACCCGCCACCTGGGAGCCAGAAGAAAACTTCCACCGTGACGCCCCGGATGCTCTCTTTGAGTACTGGCGTTCCAAGGGCGGTCGCCCAAACAACCCCAAACACCCCGACATGTACGACATTTTCGCCATACGCAAACATACAAAGAACAAGCAGAAGTTACTGGTGGAGTGGGTGGGCTACGAGTCGAGCGAGATGACCTGGATGCCTCGCAAGGTGGTCGAGGAGACGGCCAAGTCGATGGTGGACGAATACATGAGCAAGTTGAAGCCGAAGAAGAAGTAAGGAGTGATATTGGCATTATCTGTGGGCAAAAATTGGTGTTTTGGAACGGGATTGAAAAGGATTGAATGCATGTAATAAGCGATACGACGCTGGTCGTTGATGGCTATGGATAATGACAACACGCACGAGGAGTTGGAATGTACCTACCGCATCTCGAACAATCTGCTGGTGCCGAATAAATGTAACCTGGAATTATTGCGTGTCGAGAATATTGAGCCGGACTTTGAGTTGATGTCCGAAAGTGAGGAGCCGAGGAGAGAATTGCTGACCAAAATTCGACCGAGGGATCTCGGCTGAGGTCGATCCCAACTTTTGCACATCACCAACCTGACAGGTGTCCAAGACATCCGAGCTCCCACAACGCTCTCTTGCCAACACAAGACGAGAGAATCTATCTCTATAACCACCACGTGAATTATTGATCGAATAATACCACATTATCGCCTTGATGTCATCACCGTCCTCATCCGGGCCCTCCGGCATCTCCAGCCGCATCATCCCCATCGCCCTGGTCGCCGGCGTCTGCATCTTCGGCCTCGACGCGCTCCCCCTCCAGCTCGGCCGCAATGGCTACGCCGCCTTTCTCGCCGAGATCCTAGATGATCCCAACCCGCGCTTCATCCCCAACTCGGAGCACCTGCTGCTCAAGCACTACGTTGGCGTCCCCGGGCTGGACCGCTTCTTTGCGCTGTCTCAGCTCATCTGGGCCAATGTCATTGATGGCTCCAGGCCCGAGGTTTCGCTGTTTACGTTTTGCTTTGGTGCGCAGTTGATGAGTTTCTTTACGGTTCTCATGATTGAGAGTAAGAGGGTTGTTGGATTGAGTTGGCTTGTCTTTAAGTGAGTTTTCTTGACCCATTGCTAGAGGCTGTTACTGACTCCCTGCAGCCCGATCGTCTGGGGTCTTTTGCTTCAAATGATTGGCTTTGGCTTTGTCATGCCCTTGTTCTTGGTCGTCCATCTCCTTTACACGTCCAAGACGAGCTGGTCCCAGGCTGTTCATGTCCGGGATCCCACCAGCTTGCACACCGTAGTCCCAGCCTTTCTGCTGGGCTACCTACTCACCAGCGTGCTCTTCGTCTACCCATTCTCCGAGGGGAATGTTCGCCAGTGGTCCTGCGTCATCTGGACCGTCTTCCCACTCAACGTGATTGTACTGCAGACGCTCTTCACCAACATCGTCAAGCGCACCAGCATCGGCCAAGACACCTGGACGCCCAAGACCAAACTCGACCGAGCCGCCCTCTCGCACGCATACGGCTTTGCCTGGAACGTTGCCGTCACAGGCCAAATGTGCACCTACGCCGTCCTCATAGCAGCAAACATCTTTCCCAGCATATTCCCCGATGGCGTCGCCAAGACGCTCACCATCGAAAATGTGTTTCTCCCAGACGCAGTGCCGCATTCAAACAGGCCCATGACGGACCCTGCGTCGGCCATGCACAACTTTCTCATCTATGATTTGTATGGGGGATCTGTTGCTACGCTCATCTGGGCGGTGCATTTGTTGCTGCAGGTCCGGCCGGAGCTCAAGTCGGGCGAGGAGAGGGCTGGGCTTGCTAGAGGTGTGATTACGAGTATTTTGCTTTCGGGGCCGGGTGGCGCGGTCATTGCGCTGATGCAGCACCGTGATGATTCGGTTCTTACTGCTGAGGCGAAGACTGAGAAGTCGCAATGATGGATTGAAGGACAGGATGGTGGTCTCCACGCCCGGGTTTTGAACATTTCCCGTCACGCACAAATGAGCTTAATTGACATTGTTTGGCGAATTGCTTGTTTATCCTCTTCCCGTGACTCTAGCTGCATGCCCTCCATCTCATCGCTTCTCGCCGAGTGGAACATCCAGGCCGTGACGTCCAACGTAGCCCGACACCTCGGCTGGTTTCCATCCACTCTTCTGTAGTAGAGTCTCATCCTTGAGGCGGTACACCTCGACCTTGAGAGGGCGGCAGCACTTGATCATTTCCTCCTCACTCGACTCTCCAAAGCCCCAGAGGGACAGGTCACCACCAGGGCATGTGCCTACAACGACCATTAGCAACGTCTCATCTCACAGAAGCAACGCGACTTACTCAGAGCCATCAAAAGATCTTGCTCGGCTAGAAACTCAATGTGATCACCAGGCTCCGCGGGAGAAGGGTTCATAAAGTACCGTCCCTTGTCATCCAGACCAGTAACCTGGAAGATATTAATCACATCGTGAACGTCCTGCTCATTGAGACCATATGGTAGCACCGCGCGCGTCAGGTTGGAGTGGCACTGGTAATTGTACTGTCCGCCGCTCAGCACCGTGTTGATGTACGGATCACACCTCGTGCCCAGCAGATCATGCACTCGGCCTCCATGCTCATCCTCGCCGTACCAGTCCAGACTATCAGTCAGGATTGTCGCTAGAGGGCGCATGTACGGGAGGTTAGACCACAGACGGTCATAGGTTGATACGTGCGAGGCGTGCAGCTGCTTGGTGCGGCTGGCCCAGAAGCGCTCGCGGGGATTGTGGGCGTTCCAGAGATTCAAGTCGCCTATCGAGTAAGGGTGTCCATCAGCGAGAGTCCTCATCGTCGTCGTCTCTGCTCACTCTCATCTCAACCCCACCCCCACGTCCAAACTACGGCAACTACAACTTTGCCGACCTACCAACCTGGGGGCCCTCGGGCGTGCTAATCTTGACAATAGATCCCGCCGGGGCCTTCCACGCCTTGCCAGACCGAATCGGCAGCGTAAACTCCTCGATGAGCTCTCGCGGTGCCTCGCGGATTGACGTGTAGAGGTTCTTGTCGACGGTCAGCACCGAGCCCGGCGCGGGGAGGTACGCCGGGATGGGCTTCGGGATGGGCTTCCGGTTCTTGAGGCGCTCGGCTCCGTTGGACGACATTGTAGATTGATGTTGGATGGTGAACTGCCTCGAGTCAGAGAGACTTATCGGCGGCCTTATAAATCGTAAATGTTATCCTCCACCCCCCCACTTGCAAGTCTGCCGTCTGTATCCGATGCCGATGACGGCCTTGGCCTCCGACCGGTGGATTTGGGGACGCTATTCCGACTTTGTAGATGTTTCCCAAATTGGCGACGTCGGCGGTGACGCGCTCCGGTGGAGACTCGCGTCGTAAAGTGAGGCTATCTACAGCCACCAGAGCCCCTCATTTCCATGTCTGCGGAGGTGTCTGATGGAGTTTCGCGGACATCAAAGAAACCTTTAGGGCCATTGGACCGATAATTTGACGTTGATATTGCTTCCCTGACCTCAAATAATAGCGCCATCCAGTGACCTGGTTCATTATCGCTGGGGGCTTTTAGGGCGCATTGAGGCAGCTCAGGGCGGGGACTTTAGCACGCAATCACCCGCGCCCTATTGTCATGATGCAACAGCCGATAGAGTTGCGACAGAGAACATGCCTTGTTCCGATCACCTGACACCTCATCCGCGTGTCATCAACCTTCAGGTCCCCTGCCGCTTGCGACCTAGCCCTACGATCGCCAATCTTTCCCATTGTGTGGAAACCCCTTGGACCTGCATCCACATGTCTCTCGCGTCGGCGTGGAGTTTAATTGAACGACCGGATGCGCAATGCAATACGCCGCGCTTATCTCGACGGTTGCAATGGAATGAAACCTCACGAATCGGCGTCGCGAGGATCTCAAGGGAGGATTATCGGGCTTGGCCGTTGGACCAGTCACGGCACGACAACCTCAGTGCTGGAATGGATACAAGACAGGGGCTCATTCCGGAAAATGCGCAATGGATTTTCAGTTCAATCGTGCGACGGAGAAACCAATGGATCGTGTCGCTGAGGATTTGTGGCTTGGATACTTTCTCCCTTGCGTCGCTTGTCAATCGCTTTATATGCCCACGACGGGCCGATTCTCCCTTCTGCGACGCCCATTGTTTATGATGAATTGATGAAGAAAAAATGGTCGTCGTGTCCGGATCCCCGTGGGCCAAGAGGCTCATATACGTCGCCATCTCGCTCAACCTGCTCCTCTGGCTGTACGTTCTACAGACTCATGTCGCGAGCGACCTAGTCGAGGAGCTGCAGCCCCCAACAAAAGCTGGCGGCGCCGGAGCTGGAGGATCGGGATCTGCGGGAGCCGTGCCAGCGCCCGTAGTCGAGACAAAGACACTCCCGACATTTCACTCTTGGAGCCATTTCGAACTCATCACGCCAAAGAACCCCAAGACATTTCCGTTTCGCAAATTTAAGAGCTCGCCGCATAACCCGCCTCATATCAGCTGGTCCGCCAATGGAAGGCAGCAGGCTAAGGGTTATGTCTTCATCACACCCCAGTCTAGCGGCGAGGAGAAGGGGCTGAAGCAGGCTGCATCGTTCATCATGAAGACTAATGCTGAGATGGTTTACGCTCATGAGGATTCTCTTGCGACTGAGGGTATGCAAGTGCAGTCGATCAACAACGCTCAGTATCTGACGCTGTGGCGCGGTGTGCACAAGAGAGGATATGGCTATGGCGAGGTGGTTCTCATCAACGACGAGTATGAAAAGACGACAATTAACCTCGAGGAAACCATCAGCAACATGTTTGGCCAAAAACTACCCGGATACCTCGACTTTCATGAGCAGCAGCTGACCACGAGGGGCACGATCCTGGTCACGGCTTACAACACCACTATTGCCAATCTATCATCGATCGGAGGCTCGCCACGTGGCTGGGTTTCAGATTCCATGTTTTTCGAGATCGACATTGAGACACAAGAAATTCTATTCAGATGGAGCTCCCTCGACCACTTTGAACCCAAAGACTCAATGCTCCCCCGCATCTCGTCCCTGGGCAACGGCAGCCCGCGAAAACCTTATGACTATTTCCACCTCAACTCGGTGCAGGCTATTGGGCATGATTCATTCCTCATCAGCAGTCGCCACTTTTCGTGCGTCTATCTTATCTCGCGCTTCGACGGACGTGTCCTCTGGGAGCTGAAAGGAGAGGGTACCGGAGGGAGCTTTGGCGAGTTGCCGACTCATGGCCAATTCCGCTGGCAGAACCATGTACGAGGGTATAATGTCACGTCAAAGGGCATGATTGTTAGCATGTTTGACAACCACAACATTGAGATGGAAAACGGCAATACCCCATCGAGAGGGCTACTGCTGAAGCTGAAACTCCCTCCGGATACGAGTGAGAGGCCCACTGTCTTGCGCACGCTGCAGTCTGATGCGACGAGGTTCTCGACCGACTACGGGAGCTACCAGCTGGGCTTGAGCAACAATAACCAGTTTATCTCTTATGGTGCTGGGGGAGTCGTGCAGGAGTTTGGCCCTGGAGACGGCAAAGATGTTCGCTGGGAAGGCCGTTTCGGACACGACGAATCAGTACAAGCCTACCGCGCCTTCAAGGAGCAATGGCATGGCACACCAACGATGTGGTCGCCAGCACTTGTGGTAGAAAAGCCCGGCAACAATGTGGTGGGCTACGTGAGTTGGAACGGCGCAACAGACATCGAAGCCTACAACGTGTACCTGGTCGAGCCAGATGTCTCGATGCGTCCGCTCGGAAGGGCAATTACATGGGGCTTTGAGACGGCGTTTGATCTTCCCGTTGGGTTCAACGAGACAAACTGCATCATGGTTGCTGCTGTGAGGCAAGGACGAGAGGTCCGGCAGTCGAATGTGGGTTGCATAGAGGGGCAGAAGTTCAAGTCTACCTTCAAGGCCAAGCCAGATGAGACGTCACTTGTATCCAAGAGTGGATTGCAGAAGATTCTGGGGAAGTGGGCGTAGTGTATTCAAGGCGATTAGCGTGGTGTTAATTTAATTCAATGAAAGGTAACCTGTGAATGTATCTCTTTTTCACTTCTCCAGACGGGCCCTTTGCATCGTCCAATAGCTATGGTTAAACGTCAGGCTTGCCCAACACCTGCAGTTCTGGGAAAGCATTGCGAGCTACAACCTAGAACGGGGTTGAGTGTTCGTAATTACATACCCCGAAATGGAAAATCTGCCGCTAAATGACGAGATATCTGAAGATCTTTGCTAGAATTAGTCCAGAGAGACGAAGCCATGCCTGGTTGGGCGTCTTTGTGAGGAGCTGATAGTCAGACTGACCCTTCCCGTAATACGAAAGATACGAAGAACCTTCGGCATATGGATTTTTGTAGATCTCGGGAATATTCCCTTGATAAATTGGACAGCGATCGGCATACACGGACTGATGTCATAGCTCAAGTCGCATATGCCGTACAACTATCGACTGACCGACGGAAACGCATGTCAGCAAAGCTGTCAATCGGAAGTCGGGGTCAGCCTTGCCCCAAGTAAGATTATTGATCGGCAGAAGCTTTGAGGCCCAGAAAGGATTCAGGTCCGCCTGCCGTACATAAAGTTCCAACTGCCGACTGGAGCTTACATCCAATCAACACCATGTGTATTGGCTCACCGTCATCCGAGCTGGCAAGGATCCGCGGAGCAATCTGCACATCATCGTGAGCTTCATCCAAGACATTGAGGTTTGTGGGGCTGTGCAATGTAAGCGCGGGAGAGAGATTAGGCCGACAGACAGGATAATGAATATACTCGAAACTATTCAGTCTTGAATAAGGAAGGTAATAGATGGTATAAAAAGTCGTAGATTCTCTTGAATTTAAGGAAATAATCCACACACAATACACTGTTCAAACCACCGTAAACCACTATCTGCCTCGAATTTTCAACACTCACAACTTTCACCATGAAGTTCTCCGCTCAGATCGCCCTTGTCGCTGCCACTCTGGCTCAAGCAGCTACCGTCAACGTCTGCAAAGGCCAAGGAAAGACGGAGTGCATTCCTATCGATGCACCAGCATTTATTTGCACCAACCTAGTATCCGCAGGTATGTGAAGTCCCATGAAGGTACTGTGTTCGGATGCTGATTGAGTGGATAGATGGCCGTCCCTTCATCTCCGGCTACACCGATGGTGCTGTCTGTGACATTTACAGCTCATCCGGCTGCGGTGGCACCGGAAACACCGTCGATGGCGAGGGATGGTCCAGGTTTCCCTTCAACGTCTGGTCCGTTGAGTGTTAAGGGCATCAAGTTTGACGGATCCTGTGTTGAGCTGAGGAGATCATTCCTAGGGGGACAGTCAGATATCCTGACTCTGTTGTGTGATTTATTCGCTCGTTTTTAGGAAAGGGTATGATGCAAGACGCACCTGCATTGATGTGTCGATGAGGAGACAGTGACTGAGACCGATCAAAGCCGAGACTCTCGTTAAATGAACTGCCTATTTGTATCATTCTGGTGCCTTTAACCTGGACCTTGAAGCCTTTTGTTCCTACGCACAACATTGACACTTCACTGTAAGTATTGGGAGACTGTAATCTCAAATACGAGGTCTAAGCCATTCATATAAACAAAGCCTGAGAACCCAGCCTGATAGTGCAAAATATTGTCCCTTAGTATCCTCTGGTGGACTGTTACGGTACTTTTAGGGAAGGTTCAGAGCTGCCGGCTCTAGTCAAGAAATGCTTCCAAGTAGTAGCAACCACGATTCGATACGAGTCGGTCTATCCCGCGTCACATCCCCATTTTTGACCTGCTTCACTGCCATGCAGTCGGCGCCACTCTCATGTCATGCAAAGAGATTTGCCTCATTAACCTACCGTATTAACTCAGCAAGCTAGGTAGAGCCTGTGACCTAGTCATCCCTATCTTATGGCGTCCTATAGGCTCACCCGTGCTAATGATCTTAACAGCTTCTGATCAACCAATCTTAAGCTTTACGACAGGGTTATGATGACCCAGAGGCTCTACCCAACTTGCTGAGTTTATACAGTACTTAGCTGCAAGTACTAGATAGCACTAGCGGAATCACGGGTTTGTCTTCAAGAGTGTTGTGGGTTACGACAAAATGTCAATTAAGGCCCCACAAGAGGACATGAAATGAGCCTATATCGCTCTAATCCATCCTATAAATCGGCCTTCTTCTACTTGGAAGATATTGACCTGTTATCCCTGTCCGTTCTTGCCTCATTTCTATTCTAACCTGGGAGCTGACACTGTGTGATACAAAGTTTGCAACGACCGTAAAACATGACCATATTCTCACAGCCACACCGACAGTAACAGACTCCTTGAGCTGTAGGCGCCGGCTTTGGTGTAGCTTCTTCTTTGTTGTTACTACTGGCTGAATTTTCGGTCTTGGCCGCGGCAGATGTTGTGGTTGAGCGGACTGGCTCTTGACCAGAGGTGGTGGCCTGGGTGGTCTTTGTGGTTTCCTTGGATGGATCCATGGAGTGGGAATGGGTTCGGGTTGATAGAGAGTCGATGATGGAGAATGTAGTCGATGGAGTTCTGCGTGTAAATAGATGCTGGGTGATAAGCTATTGAAAAAGAAAAAGAAAAAGGGCAAACGCAGGCAAGAAGGGCCATATATAGAACTGAGGTTGATGAACCAGTGGCAAAGCTCCTGTAAGCTGTAGAATAATATCTGTAGTTTATGGGCAGTGATTACTTTACTCAACGGTCAGTTTCATTAGATAGGTAAATGATGAGCTCATTATCCCTACATCTGTGAGAAACGATCGCCGAGGATTGGTTTCACAGACTTTCCGTGACCTCATTCACTGGCCCTGTCTTGAAGAGCTAGCTGTCGGCAACCGGTGATGTATGACAGCCCGGCTCCCTATTGGATGTACGCTGCACTCATGGCTGTAACCAGGTACTTCACACTACTAGATAATGTGCGATCATGGAAGCTCTCACACCTGAAGTCGGTTATGAAAAGCCCCCAGTAAGCGCAGGGAACTTTACACTCTTTCAATAAACAGCAATTACAACGCAGAGGGTCATTTTCGTAAGCGGCTATGGCTCTACCACTGATGGCAATATCAAGGTGGGTGCTTTGAAGTTCTTCCACACGCCAAGGCTAGAAGTAAAGTTGTGTCTGGTTCCTGGAAGGCTCTATGGCATTCATTTATATCAATGAAAGATAGAATGTTAATTGAGGCTTCCTAAAACATATGCTGAGAGCTTTTAGCCTTTTAATCCTCCAAGCAGGCTGCCCCCTTATCTTTGTAGAGACAGACAACCGATAACTAGACTCACGCTCTTCTCGATGCTAAGATCGGACTTCGTGGCAGTAGACTTTTCAGATTTTGCAATAATCGTGAAACATCGCAGTTGCAGAGCAGCCACAACGGCAAGGGCAGCAACCTGAGGCCGCAGTTGAAGGCTTGGGCGCATTGCCGCCTTTGTTGCTACCTCCCGTTGACCCTTCAGTGCCGGACTTAGCATATCCTCCGACAGAAGAGACGGACTTCTTGTCGGAGGAAGTCTGGTCTATGGTTTCCTTGGAAGAAGGGGTTTCGAGGGGATCGATTCCGGTAGGTGGATATGATGTTGAAAATTCAGGTTGATCGGAATTGCCTGCAAAGAAATAGAGCAAGACAAGCCGGTAAAATATGGCAAACGTGGTAAGTATGTCTACATATATGCGGTCACTATTGATGAATCAATGCTGAGGCTCCTGAATCATAGAGCATTCTCTTTTGTTACTAGATAGGATACTGCCTCTAACCTTTGTCTGATCGAATGAACATGAGTGGTTCTGCATATTCTAAGAATGTGGGCAACAGCCTAAGCGCTGTAGTTTCTAATTAGTATACTTTAAACAACCCTGTCACTGCTACTGTGTTAGCAAATTGGCAGGTGAATTAATCGTCCGTGAGTCAGAAACTGCGTTCCTTTGTACAGCGAAAGCCCTGCCTTTGATGGGAAGGAAGCACCCCAGATAGTCCATGAGTCACTTAAGACAAGCTCAGCTCATAACTGAAGGTAAAATGGCATTTGGTCCAATTATTCTCTTTCAGAATTAACCAGCATAATGTCTACATCGTACTTGTGTCGGGGTAAAATCGTCCAAGAACAAGGTAAATAGCTTTGTGCTACTTGAAATGGCAGTAGTAGCAGCAGTGAGAATCAAACGTATTGCATTAACCAGCCCCATCACCTGCCTTTCTCTACTTTTGACTAACTTATGAAGTCCAGATCTAGAATCACTTGCTGATTTTGGCTCGAATGACATATGTCTTGACAAACACCAACCCGCCTGCAAAAGAGGGATATTACATGAACTTAAATGCATATTACATCCTGCTTCCTTTTATACTACCTGAAAATAGGTGTTCCTTGTCATCTGGTTCATGTCAAGCAGGTTTACAGTAACCTGGCAGTGTGTACAAATGAAGTCTAGGGCAATATGCCCGCCATGTACGCTGGTTATCTGGATTTTCACATCCTTCAGACGGACTGAAGATCTTTGATACACATAGAATTCGCTTCAAAATTACATCAATTAGGCATGTTGGCGTCAACCTGGTTAGTCCGGGATAGTGGAGGTGGTGCACAAGAAGAATACAGGTTGCGCCGCTACACGCACCCTGTGTCACAGCCCCTGCGCGGGCCTAGTTCATCTAGGATAGTAATTCCTATAGCGTTACATAAACGTGTTCGTTTTGAATTGGTCTATTAAATGTACCTTTGGGTCACTGTATTTTACTCTCCAGTAACCTGAATCATTGAGCCCTTGTTATCTCAATAGATGACCATCGCTACCTAGGCTTTATGAAGCTGCCTCGATATCCAAGTTTACTTAGAAAAGCCGTGCTGATTACCTGTAAGTAGTAGCTGCCAGTACCGGGAGTACACAAGAAGCTACATCCTCGAATCCACCATGCACAGTCAGCAGCCAAATCTCAGCCTGCTTCAGCAGGCCATTTTCATTTGTGCATTTAAACATTTTAGGAATTCTGCGCAGAAGTTCTGGGGAACTGATGGTTTCGTTCATGAACCGAGGTCACGAAGCAACCTACCTCCTGACAAAGCTTCATCGGCGCGAGTTTGTTGCTAGAACCATTGTATTCAAGTTGGGACTCAGGAGTACGAGAGCCTAATTCTAATCCTTTAGGACAACTCGATGAAATTGGTGTTATCCCACATGTAATGTTTGCGCCTTCACAAGTTTGTAGGCCTGTCGAGGATTGTGTCATCCTTGGTAAGAAAATCATTGTAAATCGTGATACCCAACGAGTGAAGTCAATCATAGCCAAATATCTCAATTTTCATGGTATAATATCCAAAAATTCCACTATTTTCGAGGGTGTTGAACCCTTCCCTAACCGGAGGATCAAAACCTGTTCAGAACGCGTGGTGGCTACAGCTTGTTGAAAGCCCGACTCTCCTGTTACCCAATTTCCTGTCGCGGACATGATCTAAACAACGCGGTTAAACCTCCTTAGGCTGCTCAAGATTTACAGTCCACGTCCCGGTGCCCTGAGCTTTCGAAACTGGATCAAAAGGATTATCAAGTGGGCCGCTAATCTTCGGACCATTTGCGATCTCCATCATGACATCCTTCTTGCCAATTGTGACCCTTAAAGTTCGGGCTCCAGTCAGATCGTCCACATTCTCGTATTCGATCTTGGCATTAGTGCTCCCCCAGCTCTTCTCAGCCTTCTGAAATGTGCCAACGAAGTGGCGCGGGATATTGTCAACAGTGAACGAAGCGGTGAAGTCGGCATCATCACCGAAGATGGAGCCGTTTGCAGAAGGCATCTATATGACTGATGTGTTAGCTCAAGAACTAGAACTAGATGCAAGTTCTATGTGGGTACGTCCCTTTGTTTGTTTGTGTAATGGAAGTTGTAAGATGCTTGTTCTTGTGCAGGAATGAAGAAAGTACGTGAGGTACAGAGGTGAGTAATGGAAAGAGAGAGAAAGGGCCTGGTTTCACGTTTAAATAGATCTCAGATCGAAAAGTACTGTCTCTGAAATAGACCTTTTCTTGGTGACTTCATCGATGAGTTGTACAAGGTTCGTAACTGCGTCACTGGACGACACTATGCCGAAAACGAAGCAGGCCCTCGGAGATGCTGTCGATGATGCATGTTATCCGGCCTTCACAACAATAAAGAACGCAGTATCTTGGAGTATCATAGCATCCTAGCACTATAACCAATGCTAACACAGTTGCCTCCTCAGAGATGCATCATCAAGTGGAAAATGTGCGGGGCTCGCACTCAACAGCCAGCCACTCGCTCCTGGTATTTACCGATACAGAAGTTGCTTATCTACATCCAGTTAATGTGGTATGGCAATTTGTAAACAGACGACAGAGATGGTATCTTGTTCAGCAGAGTCACTTATTACAGGAATGCTTGTAGGATCGGCAACCGGTGTGGCACCACGGATGTTACCTCAGCATACGGCTTTCACCAATAAAGCTTCCACGCATAGTACAATATCAATTGGAATTTCATGTATCTTAGTGTCAGTTGGTGGCAGATCTCGCGCTTGACTTCGTCCTGCTGATCCAATTTGACCGATTTGAACAATCGCATTACGTAGGTGGCCCATGAGCAAATGTGACATAGCTGTGATATTGATTTCGCCGTTGCAAATAGGATTAGCCTCTTCGTATTCGATATTTCAGAATCAGCTGATGGTTGCAGTATCTCAACAGTTTGACACGCGGAATATAACATCCGAACACTAGTAGATCTCACGGAAATATCCACGTTGAGATGAGCCATGGGTTAGGTGCACGGTTAGCTCTGACCCGTTACGCCACAACGGTGTAGGAAACTGTCGATGCATTTGTTTTGTTGATTATCCTCCGATCGTACCCACTGGGCTGAGACAATCCTACGGTCCACACCCGGTCATCACCTCAAGAAAGGTTAAGCCAAAAGGATGGTGGGATGGTTAAGGAACCTGTCAGCCTGTAGAAGTTTTGCGGCTGTAAGTGCCAGAAACTCAAATTCAGCACCGGGCCCCATCACATTCCAACATTAAATGGAGAAGAGATTTATGCGCGCGTGATCAATGAGCTTAATACCTTAGCTGGATAGTGAGTGTGAGTCTCTCAACAGCGTTTCACGAAACAGCGGCAAGTTATCGCCACGGTCCAAGATTCAGCTTGCTGTTGTCAAGCCACTCTTTCCGCAATCAAATTAGCATCTTGAAGTTATGCTAACTATGGACTCGCTTCATGCAAAGCTTCGGATATTGATCAACAATATGCTAGTTGGTAGTAATGTGCCCCTTGTCAAGTGTCGTGGAGCAAAAGATCCAGCGAAGGAGGACAGCTGAAGTACAAGATCCATCGATCGTCACTATGGTGAATGATCGAGGCCACACGATGTAGTTGGTCTTTTGATTCGAGACAGATCCTAAACTTACGCCTAGAATGGAATGCTTTGTGGCCCGGCTGTCGATGGCACAACGTTCGTCATGGATGCGAGAAGAGGCCGTTCTGGACATCCGGTTAGCCACTAATTTTGAAGTGTGCCCCATTGATCTCCATGGATTAAGAACTCGGTCAGAGAATGTCCGAGTTATATGCAGATTACTTGGATAGAGATATAAGCCAAGTCACTAGACTGCATGTTTCATTGGGCTTGCTTCCGCAAGAGAGAATCTTATGCATAAACTGTGCAGACTTCACTTTACTATGACGAATGAGTTCCATTGTTGGCTGCATGAGACGCCGTCCTTGGGGAGGAAGTGGCTTGACGCCGGAACCGTGATCTCATAGCTTTGATCCGTTCGTTGATCATCCACTGCATCGTGTGACGGTTCTTGCGGGGAAAATGCTCTACGGTTAAAGTTCAATAGTTGATCCAGTCGTGGATTTGACATGGACCAAGCTGGCTGCGAGCTGATAAGTGATGTGATCTACGGGCTAGAATGGACAACAATAGGGTCTCGGGACCTGTCTCATTGCCAAATGACAAGACCTTAGTAGCAGTACGCTCAGTACGAGGCAGAGGTTGAAGAGAAGGTAGATATAGAGGATGAGTAAGACATAGTTAGGCGGTTCTAGAGATAAAAGGCCCGGACCTCCCCTGACTTCACATCTCTCAAGTACTCAACTTGACGCACTTCTACTGTCTTATTCAACAAACATCAGTTGTTATTCTTCATCATGTCAAGTGAACGAATTGGGGACGATCAACCTGTCGATTCCAATGGTAAGAATTTCCAGTCTTACATTTTGATAACAAGGATGTTTCTAACGAAATCTCGAATTAGCTGTTGTTTCCTTCATAAATCTTGGGATCATCAATGACACGGCCCACGGAGCTGTCGATACTTTGAAGGTCGGAGATTACACGATTCCAAACGACAAAAAGCCTTTCCCTGTCAATCATGTTGCAGTCTCCGGAATCGACATCACTGGCTCTGCCAAGGGTTACTATAAGGCTCAGGTGGTCCAAAATGCCTCTTATCAGGTTGAAAACGTCACAATTACTGGTTTGTGGGCTGAGTCAATCTTTTGGACAATGTTACTAACTTCTAGATTACAGGTCCTGACACGAACAACCGTCTTCAAACTGTGGGACAGGATTCTCGTGGTGACCAGCTCTTAATCTCTTGGAATCGACAGTGATGTCATATCAAATTGAGAGAATATGAGGGGCAGTTTTCAACGCGGAGGAATTTCGTTCATTCATCATTAGGTAGCTTATTACACTCACTTCAATAAACTCTTGTATTGCCCAATAGGTCGTTGTTTTGTCTCTGTTCAGGACCACTCTCCGACGAACCGCCTGTAGCTCAACCACTGTAGTCCCGTGACGGAGCAGCTGTGTAGTGACTCTGCCTCGGGCCTTAGCTTGGGCTAACAAACTGGAAGCGAGACCGATGATTGCAGCAAACACCACAGCTGATTGTCCTGAGTGGTTGCTTGGCTCCAATCCACGGCCAACAAGCGGGCATGTGTCACGAGCCATGCAGGAGGCCGACCATCCAACCAAAGCCTTTTGTGTCAGCTGTCTCCCTCGAGGCTCCAGAGAAAACTTTTCCTCCCTTGCATCACTCTTCCCGGTCTACATTGTCTTTCAAGCTCACTGAAAGACATAAATAATACTCTCAGATTCATCTCTTCGATATGGATTCGATCCTGGCTTGCTTGACTGGCCGGTGCACGAGCCGCGAGCGAGATGCGACCGCTCAAGAGAAGATCGCCTACGAAAAGCCGACTGGTGCTCGCGGCCCCGAACCCTACTCCGATGACGCGGCCGATCAGTTCGCAGAGATTCTGCGAACGCACGAAGGCTCTCAAGAAGAGCTCCAACACCGGCTAAACCAAATTGTGTCTGCCAGCGGCTGGACCGAAAGCCTCGCCGAGTCGGTCCTGCGAAAGATCGAGAACATCGTGAAGGAGGGCGCCAAGATGGCCAAACCCATGGCTGATGCCATCAAAAAGGAGACAGACACGGCCTTGGAGTTTGCGAAAGGACATCCTGTCTACGCAGGCCTCATTGCGGCGGGCACTCTGATTGCCATCGCCGTTTTGGGGATATTCGATCTGGTGTGGGTCTTGAGAGCGCTGGGCTTTGCTCAGAAGGGGCCCCGACTTGGTGAGTTGGTTCGACTCATTTTCCGGCTCAAATGCTAATACTTGATGAAGGTAGCTTTGCGGCGCGATGGATGAGTCGCATTGGAAATGTGCCCAAGGGGTCGATCTACTCCTACTTCCAGCGCCTCGGTATGAAGATCCATTTGCTGCCGGAGTGATGCGGTTGGTCCTCGGTGGTTATTAGTACGAGCCGAGAGGGCGCCAAGGAGGGCGCGACAACTCTAGAAGGCGCAACAACTTGAGAGACAAGTGCCGAAGCGGAGGAATCGAGTAGTCCCAGATGACATGGCGAGAACAATCACAATGCTATGCTTTCAATTATCTCGTCTTTTATCACGAATGCGCTGGATGCGACAGGTGCGCCATGTTGTTGAAGTCACACGACATCAAGTTACACCCAAGTCTCAGGGCTGTTTTGGGACGCTGCAACAATCCAGTGAATGAAACCGGAAACAAGACCCGAAAGCTAGAGTGGGCTACGACTGTAGTGGAAGGTTGTCAATCAGGCACAAACGACAGGCTCTCCGGCGATCGGCGACGTTCACTATCACGACATCACCAACTTGGCAGAAATGTTACCCCGCCATGAATCATCCCCCACGTCTCCATCCCCAAGAAGCCATCAACTGATCCATTTTTCGGCTTTGGTCCGATGATCCGAGGCCCAGCTACTTCTTTTCTCGTAATATAAAGCTATTGAGTGTCCCCATTTGCCACTGGCAGTTTTGGCCTCCCGTCTTCTTCTCTTCCAACGCCAGCGACCCCGCCGTCACCATGCCCCTCCCCACATCCTCCATCTACGAGCCGCCATCGGCGAGCTTCACTAGCTATGCCTCGCGAAGGAGTGTTGTTCACAGCACGGAGGGAATTGTAGCGGCGCCGCAGCCTCTTGCTGCTAATTGTGGTCTTGAAATCCTCCGGGCCGGAGGTAATGCTGCTGTAAGTCCACAACTCAAAGCTTAAAACCCCGCAACCAAATGCTAATTCAACATCAGGATGCGGCAGTTGCAGTTGGTATGTCGAGACCGAAACCGACCTCTGATGATTCGATCACTTTGCTAAACTCAATTAGCCGCGGGTCTCAATGTCACTGAGCCCGTCTCTACCGGCATTGGTGGTGACATGTTCCTCCTCTACTACGATGCCGCCACCAAGCAGGTCAAGTCGCTCAACGGCTCAGGTCGCTCAGGGGCCAAAAGCACTCTCGAGACCATCCGCAAAGACCTCAAAATTCCAGATGACACCATTGGAAAAATCCCCACTCATGATGTTCAAGCCGTGACGGTTCCTGGCGCTGCGGCTGGATGGGTCGACACAGTCGAGAGATTCGGTAGCGGCAAGCTCACCTTGAGCCAGATTCTCGACCCTGCTATTAGACTGGCTGAGAAGGGATTTCCCGTGTCTCAGATTGCCTCAGTTTCTGTAAGTTTCTCGGCCATAGGTTGAACTCTGGCTAATATGACACAGTGGCAAAGGCAAGAGAAGCTGCTGCGAGAGTCTTCCCCCAACTTTGCGGAGATGTTGAAGAAGGATCCCTCAGCAAGTGATGGCGTGCGTGCGCCTCGGCCAGGTGAGGTTTTTAAGAATCCAGATATGGCAAAGACCTTCCGAACTCTTGCGACAGAAGGAAAGAAGGGTTTCTACACAGGCCGTATCGCCAAGGAGATTGTCAAGGTGGTTCAAGATCTTGGTGGTCACCTGGAACTGGACGACCTGAAGCACCACCTGGAGACCGGAACTGAAAACACTGAAGCCATCTCGGTCAAGTTCAGAGGCCAGGGACTCACGAGCAAGGACCCTGATGGTGGCGTGGAACTCTGGGAGCACCCTCCCAACGGACAAGGAATTGTCGCCTTGATGGCACTGGGTATTCTCGAGCAGTTGGAGAAGCAGGGCAAAATCCCTGTGTTTGAGCCCAAGGACTTTAACACAACACCATACCTGCACGCTATCATCGAAGCTCTCCGACTCGGTTTCACAGACGCAAGCTGGTACGTCACCGATCCCAACGTTACAAAGGTCCCGACCAAGGGTCTCATCTCCCCCGAATACCTCGCCGAGCGCGCCAAGATCTTTGATCCCTCTAAGGCCCACGATGCCGTCCAGCCTGGAGACCCTCCCTTCATCTCGCCCGCCATCCAGAGTTGCGACACCGTCTACTTTACCGTCACCGACTCGGCTGGCAATGCCGCCTCTTTCATCAACTCCAACTATGAAGGCTTCGGTACAGGAATTATCCCTAAGGGATGTGGGTTCACCCTGCAGAACCGCGGTGCCAATTTCTCATTGGATGCGAAGCACCCCAACAAGCTTGAAGGCCGCAAGCGACCCTACCACACCATCATCCCTGGAATGGTGACGAACATCAAGGACAACTCACTCCACTCAGCTTTTGGAGTCATGGGTGGTTTCAATCAACCCCAAGGCCAGTTACAGGTGCTGCTGGGTCAAACGGTTGCTCAGCTGAACCCCCAACAAGCTCTAGATGCTCCTCGGATCTGTATCGGAGCTGGAATGCCGGATGAGGGCAACGTACTGGACTGGACGGTGCACGTAGAGGAAGGTATTTCTGAGGAGACCGTCGAGGGACTGAAGAAGCTGGGACACAAAGTGGTTGTCCTCAAGGATTGGAAGAGATCGATGTTCGGCCGCGGACAGATTATCCGGTATACCGTCGACCCCGATGGAACACCGGTGTGGTCGGCCGGAAGCGATCCGAGGGCAGACGGCGGCGCATATCCACTGTAATCAGCTCGATATTAAACTTCTCAAATTGCAGGGGTCAAGAAGGTCAGGGCGCCAAAGAGCGGATTGAATTGATCTGCCTAACGAGGCCCAAATCGGGTGACAGAGCCGGGGCTTATGTACTGCTACATTACGCTAATTGCATACTAATTTGGCTGTGACCCGAGTCATCAGCCGGAATGCATCTAGACCCTTCGTCTGACTCTGGATTGAGGCTTGTGCCTCAACCGGGGTCCCCGTGGCCTCGATTCCTTCGTGGCTAGCGGGGGGCACCATATAGCTTATCTAACATTATACACTCTTCTGACAAAACTATCCGTACGTGCAAAATTGTCGACCATCTCGTTTGGCGCGTTAACCCAGGTCTTCACGGCTAATGAGACTCGGCGATACTCCACAATAAGAAGCCGCACACGCTGAAAATCGCCTGGTCCAGCAGGGAATGTCGCTACCCTCACCGGACCCGCAGACGCAACTCCCTGGTGGGCTTGAGTATCATAGGTCGAGTACTTTGGCGTTCGTTGCACATTGAACCACATGCCGCAACCGAGTCTTGGGCTATGTAGGCCGGAGTGAGTCTTAACCTATTAGAATAGTAAATAGAGTTTCGCTTACCATCGGACTGTGACGCCCTCTGCAACACCTTCTACTCCTGTGCAGCGCGGGCAGGCACCAGCGGCAGAACCTGCTCTTTGGAATATCATGCTCATGTTAACCTTCATACCCCTTCGGAGGCAATGCGGCAAGGGTCGATCTGAATTGAGGTCTCTCCCCGACGCGTTATCTTCAAGAACGTATGCCCGGCTTATTACCATGCCGTGACCACTCTGATTTTTGAAACGGTCAGATATTAGTCTATGGAGGGTCTATGAGGGATTAGCGAAGCAACGAGTCGTAAACAGGATAGCAGCTAACTACCTCCCATTCCAAAAAGTCTAGCCACTCTGGTGGAATCTGTATACAGCGGCCTAAAGCGTCCTCCAAAGTGACCGGAAGTTCTTTCGTGGGGTCTAGCGGACGAAGATACATGGAGTTAAAGGCGACCTGGAAGTTGGCAACATGTTCGGAAACGCGAATGAGTAGACCCTTTATTTCAACGATAGCACACAATGCATCCTTAGCCACAGTGACAAGGCCCTGAGTTGTTTCGCGTTGCTTCGTAAGCTGTTGGCTCATTTGATCAAGCTTCGTTGCATGCCCTTCGTTGGCTTGCTGTAGGAGGTGAAGCATTTCTACCTGGCTGGTACATGCCTGTGCTACTCGTATTTGTATCTCATGAGTTCGGGCCAGCAGGGTCGCATGGTCGATTCGAGCGGACTTTCTATACAGCTTCCAGTCAACACTTCGTCTCAAGCATTGACGAACAAGTGTCACCTTGTTGCTAGGCCCGTCAATAGCGATAGCCTCTGAACGCCTTCTTGTATTTTCGCCCGTAGACATCGTAATCGTTCCGGCTCAGTCACTCGCCACCGAATACTCTGATACGCATGTTTTATCTTCGAGTCTGATCTATCTCGGCCAAGGCAGTCGTGATATCGCGGATGGAGTCGATCGAGGGTTTCCTGAATAAGGGAAGCGCACTGGTCCACAACAGATTTGGTGGCATCGTCCAGTACTTTGAGTTCTTCGGATATCTGGTGTTGTTGAAACGTTGCAACGACCTAGGTAGAATTTGATATATCAGCCAAATCCCTTAAACGGTCAAGAAGTAGAGGCTAACCCCCATCAAGGTGCGCACGAGAATATCCAGGTCCTGGCGAAGCTGTTGGTACTCTTTGGCACTGTCTCCAACTTCCCCGCCCAAGCCGACCGCACGGCCAAGTTGGACGGCAAGCTGACAGAGCGCGATGATGTCGCCCAGACTTCCGAATGTCAAGGCTACTTCCATGACAAGGAGATTGTGATGAGGTGCTCGGTGGTGTCTCTGAAGAGAGTAAGGTGTGGAAAGCCTCAAGTCTGCCGATGTGGGAGAGATGTTGGTTGAAGCTGGCTAGGCTGACTACCTACCCATCAGAGAGCCTTGTTTCGATTTCGATTCTTGGCCTCCTGCATGGCCAACGCCACAAACACAGCCTTGCGATTTTGGTGTCACGCCCCTCACAGTCGCAGAAGGAGGAGGCCCGGTTGATAAGGAATCGTTATGCACCACCCACATTGTACAAGTGCCACATTCTTCTTAAAAGTCCATATCTCGAATTGATAGCGGTCAGAAACACCAAGACCTATCATCCGAGACGAATCTTTCTACGGCCAAGGAAATATTCTCCAAACTTCTTTTCAGGCTCCGAAAACTGGACATCAATGTAACCTATTCTCTCATAATGACCTCCCGTATCTTTCAGGACCAGAACAAAATCAGCCCGTGGAAGAACGATCCCAAGCCAGACAATACCGGCATATAGATCTTCGTAGAGACCGTCGCCCTTTTCGACAGCCTGGGTTAGAACGAATCCTTTTGCGTCCGTAATATCCCCTCTCTCGCCATCGCCTTTAACAAAAGAGGGCTCCCACATGTTCTGATAATCTTCGTCGCCGTCATCCTTGCGGCGGATACGCACATTGACAGTCTCAGCCTCGATGAGTACGAATTTGCTCAACTTTGTGGACAAGGTCAGGAAATCTGGCAGGTCTCTTAGTGCGTGGGCACCGTCAATGACGCTACCGTCCTCAAGCATCAACGACGCCGTAATATCTTCTGAATAGGGCTCCGAGTCGATCGGATACACGATGCCTTTCCAACCAATCCACGACCAGCTGGGGAACTCGGGACGTCTTTGTGCTCCGCTTATCATGTACCATCTTAACGCAGATGCCATGATGTCCCCGGTGGAAGAGGCCGCGTCGTAAGGGATCGGTTGACCCCATAGATGGCGGAATTTATCTGGGAATGCCTCCTGGAAGAAGTTGAGAACGCCAAGAAGTGCATTTAGGGTGTCGTTTTGAAAAGTGATTTTGCGTTCAGAAAAGTCTCTGATTGCCCAATACACGCTATCCGGGCCATTCTTTTCCGGGATGAGATGCAGTAACCCGCACTGGAAAGGCGAGGCCAGATCGTCGTTGTCGCTCTGCGCCAGGAGGTTATAGTCCTGTTCAATGGTTTCGCGAAACTCTCGTTCCATGCAGTGAAGGTATACTTGCTCGTCGGTGAAGATGAGCTTTCTTCGGGAAACCAGACCCTCCTGGTATGTCCAGGCTCGTGACGCCCATATCGTGTTGCGGATTGTTTCCTGCGCACTTCGACCGGTAGACACGATCCGGTGGGATCCAATTCGCACATCTACCGCTGGTGTCTTGATTCTCGGCGTGCTGATGCCAGGAAGACCGTAATCTGGTCCGTCTCCAGCTGCGGCGACAAGAGCCAAGTCTGCGGCGCGGTATATCTCGTGCATCTTTTGGATCTGCTCGCGTTTCTCAGGACAATCGTGCTGTGGCACGCAATATCTATCGATCCAGATGAATTCGATACCGATTTCCAGCACGACGGTGATTGCGTCCTCGATCGTCTGCGGGAACGCTAAGGGAAGAGTGGACGAAGCTACACCGGATGTATTGGCTCCCCAAACATATGACAACGCGACGAATTTGGCGCCCGATGGTAAAGGCTCCAGTTTTCGAGTCGCACAGTTGATAACAGCGAAGCTGTTAGGTAAAGAGTAGCTACCCGCAAGCGGG
This sequence comes from Fusarium sp. JS1030, assembly GCA_000966855.1. Classification (NCBI taxonomy): domain Eukaryota; kingdom Fungi; phylum Ascomycota; class Sordariomycetes; order Hypocreales; family Nectriaceae; genus Fusarium; species Fusarium sp. JS1030. Next base: position 505,157 of record JWIW01000009.1, on the reverse strand, counting down.
TTACAAAGTTTGCCATGCTGCCCATCACAAAGCGCAAGCCATCGTTTGATGGCATCAAAGTCCGCCTTGGCCGGATCAATGAGCCGAACACGCTGGCCGATGCCATTGAAGTCTTCCGAATACCCAGCTAGACAGCCAAAGTTATGGGCTGACAGTGGCACGTTGATGAACCAAAACGGGCCCATGGATACGTGCTGATTGCGAACAACTAGCCACGTAGAGTCGCCTTGGGCCTTGGCGCGTTCCAGGAAGCCATCTCCAAACTCACCCTTGGAAGGGTTCTTCTGAGAGCGATAGGCTAACTGACTCGGAATAGCGTACATACAGAACCTATCCATCCCTGTGCCGAGCGCCGTATCGTGTTCGCCAGCCGCGATGGAGAATAGCGCCTGGCAGAGGGCGCAGCTTTCATCTTGCAGAACTGCACTCCGCTTGCCAAAGAAAGCCACTGGATCTCGGCATTCGAATTCGGTCCAGCGGCCGGAGAGCATGTCGCGGAGGTCGAATGCCTGGCATCGTGAGCAAAGTGTCGCTTCGGCGCTTTGGTTTGTGTCTGACATCTTGTCCACCAATTCGCTACGTGAATTTAGCGATCGCGCCGTTAGTTGCGGATGGGGTAATACGGGATTTATAGCCGGAATGTTAGGCTGACAGAAGCCCGCAACGGCCCACTTCGCGGTGTTGATAAGTGGCTCTTACCTGCATCAATGGACCAGGATATCTGACTGTCTAACTTCAAAAGCGATAGACGCCCGCGTAAGATCGATTATCACCAAATATTACAACTCCGACAACCAAGCAAAAGCTAATGACAACTTTTCTTATGATCCGCCAGAAACGGGATGCAAAGCGAACTCGTTATCCGTTGCTCGGATTTGAAGGGTCCCCCAAATCTGCTGGGCGCCATGATGGGGGTTGGTCAGCATGCAGCATATCAAGCTCGACTGAACGTTGAGAGATGTATTATCCACTGAACAACCTACACCGCCCGTCTTATGCTATCGTATCTTGCAGTCAACTGAACTGTCTCGTGTAAATTTTGGTGGCACGGGATAAATGTCAAGAGGGAAAAGCATAATTTCACGATTATCCCCAATGACGTCAGTGGGTATTGCTCTCTCACGTCAGCGGTTGTGAGCCACTTACAAGAGTATAAGTACCAGGTTTTGTCAATCTCATCTTGCGAAGTCATCGAGTTTCTTCCTGTTGCTGATCTTCTATTCTCCATCAGCCGATTCAATGGCCCCTCCTGTTCTCGTTCTCGCTCCCGGCGCATGGCATACCCCTGATGCATACCACAAGATCATTCCACGTCTCGAAGAGAAGGGCTTCACTTGTGACACCATTTCATTTCCCTCTGTGTTCGCGAGTCCACCCCCTCAAGATCTAAGTCCAGACATTCAGGCAGTGAGAAAGGTCATCACACCTTACGTTGACGAAGGCAGAGACGTTGCTATAGTGGTACATAGCTGGAGCGGAGCAGTGGTCAACAGCGCCCTAAAGGGTCTCGACAAAGCGGCCAGAATCAAAGAAGGCAAAACAGGTGGCGTGTCCAAGTTGATTTTCATTGCAGCCTTTCTTGTACCAGAGGGTGTCAGTGTGTTTGAGGCATTGGGCGGCGAGGTCCCTAGCCTTTGGAACACCGAGGTAAAGCAGCTTGTCCTAAGACACACGGGAGGCTAATTTTTGCAGGGCGATGTCATTTACGCCAATGACCCAATTACTGCCTTTTACAACGATTTGGATCCTGATGAAGCCCAGCACTATGCTTCTCTTCTCAAACCTCACGCCAGAGCTACCAAATACACAAAGACTACTGGAGAGGCCTGGAAATATATCCCGAGTGTCTATCTCATCTGTGACAATGACAACGCAATCCCTCCCTTTGCCCAAAAGGGTATGGTCAATATTGCGCAGGACGAAGGCGCCAATATGAAGACTGAGCGCATCAACACGTCTCATAGTCCATTCTTGTCTAAGCCGGACGAAGTTTCTGATTTCATCATACGCCATGTTAATGAATCTTGAACGGGAAGTTTACGGTTAGTTAGAAGACTAAAGTCTCAAATACAGCGTCAAGTTTCATGCAGAGCCAGCTTAGATAGCTGGTTATGGGTCCGTGGGAATATATCTCCTCGGCGATGCCTTGGCACGTGTAACATGCTATGTCGACAGGCAAATTCACTAGCATTGGCAGATTCGATAAGCTAGGATACAGAGTTGTTGGCGTCGTGCATCTTCATGTGACTTTTGTAGCTATTTCACCCCCACAGGTCGATCAAGGCCTTGACTGAAGCTTTGCAATTATCGCCTCATGGTATATACAGTTGAGCCTTGATCACTGGAAGTATTTGTCATCGGGCTCAATGCCCAATGCAATCATCAGCCGGTTCGAATGTGAAAACCACCCTGCAACCTCCACAATCTCTACAATCTGCTCTTGTTGAAACCCAGCCTCCTTCAATCTTTCCAGATCCTTCTTTCCTACTTCCCTAGGCTTGGAGGCCACGAGCTCTGCAAAAGCGGCCAAAGCTTTCTGCTTCTCGCTCAAATTCTCCAAAACATGCCAGTCTGACGCTATCTTCTTGGCTCTCACTTTTGCCGCATCATCACCGCCCAGAGCACTAGCCAATCCACGTGTATGGTGTGCCTGACATAGGCCGCATCCATTTGTGCGGCTAACTGTTACAGCAATTGTTTCACGGTCCACACTGTCCAGTGTCGTCGTTCCGTCTGTGAATAAGTCTTCGTAATGGGTGACGAAGCGGCGAAGAGTATTGGGATTGAGGGATAGTGCTCGAACCCAATTGTCGTTGTGATGATTTTGTATGATCTTCTTGGTGGCCTCTGTCTGTGATTTGGGGTCGGGGATGCTTAGACGAGAGAAAGGGCGCAAAGATGCAAGGGAGCGATTATAGGCTAGGCCGCGTGGGATCAAAGCCCGGGTACGTGTGAAAAGCATGATGGCAGAAGAAGAGAGCTTTAATATGTAGACCAAAGGGAGTTGGATTAGAGTTGAAAGATATCCAGTCTAGTCAATAGGAATACGCTGATTTATATTGGTAGAGTTACAACATTACGGACCGTTATGGTGTCAGCAGAAGTGCAGATCTTACTCTCTGTGAACCTTATTTCCCCTGATCACCCTCCCTTGCAAGTTCGTCGCAAATGATCTTCTTAATGGTCATTGATATACGGACTGTGCTGGCGCCATGGGCGCGAAAATGACGAAGCAAGGTGCCATTCGCAGAATCGCTAACACAAAATAGGCTACCGGCCCGGTCTCCGCGCGGGGTAAAACAACGCTAGTTCACCGCAACAGAGCTGAGAGCTACCCTTTACCTTGCTACGTGATGTGAAGATAGGAGGTTTACGACGATTGATTTATACAATATCTGCTAAATTGTGCAGATATAGGATGATATGTCATTTATAGGGTTATTAAGAAGTTTACAACTCAATGGTTGATCTAGGGCACACAACTTACGATACGAATACATTAAAGCAAAGTCCAAGGTTTTGATGTCTTATCTCGACTTTCCTCTTCCAAAAATATCCTACACCTCTTATCCAATAACTATCCAAATTGTCTTACATCTCCTCAGTGGCTTAGGATTCAATTCGCTTATCCTCAGTCTTATCTTTGATGTGGCATCCAGTGAGAAAGTCATGACATCTTTAATGCAAGCCTCTTTAAGGGGATGCCGCCAAAGAAACTTGTATGGTCAACGCCCATGATCGCGAAAAGATGTCTCAAACTGTGGCCTTAATCAAGTTCTCCTCGTCGAAGACGTCTTGCTTCTCACACCCTTGTCTGTTGAGCAGCTCTTGTAACGTCCAGCCGCGCTCGCACCATCAGCTAGTATCACTTGCGAAAGCGCTTTGTCGCAGCTGAATATGTTCGAAAGCGGCCTCCAACTACGCCGCAATGTTTCAGAAAAAGTTCCTCTCTTTAAAGACGCGAGCTGGCAATTGATCCAATGACAATTATCCAGCGGGGTTGGCTGCCTAGAGCTGGGCAGGCTGCAAGGCAGAACTGGGGAACAACCCCTGCACATTCACAACTACCGGTCCTGTATAGGCGCAATTCAAGTTGAGCAGAACCAACACACCTCAACCAACCAGTTCACTGCCTAAACGCCATATGAGATATAATGGCACTATTTTAGCGAGTTGTAGCTGTCCATTGTTCACTCGCCACAGTTTCTCTACTCTATCGCACCGCCACAATGCCTTTTCAGTGCAACAGCTGCTCACTTGATGCATACCCGGAGATACTAACTAATGAGGAGGCAGAATGCGCAGAATACGCAGAATACATCAAACCGATGACTGACCTATGTGTAGGCTTAGGGTATAACGTCCGTGTCCGAAACAGTCCCGGCAGTTTCATCAATGTAGTCAAATCCTATCCTCAACGCTTCACCTCCAGTTACGGCCTCTTGGGCTGTCAGCTTCTTGATTGGGAAAACAGGACACACCGGGAAAGCCTAGCAGAGATGGCCCATGCGTTTCTCTGTATTAACGGCAATGGGCCATTATACTGGCCTGATGGACATGTAGACAACGACAACGATCTACTTGACTATTCAGAACATAGCACCGAGTGAGTTCCTCACCACCTTCTGTGTCTGAGACTCCGCTAATATAGCAACAGAATTTACGAAGATGTGATTCAGTTGTTTTACAAGGTTAATCAGCATATTGAAGGAAAGAGACGTGTGTTGGGCCAACGTCAACACCCTAGAGTTGTCGATGTTCTTCGGCATCATGGTGATCGTCATGATGACCCAATTGATGTTGATAGTCTCATGGAGACGGATTTTCCTTCGGAGGACAAAACACCCATTGACCCTCGTTTGTAAGTAAAATGACAGCCAATCACAGGAATAGTAACCCGAGCTAACATGACCAGACTCCAGGATCGTCAAGTTGTTGCTGAAGATATGGACTTTGAACTGGCCCTAGAGGAAGGCCCTGAACCATCAACGTCAGTGCCGCCAGAGTCGGGCGCAATGCATCCGACCGAAAGTCCGGACCACTTAGACGTCAATGTGAGTAACATGACACTCTATGCACAACAGCTATCGCTGATCGACGAACAGGACACCAGTCAACCTCCACACGTATTTCCAACTAGTGCCCAAACACGCCGGGTAAAGCGCCGACGCGAGGAGCGAGGCAGTATGCCAGAGTTTATTGATTACCGCAGCGCCACTCCAGGCCCATCTCATCAACGGCAAACCGATCGCGACGCAGGTCCAGGGGCCGTGCCGAATCCCCTCGTAAATCATACAACTCAAGCTAGTGACCGGCCAGAACTAGTAGACCATCATCGGTTAGGCAGCGAATACCCTTCGACACCGATGGATTCAGGCAGCTCTACAGACGAACCTGATCATACTCCTAGTCAAGAAGACAATTACGACGATAGGAGACTTGAACCACGCCCTGAGATACCGAACAGCTCTCAACAGACTCAAAATAGTTCAACACAAGAGTCGGGGACACAGACTGATGCAACTGCACTACCGCCAGCACCGGAGGCCGAGCCAGATCATCAACCACGACCACTGAAAGCTCCGACGCCGGGACCTGCGCATCAAGTTGATCTCATTTTCAGCGTAGACGTCGCTGCGGGCCTCAACTTGCGATGGAATCCTAGAGGAGAGTTTTTTCAGTACACTCTTGGGCAGCTCCTCCAAGAAATGTCTCCATATTGGAACAAGAACTTCCACAGCTTATTGGTCTTTTTGGAGACACCAGGTAGGCTAATTGTGGAAGTAGTGCACAGAGCAGAAGAGAAGGAGTTTAGGATCGCCTTGACTCGCTTTGCGCAGAAGTTAGCGGCGCTTGGGTTCTGGCATGGCGGATGGGATCGACACGTTGTTGAGATCCGCCTTGAGCAAGTGGCGAAAGGTGAGGACCTTCATGAGCGATTACAACGCTTGATTGACAGGGCAACAAAAGAGGACCGCGCCCCATTATAACTTGGCGTAGTGGTAGTGACGGGAGTATCCTTGGTGACGCAACGGCAATGATTATTCTCCAGTGTAACGGCGTTTGTGATAATAGATGTAGATATGGGTAGCTTCATAGTCACGATGATGGAAAATTGTTTACTTGTTACAAACTGACCGCAAGAAACTCGTTTTTGCGAAATGTTAACCTGTGTTGAAGGTATTACGTATGTGATTACGCCAATCCCAATCCACCATACCAGGGTACCCAAGCTGAAATTTGAAGAGACAAAGACAGAATCTACCAACCGATCAGGCTTACTGAATGACTTGAGTGGCTGCGCCTTAAATAACGTGACAGGCAGCAGATGAAGCAAGCCTTAAGGGGGTTAAAGTTGCAGTGTAATTTGTGTGTAGTGTAGGCTTATCCCCCGTCATCCGTCATCCTATTGGCCAACCCACATTTCAACAGTTGCAGGTGGCTTCTGACTAACCACTCAGAGGCATCGAGCGGGGTATACAGAGGTCGGGCCAGAAAGTTCTATCTAGAAATAACATATATCACATACCTAGATCTTAGTAGGTACTTTAAGATACTTGATAAGGCCCTCCCTAAGGTCAGGCTATAGGTACCGAAGCGCTAAGTATGCCCTAAATACGTATTAACTTAGGGATAAAGTCTACTAAAAGTATAGTAGCTTTAGTAGTAAAATTAGGGGGTATGGGGCTAACTATAAAAGCACGACCCCTAAGAATCCTTCTCCTTCCCCCTTGTGCTTTTTAATATCGACAAAATAGCGACTCTCGCCCAGTCTTACGATTAGTTACCACAGACATGCAGAATAAGTGCAAATTTGCTTTGACAGGATGGATGAGGAGAGAGAAGCCATTTCGGAAAACGCAACACGAAATATCTTTAGTTGGTTGCGTGTTGATGGCTATGCGCAACATGAAAAGGACATTTGGAACCACGAGTGGTTTGATATGTCCGATTCAGACGACGACGATGCTACAAGGGAGGATAAGACGACTTCTGACTCCATGGCTAGCGTCCAGCCTTGGAATGGGGACAAGAAGCTAGAGATATGGAAGACGTGTGTTCTTTATTATAGCTGAAGCAACAGGAAGCACATATAAATAGTTCACTACATGCCTCGAATATTCCGTTTCTCTTAATTTGTGATAGGCAAAAGGCTCTCCTTAAGGAACTCGCACTGCACCTTGACATTTTTCTCAAAGCCTGGTCCCGAGTATGCCTCGAAATGTCCACCTGGCAGGATGTGCAGTCTCTTTGGCTCAAGGGCCTGCGAGTATGCCGCCAAAGAGAGGTCAGCCGGGGTCGCTGTGTCATGGGACATGACAGTCATCAACAGAGGGGTAGGCGAGATGTGCTGGATGTGAGCCACTGGCTGATACGCCCTGAGAGCTTCAATACTACAACCATGTAAGCGCTCTATGTTGACATTGAGCAGCAACTAGACTTACGACTTGACGGTGACCTCGTTTTTCCACTTGCTCTTCTCAGCCCATGCCGAGAAAAATTCGAAGCTGTCGGGCGCCGGCAACGCTGCGGCTGCGAAAGGGTCCTTGTTGACGACTGGAATCAGTCTCGCAGATTGGCCTTCTGCGCGAGCGCGTCTATCTATGGACTCATCAGCACACTGTGCGTATAAACCTTGGAGAACGGCCCTACCATCCTCGAAGATACGGTTCATTTTCTCCAAAAAGTCAGGTCGATTTGCTCGGTGATAATTGGCCCAGCCATCAACCAAAGGGACTTGAGTCAGGACAACTTTGACCCGACGATCCGTAGCTCCAACGACAATCACATGACCGCCGCTGTACGAGCTGCCCCATATCCCAATCTTGTCCTTCACGACATCAGATCGCGATTGGGCGTACGTGATGGCATCCGAGTAGTCACTGATCTGCTCGGGCGGGAGGATCTCCTGTCTCGGCTGGCCCGGTCGGGTGTCACTGTCTCCGAATCCACGATTGTCATAAACAAGACAGGCGACAGCGGCATTGGAGATAAAATATTCTGCAAATGTGTCCAAGGCCATTTCTTTAACACCGGAAAAGCCGTGTGCCATAACAAGGCATGGCAGGGCGGATTCCGAACCATCTGGCTTGTAGAACCAGCCCCGTAGGGTGACGTTGTCCGATGTTTGAAACTCGACGTTCTCACGCATATTGAGCGATGCTGGGGTTGAATGAGAGGACGAAATGCTGACCCCGGAAATGTGGCTATAAGCTCCTTTATCGAATGGTTCGTGTATTACGTAGAGACTGTATTTGATTAGTGCTGACACCACGTACATACAGAAGTGGTCAATCCACCGCAATGACGTCCAAAGGTGAACATGTTTGCATCAGGGCACCCCTCGCTTATGCGGGGCTTCGGAAATCTCGCTGACCTTGGGGTCTAATGCGATGTCTCGACAGGCGGGGTGAGAGTGTCTCCGCTGGCCACATACGTACGGTCTCAGGCAGATCACATACCTAGAAGTGGACATTCTCAGTAATCAAGATATTTCTGGGCATCGCGTAAGCCGGGAATGATCTGCGTTCTGTAAGCCGCCCATAACACACGTTCCGTGCTTATCGTTACAAGTAACAGAGGATATCCATAAAGTGAGACAAGGGTGCTTCCTTGGGCAGGCCTCTTGACCTAATCTAGGGTTCACCGAGTTACAAGTCGCCTCAGACCTCGTAACTCATACTACTAGGCAGACGATTCAACAAGCAATCATATTCTCTGATTACCTACACTTCTCCAAATTTGTTGACAGAGATATCCCTAAACATCGCGTCCGATCACGTCTGCCCTCAAATCGATTTAGTTGCAATCCTGAGAAGATCATAATCATCCTCGAGGAACTCGAACCCCCGTACGAGCACCGATTTGTAGACTTTGAAGAGATGGAAAAAGAGCCCTACGACTCATTTAACCACACGGATACGTCCCAACTCGGGAGCATTCTAATGCCGGCATCATCCTCTTTGAGATTCGCCAGGTATTCTGTTGAAATGTATAGTGCGACCAACTAATCTTTGAGCTAATAGGTGTATTATATCCTATGTTAGTTATTTGGATCGGTCGAACAAGCTGCACTGTACGTCGTCCTTGGTGGATAATATTTAGTCTTGGGAGTACGCCTAATCTTCTGGGTAGGGTCTGTAGTTTGACTAGTGTGGCTCCGAAAATTCCACGAGGAAAAGGTTACGTCGGCCATTCAGCGTTTCACCGAGGGAGCAATTCGTGTTACGAGTGTCCTCGATGGGCACTTGAGGAAGCAGCGTAAGCCGTCCAAGCCCGCTTACGGCACACTTACAAATGCTACTCGCTCACACCGGGCATGACGTCGTTTTAATGTACGTTGAGCCGCACTTTGTTCCCGGACACTACCAAATGCCCGACGCCCCGCACTAGCAAGGCGGAGAAGAGAGGGTCTACCCACACTCGCACTAGGCGTTAGGCCGAAAGCCGTTTCACGTCGGTCTTCGGGCTCGCCTGGGGACGAAGAAGCTTTGAAGAGGCATCATCCAGTGAGGAATTCAAACCATTGATAAGGAGCAAGAGGCAATCGATTCTCAGGTTCAATGTCTACGGGCACTATCGCTTCTTAGATGTTGAGTCGAGTCCAGCATCCCAGCACAGATCATTGCCCGATCCGATTTCATGCCAAACCTTCTCGTTGCAAGACCTGCTATCTTGACTACCATGCCACTCCGGCCGTTGTTCTTCTTGCGCGGGTCTCAACCCAAGCGGACTTCTATCTGGAACAAGAACCCCGCTGTTCTCCCCGATACCTCAGCTAGGTCATTCAGTCTCCGGTTCACGAGCGACGGCCCGAATAGCTTCTACAATGAACAAGCATTCCCGCCCCACAGTAGTGAAGAGCACCGCGAAATTACTTTATACAACCCTCCGCCTCACTACCATCTGTGGGTAGACGAGTACTTTCACATCGTCAGTGGGTCAGGGATGTGGCATTTATGGGATGGTACTAAATCCGTTCGTCTCCGCAAGGGAGATGACTTGTGCGTACCCAAACGGACCTGGCATTGGTTCGAGGGTGATCCTAGCCCGGAAGAGCCCTTGGTAATACGGGTCAGATATGATGGTAGTAACGCCAGAATGGAGGAGCGATTTTTCCGTAACACGTTGGGGTATCTGGCTGATTGCCACCGTGAAGGGGTTCCGTTTAGTATTTTCCAGCTGATGATTTTCTTTCTTTATAACGACATGCCACCAGGTTTCAGGATCGTGAGATTTGAACGATTGAATATGGGACTGAACGTGTTGATCATGTATATTTTGGGGTTTATTGGGCTGCTTATGGGGTACGAGGTGTCTTATAATGAGTACTATTCGGAAGGAGTAAACATGAAGAGAGAATGAGCTATAGAATTCTACCTTAGCTTTCAAGTTTTGCCCTGTACTTCCTGTCGTATTAATCAGTGACACCGGAAATGCTACTGGTCTTTAACCCTACAGAGTATAGAATATCGAGATACAGCTAGACATACTCTACAATTAGGTGTTCCTCAGCTTTAAGTTTTACAATTCTTTGCGGTGTGGCGCCGTCACGCATACTCAGACGGACGAGAAAGGCAGCAAAGCATTTCTTGCGTGTTAGCAGAGTCTCAGCGACGTAAATACAAGACTCTAGTGCAGGCCGTAGACTTCTACGCGCCACCGACAAGCCACAAATTGTGATATATAGGCCCTTTCAAGGAGCAGGGGTATCGGACATTCTGCGCCAGCCTCTTCGTCTGTCACTTGCACAAAACGCGAGGCTGAGACCTGCAAGTTCAGTTAATAAATTCCAATATGTCTCAGAATACCAGTCTTGTATTGGCAGTAGTTAAGTGACAATGTCTGTCGAGGAACGTGGGAGGACTGTATTTAGCTTAGGGCGCTGTTTTGTGGCTGGCTGTACGTGAATAAGTGAACCACAGTTGAGTTCTCATGTGTCTACTCAACTGATCCATTTTCACGGATTGCATGCCCCAGTCTTCTGGGAAAAGAAGGCCTAAAGTCACCTGTTAATGACCGGCGGAAGTGCGTGGGTCACAGATATGGTTCACGCGTAATAGGTATCGTTGAATCCGGCTGAGATAAATCAGGTACGACATTAACCCGCCCTCTTCGCATGAATTACGTAGCCCTCGCATGAAATCAGATCTAATTTCATATTTAGTCTTATAAATCAGTCTCGGCATCGACGGCTCCTGGTTTCCTGAACGTGCAGCATGTGAATAGTTTCAAGAACCCCTTCAATCCCCGTGAGCTCCCTCTGTGTTATGCCACGTGTACTCTTGTAGTTGAGGCAGACCCCCTAATGTACGAACCCCAAAGTGGCTTCGAAGAGCTCAGTAGACGCCTCAGATGGGCGGTCAACTTCTTCTTCAATCGCCGTGGATGAAATGACCCCCGTTATAGACTGAGACGTAGAATCCTCTCCGACATTCGCATCTACAGCCGGGTTATCCTCTCCGGCAGATGAACTCTCCGGAGACAAATCCAACACAGGCGGAGCATGCTCCGGCAAAACTTGTTCATAAACTTGTTCGTAAACACGTTGGTAGCCATGCTGCTGGTCGTTATGGTGACCATAATGATGACCATGATTGTGATCGTGGTGGTGGCCGTGGTCGTGATCATGATGGTGACCGTGATGGCCGTGATGATGGCCGTGGTGGTGGCCGTGGCGGGGATCATGACGGCCAACTGGCTTTGACGACGGTGTCCTTACAATGCATTGTTCGACTGTCTTGGAAGTGACGGTGCTCGTGACTCTGGTGGTCTTGGTCGTCACGGGGACGAATTCGCGGACGTTTTCCATTGTGACCCCGACCCAGACAGTTGTTGGTTTTTTCTCGGTGACGGTGATCTCGTTGGGACATAATCCTAGAAACCAATCACTGTCAATCAAACTTATATTGACTGTGGTAGCTTTGTACATACCCTCCGTTTCGTCGTAGCTTGTTGTAAAGTCAGTTTCAGTGACAGTGACGGTTTCAGCTGACAGTGTCTGGTTACTGTGTGAGTATGTGCATCTTGAGAGTATGAGAAACGTACAGTCGTAACGTCTTTAGTCTTTGTGGAGGTTCTGAAGACGGTAGACGTGTGGGTGTGAATAACTTTGATGTCGGCCGTCTTCTTGCACTTGGAGATGGTGGCGTCGCAATCATCTCTGAAGCCTCCTCCACAATTCCTTTGGGACAGGAGATGATCTACGACATGGTGATCTATGGTGCAGAGAGTCAGTAAATCAATAGTTTCAATAGCACACACAACCAGGTATCGACATAGACAAGAAATAGCTCACCAGCCTTCGCAATAACCAAATTTGCCATCCATAGCGTTGTAATAGCAGTTATCCAGTGGAAATGGGCAGCTAACATATTGGGAAAATCACGCAGGGAGTGACAAGAAGAACAGGTAATTCGTAAACAGGAGAACGGCAAGAGATATTGAGCTGGGGGTTCGCTAGTGGCTTATAATGATTGCAATGGTTGAGATGCAATGACGATAGCTTGGGGCTGGCTGGACATTGACAAAGAGTTGATGAAAGGGGACAATATATAAGGAAACGCAGCAACGCGTCGAGCCAGACGCTACTCTGTGAGTGATGATACCCATTCCTAATTAGATAATCGTTGACTGCTATGTGGATTGTTTTGTTTCTCCCAATGAATACCAGTCGGCCCATCACATTCGGCTGAGAAGGACCCTTGGAACATGGCAGAAGACGCTATTAATGATATGGAATGAATAGGTAACCTCGACTCAATCTCATGAACAAAGGCCTAGACAGATATAGGGGTTCAGAAGAAAAATAAAAAAGACTTTCTTCATGACACTTCAGCAAAAACAAGGGTCCATACGCTCAACTCAATGGCCTTGCTACTGCCAGATAGTCAGGGCGTGACTGATGAAACCCCCTTTCCATTCTACGTACAAGCTCCGCGATCAAGGTCCGGACTGTGGTCGGCCATATTCTCCACAGTACGGCTATGTTGCAGATGGCCGGTTGACGTTGATCATGGCTGGTGGCATTTCACACGTGGCTGGCTGTGCCGCCTGTGGAAATACCGTTTTGACGCAGGCTTGTGTGTGGCATAGAGCCTGGATTAGACAAGTACAAGCCACGACGTGGGTTTGGGCTGAGATTATTGAGTGTCGGCATCTTTCATGTTTAAGACATCGCATTGCTCGAACAGGGGAAATCGCCGATAGCTGTTAATAAGCAAGGAAATTCTAAGTGAAAAGGACGTGGTCAGAATGTGATTAAAACATAGTGGCTTTTTGATCACACCGGCCTTGCTTTAGCCCTTTCTATCCCTGTGTTCCCCTAGATTGATCCGAGACCTGTGCTCGAGCGTTGATAGATAACGCCAGGCTAGTCTACTTTCGTCGTCTCAGCCAGCCCTATGCTGAGTGCTACTTGTTGCAGCGCTTCATCGGCAGTTCTCTCACATTCTTTGAGGGGCAATGGTGATTCCTCATAAAGTGGCAATCGCTGACTGGGTCTCATCCTGAAGCTACTATGTCCGAAGGCCCTGTATTCCGACCCAACACCTCTTAATACTGTGTCAGAAGGGTGGCTTACCACTATTAGTACATAATCTCTGCCACCACTGCTGGCAAACGTAGACATTCTAGGCAAATTCATGCTGCAGAACGCGTAGACTATGAGGTAAAGTCACCGATTCGATTATTAGAGCCTCTCTCTGAATGGCAATCGGCCATGGCCCCTGAAACTGCTTCCTCCTGCTGATAAGGAGCTATCGGCGACTATAAAACCCGAAACAACATCGCCACAAGCGGTCTCTCAGCGTAAGTGGCAGTATTGAGGCAGGCTGATACCCCAGAAATAGTTGAAACATGCATTGTCGAAGTGGGTTTGGCCGCCGCCTCGCTCATTCTTACCAACTCTTATTGGATTATCGAAGTAAGCTAGAGCCATTTAGTGACGTCTGGGGTTGTCAGCCAGCCAAGGAAAGTAGAATACCAAAGGGCCAAGGGTGAGTTTTCATGTCTTATAGCAGCTACAAGGTTGAGTTCCAATCGCCATGATGGCTTCAATAGCGTGTTTATACTAGTTGTGATTGATGCCCTTTTACCCAATATTACCGATGCCATCTTCACATACCAAGCCCCCATGTGGTCTTTAAGCGCTTTGCTACAGGAACTAATCCCTATGAACTTGCTGCCGGTTCGCCGAATCTCCTGAAACGACCTGTTTGTGGAGCCGTATTACGAATCATTGTCTCTGGACGTCTGGCATAGATGGACCTTGATCGGTTCATATCAGCTTACCCCTTTCAAGCCAAGTACCTTAAGCCCATCTAATTGCATAAATGTTTGACGAAAGGCAAAGTTTCGATCATTAGTTCATGAAGCCGACGGGGAATCTACTCCGTGGACGACGTACAGCGCAATGGAATGAGCACGATCAGGCCTGGCATGTCTTGGCGAGATTGACGAAAACCTCACATTTCATCATCGAATCGAGTCCATACCTTGAGCTCCGATATGCCTTGATCTTGCCTTGGGGGTATAAGAGTGCTTATTCCCTGCTCCTGCATACCGCAATCATCCAGAACCATCATCACATCTGCATTCTCATGAAAGGGTTCTTTTTTTACTAACCTTCCTCTTTGCAACTTTGGGCATATCTAACAACTGCGGCTATCACCCTAAACCTAGTTCCAACAGACCCCCACCAATTTAGGTACCTACTCAACAGACACTACAGGGGCGCCGTGATATGTGATGCTTCTAGCTTTTCTTTTGATGGCAGCCATTCTTGATTATGTCTAAGAACACACGGAATGAGGGGGCTTGTTCTCCTGTGCTCTGGCTGGCATGGCATCATCTTGCTTATTCCGAAGTCCACCTGGTTGGCTTCCTATTAAACCTGTTTTACCCTAGATCGAAGAGAGTTTCTTAGTAGGAGAAGATAAAGAACTAATTATGATGGATTCAAGTGAGCTTATCATCATCATCAGAGATGAATATATGATACATGTCGATATTCTAGTGCTTTCGTCTCGTAGTTATAAGGCAGCCAAATCTGGACCCATAACCCCTGACATGACAGACCTCCTAGTCTGGTATCTAGCAGTACGCGGCGTTATCCTTTCACTCTTTATGATCTTCGAGAGCAAACAGCTCGCCACCTTGTGTATATCTCGGCACTTGTGGTACCCACGCATCCGGCGGCAGGGGTAAAGCAGTGCAAGCAGGGATCAAACCAACGCGCCTAAGACCCAAGACATTCCCAATAGTCATCCATTCACTAAAACACTAACACTTCTGATATGACTGACATTCACTGCTTGATCACTTCCCTGATTGTTGGGTAAATGGTAAATTGAAAATGCAATGTCTAACCTAACCGGGCCCACGTCCTTTGGTTTGTAAATCGCCCTCTCATGCATTTGCTGCTCACTTCCTGGTCACATACTATTCCGATGTGTACAAATTCTACGTATCCTCATATTGTTTTCTACTCCAGCGACTTTGCAAAGCATATTCCATCGCTGACACTGCTCTTCCCTGGCATAGAGGTCCTTATCTTCATCGGCACCGCTCCCAGCCCATTTAGTATAAACCTCAGGATCAACCCATGTCGAACTTGGTCCCACAACAGGCTTGTCGCCCTAGCCAAGCCAGCGCATAGCTTCATGTATGCCTTTGGGGTTCAAGCCACATCCATTTTGGAGCTCTCTCGTTGACTCGACGGGATCGGGACGGGGTCCAAAAGCAGCGATTCCGCGGTCTTGTTGAGCAAGTGCAAATTCAATTGCTGTGCAGAGAGGTACTCGGACGGTCGTCTCAGAAACGATTTTTTCAACTTTGTGGCTGATAGATTCGAAGTTCAGTCGTTGACTTAATCCGCACTCCTTGCCTGTGAGGGTGAGAAGGGATGGCATTTTGCCTATATCGGTTACACGGACATTGAAGTCATCTCCCAGGAGGATAATTGTTAACTTGCATGGTGGTGCGCCACCAACTTCTGTTGAGCTAATTTCCTGTCTGTGTACTGTAAACCGTGAAGCCTGATATCTGTTGGCTGGTGATTGTCTTGTCCTTATGCGAGTCCATGCCGCTGTATCTTCCATGTGTTGAGTCATGAATCCTTGGAGCAACAACTGCCATGCATACCTGATTGGCCCCAGGTAGGGCCAAGTCCTGTGCATCGTGCCTTGAGGTGGAGGTACACGGAATTCCGTGATGATATTGGCTGTGCGGTATTGCCCTGATGCGAGAGCGAGAAGACTTCGGCTTATCGACGGGGGTTGGCAACAAGCCAAACTGACGATGCGGAAAGCTTTCATGTCCTTTGGACGCGATGGCATCTTACACCTCACGTCAACGTGTCGAAAGTATCATCCAATAGCACCGAAAGTCGAATCAGCAGCCATATATACCGAAATATTACAAATCCATTCGACATGTATGTACTGTTACTGATGAGACGCGAGGGGGCGTCCAAGAAGCGTCCAACCCTCGGATATAATCCATTCCACGCGTTTGAGGATGGTCAATCGCAACACCACAATACGGCTAGTCTCGAGAGGAGTTGCTCATGTGAACGGGCTAATTAATCTGTCCTAGTCTGTCGTATCAAGTGCGGTTCTAAACGTAGGATACTGGGACGAATCCTTTTGGTGGAAATAACCATGAAAATACCAATAACGTGTACACTCATAATGAGATCTCGGCGATGATGAATACGGACCAAATCTCCCCGGCGTAGATCTAGTTGAATAATGACTTCGATGGGCCTGAGTCCCTGCTCTATATGGGAATGCCTTTGAGTGAGCATTTACTTCTACCTGTGTACTTGGACGGGGGCGGAGATGGATGGCTTCAGGGAGCCAGTAGTGACGAATCGCCACCACGCTGCTGGCTATCTAGGTGATTGGTACCGACGAGTCGAAGACATGTCGGCATCGATCGGCAGTGTTGTAACCGCAATATGTTTCAAGAATCAGGAGATCAGACGACTTGGATCAAAGGACATAGAGCCCCGGGTTGAAGAGTTGAGGATATTACACGGTTGTTGGACTCTAGCAGGCAAATAATTTCAAACATGAGGTAGTAATTCTGCTTCATTGGCTTAATATCATGCATACGTATTGCATCTCTCTACCTTACTTGTTTCTGTATCTTCCGAGAAATTGGGCGGCACTTATGTTGCAATTATGTGTCTTCTCTGGCCCTAAAGGACTAGAGCAACTTTTTATACCATGATTCGCTGTAAATAGCACAAATGGCTGATAATAAAGTTGCTGTACATGTTTACTAGGTAGAAATTCAGAGGGTTTGCTAGTTAAGTGTTGCATTTACTGGGACACGATCTCGAGACTAACCGCCTTCCCTATCAAATGATTATAAGACCTCGAACTCCTAAAATTGGAACTCGATTTATCTATCTAAGTGTAATTTCTTTTATTTTGTCAGGCCAAAACATAAAAAGGTCAGGCAGTTGACGTTTAAGTCCCACAACCATCCCTACTCGTACCATTTCATTAAGATATGAGTTGTCAGACTTAACAACAAGCGTGTAAGAATAATCCTCTGTCAACAGAAGTGGTATAACGAACGTTTCCACCTCTCCTTCAATTTCATGCATGGCATCGGGGTACCACCACCCAATATCCCCCAGGTTGAGACCATAGCTGTACAACTCATTCTCTTTGATAACGCCCGAAATGAGCTTTCCCTTCAATCTGATGCGCCCGCTAGTAACTTGGCCCGTCGTGGAGGCGCCTTCGTACGAACACCAAGCCTCCAATACTTTGGCGTAGGTATCTACCGGATATCTTCTGTGATGATCGTCCAATGGCGTAGGATATTCTATGTACCCATCCACAGACGCCCAAGACCAGCTTGGTGCGCGGTCTCGGTTTTGCTGTACTTCGGGCGACAGAGCGTACCAGCACATGTCAAGCAGCAATGTATCTTTCCATAGCCCCGCCAGATACTGCTGGCCAGTAGTTTGCCGTATTGCTTCTGCCAGCCCGGATATCCCAGGCAGCTTATCCTTGGCGTAAGTCATGTGCAAGCCAGAATATTGAACCACCATTTGATGCCATAAAGCTTGGAGGGGTGGTTGTGGGTCTCTCTGAGATGCATGGGATATATCCCTGAAGCATTGATCGTATAGTCTCGATTTTTCCACATCGTCCCGCGTACATCCCAACGCCCCGCATTCGCAAATCCGACACTGGCGACAGTCCCAGAGTAGCTCTTCACGGCCAAAGTAAAGTACTCTGGGTGATAGCAGGCGTTCTTGATACGTCCAACCTCGGGCCAAAAGTGGGAAGTCCGACAATTCTGTCTCGCGTGGTCCGAGAAAGAAAAAGTGTTCTATTTTCTTCCAGATGACTGGCCCGGTCTCAAGCCCACGACTTGGGACAGCAAAAAGACCTTCATCGGCTGACTTGGCCCAGCTAGCGGCCAAAGTCAAGTAAGAATTAGTGTAGACTTCGGCCATCCTGCTTGATTCGCAGTTCCAGTCTTCAGCGTCCTTTTGTATGATGCAGAGCGCATCAATCCACAAATACTGCTCGCCGAGGGCACGAGTGAAATCGATAGCATCTTTGAAGGTTTTTGGCAGGTCGTTAACGTTGATGCTTAGCTTGTGGCGCTCCAAGTTATCACGGGTCGTCTTGGTAAACTCGTTTTGTCCCCAACAGTAGGAGAGACAAACATAACGGCCCCTTTCACCCTGTGTCTCGCGCAGAACAATTGTGCTCGAGGTTTCCGTGCCCATATCCAGTACTCTTGTGGGAAGAATTGTGTCAGTAGATTGCTGACATGTCGGGTGATCTTGGTCACACGTGCGTATCCATTGAAGCGCGAGAGACTTGGCAAGTTGACATCCTGTTGACTCTGCAGAACAGAGACGACCTTCAAGACACCACGGGTTTGTAACACCTATAGGATTTTGTAAATGAGCGTTCATATAAAAAAGAAATAATATTGACTAACCTTGAATGCCTTCCAAGCTAAGTCCTCTCTTGGCACGATTAATAGATCTGATGCACAATGTAGAAGTGTTGAAAGATTTTTGGCGCAAAACGCAAGCTTGCCATTCATCATCTGCTTGTTCAAGCACCTGCTTGAGAATTTCACAGGGCTCGCAGTTCTTTTCACAACTTCGTGGGGACATAAAATGATCCCTGATTCGTTGGGGAAGGCCGTTTATATCATAAGATTCCAACCCTTCCCATTTTCTGCATGCCCCTGTAGTGGCGTGTCTATTCTTCAATTAGGAGCACGAACTTTATGCTGTCAATAATATCAGACAGATAATAGTCTCACCTGTCCATTATTTCACGCGTTTAGATTCGACTGCGCTGGTATGTCGCCAATTTTAAGGAAATATAGCGCAAGGGCTAAGATTATAGACAATTAGTTGGAATATAAATAAACGATAAAGGAGTTCCAGTATTTACCGGCTAGGTCATAAGTAAAGGCAAAGAATGTGATAAGCACAGCAGAGAAGCACATAAGAGAGGGTTTAAAGAGCCTTAGTTTCTCGAATAAGAAGCGGGGGCATTAGTCACCTTATATACCTCAGCAGCATGGCTAACCAGTAGGTAAGCGAGCCAATCATTGTATATTCACTTTGACAAAGAATATTTCGGGGAGTATATGGCTAATTAAACGATAAAAATGTAGCCTTATTAAATAAAGTTATAAGACGTTCAATCTGCTGTAGAAGTTGCAGAACAAAGAATTCTTACAAGCCAACGCACATATAACGTTAGTATACGCAACCTTGCCAAACCGCCCCGCTGGGAATTTATTTCTTTGAGCGGCGCGAGGCATCCATAAGGCTATGACTGGGGCATTAGACTAATTACAGGAACAACTTCTGCTAATACAGGCTAACATATATGTAATAGGCAAGCAGCTAGTAAGGATAGATATTAAGGATCAGTAGCTAGTTAAGGTTAGGAAAAAGGAGGCCATACTATTATAGAAGTACTTAAGTTATAAAGAAATACAGGCTCTTATAGCTACCTTAAGGCAAAGCGCAGGACGAGTGACCTGTGGATATCTTGTGACGCTCAAGGAGACTAATACAAACTAATCAACATCGACAAGTGTCTCAGGCTCCCCGGCTTCTTATTGGTTAATCCCACTATTTTTAATCCCCATGCGACGTTCATTCTTAGCATGTGAAACAATCATCTCAGATCTTCCACCAAGAAGACAAGTACGCCAACCGTGTGAAATGCCTCACTCTTTAAATCTTATTGCTCAAATTCTTAGCAACAAATTCATCCGCAAGCTAATCAATCACACTGTCGCGTCCTGCAAATACGATTCAAATGACCTCCGAATAACCGCTTTCCTTGGTATCGGCGCAATAGACATGTTCGACTGTGTAGTCACCAGGCGGTCACATATTCACTTCTTGCTAGTTTCACCCCTTCGCTCGAGATGGCGTTGGGCCTGAATGTTTACGCCAGGTATTTGAGTGCCAGTGTTGAATCTGGGTTGAAAGGATAATACTGCCTTAGTTCACATTCTCGGTGTCTGGAGTTAGGTCATTGCCCATGCCTTACGAATTAAATACTCTAGATACCTTGCCCGAGCGTTAAGCTGTAGGTGTAGAGGATGCATTGCGATTACGGCAAGTGCTGGAGAGCAACTGACAGTTTATGTAGAACAACGACCTCATTGAGTAAACAATGTGTCGTCTGCGGAAGACTTGGACTCTTCTTAGAATCGAGCCTCAACACAATCGAACCCATCGTCGCCGTCATCGAGACCGTCTGTGTTCTGTCGTTTTGACTACCTACGGGTGTCTACAATCTTTTCTCATCGTCTCCTTCTCGACCGGCTGTAACATTGCCGTTTCTTTGCCCTCGCCCGCAGTACTACCTCCTGGTGTCTATTCCTCGCTTCCAAGTTTCGAACCGCCCTGCGGTTGGTACCTCCGTCTTGTCGTGGCTGCTATTATGGCTGCAGGGGTCAATGGTTAATGTATGACCCGGGCTGAGTTGATCGCCGATGGTCGCCGACGACTTGTGAGGATTCAGGAATTGATCCAACGACAGCGGGAATCTTATTTTTAAAAGCTTCATACCCAAGCTTTCAGGCATCTAGTCACTGATTCAATACTGAAATTTAAATAAGGGATTTCAGACTCTGTCTACTAATTAGTTCGGTTTACTAAATGGCTTGGGTATACGCGTCGTAAAAAATGGGATAGGCTATAGGTAAGGCAAGCTTTAGGAGGGTTGAAATTGCAGTGAAATGTAGTGGTTATTAAAATTGCAATGTTCTTCGATAGCAAAACCAATCAAAATGACCGAATAATCGTGCGCGACCGTGAGCCAACGCTTGAGGGCGGTTAAGATTGCAGTGAAAGAAATCCATACCAAAGCCAAGTGCATCGCCCCCCTACCGACCATCCGCCTGATGACGGCTCGTCCAAGACCACCAGATCCTCCGTCTATGAAGTATGATGCGCTTGGGTCGAACTTCCACGGTCGGTGCTCTTGGACGAATCGCTGCGATTCCCATGTTAGTTCGACGACAAAGAATACGCTTGTTTTGACTCTCAGGAACAACATCGTTCGGCCTCAGGGTTACTACCAGCCGCCCGATTATTTCACCTTCTTGTAACTGTCGGAAGGCATCTTCAATCTTGGACACGCTGAAAACCTGCAGTAGCTGAGGCATTTGAAGCTTCCCTTCCCCCAGAAACGTCATAGATTGCTTGAGCGGTCGGGCGGTAGTCTTGGAACGAGGTGACGGCCCGTGTCACCATTTTGACGATGTACTGTTCCGCCAGAAGCCAGCCAGTGGAATATTCACGGATTATCCCCAGCACCGTCCATGGAATCATCTCTTTGTCCGCAAAGTTACTCATCAGAGCCAGCTTCATATTCTACCTCGGCACTGGTGGTTCCAGCACGTCCGATGACAGGGGTAAAAGAGCGCAAGCAGGGGTTGAATCAACGCACTGAAGACCCAGGAGCCAAGACCTTCCCAACACACTGCCTTGCAAAGCAAGTGCACTCCAAAACCATGGACACTTCTTTCGTAACTTAAGGTCCACTATCAGGGGTTCTTTTCCGACGATTTGGTTAGGGAAGATTAAATGTCCTGTGTCTGATCCAGCTTAAACTTGAACTCCAGAACTAGAGGGGAAGAAGGACCTTGCTCTGCCCTTGTTATCTATCGAACCATGCACCATGATGATCCATGCAACCAACAACGTACATCCTGCATCATGTTCCCACGAGCTACCAAAATAGTAGCACGCGAAGAAAGGGGTATTCCGCAAAATAGGAGTGGACGTGGCTGCCAAGTCAACTGCATTCTACCAACCCAGAATAGTAGAAACGCCAGCCCGGTTCGTCCTTATACATTTGAATGGTTCAACATACTTGCCTGATTAGTATATCTTATACCCTTGTCACACGACCAAGGGTTCGCAAGGCGGATCTACAATCCTCCTCCCCGAACACCTCCCCACAGCGGAATATTTTGGGCAAATCCTTGTTGGTTTACAGACATGGGTTCAAGTTTCTCTTTACTCATTGTATGCATTGTGCCGATCAAATCACATGTATGAAACGGGCAGGCCCGACAAGCCTAACCCTGGTAGCCGGAAAACCGGATAACTGGCGTCGATGCAACGGTACGTTGGTTGAACGCCCGTTGTCGACTCAATTCCAACTTCTGTGGCTACATTGGACCGTCAGACCATTGATCGACATGTCACCGTTACAGCGAAGAACGTTTGTTATGTTGTAACAAAAGCTAAGCTTGCGCCGTGGCTGCGCACCGTTGTCTTGAGCCACTTCCCGAAGCCCTGCTACCGGAACATCAATCTCGTAATTCCCTTGAGGCAACCTCGCACCGTTCACTTCCACGCAGCGCTGTATCACAAAGGAGAAAGGTCTTGGAAAAGGACACAGGGGCTTATTGAATCCCTTACGGCGTCCCCTTCGGCCCAACAGGTACTTCTGTTCACAAAGATCCAGAGGGTTTGTTTGCGGGTCGCTAGAATCCCGCACGCGCACCTCCTCTACCCGTATCCTCCGCAAGACCCACGCCATGCCTAAGCAGCAAGTCTATCATGTTCATCCCCTAGGATGGGAGAATGATCCCGAAGAGGAGAGATTCCAGGTCTCTACTCTTGATTACCTCACTGCCTGCTCCTACAACAACTACGCCCTCTTCTTCAAGCTAGACGATGCAGACAAGGAGCGGGCGGCTGAGATCCTACGGGCAGGCCTAGAGAGGACTCTCGCCCAGGCACGGCACTACTGTGGCACGATCGAGAAAGATCCCGGGGGCGGTCACTCCTTCGTGAAAAGGAAAGACAGCACTGTTCGCTTCTTTGTCCAGTGGCTCGACGAGCCAGAGGATGCGGACAAGTATCCTTCCTTTGAGGATCTCGAGAAGACACACTTTAGCGCCGTGACGCTCGGCAACCTCGAGACTTGGAGCGTACCGCCAATGACATATGGCGAGAAACCCGAGGCAAACCCAGATAACAGCCCCATCGTATCGGCATTCAAGGCCAATTTTATCCGTGGAGGGTTGGTGTTTAATATCCACCATCATCACTACACCAACGATGTCATGGGCTGGGCCGGTTTCACGCATCAGCTGGCAGAGAACTGCTACGCGATCGTGAATAATGGCGAGTTCCCCAGCTGGGATCCTCTAAATCTCGATGTTTCGCGCCTCATCAAGCAAGAACCGCCCGAGGACCAGAAGATCGATGGACCTCATCCTCCGGAGCGCCATCTTGGTCATCAAGTCGGTGTATCACTCCTCTTTCATTTACCCAAGAGCAAGGCTGCCGACTTGAAAGCTAAGGCTACTCCCACCGATGGCTCCTGGGTGTCAACCTACGATGCCTTCTCAGCTTTCATCTGGCGTAACCTGACACGCATCCGAGCACCAATCTTCAACCCCGATCCGGCCTCGAACCTCTTTTGGTCTGAGGCTATCGATATGAGACGGCGCATGCACAGTCCCAAGGTACCGCCTCGTGTTCAGCACAACGTCATGTTCGCGGCGACCTCTCCCACGGCACCCGTGACGCAACCGACCGTGGCTGAAGTCATCTCGGGCTGGTCCTTCTCCCAACTAGCGTCATACATACGCAAGTTGACCGACAGTGTCACCCAAGAGAACCTCGACAAGACACTCGAGATGGTGGCGACGGTCCGCGATAAGGCCTCCTTGAACATCCGCATCGACTCACAGTCGCCCATGTCCATCCTTCAGACTGACCACCGCGACGCTAATATCACTTCGGCCAACTTTGGTTTTGCAACGCCGGCTACATATCGCCATGTCCTAGATCGTATCACGGAAGGTGTCATTATTGTCTACCCGCCGCGCGACCCCTCCCCTGAATCAGATGAGGGCTGTGAGTTTGCTATCTTTTATGAGAAGAGACTGGCCCAGGATTTGATCGATGACCCTGAATGGAATGAATACTTTCAGTACAGGGGGGTTGACGCTGAGGATGCCAGCCAACTCAAGCAGGCCGGGGATGTCAATGGATGTCATTAGTAGTATGATCAGACAGTGATAGTTCACGCACTCAAATGATAACAGTGATGTCCTTGATGGCCTTGGATGTCAAATGTCTCCGGCTCATGGACGCAAAGTGAGCTGTATATCCATTCAATGTTCATCATAAACACTTATATCATATTCTTAGGAGGTCACAACCTTCCAATACAGCCTCTCCATCCTCATACTCTGCATGAACCAGTCATCGCCAACTTTCTTCCAACTCTCATAATAGTGTCCGCCTCCCGTACCATGCACACCACCCTCGGAACCCTTAGTCCCAGCATGATACACAACAGTCCAGATAGACTTGATCTCATCGGGGCTAATCTGTTCCATCTCTGCCGGGCCTACAATGTGGATGGCCTGCATTTCTTTATACTCTTTTTCAAAGAATGCAACCCAGTCTTCTCTCGACGACCAAGAGTACTCGATATCTCCCTTCTTAATGACTGAGCCATCTGGGTCGTGGAAAAAGAACTTGGCGTCAGGCAGCATGATGGTGTCGAAGCGGTCCCATTGTTCAGTGTCGGCAAAGCGACAGTATTGCGCCTTCTTACGCTGAATGATGGCTGCGGCTTCTGGAGAAACTGCCATTTTGAATTGGATATACTCGGAAAAGCTTGGACTACCGAAATGTGCGTAAGTGAAAGGTTTGCTGTGTTGCAACCACCTAGATGAGGGCACATGCTTACTTGATAGATATCTAGGGTTAAGTCGGACTTATTCAAAAGTGAGAAGGGACCATACCAAACTGTCGGTCTGGATCTTCGCGAGCATTGAAAGTTATGTCAAATAGCCATTTACCGTAGATGAACTGCCGTCCAACCCTTGTCTAGTTACCATTTCCCAGTGAAACGTCAGCGATGAGAGCCCCGTATCCGGTATCAGTTGCTGCAGCTGGTTTTGACAGTCACCAAACATCCACCAATCCCGTTGCCGGCACACCTGTAATTGGCCGAGACCCGCAACCATTGCGTCAAGGTAGCCTTATGAATCGATTTGTTATCCCGAATCATCTGGTGATGTTTCATGTTTTACCCCGCAAGCATGGTGCCGAGGAACAAGATGAGAGGGGCATGCTGGGAAGCACATGTGAGCTATACCTAATACTGTGCAGACCAAGCGCTCTATGGAGGAAGGGCCGAAAAGTTCTGTCCTGGTCGAAAGTATGCTGTATAACTAATCAAGTACCAATACTTAGGATTACTTCTACCCTAGTTTCCTTATAGGGAACTTAGGTACTATACATCAAACTTTAGTAAGTATATCCCCTAAGTATTTAGCGCTATTAGTTGGTATATTATAGAGGGCTTAGGGTTTGAGGTTAGCAAGCATCACAGACAGAGCTATGAGGAGAATGAGAAGTCAAGATAAACGCTTGAACACTGGGGCAGAAAAGACAAATAATCCGTGTCAAGGAGTCAAGGCATTTATTTACAAATTGAGATAGGGGCCAAATCGTATAACAATAACCTTTCTCGGAAGTTTCAGCGTCCTTTTTTTCTCTTTTGTAAATTGCGGTTGGTTTAGGGTATGTCGCACGGCGAAGCTGGCCACCCTTGACTCAGGTTGAGATTTCCGCGAGCTGTCTTCAATCAAGATTTGAGACAACGGCGAACTTGCTCATTTTGCGGCAAGAAAACAGGAGCTATCTTGAATACATGCGCAAATGATAAGAACTATGGAGATATTCAAGCCTGTAGTTGTGAGTTTCCTGCAATGGGTGACCGGCGACTGAGCATTTATCACCCGGAGCGCTGCTACGCCAGAAGAACAACCACGATCAATCCAATTATTCTCTTGAAACCGAGATAACCCAGACCAATTCTATTCCCGATGCTGTACATTTATTCGTGACCGTACAGAGGTATCTCATTCCCAAGTATTACATCTCGTAGGTATTTATACACTCGACTCGGATTCCTTTTTCTTTCTTTGTCTCGTCTACTCCTTCTTCTCTGTCTCGGCCTCTCCTTCGAGGATGACCTTCTTCTCCTCAAAGAACTTGGCCAGATCGCCGTTCTGGTGCATGTTGACGAGGATATCGCAGCCGCCGACAAACTCCTTGTTGACGTAGAGCTGAGGGATCGTGGGCCAGTCCGAGTACTCCTTGATGCCCTCGCGCAGCTCGGGGTCCTCGAGGACGTTGAATGCGGCAAACTTTTCGGGGTTGACGCCCTGGAGACCGAGGATCTGGATCGCCGCGCGCGAGAAGCCGCACTGGGGTGTCTCGGGTGTGCCCTTCATGAACAGCACCACGGGCGCTGATGCGACGGCCTTGTCGATGGCTGATCGGGTTTGGTCCGAGAGAAGGCGGATTTGGAAGGGCGTCAGAGGGGAGATGGGTGCACGGAAGATCGAAGCCGAGGAACGGACGGCAGCGGGCCGGGTGGTTTGCCGGAGAGCCTGTAGACGAGGGGTTAGTAGCCGGACGAAGAGCGGGGCGAAGCCGGGGGAGACATACCGAGGCGACCGTTCGTGAAAACATGTTGGTAGCTGTGACGAGAAGGTGGTGAGAGAATGAAGATTGGCGCAAGGTTGATAGAGGGCCGGATGGCGAAGGAATTAGGTGATGTCAAGGATGATCGGTGCCGTCCCCGGAGAAAAGCTGTGGCGTCGGTGAGCGGTGGATTGGCCAATCACGGCTCAGGTAATTGGCGACATTTGCAGCTTATCAAGCATCAAGATGTGGCTAGTGCTGTGGCGATCTTTATGGCTGACCGGTAACAAACGGCATCGGATTTTGGTGTGAGCCGGCAAGCAGCCGGTCAAGGCACGAGATGCAACATGGCCTCATACTTTTGAGAGCTTCTGACAACAGAAAATACAGACTTTCAGCTAGTCGAGGCTGTCAGGCCATGGCGAGGGCGGTTGCGGAGGGCCAACTGCGACAATCGGCGTAGGCTCGTGATGTGCAGAGAGTTCGTCGGATGACGCGGGGTGATGGCGGGGTTGAATAAATAATCTGGGTGTATCCTCAAGAATCTTGAAGCTCTGTAAAAAAGGCCGTGAAAGCAATTGAACCGATCAGATCATACTTCATCCGGACACCTCCTTTGCTGATTCCCTAGGTTAACCGAGGAAGCAGTTGAAGCTGAACCACACTGACTCCACCACCGCAGCGATCCTGTCATATATCACACCAAACCCTTTGCGCGCCAAGCTGAGATATCGCTCATCATTGCAACTTTGATCCAACACTTACAACTCACGAAGCCGTTGCGATGCTTCACGTCATCCAACACGGGCACGACGCGCATCACGAACACCACATGCGCCACTCAACCGAGACCCTCGAGAAGGCCCGGAGCGATGGCAAGCGCCATGTCCTCCTCGCCGCCTCGGGCTCGGTTGCGACGATCAAGCTGGTCAACATCATAAAGGGCCTCTCGTCGCAAAAGAACCTCTCCATCCGCATCATCCTCACACAGTCTGCCTCACATTTCCTCTCGGGCCAATCACTCGAGCAACCTACCGTGGCCGAGGTGGACCGTCTTCCCAACGTGGACGCCATCTACACTGATGCCTCCGAATGGGCGCAGCCGTGGAAGCGCAACGCGCCGATTCTGCACATTGAACTTCGACGATGGGCGGACGTGCTCGTGATCGCGCCGTTAAGTGCGAATACCATGGCCAAGATTGTCAACGGCTTGTGCGACAATTTGTTGACCAGTGTGGTGCGTGCTTGGGACACCACCGGGGCGGTTGACGGCGCAAAGAAGAAGATCCTTGTTGCCCCTGCGATGAACACATGCATGTGGAATCACCCTGTTACAGGAAGCCAGTTGCGCGTGCTCGACAAGGAATGGGGTGGTGAGAACGGTTGGTTCGAGGTGCTGAGGCCGATCTCAAAGGGCTTGGCTTGCGGTGATGTTGGCGATGGAGCTATGGTTACTTGGCAGAGAATTGTCCAAGAGATTGAGGAAAAGATCAAAGCGTAGGGCCTTGCGACAGATGACAAAGTGATCGCATACGAGGACAACGGGAGGTCTTTTGCTGGGAATGGGATGGTT
Organism: Fusarium sp. JS1030; assembly: GCA_000966855.1. Taxonomy (NCBI): domain Eukaryota; kingdom Fungi; phylum Ascomycota; class Sordariomycetes; order Hypocreales; family Nectriaceae; genus Fusarium; species Fusarium sp. JS1030. The sequence continues at coordinate 476,592 of JWIW01000009.1, read as the reverse complement.
TTATGCCCGATCGTTTGGGAAATGGGTATGGCGTTTGAGCGAACACAAAATGAACACCTCGCTGACACTCGACGATTGAATCTTAGGGTAGTAGGTTGACGGATGTAATACAATCAAGAAACAGGTCAAAACATTTGATCTACGCTCAAATGAGAGGCCTTTGTCAAGGTCCTGGTGATTTGATCCGCGTTATGAGGGTGGGTTGTCTGGCAGATGTTGGCAGTGTCGGCCAACGCGCCTTCCCCAGAAGACACATCGGCGCCTGCCTCGAGTTCGACACGCGCACACACATTTTGCTCATTGTGCGAGAGAATATTCTCCTTCCCATCCTCACTTTCTCTCATTTACGCCACCCAGGGCATTGTCGGTTGCTCCTTTCTCTCCGTTCTTCGCTCTTCACTCCAGGCCTCTCCTTATCGACCATGGATTCTGCATCTCGTCACCTCCTCAACTCGACTTCTAGCCTCTGGACTGAGGACGTGACTTGCCCTTCCACTCTGCGTGCTCGCCTTCGCGACCATGACACGCCCGCGACCAGCTCCTCGACGAAGCCAGCGCCATACCAAGATGTCTACCAGCAAGTTCAGGCCTGCCTTGGCAGCCATTTACTCGACCCAAAGCAGGATAAAAAGGTGCTTCAACTACCTGCACCCGAGGCCCACGACCCTGCAGCAGAACTTCGAGGTGAGTTACTCTACAGCCAAGATGGGTCCCAGCTCACCTTGCACAGAGGCGTACGCTCGGAACGGCATGGCTCTGCATGCTGCAGCAATCGAAAAGCTCATAAATGCGCATTCCGAAGTCCAGTCCAGAATCACGCGCTTCTCCAACGATTCCGCTGCCACTCTGTCGCAGTGCAATGCCCTCTACTCCAACATTGCCTACCCCCTCTCGGCGACGCTGTGTCACGACAATACGCATCCCCGCGCTACGATTGCAACTCATTTGTCCGACCTCAAGAAGGAGATTGCGCGAGCAAAGGAAGAAATAGTTCGACTCAGCCACGAATGGGACGCATGTTGCCGAAGTGAAGCGGAAGCCTGGAAAGACTTGAACAGAGACCTCGACAACCAAGGCCAGGCGGCTGCTGAGCCGGAGAATGAAGCTACAAAGATAGCGAATGCGTTCAAGACCGAGGCGGAGGACATTGTCAAGGCAAAGTGCCGGCAATTGGGGGATATTGAAAAGGTACGGCCGCCATCCTCCCGAGACGCGCATGTGCTGATTCAAGTAGGAGTTCAAGGCCGATATCCAAGCCGAGACGCTCAAGATGATGCAAAACTTTTGTGTTGACGAGTAATTGCTGCCATGTGTCACTTGAGGCATCGTCAATCTGTGGGGAAAGCTCGAGAATATCGCCCTTGGCAGACTCACGTACGTACTCAATGTTTGTCATGTATTTAGACATTCAACTGCCCTCTATCTCGTATCTCATTACTATCTGCAACTATGACATCTCCATCTCTTTTGTGTTGATGCAATGCATAGAAGGCCATCCTTGGCCCTTTTTTGTATCAATGATATCCGCTAAACGCCGCCCCATGAATCATTTAATGCCCAAATCCCTGCTCATTACGAGCACCCGTTTTCGTGTTGCATATTTACTGCTTCTCGGGAATGACGACGCCCCAGGGGTGCTGGGTGCGACCGTACATGATGTCGCCCAGCCAGCCCTTGATCTTGCCGGTGGTCTCACCGGCCTCACCCTCGGGACCCATAGGAATGTTGACGTCCTTGCCACGGTGGTGGATCTGGGAGACGGGGCAGATGAAGTACTGACACAATGTTAGCGTCTGAGACATGGGGGACTCAATTGACGGGGAACTTACAGCAGTGCCAGCAGCAAAGGCTTCAATGAGGCGGCCCTCAGCATCGGCCTCGAGGACCTCAGCAATGGTGTACTTTCGCTCGGTAATCTCGAATTCGTCTGCCAATCGCTCGCGGGCCAGGTCGAGGCAGCTTCGTCGGGTAACACCATCGAGGATCAGCTTATCGTCGAGAGGAGCCGTAATGATCTCCTTCTTGCCGTCCTTTCGCTTCCAGATAATGAAGAAATTGCTGGCACCGGCCTCAGTACACTCGCCCTGAGAGCCGTACAGCCACAGGATCTGGTGGAACCCGCGGGTTCGGGCGTCGGCGGTGGCTAGCAGAGAGGGGCCGTAGTTGGCGCCGACCTTGGCGTAACCAAAGCCACCGACCCACGCGCGGACCATGTCGTCGGGGGAGGTGTGCAGACGCATGCCGCCTGGGGGAGCGTCCAGGCGGGGCATGAAGGTGACGATAATGTAGAGGAGAGCTTCCTTGGGGGCACCAACGCCGAGCTGGGGAGCGGTGCCGATGACGGTGGGTCGGATGTAGAGGTAGTTGCCGGGGCGCTCCTTGGGGAGCCACTTGGGGCCGTCGACGGACAGAAGGGCGATCATGAGCTTCTCGATCTCGGCGGGCTCGAAGATTGGGAGGGAGATGCGACCGGCGGACATGCGCAGACGAGCAGCGTTACGGTCCGGACGGAAAACACGCAGCTTGCCATCGTAGCCACGGTAGACCTTGAGGCCCTCGAAGCACTCAGTAGCGTAGTGCAGCACCGAGGCGGTGGGCATGAGGCTCAGGGGACCATAGGGCTTGAGCTCGGGAGCTGCCCAGCCGGTGGACAGCTTCCATGAGGCCTGGACCATGTGGTCGGTGGCGATGGTCTCGTCACCGGAGTGGGCGGTGGCCTCATCGGGGACGGAACGGGGGTTCTGGGTGTAGGTGTAGGTGAGCTTGGAGGCGTCGAGGGGAGCTTGGGTGGAGTGGTTGTTGATGATGGTAGGTTGGGCAGCCTCCTTCTTGTGAATAGCTGCGGCTGTCAGGTTGACGTCCTGAGTCTCGACGGCGGAGGGAGCCATGGCGGTGACGAGGAATTGGTCGAGGTGGTGGTGATGATGCTGGAGTGACTCAAGCTTTACAACAAGACAAAGAGCGGGTAGCTACAACAAGCACGATTAAGCAGCACACGGACTAGCACGGCAATGGCATGGAAGAATGAAGGAAACCAAAAAGCCAGAAAGTAGTCTTTTGAGAGTCGAGGAAGGGAAACTTTATAACCTGGGGGGCTCGAGCGGTGGCCTCCCTTGGATTGTGACTCTATGGACTAAGAGCGAAACGCGGGACCAGGTGACCGAGACGAAAAAAAAAGTCCGTCCCCGCCGCGTTCCACGCCCGGATAGCCCGCCTCTGCCCGCGCCGCTTTCGGCTCCGGCATCTTGGACGATGTAATTATCTGTTATGATAAGAGTCAGAATAACACAAGTACCCGGTCATGCGCCCTGTGAGGCATGCAGACGACAAGTACCGTGCCAACCGGAGTCTCAACCCCTGGCTTGTCGAGCGGGATGCACCTCAATTGCCGTCCCTCTGTCTCAGAAGTTGATTGCTTCCAGACGTCTTCTCTGAGGCTTGCTCTAACAAAACTCTGCTTCCCGGGATCTACAGAAGAAAAAACTCTTTACAATCCCTCCCTTCACCTTACCCAGTGACACAAAGTGACCTGCCGATTTGGACCTGGCTCCATCTAGATCTCGTGCTTTTGTTGCAGGGTTCCGGGGGGTTACGGCCGAGGATGGCACCGGCTTTTGACAAGAGTGCGGAAACAAAAAGCAAAGACGTTTCCCCATAGTTTTTTGTCAATTCAACCCTTTGCCCCACTGGCAGGGCGCCTTGTAGACTCATCCACTGATAACGACGACGTCTGTCCGGTACAGGGCTTCAATGACACGACGACAGCTGCGTCTTGCGTGTCAATGACAAGGGACTGTCAGGTGCGCCTCACCCCGGTTATCATTTCTGATAGAATCGTGGAATTTCTTGTTTTCTCCCGACATTTTCTTTTTCTTTGTCGTGCTGTTGCACTGCCCTGCCTCGGCACATGCTATCAGACAAGGCGCGGAATTGGCTGCGTCCACCGCGACTAACCGCCAATTGCCACGCTGCCCCGCGGTCGCGGCTTAGAGAGTTGCTGAGGTCATTGGACAATGGGCAGTCACATTACATGAACCTGCAGCGGGCTTATCGACGATCGGGGCTGCCGAGTAGAGCCGGGCCTTCGGTTTGTTGAGGGCCTTTTTTGGTGTGTTTTGTTTCTTTTTTGGAGGGGGGGCTGTCAGGTAGGGGGCGAGTTGCGGTGATTGGTAGGCGATTGCTTTGTTGTCATGATATGAGTGCATTTACTATCAGAACTAACAATTATCTCTCCAGGTATCATGGTTAACTGATTACTTTCCCGTCTCTTGGCCACCCTTGCGGCCTGTTGAAGACCATTCGTTTTTGTTGTCGTCATCATCGCTTTTACGATTCACCAGACCGCCAGACCGCCACACCACGCGGCGCCACCATCACTACCACACCATCAGCCCTCGACCACCCTCTCGGCCTCCTTCTGTCGCTGCTCCTCCTCGAGAATCTCCCTCTGGCGCGCCGCAGCCTCAACCTCGGCCTTCATGCCCTTGGCCCGCTGGCGCGCCTCGTATAGGTCGCGGCTCTTCATGATGCGCTGCACAATCTCGCCCGCGTTGACATGCGCAAACGTGTGCTCGCCGATTTCCTTGTAGATGCCCATGGCCTTGGGCGCCGTGTACGGGTCGTACGTCAGGGGCATGAACGATGTCGGCCCGTGGTACACGGCGTCTGGCGTGCCGCGCGGTAGCGACGTGAGGTACGTCTTTGTTGGCGTGAAGGGGGCGCCGAAGATGACGGCGTTGATGTACTGTTTATTGTCAGCATGTGTTGTCAACCCGGATAAAGTGCAAATGCTCTCTCGGCTACTGACCTTGCATTGAAGCACACATAAACCCCGCTCAAAAATATTCATGATGGGATAGTTGACTCCCTTCCACTGGTTGATGACCTCGTCCTCGTGGACGCCCACCACCACGTAGGCCGGAGGGTAGTCCTCACCCTTGCCCTTGCGCTCGTTGACAGCCTGCTCCGAGTACCAGCCATCCTTGCGCGCGAGCTCCTCCTCTTCGACCAGGACGCGTCGCAGAAACTCGATGTGTCCGCTGGAGAAGAGATCGTAGCCACCGTCGACATAGACGACACGTTGGCCGGGCTTGGGACCCGGCCCTTCGATTAACTGACTGAATGTGCCCTTCTCCTCTTCCTCGTTTTCTAGCTTGGCGAGCTTAGAGGCTGTCCAGAACCAGACCTCGGCGCCGGGAGCCTTGCCAGATGCGTCGGTCGCGTACAGCTTCATGCGCTCCAGCATGGCTTGTCCCTCGGCGACGCGTTCCTCTGTTGTGCCGGCGCCTTCTTCACCGGCCAGTTTCTTCTTTAGTGACTTGATAAAGTGCGTTCTGGTGCATAGTAGCATGCGACCAACCAGATCGGTGGTGGAGATGCCGGGAGAACGCTTGACAACCTTGAAGCGGCCGGCTTCCTTGACGAAGCGGTAGCAGTCATTGCCGTCACTGTCGGAGGTGATGTCGTCGCCGTGGACGACGTACTTGCAGCCGTAGTGGGTGATGTAGGGGAGTGAGGTGACGTAGGGTGCGTGGCCGACGGACCGGGTGACCCATCTGCAGGCGTCTGTGGCTGCAAGGCTGTGGCTAGTCAGTGAGGTGTTCATCTGATGAAATAGACTGAGAGGATTTACCGTTCTTCTAGTGTCATGACTGTTGGGCCCTTGTTGGCGAGGATGGCCTCATCAGAGTGGACGCCGGCGTAGAGCTCATCGCCGAGCTGGCGGGCCTGAACGATGGCGCCAGCATGGCCTAGCAGTGCATCAGTAAGTGTTCATGTGAAATGAGTATCGAGATGAGGCATACCGTGGTGAAAAAAGTCGAAGCATCCATCAACCCAGATGCGCCCCTCGAGCAGCTCAGGCGCGGGGTCGCCCTCGAGGTGAAGCTCATCCTCGGCGGAGGGGTTGGCGGGGTCGGTGGAGGCCATGATGGTAAGCAACGATCAGAGTATGAGTCTCAAGGCTGATGTGGGGGTCAAGAATGAGGCTCAAGGTCGAGATATAGGAGGAAGAGGCGGTGATGAGACTCGTGTCTGGAGGTCTAGGGGTCCTTGGAGCTAGGCCGTTGGGGCGGGAGCTTGATGAGCTCTAACGATTTCGGGATGTGGGTTGGCCGTGGTCTGATTGGCTGGTGCCTGGCGCGTGCGTCTGCCACTTGGCGAGCTTGCCTCGAGCTGACTTTGAGGTTGTACAGACAGCAAATTCATGTTGTTAGCTTGGTGGCACATTGTTCTGTGGTCATGTATCAAGGATTGGGTATTATTGATTGTATTCTAGGTGTATTGTGACAGAGGAATGTCTCACCACAGGCCTGGCAGTTATCACATGCATTCCATCTGCCCCGCTACGGATAATAATCCATCACCAATCGAGGCACATTCAGCAGAACCATTCTCCAACCACTCCTACAAACCCTGTCGGCTCGGCGCCGGCCATGATGATCGTTTTCGACCTGGCCTCCGAACGCCATCTCCGTCCCCTCGCCGCTTCTTCTCACCGAGGCCCCAGACTCGACCTCTATTCCGGATCCCAAGACCCTGGGCCCTCTCCACTTTCCCGGGCACGTTTCCGATCCATTGGCTCCGATCTTGCTTGCAAGTTCGGGCCAAGATGCGCCGGACATTGAACGACGGCCATGATGTCGTGGGGGGCATGGATCAAGACGCGATGACACCCTGAGGGGATGATCTTCCTGGGGTTGCCGGATACTTAAAGCCAACGTCAGCACCATCTCAGAGGCCTTGCGCTTGACACCTTTGACACTTGGGTCGCGAAAATGAAGTTTGCTGTTGTTTCGACTCTGTTGGCACTGACGCCCTCTGCCCTCGCCGACTGGCACTTTGCCAAGGGCAAGGACATCAAGTACACGGCTGTCCCGGGCTTTTTCATGCAGGATGATGCTGCCACTGATCCCAGCACCTTTGACTATGTGCGTATTGGTTCCTCAATCGCTGGACAGGGTTGTGTGCTAACAATTGCTAGGCTCAATGGAACTTTGGCCTCTTGAACCGCACCTATCCCACCGACCCCAAGAATCCCCGCAAGGGATACAAGACGCAGTGGGAGCGCTTCGCCCAGTACGTCAAGCACCTCAACCGCAATGCCAGCCGCGACAGGACCCGGTACAAGGTTCTCGTCATGGGTCGCCACGGTGAGGGCTGGCACAACGCTGCAGAGAGCTTCTACGGCACTCCGGCCTGGAACGTGAGTTTAGTTACACCACAGCGACAAATACATCATGCTAACTTGGCGAAAAGTGCTACTGGGGCTTGGAATCGGGCAATGGCACTGCCGTCTGGGAAGATGCTCTTCTGACCCCCGCCGGCTTTGCGCAGGCTGACAAGGCCAATGCCTACTTCAAGAGCCGCTTCGAGGAGGAGGGTATGCCCTTCTTTGAGAGGTACTATGCCTCTCCCCTTGCTCGTTGCGTCATGACTGCCGTAGAGACCTTCAAGGGTCTGGACCTTCCCAAGTCGAAGCCTTTTGAGCCCATCGTCAAAGAGAAACTCCGTGAAGGCGTCAGCATCCGCACTTGCGACCACCGCTCCAACAAAACCTACATCAAGACCCTCGCCCCCAGGATCAAGTTTGAGAAGGGCTTTGCGGAGTTTGATCAGCTCTGGACTGGCGAAAAGGGCGAGACTGGAGAGCATCAGCTTGAGCGCAGCAAGGAGGTTCTCGACGACATTTTCACGACCGACAATGCTGTCTGGATCAGCATTTCTAGTCATTCGGGTGAGATCACCAAGCTCCTTCAGGCGCTGAACCATCGGGCCTTCCGCTTGGCGACCGGTCAAATCATTCCCGTGCTCGTAAAGGCAGAGGTGATTACTGAGGAGCCGACATCTACGTACGCTTCGTGGACGACTGAGGCGACCTGTAACGCTCCTCCGGTCACTAGCATTTCCGGACAAGGCTGCGTCTGCTCCAGCTCAGCAACATTGGCGAGCACACCAGCCAAGGCGACATAAAGAAAGGACGCAATGTTATTAAGAAATTAAGACCCATTGTTGGGCTATGTAGCGAGTGCTGACTTTGGTACATATGAAACAGCATAGAACGCTTGACTAGACAGTACATAAGAAAACATGGCAGACGATGCTGTTCCCCGCGGCGTATGGTACAATCTTGCCGCTCCCATTATCTCGTTTCGTCTCCCTCATGCTTATGCGCCAATACATCTGGCTCCATCACCACCAGCGAGGTTCAGAATGTCGCCGGGGGGGAGTGTGGTAGGGCTTGTCTCGGAGGTGGTAATGGCGAACTTGTACGTGCCACCCAGCAAGTCCTCCTGAGCAAACAAGTTGCCGTCTGCAGTTCCAAATGTCGCGCCCCAGACCACGTTGAGCGCGAGAAGTAGGTTGTTGTAGCTGCGGAAACGTTCCCATGTGTTGGTATCCAGGGACCATCGCACGAGGTTTGTACGCAATAGACCTGACTCGATAACCGAGAGCTGCACTGAGTAGAGGTAGTTGCCACCTCCTGGCACGTAGGCCCAATCAGCGACACCAGATAGCAGGTTTGCAGCCGATGTGCCCGTAGTGAGGATTTTGCCAAAGTTGGTAGACCCAGGCTTGACGTCGATAGACCACCACTTCTTACCGCTCTCAGAAATCCAGAAACGACCCTGGTCGTCCACTTCGCCCATGGTGATGGCGATACTGGGTATCCGCAGAGGCAAGACCTCCCAGTTTCCGTTCTTTGCGATACGAATGAGTGATGACTGGGGGGTCTGCCCGCCAAGGACGACGACGACGCCGGCGACGATCTTTGTGAGGAGTTGATCGGCGACGATTCCGTAGATGTAGTTATCGAGCTTGTTGAAGCCGATGGCGTTGAGGTCTCCGCCAGGGCCGACCGTGCTGGAGACGATGGTTCGCTGGCCGTTTGAGAAGTTGACCCTGCCGAGGGTGCGGCCGGCCACGATGTAACCGCTTCCATCGCAGTCAAATGTTGGGCCGAATGTTGCTTGGGCCATGGCGGTGGTGGTAGTTGTTGTAGTGGTTGACGTGGTGCTCCTGCTTGTAGTGCTGGATGATGCGATAGATGAGCTGGTGGTGGTAGTTGTGGTGGTGGTGGTGGTGGTGGAAGACATGGCTGAGCTAGAAGTAGTTATGCTTGTCGTGCTCCTTGTTGTTGATGTTGTGCTGCTGATGGCCGAGCTTGTCGTCGTGGACGTTGTAGTTGTGCTGCTAGCAGCAGCAGAGCTAGTGGCAGAGCTGCTGGCTGAGCTCGTTGTAGTTGTCGTTGTAGTTGAAGAAGCATGGCTTGAAGTGGTGGAGCTGCTCGCCGCCGAGGTTGAGCTACTAACGGCTGAGCTACTGGTGGTCGTGGTCGTGGTAGATGAGGCATGGCTTGTTGTGGTAGAACTGATGTGAGAGGATGTAGTGGCCGAGGTCGATGGGTCTGGGATAGGTGCTGTCGACGACGAGTGTCCGGACGTTGAAGACTGCGATGCGTTTGCAGGCTCGACGACAATACCACTCGACGAATGCGAGGTCTCGCTGGAGTGAGATGTACTTGACGTACTTGACGAATGGCTAGACTCTCCCGCATGACTGGAAGATGTATGCGATGTTGATTCAGCAGCGGTGGAAGAATGGTCGCTTGAGGAGGCGTGATCCGATGAGGTCGTGGTGTGAGTGCTGTGGGTGTTGCTGTGGCTGTTTGACGCATGGGTAGATGATGCAGCAGCAGCGGGTTCTTCTTCGTCGTCTGGTGCACCTGTTGGTGTTTCGATGACAACGGTATCCGCCTCGCCCGATACAGTAGCAGGAATGAAGCTGGTGCGTGAAGCTGTTCCAGTCCCGGGAATGAAGACGGTGACGTTTGGCTTGACTCCCGAGGCGAGGAGTGTGGATTGACTGCCCTCGCTTGTGGTTGACTCTTTGACCGCGTCCCCGATAGTTGGAGTCTGGATGAGGACCGTACCGGGCTCACCAGATGTTCCTGGAATATAGGTAGTAAACGCAGTTGTTCCAGGACCACCTTCGTATATCGTCACATTGGGCGGGCTCTCCACCGAACTTGCAGTTGGGGTCTGAATGACGACGGTGCCTGGTTCTCCAGATGAGCCCGGGAGATACGTGGTAAATGCGACTGTTCCAGGACCGCCCTCATACACGATAACATTCGGTTGGCTCTCCACGGAGGATGCAGTGGGAGTCTGGATGAGAACTGTTCCAGGCTCACCTGATGCACCTGTAATGTATGTTGTAAATGCAACTGATACAGAACCGCCCTCGTAAACAGTCACGTCTGGTAGGCCTGCAGTTGGAGTCTGGATAATGAGGGTTCCAGGCTCATCGAAGGCAGTTGGTGGGATGTAGCTGGTGACAGCAACTGACCCTGGGCCACCCTCATACACAGTGACATTTGGATGACTGCCAGAGTGGGTGACGCTCGCTGTAGGAGTGTGGATAAAAATGGTTCCCGCCTCGCCCGAGGCACCTGGAGCATATGTAGTATATGCAGCTGTTCCAGTACCGCCTTCGTACACGGTGACGTTTGGATGGCTACTTGAGTGAGATCCCGCTGTGGGAGTCTGGATGATGACAGTTCCCGGTTCTCCTGAAGCACCTGGGGCGTAAGTAGTGTGGGCAACTGTGCCAGGACCATCCTCGTAGACGGTCACGTTTGGCTCGTTGGCAGAATCAGGACCCGCCGTAGGGGTGTGGATGACCACTGTTCCGGCTTCGCCAGAAGCGCCTGCAATATATGTGGTATATTCTGCTGTTCCGGGGCCACCTTCATATAATGTCACATTTGGATGGCTGTCAGAGTGTGTGTCTGCGGTGGGAGTGTGGATGACGACAGTTCCAGGCTCTCCAGGCTCATCCGATGCGGGCGGAATGTAAGTAGTAAATGCAGCTGATCCAGGACCACCCTCGTAAATGGTCACATTTGGTCGACCACTTACACCCGCAGCTGGCGATGCTTCGGGATCGGCTGTAGGAGTGTGAATGAAGACTGTTCCTGGTTCTCCTGAAGCACCTGAGACATAGGTGGTATACGCAACTGTTCCGATGCCGCCTTCATATACTGTGACATCAGGATGAGGCCCAGTGCCTGTGTGACCCGCAGTGGGCGTCTCGATGATGATTGTTCCAGGTTCGCCTGATGTAGCCGGAGGGACGTATATCGTGTGGGTGGTTGAAGCTGAACCTGCGCGGAAGATAGTGGTATTGGCTGAGCTTTCAATCTCTGCACTGGTAATACCAGCTGTGGGGGTCTCGACAATGACAAGTCCATGCTCACCTGACGCTGTCGGAGGGATGTAGATGGTATGTGTAGTCGATGCCGGGCCTCCTCGGAAGCTTGTAGAGTTGGTATGGGAACCACTGCCAGTTTCACTAACCCCAGCGATGGGAGTCTCGATGATGATAGTCCCTTGTTCACCGGAGGCTGCTGGGGGGATATACACTGTATGTGTAGTTGATGCAGTACCGGGCAAGTAGATCGTCGTATTAGGGTGGCCACTGCTTCCAGTTTCTGCGACAGCAACCCGGGGAGTCTCGATTATGACGGTGCCCTGCTCGCCTGAGGCTGTTGGTGGGATGTACGTCGTGTGTGTTGTTGAAGCCGTGCCCTCACGGAAGATTGTCGCATTGGGGTGAGTTGCACTACCGGAGCCAGTGATACTAGCGACTGGTGTTTCGATGATGACAGTGCCTTGCTCGTCTCCTGATGGAGGGACGTATATAGTATGAGTAGTCGATGCCGTGCCGTCTCTGAAGATGGTTGCGTTGGAATGGCCCGTCGTAGTCGTAATTCCGACGGCCGGAGTCTCGATAATGACTGTGCCTTGTTCGCCCGAAACAGCCGGAGGTTCATAGACTGTATGCGTGGTGGATGCAGTGCCAGCCCGATAGATGGTGGTATTGGGTTGAGTAACTGCATCAGTGATGCTCATGGACGGTGGCCCTTCCACGTGGCCCACAGTCGGAGTCTCAATAATAATTGTTCCAGCCTCGTCTGAGGCAGTTGGGGGTACGTAAATGGTATGCGTTGTTGATGCTGAGCCAGCTCTAAAGATAGTTGCGTTCGGGTAGCCAGCTGTGCCAGTGATGCCAGCAGTTGGTGTCTCAATAATGATAGTACCGGGTTCCCCAGAAGCCGTTGGGGGAATGTAGATAGTGTGAGTGGTGGATGCTGGACCACCTCGGATGATGGTCTCGTCGGAGGGACTATGCGCGCTTATGATACTAGCAGGTGGCTCGCCGTCATCATCGCCTGTAGGTGTTTCGATAATAATGGTGCCGTCCTCATCGGACGTCGGAGCAATGTAAATGGTGTGTGTAGTTGAAGCAGAGCCACCACGGAAGATGGTCGTGTTGGGATGACCTCCCGCATGAGTAATAGACGTGGAGTGATCATGTCCAGTTGGGGTCTCGATGATGATTGTTCCCTGCTCTCCCGATGCTGTAGGAGGGACATAAATAGTATGCGTTGTTGATGCGGTGCCGTCGCGGAAGATGGTAGCATTCGGATGGATGCTTGCGCCGCTAACAGTAGGCGTTTCGATAATGACCGTTCCTTGTTCGCCTGAAGCTGTGGGAGGAATGTAGATGGTATGCGTTGTAGAAGCTGTGCCGTCGCGAATGATGGTCGCATTGGGATGACCGCCAGCTCCCGTAATATGTGCAGACGGATTACTATCTACTTCGCCGGTGGGTGTTTCAATAATGACAGTTCCCTGCTCTCCGGAAGCTGCAGGTGGGACATAGATAGTGTGGGTAGTTGAAGCGGAACCATCGCGGAAGATAGTCGCGTTGGGTTGAATGGTTGCACCACTGACTGTAGGTGTCTCCAGAATAATAGTACCTTGCTCGCCAGAAGCGGTCGGGGGGACGTAGATCGTGTGTGTTGTTGAAGCCGTACCGGCACGGATGATAGTTGCGTTAGGATGGCCGCCGGCGCCAGTAATGTGTGCAGTAGGATCGCTATCCGTGTCTTCTGTGGGCGTCTCAATAATCAGGGTGCCTTGCTCTCCCGAAGCCGTAGGCGGGATGTAAATGGTATGTGCCGTGGAAGCAGTGCCATCACGGAAGATGGTTGCATTTGGCTGGATGGTAGCACCGCTAACAGTGGGTGTCTCGATAACGATAGTGCCTTGTTCACCGGATGCTGTCGGGGGGATATAAACAGTATGAGTCGTTGAGGCGGAACCGGCACGAATGATTGTTGTATTGGGGTGGCCGCTTGGTTCACTGGTGATGCCAGCAGTAGGTGTCTCGATGATAAGAGTTCCCGCCACGCCTGAGGCTGTTGGGGGGACGTAAATCGTTGTTGCCACGGACCCGGGGCCACCTTGGAATACAGTCACGTTGGAATGCCCTTCTGCGCCAGTAATAGTCGCAGATGCGTCGTGAGGCGTAACAGTAGGAGTCTCCAGAATGACAGTTCCTGGTTCATCGGATGTTGGGGGCACATAGATGGTATGCGTAGTAGACTCGGTGCCAGCCCTGAACACGGTCACATTCGGACTAATTCCAGGCGGTGCAGTGCCTGTAATGGTGAAGCCGGTGGGGGTCTCGATGATGAGTGTTCCGGGCTCGCCTGAGACGGTGGGCGGGATGTAAATCGTCTGCGAGGCTGTTCCGGATACACCACGGTATACCGTAACGTTGGAGGGGCCTGCTCCATCAGCAACACCGGTGGAAGTCACGTCGCCATCAGAGTCACCAGTCGGTGTGTTGATAACAATAGTGCCGGGTTCTCCTGATGCTGTAGGCGGTAGGTAGACTGTTTGAGAAGCGGTCCCAGAATAACCGTGGAACACAGTGACGTTCGGCTGAGTACCTGCACCAGTGACGTCTGCAGATGGATCACCAACGTCTGAACCAGCCACTGGAGTTTCGATGACAATGGTTCCCGGCTCGCCTGATGCAGTCGGTGGGTGGTAGATGGTCTGCAACGCTGACCCTGCTCCTGTGGCTGGGATGAATACAGTGATATTCGTATGGCCGCCCACATGAGTGCTGGTCCCAGAATGAGTTCCCGAGACCGGCGTTTTGATGAATACAGTCCTGGGCTCCCCAGATGCAGTGGGTGGTTCGTAAATAGTTTCCAGCGCTGTGTCTGTACCCGTACCTGTTGCTGGTATATATACCGTAATGTTTGTGTGACCACTCGCGTGAGTGATAGTCCCAGAGTGGGTTCCTGAGACCGGAGTCTTAATGAACACAGTTCCAGGCTCACCAGGAGCGGTGGGTGGCTCGTAGATGGTCTCCAGTGCTGTTTCGGTGCCCGTGCCTGTTGCTGGGATGAATACCGTAATGTTCGTGTGGCTACCAGTGTGAGTGATAGTGCCTGAATGAGATCCCGAGACTGGTGTCTGGATAAAGACGGTGCCTGGCTCGCCGGATACCGTGGCTGGTTGGTAAATGGTCTCCAACGCCGTCCCTGTACCTGTGGCTGGGATGAACACTGTTACGTTCGCGTGGCTGCCGTCATGAGTGGTAGTTTCTGTGTGAGATCTTGAAGCTGGTGTCTGGATCAAGACTGTTCCTGGCTCCCCAGATACAGTAGGTGGCTGATAAATGGTCTCCAACTCTGTGCCTGTACCCGTGGCCTCAACGAAGACGGTGACATTGGTGCTGCCCGTCTGGGTGATGGTCTCCGAATGGGTCCCGGAGACTGGTGTCTTAATGAAGATAGTTCCTGGCTCCCCGGAGGCAGTGGGGGACTGGTAGCTAGTCTCTACCTCGGTACCCGTGCCTGTAGCGGGCACAAATACAGTCACATTGGTATGGCTACCGGCGTGCGTGATAGTTCCAGAATGAGTCCCTGAAACCGGCGTCTTAATAAAGACGGTTCCAGGTTCCCCAGAAACGGTAGCAGATTGGTAACTGGTTTCTACCTCTGTGTCTGTGCCCGTAGCCGGTATGAATACAGTTACGTATGTGTGACTGTCAGCGTGGATGGTCGTTGCTGTATGAGACCCCGAAGCTGGAGTCTCAATCACCACAGTGCCGGGCTCTCCAGATACAGTTGGTGAATGGTACATAGTCTGCAAGGCGGTCCCCGTGCCTGTGGCCGCGACAAATACTGTAACGTTTGTATGACTTCCACCATGATACCCGCCGGGCGGTGTCTCAATAATGACAGTGCCTGGCTCTCCGGATGCCGTGGGCGAGTGGTAAATCGTCCGAGTCTCCGTGCCTGTGCCCGTGCCAGCAGCGAATATGGTCACGTTAGTGTGAGTGTCACTGTGAGACCCTGCCGTGGGCGTCTCGATGATAACGGTACCCGGTTCTCCAGACGCCGTCGCTGAACGGTAGACGGTCCGTACGTCTGTTCCCGTAACGGTCCCCGCAACAAACACAGTGACATCCGTATGACCGCCAGAATGAGATCCAGCTGTTGGTGTCTCGATAATGACTGTCCCTGGTTCACCAGGTGCTGTCGGCGAATGGTAAATAGTTTGTATGTCTGTACCTGTGCCAGTGGCCCCAACAAACACTGTGACGTTGGTGTGACTTCCCGAATCATGAGTAGTTGTTGATGGCGCTCCAGCGTGAGCGCCCGTAGTCGGTGTCTCAATGATAATAGTGCCTGCTTCACCCGATGCAGTAGCTGGCACGTAAATAGTCGTCGCAGCCGTGACTGGGCCACCACGATATATGGTGTCGTTTGCGGGGGTGCCAGAATCACCGGTCGGCGTCTCGATGAGAATAGTTCCTGGCTCCCCCGAAGCACTGGGAGGGAGGTAGATGGTTGTTGAGGCTGTCACAAAGGCGCCGCGGAAGATAGTGACGTTGGGTTGCGTCTGGGGATCCGTGATGGCCGCGGTTGGGGTTTCAACAACAAAGGTTCCAGCCTCTCCCGAGACCGTAGGAGGGATATAGATCGTGGTTAGCGCTGTCCCAGAACCACCACGGAAGATGGTAACGTTCGGTTGAGTGCCCGCATCGCCGGTCGGTGTTTCGATGATGAGGGTTCCGGGTTCACCTGACGCAGTAGGAGGCACGTAGATAGTTGTCGCAACAGATCCAGAACCCCCGCGAGTAACTGTTACGTTCGGTTGGCTACCCGAGTCGGTGATATCTGCGGTTGGGGTCTCGACAACAATTGTGCCCGGCTCGCCTGATACTGTTGGGGGGATGTAGATAGTTGTTGCAACCAACCCAGCGCCACCACGCGAGATAGTGACGTTGGGTTGACTCCCTAAACCGGTGATGCCCGCCGTTGGTGTTTCGATGATGAGAGTGTCGGGCTCGTCAGAAGCAGTAGCTGGTTCATAGATGGTAGTTGCAATTGAACCAGATCCACCTCTGACTACTGTGACGGTCAGCTGATCGTCTAAGTCAGCGATGATGGCAGTTGGTGTCTCGATGATAATGGTTCCAGGCTCGCCAAAGACAGTAGGTGGCTCATAAATAGTTGTTAAGGCCGACCCAGGCCCGCCCCTCGTAACAGTAACGTTTGGTCGATTCCCTGGGTCAGCAATACTCGCTGTCGGCGTTTCGATAACCAGAGTTCCCGGCTCGCCAGAAGCGGTAGGCGGCTCATAGATAGTCGTTGCAATTGAGCCGGGCCCGCCTCTGACAACGGTGACGTTCGGCTGGTTCCCTGAGTCGGTGACAGCGGCAGCTGGAGTCTCGATAACCAGGGTGCCAGGCTCTCCCGACTCAGTCGGAGACACATAGATTGTCTGGGCGATTGACCCGGTTCCAGGCTTGAACACAGTCACCAAGTTTCGCTCACTCGCCGTGTCGGTGATGCCAGCAGTTGGCGTTTCAATGACCACAGTTCCTGGTTCTCCCGACAGCGTTGGTGGTATATAGATCGTTCGGGAATCCGTCCCAGAGCCACCCTGGAATACGGTCACGTTTGGCAAACTATTTGACCCAGTAATGTCCCCAGTTGGAGTCTCAATGTACACAGTTCCAGGTTCGCCGGATGACGCCGGAGGCACGTAAATGGTTTGAAGGACCGATCCAGGGCCGCCCCTAGAAATTGTGACATTCGAGATAATTTCTGAAGATCCGGTCGCGGATTGACTCTCTTCTTCCGTCGCTGATCCGGTTGGGGTTTCGATATAAACAGTCCCTGGCTCACCAGATGCTGTTGGGGGCACATAAATAGTCTGCACGGCTGATCCGGGGCCACCTCTTGAGATTGTGACATTCGCGACGGCTCCTGAAGAATCAGTGGCCGACGAGTCTTGTGTCCCCGTCGGGGTTATGATGTAGACGGTGCCTGGTTCGCCCGACGCTGTTGGAGGCACATAAACAGTTGATATGATTGAGCCAGATCCACCTTGAGAAATTGTGACGTTCGCGACAATTCCTGGCGGGCCAGCGGTTGACTCATCATTGGCATCAGTGACAGCCGCTGTTGGTGTTACGATAATAACTGTACCAGCCTCGCCGGACACCGTAGCTGGAACGTAGATTGTTTGCAAGATTGATCCAGGGCCGCCCCGATAAATGGTCACATTCGCGATACCAGTCTGACTGCTCGTGTCGGCTGTCGGGGTCACGATAATGATGGTGCCCTCCTCGCCCGACGCAGTAGCGGGTATGTAGATTGTGCGTGAAGTTGATTCTGAACCGCCTCGGAAGATGGTGGTGCTAGCCTCGGGAGTCGGCTCACTACCCAAGCCTGTTGTTGGCGTTTCAATAATGACTGTACCAGGTTCACCTGAGGCCGTAGGTGGAAGATAAATAGTCTCAGAGGCCGTTCCGGAGCCTGGTGCGAAAAGTGTGACATTCGGAATAATTCCAGACGGCTCGATAGCTGTCGTGCCATCGGGATCCGCTGTTGGCGCTTCGATGACCACAACTCCGGCCTCGCCGGATACCGTGGGTGGGATATAAATAGTCTGCAAAGCTGTGCCCGAGCCACCACGGAATGATGTCACATTCTGGATGCCTCCAGACGTCTCCGATGCTTCTGCGCCACTTGGTCCTGCTGTTGGAGTCTCGATTATGACAGTGTCTGGCTCCCCAGAGACGGTAGCCGGTACGTAGATCGTCTGTGAGGCTGTGCCGGGACCGCCTCTGACGATTGTCACGTTGGAGCTACCAGCGGAAGGCGTCACAGCAGGGCGATGGTCTGTACTAGCATGAGTTCCGGCAGTCGGGGTCTCAATGATGACAGTATCCGGTTCACCAGATACAGTTGCTGGTATGTAGATCGTTTGGGAAGCTGTCCCTGGTCCTCCTCTGAAGATTGTGACATTCGGACTGATCGTTCCAGTCTGTGTTCCAGATACCGGTGTCTCGATCATCACCGTTCCAGGCTCTCCAGAGACGGTAGCCGGGATGAAGATAGTCTGCGAGGCTGTCCCAGAGCCAGCACGGTAAAGAGTAACATTGGCGATCCCAGTTGAAGTGACTTCCGCGGTCGCAGGCGTGTCTGCAGTCTCTCCGGCTGGGGTTTCGATGATAACAGTTCCGGGCTCGCCTGATACCGTGGCTGGGAAGTAGATTGTGCGTCGGGTCGACACAGTGGCGAACCCAGTGGCCTCTTGGTAGATTGTGACGTTGGGTCTTCCTCCCGAGGACTGTAACGTGGTATGGCTGCCGGTATGCGTGGTGTCTGTGATTGAGTTCTCCTCCCCGTCGCCCGCGGTTGGTGTCACGACAATGATGGTTCCCGGCTCACCAGATACCGTAGCGGATATATAAATAGTTTCCAAGCCCGTACCGGGACCACCACTGTAAACGGTAACATTCGGTCTATTGCCAGAGAGGGTCACACCAGTCTCACCGCCGAGGTCTGAGGCCAACGGATCAGTCTCTTCGTCGAAGTTTGCTGTTGGTGTCTCGATAATGACCAGGTCCTCTTCATCCGACACAGTAGCCGGAATAGTAACGGTGCGTGTGGTCGATGCTGAACCACCTCTGTAACTTGTAGTATACGACTTTGCCCCAGAGATCGCCGAAGGAGTCGCGCTTCCTGTATCCGAGGACGAATCATCTTCATCGTTGGCGCCCGCTGTTGGTGTCTCAATGACGAGCATGTCCTCGTCACCTGATGCAGTCGCCAGAACAGTGATGGTGCGCGTAGTTGACGCGGAGCCACCTCTGTAGCTTGTAGCAAATAACTTTGCCCCAGAGACTACCAGAGGAGTCTCGGTATCTGAGGCCGAGGCAGCTGCTCCATCTGCCGTTGGTGTTTCAATGATCACTACATCTTCTTCATCTGATCCCGTAGCCGGAATAGTGACAGTGCGCGTGGTTGATGCTGAGCCTCCTCTGTAACTTGTGACATATGCCTTTGTCCCAGAGTCTGCCGAAGCATCTGCCCCATCTTCGGGGTCTGCCGTAGGTGTCTCAATGATGACCACGTTTTCCTCGCCCGACATTGTCGCCATAACAGTGACGGTTCGGATCGTTGATGCTGTGCCGCCCCGATAAGTTGTAGAGTACGATTTGGTTCCAGTCTGATTTTCGATGTCTGCGGAAGATTCTTCACTTCCATCTCCTGTGCCAGCCGTCGGTGTCTCGATAATCAACACGTCCGCTTCACCTGATACGGTAGCTGAAACGATGATAGTTCGGGTTGTTGGCGCCGGGCCACCCCTAAAGCTGGTAGAGTATGACCTAGTTCTAGAGGGTACACTGTCTGTCGAAGGCTCGTCACTTCCGTCTTCTAGGTCCGTGGTTGGTGTCTCGATGATCATCACACCATCTTCCCCTGAGACGGTGGCAGTGACAATGATGGTTCGAGTCGTAGATGCTGCGCCACCCCTGAAGCTTGTAGAGTACAACCTAGCCCGGCTCTCCATGTCCGTCACAGATTCATCCGCTACATCTTCTGCGCTGGCTGTGGGCGTCTCGATAATTACTATGCCCTTTTCGCCAGACACGGTGGCTAGAATGGTGATAGTTCGCGTAGTAGATGCCGAGCCGCCCCTGTAGCTTGTAGAATAGGATCTAGTCTGGCTGTATGTACCTGTCACAGATTCGTCTCCTCCGTTTTCAGGATCGGCTGTTGGCGTTTCAATGATCATGACGTCCTTTTCGCCCGACATAGTGGCTGGAACGATAATAGTTCGTGTCGTGGATCCCGCACCGCCTCTGTAACTCGTAGAATACGATCCGATCGGGTTGTCCACGTCTGTCGCAGATCCATCTGCTCCATCTTCAGGATCTGATGTTGGCGTCTCAATGATCATTATGTCCCGCTCACCTGATACGGTAGCAGTGACTATGATGGTTCGCCTTATCGATGCAGAACCACCTCTGAAGCTGGTAGAATATTCGCTAGCTCCCGATGTGATAGCGGTTTGGCCATCTCCGCCAGTAGTCGATGCATCTGCCTCAGTCTCTGGCACGCCAGTTGGGGTTTCGATGATAATCGTGTCTTGCTCCCCTGACACGGTAGCTGGCTCGAAAATGGTATGTGTCGTAGATCGAGAGCCACCTCGAATGATGGTGGCATTCGTGTTTTCCCCTCCCATCAAGGTTCCATCTGAAGCTGTAGCAGTGACAATTCCTCTGGGCGTCTCGATAAGGACAGTGCCAGGCGCTCCTGATGATGTAGGTGGGATGTAAGTTGTAAATGCAGCCAGGCGGTTTCCGGCCCTAAAGATGGTAATATTAGCGCTGCCTCGAGGCGTTGCAATCGCGCTTTGACTGCCGGATTGAGTGACTCTAGCAGAAGTATCATCATTTGTCAAGGCATCAGACGCTGAGACGTAGTGCGACGTTCCTGTGTGCGATCCGGTCTGTGAACCGTCACTGTCAGCGTCGGAGGTACTTTGATCTGCCCCTGTCTGGCCACCAGTTGAAGCATCGTCTCCAGTAGAGTCGGTCGAAGAGTCATCAGAGTCACTAGACACAGCATCCGACGCAGCATCAGTTGGGACTGGGACTTCTGGCGTAAGAAATGAGGTGCTGTCATCCGGAGAACCAGCGTCTGAAGCCCCCGGTGACGTTGGCTCAGCAGCTGGAGAATCATCGTCTGTAGTGTCCGAGGCAGCACTGATAGGTACTGGAGCCACTGGTGTAAGAAAGGATGAGGTCCATTCAGTGAAGGATGTAGAATCATCACCATCATCTGGTGGGCCTCCTATGCCTGATGCGGATGGAGCAACCTCGGGATCATCATCAGTCGCCGAACCTGAGGCAGTAGCGCTCTCTTGTTCGTCGTCAGGCCCAACAACGGCATCGTCGTCGCCCACTGTAGTTCTGGAGGCGCCTCTGCTTGACGTGGGTGTGCCAGCTAAGGCGTCGGAGTCATCATCAGCGTTCTGACTTCCAGAAGCTCCTGCGCCAGATGAGTGCGATGCATCATGAGCAGACCCAGAAGTAGCGTGGCTAGAACCCGATGGTTCGGCGGCTGAATGGCCAGATGTGTGACTGCTGTGGGCGGTCTCAGTATCTAAGACGTGTGATGAGCCCGAGTGAGAAGCGCTTCCTGACCCATGGGTACTTGTCTCTGACGAGTGATGGCTCGAACCTGCTGCTGCTGTCGTCGGGCTGCCAGACGCGGCCGAATGAGATGAAGTCGATGGGTTTCCGGTGGCTCCCTGAACGTCGCCCGATTGAGGTCCAGTCGCAGCTCTCAATGAGCTTGAAGAGTGACTGGTGTGGGCTGTGTTTGTCCCCGTAGAGCTATGTGCAGAAGCCGAATGTCCAGAACTGCCTGATACACCAGAATCGGACGTGCTTGCAGCAGAGGCACTTGCACCATCGCCACTTTGATGAGTTGAGCCAGATTGATGGGCTGAACTTGAGTGACTGACAGAACCTGAGCGGCCAGCAGCCCCTGATACGCTAGTAGAGGCACCCGCGCCGCTCTCAGTTCCATGGGTTGATCCAGAGCTATGAGTTGAGCCTGAGTGTCTCACTGTGCCCGAATGGCTACCGGATGCTGATCCATGACCGGTAGATGCAGCCGTACTACTACCCGTATGAGGCAGGGTGCCACTCTCAGCAGCGTTCTCAACTTGTGTGCTTGTAGTTTCGGGGTCTTCGACCCCTCCTTCTAGGTTGCCAGAGACTATCAAAGTCTGTGAGCCCCGCGAGTTTCCCGCCACGACACCCGAGGACTGAGAGCCTGTCGCTCCTCCAGTTAATCCAACCCTTGTGCTTGAGGTCCTTGTACTAGCACCAGCAGTCTGTGTAGAGCCGACGCTTCCTGCACCAGGGCCGTTATCATCAATGACTCCAGAAGTTTGGACAGCGGGGTTTATATCAGAAGCACCCGGGCCTCTCCGGCTCGTAGAGGTTCTTGAGGACGAGGAGCCAGTTGCCGCACTGCCAGCCCTTGACGTCGATGCATCGCCGCCAGCGACTGATCCTCGTACTAAAGAACTACCACTAGCTGAAGCGGCACCACCGGCGGTCCGAGTTGTGCTTCTTCGAGTGCTTGAGTCTGTGTTACTAGACTGTCCAGCTCCTGCAGATCGCCCACCGGCACCAGTGCTATGCGATGTAGTTCTGGAACCACCTTGTCCCACTCCGGTTGCGGATTGAGAAGCACTAGCTCCCTGGGTTGTGCCTCTGGATGTAGAGTGAGGTCCACTAGAATGGCCAGCAGAGTGTGTGTCCGAAGAGTGCGCACTCGAATGTGTTCTTGCCCCAGAAGACTGGCCAGCTCCGCCATCCGACTCGCTAGCCCCGGCCTGGGCTCTCGTGCTTGAAGACAAGCCGCCGGACCGGGTGCCCGAGCTTGACGGAATGATCTGATCCACCGGAGTCAACGTGCGCGTCGCAGAGGTTCTTCCACCAGCTACCCGAGATGAAGAGGAGTCATCATCATCATCTGAGCCTGCGCCTGCGCCAGCTCTTGATGTTTCTCTGAAGTTTGTCGAATGGCTGTTCGCGTGTGATCGCCGTGACGTCACAGAGGCCGAAGATCCTTGGCCATCTTCGGTGTCGTCGTCTGGACCGCCTTCAAGTTCTCCACGAAGAGTTGTAGAGCGGTGGCTAGATGTACCAACTCTTCTGGTACCGCTACTTCTGGAGCTTATGGTAGTGGGATCTTCCGTAACCGTCTCGATGATTACCGAAGAAATGACGAAGGTACTGCTTTCAGACGTGACGGTATAGTAAGCGGTCGTGGTTTCAAGAATCGGCCTTCTGGTCGCAGTCCGAGATCGGGCGGTGCCAGTTCTAGAGGTCGAGGGTGGGCCAGATCGCCTTGTGGTAACCTTTGACCCATTGCCCCCAGAACCATCGTCTGTTGAGTTCTCGTCGTCTCCTCCGGAGTTGTTGTCTGACGGATCGCTACCGCCTGAGCTGCCACCATCTGAATCACCGCCCGATGATTCGCTTCCCCCAGAGCTTCCGCCATCTCCTCCAGAGTTGTTCGAAGAGCTGCCCCCTGATGTGTTTCCTTTTCTACCGCTTCCCGATGAGTTTCCTCCAGATCCAGCACCTCCGGAGGTACTTCCACTGCCTCCAGAGTTACTACCAGAATCGGAATCATCGTCGCCGCCTTGGCCGCCGTGCTTACCGCCGGGGCTATCATGGTCTCCAGAGTCGCCGCTGCTGGAGCCTGATCCAGAACTGCCGTTGCTTCCTCCGGCGTTGTTTCCGGAGTTCGATCCGTTGCCGGTCGATCCAGATCCGTCACCTCCGGAGCTGCTACCGCCCGATTGGGTGCCACCACTCCCTGAGGAGCCATCGCCGTCTTCAGATGTTGATCCGGACCCATCCTGGCTACCGCCTTGTGAGCCACTGCCACTCCCCCCAGATCCATATCCGCTTCCACCAGAAGAGTCGGTACCCTCAGTACCGCCAGAAGTGCCAGACCCAGGTCGACCACCTCCAGAAGACTGGCTTCCTCCAGAGGTGTTACCTGTGCCACCGGAAGTTGATCCGCTACCCCCGGAAGAGCTGCCTCCGTTCCCGCTCTGGCCGTTTCCACCTGAAGAACCTCCAGATGATCCAGATCCATCGCCTCCGCCATTGCTTCCTGAGGAGCTACCATCTGAGTTTGTACTTTCAGTTCCTCCGGACCCTGAGCCCGTGTCGGTTTCGACGTCATCGTCGGTGTTCGGGTTATTTCCTGACACCTGGCTACTGGATGATGGCCTGGGCTTTTTGACGCCGGTAGAGCTACCCCCAGAAGTGTTGCTTCCAGCTTTGCCCCCTCCTTGGACGGAGCCAGAACCGGATCCCGAACTGCCACCTCCAGAGTTTTTGCTCCCAGAGTTGCCTTGACTCGAGCTCCCGTTACCTCCGTCTGAGTCCGATCCATCAGACCCGCTGTTGCTTCCCGATCCAGACACAGATCCAGAGCCCGAGGAGTTATCGCCGTCTCTATCAGAGCTCTCCGTTCCTCCAGACTTGGTGTCAGAGTCTCCTTTTCCGCCAGCAGTCTGGCCTTGGCCTGAACCGGATTCGGACCCTTTCGACCCAGAGCCTCCCTTGGTTCCGGAAGTGCTGCCAGTACCGCCAGAGCCAGTGCCTCCAGAAGCGCCCGTATTCTCATCAGAGTCGTCCCCTTGGGAGCCACCATGCTTTCCTGAGTGACCAGCGTCAAAATCATCACTTCCAGACTGGCTGCCAGAGCCTTGCTTTCCGCTCCCAGAGCCCTTCGAAGAGTCGTCTGTTGCGGTGCCAGTTTTACCAGAGCTACCGGAAGTGCTGCCTTTTCCATTGCCGCTTCCACCATCAGAAGACCCGTCGGATCCAGAGGCATCGCTCTCATCAGTGTTGCCTGAACCAGACTTACCATCGCCAGAGCTTCCAGAGCCCTGGTTGCCTGTCTGGCTTCCACTGCTATCGCCTCCGGATCCGCTTCCTCCGGACTTGGTAGTTCCAGAGCCACTGCCCTGGCCTTGAGGGCTGTCTTCTTCATCGTCAGGGTCGCCCCCTGACACCGAATCGGGGTGGGCTTGAGGGTCTTTATTTGAGCCGGTGCCGCCCGAAGTGCCGCCTCCGGAGTTGCTGTCGTCAGAGTTGCCTCCTTGGCCCTTCTCTCCAGACTTTCCAGAGCCTGAACCTGAACCTGAGGATCCATCGCTCTGGCTGCCTCCATTCTTGTCCTGGTCGGCGCTCGGAGACTTTGTGCCGCCAGGCTGGTCATCGGCTCCATCCTTTCCACCAGACTTGGCTCCTCCGGCTACCGCGGCATCATCGCTTGCACCTCCAGTATTTGCACCTGAAGTTTGTCGTCCAGGCTCGAGAACGAGAACAGTGCCGATGTCGTCGCCTTCGGGTGGAATGGTGAGCGTTTGCTGTCCTCCATTTTCGTTGCCATCTCCTCCGACACCGCCAGCAACCTGCCCAGAACCGCCCTCGCCATCGTTATCCGCTCCCTGGTTCCCTCCACTACCGGATTTGCTGCCAGAATATCCCCCCGAGTTGTCGCCTGAGCCATTATTTGATCCGCCATTCGAACCGTCTCCTGATCCATCGCGGGACCCATCTTCAGCAGAGCCATCTGGGCCATCAGAACCCTGAATGTTGCTAACGACTCTGGTGATGGTCGTGTATGAGACAGAACCGTCGCCTGCACCAGTCGGTGGAGACGTCGCGCCAGGAGGTGAGGTGGCATTCGGACCTCCTTGGACTTCGCCGTTGGGTCCCGGTGGCGTTTGAATGATGACAGTGCCAGGTCTGGTGCCTGTCGGGGGAATCGTGATTCGGATCGGAGCAGTTGGCGTAACGTCGCCTGCTGCTGGTTCAATGATGGTGACGTAGCCAGTCGCGTCTTCAGGCTGCAAAGTAATTGTTTGGCCCTCAATATGCGCCAAAGGCGCCAAAGAGGCAACTGCTGGTGTTTGAATGATGACAGTGCCGGGATTTCCATCTGTCGGTTGAATGGTGATACGGATTGGCGTGGTGTCGGTGACTGAGGCATCCGCTGCTTCAATGACTGTGACGTATCCACCCTGTTGGGCAGGCTCAAGGGTGATACCCTCAAGCTTCCCTCTGGTGAGGGTATTTGACGGGACATGAATGACAACTGAGCCACGCGCTGTCCCGCTTGGTGAAAAAGTAATTCGCTCGAATGAAGTTAATGCTGTATTAGAAAATGGTTCTAGAACCGTCACGTAGCCAGTCGTATCGTGAGGTTCTAAAGTGAGTGGCTGAAGAGCTTCAACCCGAGTCGCATCTCTTACTGGGGTCTCGATAATGAGCTGACCTGCGTTGGTGCCAGTAGGTGGAACGATCCGGGTGATGGGTGCCATGATCGGTTCGGGCCCAGTGTGAGGGCGGACAATAATAACATAGGAATCGCCGTCAGACGGTGGAATTATAATATTTTCTGGCGTTGAAGAACCGCCGGGTTTCTGGATGATGACGATACCCGGCTCGTCCCCTTGTGGAGGAACGGTATGTAAAGCTGTGACGGACCCTTTGTAGGACCGTGTAACTGTAATGTACTCTGGGCCATCGTCTGCCAGGACCGGATAGACCGAAACGTACGTGTAACAAACACCTGAATATTCATTGTTAATACTAAGAACTAACCTGTCATCTTGTACACCAAGAAGGCCTCGCGAGATGCCCTCGAGACCAGCGAAGAGGAGTAGGTGCCGCAGCACCGCAAAAGAAGGCCGCATTATTGCCGCGGCAATGCACGCAAAAAGTGCATCAATAAGGAGAGATAGAGAATTAAGCCGCCAAAAAATGAGGGAGCGGGTATAACGCGCATGAGAAAACAGACCGCCGCCATAGAGATATAAGCTCTTTTGTCGATCCTCCCCTTCTTGTCCGCATCATATCCGGACTCAGGGTCCAAAGCGTTCTGCTCTCGAGCACAGAATGCGGAAACAGAGGGCAAGAGGCTACAAAGGCATTATCGCTGGCTTTGGGTTGCTGAGGCGGAAGCCATCATGCCGATGCGGACGCACCCGCTGTGGATCGATGCCGGTTCCTGCATGGAATGAGACAGGCTGAAGCCTAAAGTGCTGCTGCCGGCTTGGATCCCTGTTGGTCTGGACCTTGTGGCTGGAATGTGAGAGCGGGAGCGAGTGCTGCCGTTGACATGACGACTAGGACGCATGGTGTCTTGGATGGACATTAGGAACCAGATATGGACGAGGCTGTGGCGTAGTATGACGGCCAGAGCAAATTATTCAGTGAGGCCGACATATGCAAGGTCGGGCGCGTGCTGCATGGAAGTTGAGGTGTGTCTAACGGACGATGAGGATATCTTGGTGGCGAGGCTTTGACGGAGATGGCGGTCACTTGACGTCTGTTTTGGTCAGAGTTTCCGGGAATAGGCAACAGGTGGGAGTGACGATCATATGGCGGAATCTTTCGCCCAGGTACGGAATCAAGAATCACGGCACGACGCAGCCCAGGCCAGAACACGCGTTGACGTTACACTAGGGGAAATGATCCACCACGGACACCAAAGCTTTAGGTAGGGCTCGTAGCGTGAGCCTATCCCGTCGTCGATCGGTCAAGCAGGTTACTAAAACGGGATAGCATATCGCTAAAGCTGCGATGAAAGGTTATTAGCGTGTTCGGAGAATTCTTAAGGGTCCTGGTGACACATTCCAGATCACGCCTGTCTATCATCAGATCATGGACGTAGACAATCTGGGGTTACACAACGGCATTCCACTCACTCCACTTTCCCTCCCTTAAGATCCATTTGTTTGGCCAGCGTATCAAAAGCTTTGGCGATTAACTGCATTCGTACTCTGGTCCCCGTTTACAGATTATGGCTGATGCAAAAGGTCCAGGCCGTGGTAAGAGCTGTCACCCGGAAATAGAGGACCCTTGATATGGCGTTATTTGAACCAGTTTGCGTGCATTTGTGATGTTTTTGTGACAATATTGAATGAGGTAGAATACAGTTCCTGTCTGGTCCTTGGCAGACTTGCCTTGAAATGGTCAACCTTGCGGCATCTCGTCATCACATCGGCACCGAAAATGGGCCGTTTAACGAACGGATGGGAGGGCTGCCATAGTAGTCCATTTACTGAGTGAATCGTCTGTCATCAAGGAAAAAAGAAGTCTCAGCTCATTGATGGGATTTAGAAGCATGTGTGGTAAAGACCAAAACGGCCAAACACTCCACCATGCACGACTGTCGCTCCAAAAAGAGGACATGATGCTACTTTTCTAAGATTCGGGGACTTCAATGGTCTCCCCCGGCAGGCAAAGACCCTTGGCAGCAACACTTGGCAACAACCGACCGACAACACTTTCGTAAACTCGGATCTCGGATACTTTCCAAATCTGAGACATACCTTTCCCAACTCCAAAAGTTCCCCCTACAGCCACTGAGCGGGTTTAAGCGAAGCGAGATCCTCTGCATCCGGCGCTCCGCCAACTCGCAGGAACATCAGTCTTCACATGAGGGGCAGGGAATTTGTCTCACCTTGTAACCGATGAGCATACAAGTCAATGTATCATCTATTGGTTCTAGAAATCTGGCTCTTCTTACAGTCTGAAGAAAGGTTTCAGCAACATCCGGAGCCGAAAGCGATCCGAGACCGCATTAGTGCTCAATCCAAGACAAACCCACCTCAACCATTCTCAACTGTTTTTAGCTTCCGAGGATCCCGGATCGACACAGTTTATTCCCTTTCTGCCTAAAGGCGGCTACCCCGTCTTGTCTCAGTAGTTTTCTCCTCAACAAGCTCACCTCAAGAAGTCATTGGCAAGGGGTCTCTGACCTCATGATTGCAAATCACTTCGAAATATTACTTCCGACTTGATCCTCAAGTCAGCCAATCAGCCCAGTTTTTTTTACAATTCATTGCTTTGTTGGAGCGGACAGTTGTGATCGTCAGGGCTTGCGTAGGAATGTCTTTCAGCCATTATCGGTTACACAGAGCCTAAATACGCTCCATACTCCGGCAGACTCCTTGACACGAAGTGGTCTCTTACCAAGGACATGAAATTACACGGCTCATGCTGATACTATTCTTATAATATTCTATGTTTTCTCTAATGTCCGTTTTCACGCTTGTCGAATGACAAGGTGGAGCAGGTCATCGAAAGAACCAAGACACGTTGACGTACATGGTATCACGCCAAGACCAGCTTGACATCATCTGCGCTCTCTTACACATGATCGACGCCTCCCCCTTGTGCCTGCATATGTCAGGACAACCGACAAAAGTTGTCTCAGTCGCCCAAAAGGACGTCGTCGCCATCCCCAAGAGCGAAAACGGGAGACATGGTCGGGCATCAGCCACGAGAGACCATTAACCAAACAAGATTTGATAGGCCCAGCCCTTTCGGCTAAAGTTGAACGTTCCGCACGGACAAGCGGGTAGCTAGGCTGCCAAAAAGAAAAGTTGGTCAGGGCACGTAGTTAGAGTTGTATGAGAGACAAGCCATGAGCGCCACAAGCTGAAGCAGATCACGGCGGCCGACTGCAAGATAAAGTTATGCCACCTTTTGCTTAATTCATCGCCTTTGATGTGATCGGGGAAATAACTTCCAAGCCCAAATTCTCCAGACACTCGGGCAGGACGCAAAGCCAGGTCGGTGGAGCGACATGGCTCAGCCATGGACCAACCACGACTGCTCTGGGGGGCAGCTGATACTTTGCAATAACTTTGTAATCCTCCGACGCGTAGGACACGAGACAAGGGAAGCTCGGGAATTGCGAAGTTGTTGAGTGCCGCGTGTTGATAGGCCTGAGACATAACTACAGATCGGGGCCACAAGCCTCGTCTTGCCGTTCGGCACTCTGATATATGACAGGTCTGAAATTGATAACTCGGCAACCTTCCACCCGGGTCAGATACGTACTGCCTTCGTCTATCGCCACTGTTTCAAACCATGGTGGTACAGGGTAGGCAGGGTCAAAAGTAACCCAACTTATTCGAAACCACCACCCGCAAGACATGACTGGCTCTTTTTGTAAACTGATATGATGTCCTAGCTGCTATAAATGTTTGTCTCCTATTTTTTTTCTATTGTGTTGTGAGAGGGGAACATGGCTGGAAAAGAACGAAGCTGGAAAACTGCCCGATTGCTCGGCGGAGCTCAAAACGCAATGAATGGGCATAGCAAATTCGATGATCGTCTCGTCGGGATCTACAAACACTTGCTTACATCTCCACTCAATACGCAGTTGAATCTCTTACAAGCCGGCTACTGTGGGATAAAACGAGTTGAATGTTATAGTTCAATGTTTACCTTCATGTTGCTTCACCGTTATCAGGAAAAATAGGTACCGAGCATTTAACGAATAAGAGTCACGTTTAGTTAACTCTTCGCACACTGCATTAATAAGAATTGCTAATAGCTATGTCAAAGTAATCCGGGGCTCATGCAATAGCAATCGTCAGGTTGTTACACTATGTGAGGGGAAGGTCAAGGACACTGGATAGGCGTCGCCTTTGTTCAACACCACCCTCGTGTTGACGCAAGGTTAAAGATAGAAGAATAACAAAGAGCGTTTAGCATGCTTCTATGCCCATTCTCTACTCTGACAAACAAACTTGTCGCAGCCATAGATTAGCCGCCCTTGCTAGCCTCCACGCCCCTTGCATAGGAGTGGGTTCAAGCCCTCACGGCCCCCGCTGGTATCCATTCCCAAACAGAAAAAAGAGCAAAAAGAAAACCTCAGCTACAGGATTCGAACCTGTGCGTGCGAACACAATGCCTAGATGCTAAGTAATAGCAGGGCATCGCCTTAACCACTCGGCCAAACTGAGTTGTTGGTTAGTTGTTAGCTCGTGAAAATATTTTCGTCTATGATAGACAACTCGCACTTGGATGCCACTGGTCGAATGTAGCCTCTGCTGGTCCATCATAGATCACATCAATCCATGCGAGGCTTCTCAAAATTGCCTTGGCTTGGCTCCAGTCCTGAACCCCCAGCGCCGAAGCGGTTTGTACAAGCGCTGAGCGGAACCAACCCCGATCAAAATCCTCAAATATTGATATGCCAGAAACAATCAGGGCCCAAAACATGAGATTTGCATGCTCTGGCAGCAGGGGATACTGCTGAGCCTGTAGTGCCTGCTCCAGTCTATTGGACAGATATCGCATCCTTCTGCCGACTCCAGGGATCCGGAAGAGAACGCCCTTGACATATGCCAGCATTGCAAGCCTCATAAGCTCAGACATCGACGAAATTTCGTACTCGAGGTCAAGCAGTCGGATGGGGATAGATGTGCTGAATAGTAGGAAGAACTCTGGTGAGACCTTGCCCCCATACTCCCAGGCTTTGTTGGCCATTGCTGAGTAGTGTTTCAAATCAGCCCAAATAGTGACGAGCCGCGGATCTGGTGCTGGCTGAATAAGGTCAAGTTCCTTGTATCTCGTTGCAAACCCTGCATGAGCAATCTGCGGCGACCAGGATATCTCGTCGGGGAAGAGCCGTGGCTTCTGCCCAGTGGACATGGATAGTGCCAGATCAAGCCTGGATCGCGTTAGTCAAATAAAATGGCCAGAATACGTACACATTCACCTTTGCGCTTTATGCTGTACAAGGCTCCCACGTTGAAGAGACTCCATACCCCCTCTCAACTCAAATATCCGGTGTAAACCATTCATATGCTTCTCGACGGTCTCTAAATCTCCAAACATGGACGCAGCCGATGCCAATGTAGTCACAACCGCTATGGTGGCCATTGATATTGCACCGTTCTCGTCATTAAGACTTTGTTGGAGGTAGTGTAGAGTCTTGCCTAGATGGAATTGCGCAATGTCACCAAAGGGCTGTCCGCGCGACAGATCTTGGAAAGCTTGTGAAGCAAAGACGATGGAGTGGATTGTTGCTCGGTGGCGATGAATATCGCCCAAGGCATATACTTGGGTCTCATTCTCGTTGATGAGCTTCATATCCACGCTGTAGGTGCAAGGTTTGACGGTGTTGAAGCCTTTCACGAGTCTCAGAGTGGTCCATACACTGTGGGTCATGCTGAGGTGCGCACCTTGATACATGAGATCTAGCATGTAGGGCTTCATTTCAAATCCATACCGATCTAGGGCAAGCTCGGATGCAATTTTCCGAGGTATAGGCAAGGCAGGCTGTTGGGCATGTGCATCCTCACGTCGACGGAATAGGGCCTCATCTCGCTGAGACCGGGCTCGTGCCCTGGCTTGTCTGTCGGCGCGCGTGTTCCGGCCTCGCATAGCTTGGCTGCGAATGATCCTCCGCGTGCGCGGATCTGGCTTGTCGATCGAGGTGCTCACAATCCATAGCTCTGTTGGTGGTGGGGGTCGTGGTTCTGACGGAGGTCAGCATCACCAATGACCAGAGGTAGAGGCGACTTACGGGGATGCGATGTGGCTACGTTTACAGAATTGAGCATCGCGGCTGAAATTTAAATGCTGCACAATATCGCGATGTGGTTCAAAGGGAGTCTTACTGTTATCCTAAAGGAGACTGATCTGGCTTTCGCGCAGTTGGTGGTTTTATAGCACCGACCAGAGTCGTCAGCCCATGCCCGCGCCAAGCCCGTACTGATGCCCCGATTAGGAGAAGATCGTCTCTGCGACGAGACCATAACTAGGACGGAAAGGGCAATCTGTAAGAGTTTAATTCCAAGGTTCAGATCGTGAAACCCTTGCCAGATATGCAAGGGATTTGAAGGGATTGACAAAATAACTATGCATCTCCGGTGACAAGTTCTAATGATATTGAGATATTATTTTATGCCTTTGAAGATGTCCTATGTCGTGATACTTCGAGGTGAGTCTGATGCGCGGCAGACTAGGCGACTTTGAGAAGTCAGTAGCTCAGCCCATGTCCAGTTGAGAGCGCCTGTGGATATCGCGAATTGTGCTTTATGTCTCGATGAAGCCTATATATACAATACCTTTTTTCTCTCTACCTTGAAGTAAAGCATCGTCCCTGTCCCCATCTAATAACAACCATCGCCCCCTGGCGTTATCTTATATGCCCATCATGTTCGGAAGAAAGACCAGCAGGGCATTTAACGCCGAAAAGGACATCCCATCACTTGATGGAAAGGTGATTCTAGTTACAGGGGGCAATACAGGCCTTGGAAAGCAGGCCGTTCTTGAGTTTGCTCGCCACAAGCCTCGCCAGATCTGGCTCGCCGCCCGCAACATCGAGAAAGCCAAAGCCGCGGTTAATGAGATTACGCAAAAAGTTCCACATGCACCGATAGAAGTGCTCGAGCTAGATCTCGCTAGTTTCGAATCAATCCGGAAGGCAGCACATGTTTTTCTCGCAGAATGCGACCGTCTCGACATTCTTATGCTCAATGCGGGTATCATGGCCGTTCCACCTGGTATCACCAAAGAGGGTTACGAGATCCAGTTTGGCACCAATCACATGGGACATGCACTCTTGACCAAGCTCTTACTTCCTGTGCTGGAAAAGACCATCCAATCAGATGCGCAACCGAACGTCCGGATTGTCTGTCTCGCCTCGCACGGCCATGTGTATCTCAAGAAAGGCGGGTTTAGCTTCGATACATTACGCACAACAGGAGAGTCTATCGGATCCCTCCAATGCTACTACCAGAGTAAGCTAGCCAACATGCTCTGGGTTCGGCAGATGGCAAAACGATATCCCCAGTTCACCATTCCCGCCATCGACCCCGGCCTGGTGCAGACCCAGCTAGCGACAAAGGCAACAGGCATCAGCTGGATCTTGCGGCTCATCATCAAAATAATGTTGTTGACACCTGTTGAAGAGGGTGTAAAGAACCAGCTTTGGGGCTCGGTGTCGAAGGATGTCAAGAGCGGAGTTTATTACGAGCCCATAGGCAAGGAAAACCAGGCTACTGAAGATGGGAAGGATGACAAGTTGGCTGAGGAGATCTGGAACTGGACTGAGAGTGAGCTTGAGCGAGTATTGTCATAGTTGACTGCGTCATCCTTAGGATAGAAGACCACTGGCAAGATATGTAGGCTACTGGCTCCATTTCTAGCACAAACATCTACCCTCTTATTGTTTGGATCAGAACCCGCCGATAGGCCGTTAGCTGTGGAAGACCATTATCCTTGACCTCCAAGATAACATGCAGTAGCTGACCCCGCTCCAGGGGCTTCCATGTCTTGAATTCGACACAAGACACATCGGCTTCTGGAGTTTGTACCTCAACCTTGGATCCTTCTTCGTTCAGACTCTTGATCTCGACCTTGGCAGTCCACTTGTGTGCACTCCAGATGCTGACACTCGGCTCCTCATATTGGAACCATCGGAACGTGAGCTCATTTCCGTCTGGATCATAGGACTGTGACGCATCTAAGATGATTGACTTGCCCGCTTCAACTTCCACCTCCAAGGGCGCGGTACTAAAGTCGTGACCTAGCGCCACAACCGGATGGTGGTTTACCTTGGAGAAGTCATCCGTCATCGACCACTGTATCCGAGCGGCAAAGTCGTTTTGGAACGATTCTCTCCAACGCCAGATGGTTGCTTGGTTGGATTTATATAACCTCCCATCTAAGCCTTGCACTCTATCAGACGCGTCACCGTAGTGATTCACGTAGTCCGAAGGATCTGTCTTTGCATATCTTCCGCCCCAAGATCCAAAGTGCGGAAGTTCTCGCGACCCAAGCCCATTTTGAATTAGGTAAAGGAAGGTTGGTGTGTCGCCTTCAAACACAAACTCGGGGTCTGGGTAGGTACTGCCGAGAGGTCCGATCTGAATGTTTTCTTTCACCCAATCTTTGCTGATGGTCCTGCCGTCTGGTCCGCCTTGGTCAAAATGGTAGTGCGTCTCGCCTGATATGCCAGCCCATGTGGCCAGCCCGTATTGGTTCCAAGCATGAATCGATGATATATAGAACAAATCGGGGAAGTTGGTTCGTATCCAGGCAGAGGTGTCGTCTTGGTCCGAGATAGCGTATACTCTAATCCTAGATCGCAACGTGGCGGCTGTCGTAGCATCGTTTTCCTGTCGAAGTTTGTACAGAACTTGGGCTAACACATTTGTACCTCCCCAGCACAAGACCCATAGCGGCTCGTTAGCATCTTTGGATGCTTCGACTCGTTGTTTGAGAAGTTTGCCTCCTTCACTGAGAGGGATATCATCGCCCACGGCTGCCATGCCATACACCTGGAAGCAACTTGTTAGCCATGTCCATTAATACAAAAGAAACACTGACTTACCGGGGCACCTGGGCGAATCAAGTTTCTGATATCATCTGCCGGCGGATATTGATGCTGTGGATGGACATGCGCATTCAGATTGGCGACCGCAGCTGCGTAGCCATCCACAATTCTGTGCATATCCTCTGGACATGTCCTATCCTGAAGCCATATTGAGGTAGTTGGAACCAAACCTTCGGTGATGAATTGGTTTGCATAAGTCAGATACCGAACAAGCGACTCTGCGTCATCTGGCTCATTGGAAATGTCCGAGAGGATAAACACCCGGGGTTTGTTGGCGAATTGCTGTACCCTGGCAGCCGAATTGGACTCAGAAGCCATGTTGAATGATGCTAGGTATGGAACATGAATGACTAGGTAAACGAATCTCTTATTACCGGTAGGGCGCAAGGCGTTTTGGAGATAAATTCCCGTTGAGTGCTTCAGATTGCCCGATTTGGACGCTGCGGAGACTCCGCCGTTGAGCGGGAATCCACCGGCCATTTCGCTTGTCCATAACAGGGAAGCAGTGCCGTACACTACCAGGTTTAGTTACATAGCAAAATACGTAGAGAAACCGTTGTTATGGCATGACTCGAGCAATGCTCCA
This sequence comes from Fusarium sp. JS1030, assembly GCA_000966855.1. NCBI lineage: Eukaryota > Fungi > Ascomycota > Sordariomycetes > Hypocreales > Nectriaceae > Fusarium > Fusarium sp. JS1030. Next base: position 441,076 of record JWIW01000009.1, on the reverse strand, counting down.
CTGTCTACGCCGAAAGTCGGTGAAAGACGGCCTTGACCACGGTACCTTGCATTGACGAGTTGACCCCGGACTGGGGTTTCCGATACGAGAATTGAGTGATATGATAACTTTATTTAACAGTTAAACTAAGAAAGGTTCTTCCCATACGTAGAGCTATGGAGGCTCAAAGCTACATATCCACCATCGAACACAGGGCATTGATGCCCAACCCTCATCTTCTGAAATGCTATCTAATCTTCCTGTCCAAGCTTCTCATCTGTAGCCACCTGAGCCTCAGGCTTGTAGCTCTTAAACTTGCGCGCCGGAACCTTCTTGATAAACATCTCATCCAGCTCCTCATACGTGCGGCCCGCCGTTTCAGGAAGCTCAAACCACAGATAGATCAGACACAACACACTGCATCCACCAAAGATGAAAGCAACCTTGGCACCGAGATTGGCCTTGTCCGGATTAAAAAGATAAGGAAGCACAAAGCTCCACATCATGTTGAGACCGTTGACCACGGCCAGTCCGATGCCGACAGTCTTGGCTCTGAGTCGCGAAGTCGATACTTCAGCCAAGACAGTGAACGCAACAGCGCCGATCGAGACATTGTACATCCAACAGTACAACAGAATAAAGGAGACAGTCGCCTCGATAGCCTTGGGGTTGGTTGTTGCGGTGGCGCAGCCACCCATGGCCAGCAAGATGACAGTCAACGACAACAGTCCGTAAAAGGTCAGATTACGTCGACCGACGTGGTCAACGCAGTACCACGACATCATGCTACCGATCATGGAGACGACTTGTTGGACGATCTGAAGAGTGAAGCTCTTGTCGGCGCCGTAGCCCGCAAGCTGCATGTAGTAGGTAGCGTAGCTCGACGCGAACGTGATACCAGAGAAGGCCTGCATGCACTTGGGTGCAATACTGATGCAAGTACGGCGCAAGTTGGTTGTACGGAAGCATTCGAGATATGTGACTCCTTCAGTTTCGGCTCGGACTTTCTCGAGGGTCTGCTTAATGAGCGAAAGTCTCTTGTAACCGTCTTCGCCGCGGTAGCCCAACGACTCAAGGCTCTTGAGGGCGGCGTTTTCGCGGTCCTTGGACATGAGCCACCAAGGAGACTCGGGCATAAAGAAGATAAATGGTGTGACGACGGCAGCAAATCCGAACTGGGCGCAAAAGACGGAGCGGTATGCCCAGCGGCTGGGAAGAGTGCCGGTGTACTTGACGATCAGGGCTGAGACGAGGGGTCCCAGCGTGTAGGAAAAGCCGACCAAGCAGGTAGCAACACCTCGGAAGGCCAACGGAGCAATCTGCAAGAGGTGAGTAAGGACATTTGGAAGTAGACGAATCGTAGACAAACCTCTCCGAGATAGCTCACACAGACGGTAGCGATACAGCCAGTCGCGAATCCGTTGAGGAACTTGCCACCAAAGAAGAGCTCATTTGTAGTCGCAACAAACTCCATCGTGATAGCAGCATAGCTCACAACGAGCGCCACGTGCAAGATGGGTTTTCTTCCAAACCTGTCGGCAAGATAACCTCCACCAAGACAACCAAAGATGGCGCTGGTACATGTTAGATGAATCACCGCAACGATGACAATTGGGCAGACTCACGAAGCCATTGGGGCACCACTAAAGGCCGATTGCCACTTCGCGTGCAACACATACTGCCCATTGTGGAAATATCCGAAGTCCTCTCTGAAGCGCGGGATTCCGAGAATGTTGCCAGAGGCCTGGTTCTCGAAACTGACCAGCAACACGTACCAAACCGCGAACAGAATCCAGGCGCAGGCCTTGGGATACCGCTTCAGCGACTCCAACTTGCTCATTTCATGCTCCTGCTGGTTTCCAAGGCGAGCGAGATGGTCATCGACCACCGCCGTCGCCTCGACATGATCGTCGGCCGGTTGTTCCTTTGTGGTGGTCATATTGTCCAAACCAGAGCTATGGACAGCTAAACAAGGAGAAAGCAGATGAGATTGGATAAAGACTCAACTCTCGTGGATCTCGCTGCGTCTTTAAATAGGTTGCACCCTCACAACGTTATTCCCTGTACCCTAGCTTAAAACCGACGGCTGGGGAACCGTGGGGGCCCCGAGGAGCCCCGCAAAGAGAGTTTTTTAAGTTGAAGCCTGGGTCGGACGCTCTCACAAGGGTTAAAACTGCCTATTTGGGTCGTATCATGGGTTCGGCAACCTCTTCCGTGCCCGGGGTGTTATGGATACGTCCAGTCATGAATTTCAACACACTGGAGGCTATTTCCACTTTTAACGCAAGAATTCCGCTGAGGCTCCGCGAGCACGGTAAAGCAGAGGTCCACTCATGGGCATCACAGGACATCGGAAGAACTTGCTGTGCCTTAGGAGAAAGTCGCCATGTTTTGTCCAAAATCTTTCTGAATTAACTATGCAGGGATATATCAGATCAGTCATGGATATCGTGACCAGCCCCCACCGGGTATGATTGACCATATGATCATGAGACACTTCTCTTCCATAAACCAAAGCTCCCATAAGCAACACCACCAACGACAGAGAAGATACCGAGCCACACAGAAAATGCCTTCAGAACTACCTTCTTAGCATATTCATCCGCAGCTTTAGCGTCGTTCGCCCTGGGGAAAGGCTCATCAGGCACTGGAACTCCTAAGAACTTGCACAATGGTTCCCAACCTTCGCTCAATTCCATCTCTAACAACTGTTCCGGTGGGACACAGGAGCGGACTTTGTCGTGGTGCGCTTCTAGAATATCTGCAATCCACAATATTAGTCACTGTGTAAAAAGGTGTCTTGAGCGAGATGTTTTGCTTACGAGGACCGCCTCTCTTGATCAGCTCCACCGGACTAGCCGTCTTCTCAGTCAAACCAGCTAGCTTCAATGTCGAGCGACTATACTCGTTTGCAAACGTCGGTAGGTATCGCCAGCCAGGAATTGGTGCTGTCACGACGCTGAGCCACCACGGTGTCGTATGTCCAGTGACTGCAGCAATGCTATCCCACCACTTTTGAGGATCGCGGCGGACTAGTATGACCTTTGCATCGGGATACAGCTCCATCATCTCGGGTATAAAGTCAGACGGTGGTAGATCAGCTGTTGCCACGAATCCGGCTGTCGCCTTCCGAACATACTTGAGGGTCAACTCTTTATCTCCTGCGTTTCGAGCTTTGTATGCTTGGATCCAGGTGCCACAATACTCTGTGATAATCGTCAGTCCCATCGCAATCAAGTTCCCTGAGCGGCTTGGAGCCCGTAGAGTAGTTAGGGTCACGTACCGTCGTCTCTGGTAAGGATCTGAGTACCACCGTGGAGGACCGGGCCATCGACCAAACGAGCGAGTGCCAAAGCCATAGAAACTGTTCCCGTGCGCGAATAGCCAGCGGAGATGACTTTGACCTCCCGTGAAGGGTCAGTGGGGACCGATTCGACTCCACCCATGATGCCGTGTGTTGAGCTTGTAATTCCAGAGAACCGCACACCAGACCACTAATACGCAACGGCTTGAACGGAGGCTCTCCAAAGATATTCACTCGTAACTTCAAATATTCGGCAAAGGGGGCAAGATATTAAATTTGTTACGGAGGGTCGTCTTATGTCACGTGTTAGGCATGCTAAAGTTCCATATGATCATCTTATCTCCTCCCAAAAAGGAATCGCGTTTAGTAGGATCACCAGGGTACAACGTTATGACGTTCAAGAACAAGCGAGACATATAAGACTCCTCACTCATAGCTGTACCTCTGCGTCGGCGCTCTGATGACATTCGTTGTTATTGATGGTTAGACAAGAGTTTTCAAGAGAATAGAATCAGGAATTGGTTCAGCTAAGACTAATACAATCCCAATCTGCTAAGTGCATACCTATCGACGATGCATGTTATCTAGCTTGCATATTAATGAAAAACACAGTTTATTTTACCCTTTAGGGTATATAGCAGGCTGTTATATTTAACAGATATAGTAGGCAGTCGTGTTCAATCATAGGTCATGTAAGAGCAGGGGTTACGCGCCGGATTATCGACATCATCTGACATGTCTAACTTATACCCTCCGACATGTCTATACCTAATACAGAAGGTAGGCCCAAAGTCTTAGCCACTATACCAAGAGGTACTACCCTACCTATGGGGTGAAATAAAACACGAGACTAGGAATCTTACCTAAACTCTTCTAAGAATGCAGAAATTCTTAGAAAACGGAAGACTATACTTAGTAAAGCCTAAGATTATTTTATGATATTAATTTACTTATATTACCTCTGCTTTTAGAAGTCTTTTACCTAATTAATGAAGCTTATGACGGTAATAGTAGGTGGGCTGGTCTCGTGTATTTTTTCCCCTTGTTGCCTGCCTCGGGTTACCAAGACATAGGGTGCTAGGCTCTATAAGGTATAGCACGTATCAATACCCTCCGACATGTCTATACCCTCCGACAGATCGCGCTGGCGTCATTCGGATCGTTGCTCTGGCACCACTTCAAGGACACCACAATTCAGTCACATGAGTGAACATGGGAATACCTCCGGTCACCCTGGATGACGCATCTCTCTCTCGGCCGGCTTATAAGCATGGCACGCGCCCTGGCTACGCTTGAAAGCTGATCCAGTGGCCAACCACACTCGACATTCCCAAAGCACTTTTAACACTGTCCCGATCACTCTTTTGCGTCGATAATTTATGTCTACCACCATTTAACTGTCGGCACATCAAATACCATCGCCAGCATGGCTGAAACCCTGAGGACCTTGTTCCCCCCCAAGCCAACGTTCACGGAAGAAAACGTGCTTGACCAGTCCGGAAAGGTACGTCCGTCTATGTTTGCGTCATGAGCAGGGCCAAACTTGCTATCTAGGTGTTCCTTGTGACTGGTAGTTCCGGGGGTCTCGGCAAGGAGCTTGTCAAAATGCTCTACTCAAAGAATGCCAAAGTCTATGTTGCTGCCCGCTCAGAGTCCAAGGCACTTGCAGCAATCGATGAAGCCCAACGCCATTCCCCACAGTCAACTGGCTCACTCGCCTATCTTCACCTCGATCTCGACGACTTGACCACAGTCAGGAAATCTGCCGACCTATTTCTTTCCAAGGAAAGCCGTTTGCATGTTCTCTGGAATAACGCTGGTGTCATGGTCCCCCCTCAAGGCTCTAGGACGACTCAAGGTTACGAACTACAGCTGGGAACCAACAACGTGGCCCCCATGCTCTTCACTCGCCTCCTCTACCCGGCGCTGGCTGAGGCTGCGAAGACATCGCCAGAGAATTCCGTCCGCGTTGTGTGGGTCTCCTCATCTGCCATGAGGCTTGCGCCTAAACCGGCAATCGATTTCTCCAACATGGACTACCAGCGAGATGAGGGTCCATGGGTAAAATACCGTAGAAGCAAAGCGGCAAATGTCATTCAAGCATACGAGTTCGCCAGACGAAGCCGAGAGTCCAAGGACGGGATCATCCACATGGTAAGTGGCACGATCCCATAGTTCGGAGCTGCGGCTAATTGACCGTTCAAGTCACTCGACCCTGGCAACCTGAACACTGACCTGCAGCGCTCGATGCCGAGGTTCCAGGAAAAACTTGTTGTGGGTTCATTTCTGATGCACCCGCCACTTCTTGGCTGACATCCTTTATAGAGGCTCATCTCGTATGAACCTCGCTTCGGTGCTTACACTGAATTGTTTGCCGGTTTGCATCCAGAAATTAAGGAGGAGAACAATGGAGGCTGGGGTAGGCTTTTCTTCCCCCCCCCTCTCCCCCGTGTCGTCGGTTCATTCAGCTGACAAGAACTCCAACATGAAGTTGCCTCATTTGGCCGTTTAGTTGACTATCCTCGCAAGGACCTCCTTGATGAGAAGCTGGGTCGAGACTTTTGGGACTGGACGGAGAAGGAATTGAAACCGTATCTGTAACAAATACGAAGAGTGGTGTCTTGAGTTCAATAGCCGGGAACCTAGAGAGTTGACCTAGTGGTCCTCATGCTACAGTTGACTCGGGCTGGGCCGATGACACGAATGGAAGTTACGCTGGTCACAATGATCTTGATCAGCTACGACGTTCAGATCAAAACTTCTGACACAAGCTGGTGGATTGATAGCGATCTGTGGAGTGGGAGGGGTCTGCTATTCAGTAGGACAAGATTACAATTACTGCTTGAATCATGTGATCGGTATCAAGTTCATGTTCGGCGTTATCGAAAGCACAAGACATGCAGCTTCAGGGCAGCGTTCGTTTAACTTAACCCTTAATCTCTTTATCGTCCTCATGTATGTTGCGTAAAATTCGAATGCCAGAGCAAAAGACAAGCCCCAAGTTTCCATCCAGCAACAACCCAGTTTTACCATCATTCTAATTTCTAATTAGCGCGTAATATAGTTGAACTAATCCGAAGAAGTCTCTGGACCCTGACGCCTCCATTTCCCATTTTGTCGAGGTTTTTTTCCCTTCTTCGTAGGGCAGTGATGGTCCTCGTGTGCTTGAACGTTTGATTTGCTGGGATCTGCACGACCACAACCGTATTTGCACTTGTACAACTTCCGTTGGTAATTAGGCACATCCTCAGGGTGGTAGTTCTTCATGTGTTTCTGAAGATTACTGGCCTGACCACTCTTGCCCTTCTGGCCAAGTTTGAACGGTTGGTTGCACCTTGGACAAAGAAGAGTGCCGTCTTCCAGGCGAATTCCAGGGATCAGCGCCGGGCTATTTGATTGCGAGATCAAAGTTGACATAGCCGGGGCGGGTAGAGAAGCGTTGTTATCTGGTGACGTTTGCAACGAGGAATTTGTTGGTGCATCGGGCATCGAAATGTCGTCCGTACTAGCATATACTGTTAGTCCACAGTAGTTTGAAGATCATTTCTCATTCATGTTAGATTTTACCCAAGGTGCTGATTCATGGCGTGGACGCTTCCATCTGGGAGCCATGAGTGGAGTGTATGCTGCGAATGAGCACCACCGCCTGCTTCGTCAACTGAGCCTTGGCCCAGGCTAGAAGACTCTTTGGGACCGAGGGTGAAGGACAGTCCGAGGTACATCGCCAGAATGAAGAAGTTTCTGATCAGGATCTGATTTGAAGCCCAGCCTACAGCAGTAGCAGAATCCAAGCTGTGTAGGGATGGCATCTTCCAACCGCTCCGCGATGCTTAACACTATTAGTCCGGAAAAAAAGATAGGGCTACATAAGTGAGGGTACTTACAACACAGAAAGATGAGAACCGCACCGAATATTGCTCCGGCCATCAAAATAGTGACACGTTCGAGCGCTCTTAGACGCTGTTCAGGATCCGGTGGCCTTGGGTCTTCTATAGGAGGCATGTCGTGAGCTCTCGGATCGTCTGACACACTATATCCAACCGGGGTCGCACTGTTGTCCGGCTGAAGTGCAGGCTGGGACGTGGAGGAGTAACGTTCACGTAGAGATTGCAGTCGATGGGTGCCAGAAGAACCCATGTAACCGCTTTCGAATAATCCAGACTTGGTCACAAGGTTGTTGACCAGGTCTTGCAGGAATGACAGTGCCTCCACATCAGGCAAGCTGTCTGCATCTGCCCCCATGGCCTGCGGGGTAAGGCTCCAGAGACAAGACGCTATTTCAAAGAAGAGAGGTATTTCCTCAGGTTTGACCAACTCAGTCCAACGATGAAGGTCATTCACAAATCTATATATGATTAGCCCAAGGCGCTTACCAACGTCAGGATTAATACCACAAGCACTTACTCCTGCTCGGAACACACCAACTCTGAAGGCGGAACAGCTGAACGCATTGCATCCGCAACTAGAATGCTGCTGATAATATCAGAGAGATCGTGGGTCAAAGACCCATCGATAATGTCTCGAATTGTCCGTGTCCCCTTCTTCCATGTGAGCGAAGATGTACCAAGGCGCTCTGAAAGTTCTGCGAGTCCGACCGAGGCAGAATGGCTGTTTCGCCCTTCCAGTAGCTTTTGTCGTGACTTTGCGACCTTTGCTAGTAGCCGACGTCCAAACTTTTGGCGTTCTCGTGCCCGTATAGCAGTAAATACTGGGCATTTTCCCGCGTCTTTGGTTTCTTTGAAATGGCTGGGTAGAGAGTGTATGTGTTGCATTAATTCGAACTGTTTGAGTTCATGAATCCAGTCTGGTTTAGAAAGATAACGGGATTCAAAGTGCTGCTTTGAATTCTTGAGTTGTTCGGCTTCAGTAAGCGGCGAGCAGCCGGCTAAGACCGAATTCCCACCCAGACACGAACACCATGCCCGATTAGCTGGTGGCAACACAATGAGTTTCCGAGAAGATTCAAAGATGCACTTGCGTAGGGGTTCAACCATCGCGATATAGCCGCAACTTACTGCCTGATAGAAGAGTGAATCACACTCGGGCTGGCTCGGCTCAGGAAGCATTTGGTAGGCAAACATCTCATCTACACTGGCCTGATCGATGGTGGACAGTTTAGAATAGGTATTCCAGAAGTCGGCTGCGACGAAATCTGCACCAACACCCCATAAATACCTGATAACCTCCACACGTAGATGCTTAATGGCTCGACATAAGGGCGACCTATTGTGATTACCGTCGACGTTGGCACCTCTCTCAACCAGATACTTCACAATGTCGAGGTGGCCACCTGAGGCAGCACCAGTGAGGGGTGTCACACTAAGGCGGTGTTTGCCTCCCTCTATATTTGCCCCGTGGTCTAGGAGGATCTTGACTGCCTCCAAGTTTCCGGCTTTGGCAGCACATTTCAAGGGCTCCGCCAAGCGATCTTCTATCTCATCTGCTAAGACATTGTCTCCATCAACGTCACAGCCGTGATCGATGAGAATCTGGAACACGGACGGATCGTAGAACTCTGCTGCAACGCATAACGTCTTAGCATCAATCATTCTGCGGTCCCTGGCAAGCGCAGATGCCACAGCTTTGGAGTCGTATTTTTTGATAGCTTGTCGCAATTCACATTGTAGGGTAACCGCAATGAGATTTCCGTGCAGTAGGTCGGTGAAGTTCAGCTCATCAACCTCATCGATGAGGTCATCCAGCCGATCAAGGTCTTTCGACATGGAGCGGCGCTCATTCTGAATGTCATGAAAATGAAGCTCAGTGAGAATATTCTGCTCAAGAAGATTCTCAAAGCCAAAGATGCCGAATATGGAGCCTTCTTGAAGGAAATCGCACATGAAAAGCTCAAGAGCGCCGAAGTACTGGTTTCGTCGCTTGTCCGCACAGAATTTGTTCTTTAATTCTGGATAGTAGGGAAGCAGTATGTCCATGGTGGTCGAGGCATACCATCCTCCATCATCATCCTTCAACGGCGTGATGGTTCTCAGCCATTGTTCAAGCCGAAAGTCGTATATCTGGATACTGAGTGATGTCCCAGCTTTATGAACACCAAAACAGACATTGTAGTGTGTGTTGGGAGTTCCCTTGGTGAAGCGGCCTTCACCACATGAGTACGCCTCGAGCGTGGCACTGGTAATTTTTCAGCGTATGTCAATCAAGAAGAATCAAAGGATCTTACTCTTCAAACTCTTCAGTGAAACAGAAGGCCACACGCGAAGATACTATGCCGTGGAGGTGCCATGCTTCCATAGTCATATCCATAGCCCTTGAGTTGGCGGGGTTGCGCCTCAAGTCTGGATGGCTTGCAGTGGGCAGATTGGGAAATAGGATTTGATGAGAAGGAAGTCAGGAATAGAGGGGGATAAAAGTAAACAGAGAGTGGTGATGTGTCGCCGTCGTGGAGATGGAAGAAGCTGAAGTTTATGGCAAGGACGACGGAACGAGTAAAACGATCTTAGCACTGAAATAGGGCCTGCCCAAAGAAGTTTTAGGAGCTACGTGTCTGTCATTCTCCATAGGTGGTCCGGCCGCTTCCTAAAATCAACAATTCGTGTTACCAAAGCTTCTCACCACCCTGGTCAACAGCCAACCAATTTGCTCATTTCAAGCCACCCATGTAGAACACGTCACAAAGGCCTCACAGAGGTGACTTGTCGCTGATCGGCCGCTTTATCTTAAGCTCCTGGCCGATCAGCAGTTACTGTAGCTTCCTAAGTCACTTGTAGCCAATGCGCCCCACAATCTGTCAGGAGCCAACCTACTTAATTAATGAGAGATTTTGTTAGGAGTCGCACACATTGGTGAGCTTACATCATGAACTCACAAATACAAACAGTTAATAAAAATAAGCTCAATTTCTATCAGACCAGTTTCTAATAGCCGTATGACTCTAAGGTTCCTAGACCTATTGCGTTCCTAATATTTGTCATGTCTTACCGCATGTCCTTGCTTTCGCGAATATCTTCCTAACTCTAAAGCCACCTAAAGCCACCTTCCTGTATCTCGATGGCCTCAAGCTTCCAAACGCTAGTGCCTTTCTAATCTTTATAACAGCCAACCAATTTGCTCATTTTAAGCCACTCGCTGTTCATTTATTCGTGATCTGATTAGGTAAACCCTCCCAAACACGAGCGCAAACCGACAACCTGTACTTGAGATTGAAGAGGATCAGTATGGTTGCAAGGTTAAAGTTAACGGCAAGGATGTGAGGAAGAAGGCAGCCTTTTTATCCCCTGTTGATGAAAGGATGAGTGGCCTCTTTATATATATATAAATATCATCTTATATTACATAATTGTGAGGTTCGGTATCATAGAGCCTTCGGTCTACCGGTATTGAAAAACTATTATTATATAACACTGTGTTCTTTAGTAGAGCTACTGACGTCTCTGTCTGCGGCAATAAAAGTTAACCTAGAAGTAAAAACCGACAACCTGAACCTATCACCTATCCATACCGATCCCCCCTTGACCCCCTATAAACCCACGATATTCCACACACCCTAGACCAATTAGGCAATCGACGTCCACCACTCACACCTGGTCTGGTTGACATTATTCGGCACCGAAGGCACGGCCCCCGCAGCCGTGATATTGACAAGCAGACCCTCGTCACCGAAGATGGGGAACTCGTTCCCGCCCTCCAGAACCGGCACACCCTTCACGACGAAGCTGGCGATGGCGAGTTGGAGAGCCTTCTGCGATGGGCGCATGGCGGTGGCGGGGGTGCCGAAGGTGTAGGAGAGGTCCTGGATGTGGAAACCGGGGGAGACACCGAATTCGTCTAGAAGGTGTGTTAGTGATGCTCTGTGAGATGCTGGTGTTTCGTGCCGGGTGGTTGACTTACAAGCGTAGCTTTTGTCCTTGGTAGCCTGACTGATGGCGTTGAAGGCACAGTCAATGGCCGACTCACCCCACACTGCCATCTGCCTGGTATTCATGTCGACATATCCCAACGACCCATCATACACAGGTGGATACACCTTCTCGGCCAACTCGCCCCTCTGCTCCCCATCCAGCCCCGGGAGCGACCTCTTCAACCACTCGTCAAAGTCCCCATCCGTCTTCACACTCGGATCGAAGAAGAAGCCGCCCTCAAAGATGTTGTGCGCGGCCATGACTTTCACCGACTTGTCGAACTTGCCTTGTTGCAGGGACTTGATGACGGGACCGAATGAGGTGTCGGAGTCGACAATGGGGGCGTGAACATAGTTTGTGTGGGGGAAGACGGCGACCTGGGCGGCGTTGGCGGCGATGACGGCGGCCGAGGACATGGACCTGGCGACGTCTAGGTTATCAGCTTTGAGGATGGAGAGGAACTCGTCGTAGACCTCATCTGGGTCGCCGGTCGCCACGGGTACATCAGCCGGACTCTGCGAAATAGCCTGCTGAAACAACTTGTTGGCCGGCTCACACGTCCCCCCGCGCCGCTCCCTATCCGCACCAGCAGCGATCAAGTGATGAAGAACGCAGCTCCCGCCCCCAGACTCTCCCATAATCGTGACGTGCTCCTTGGACCCGCCAAACAGGTGAATGTTGTCCTGGACCCACTGGAGGGCGAAGCGCTGGTCGAGGAGGGCTGCGTTGGCGTCGCCGTCGGCAAGCACCTCGGCGCTGTTGAGCCAGCCGAAGGCGCCGAGGCGGTAGTTGAGGGTGACGAAGACGAAGTCCTGGTTGAAGGTGGATCGGGCCTGGGCGAGGATGCCCGAGGGTTCGAAGAGGGTAGGGCCGGAGCCGTCTTTGGAGCCGAAGACGCCGCCACCGCCGTGGATCTGTTCAAGTCAGTCCATCGCATATAATAAAAAGATACAGGGGCTGGAAAATAGAGGGGGGATTGAACTCACGAATACAAGCACCGGCACACCTTGGTGTCGAGTCCCTGCCGCCTCGAGCACCTTCTTCGGAACATGTACATCCAGCAACAAACAATCCTCCGTCGCATTCGCATTAATATCCCCCGGCGGCACCATCCCGTTCTCGATATCCTCCACCCAGCCCTCCAAGGTGAAGGGCACCGTCGGGTTCGAGTACTTGCCGATGGCCATCAGCGTCTTGGCCTGCCATTGAGGCCGACCTTGCGGGCATATGCGCGTCCCGGCGCCGGTCTGGACGGCGGTGCGGTTCTTGAGGGGGGGTTGGGGGGCGCGGAAGCGGAGATCGCCGGTGGGGGACCGACCGTAGCGGACGTTTTGGAATTTGTAGAGGTCCGTGTCGGGGTTGTGCCAGAGGGCGCGGTGGAGTTCCTTGAAGCATTTCCTCTCAGTTTTCCGATCAAGAAGAGGAAAGGGGAAGAAAGCAATCAGATAGTACTTACATAGCCTAGATCAACGACGGGGAGACAGGACGAGTTTTCGTTAGAGGTTGGGGCCGCGATGACTTGCTGGGTCAACGCAGCGGCCAACGGTAGCAAGTAGTTGGATACACGCATGATGAATATCAAGAAATCGGATAAGTAGGAGAGATTGAAACGATTCCAACTAAGAAAATGAGGATAGAGGACGTCGGTGATGTCTTCCGAGATCTACTGATGGTCTCCCCACGAGCTCTTATATACTTGTGAGAGTTATGTCATTTCCCTCTCGCTTGGGGCTTGGACCTTTTTCCATTGAAGCGTCTCTGCGGCGTCCATAGCTCTCTGATTAGGTAGCGTGTTGTTGTGTTGTAGTTAGGCTCCTCCATGCCCCCATGCAAGTAAGCGGCATTCCCACGTGGGCAGGGGTCAAGGGGAGGGACTACAAGCGGATAATGTTTCTGCGCCTCTTCCAGAATAGCGGGTTATGACGAACGAACGAACATTGAGGAGACTTCGCGGTATAATCCATCCCTCCGAAGATAAGGTTAATCCTATACAGTTGTGCCGGGGGGTGTTGGACCGCCCGCCGCTTTACCCAAAGCAGTACTGTATTACCAAATTCAGCAAATGCAAGCCGGGATGAGGCTCCATTGTTCGGAACGAGACGAATACGAGTCCACTTTTATACCGAATAACCCGACTTGCTTGGGATTGTTCCTCCGCCGCTCCGGGGCGGTTTTCACTCCTACGCCGCTGGAGAGGCTGAATCGAGCGCTTCAAAGGTGCAAATCGGGTATGATCTTTAAGCAATGCACGTAAGCGGTGATCCTTCACGCGCTTAGCGTAGCTCAGCGACACAACGATACCGATTAGATATAGCGTCTCATACGCAGACATGTTATGCGCGTGTTACAATGTATCAAGCCTGATTCAGGAAACAGGTGGTTGTTCACACTCGGAGGTTGTGCAGCATCAACCGTCAGCCCATTTTAAGTAGATCGCGCCAAGTCTCGCGTCACCATGTGCTTACAGCCTAATTCAGTGTTGATCGATTTCCTAGGGATATAAGAATCAAAGCTCCTGCCGTTCACTGAAACAGTAACAACAGCATCTTCTAGATCTCAATCGTCCGGGAAAGTATGGACCGCCAAGTGTCTGCTTCGAGAGATTGGGGTCCTTTTACGCGGGTGTCGAATATCATCACCTAGATTTAGTCACGTATAGTGAAGTATCTGATGAAAGGGTCTAGGGGGAAAGAGAGAAAAGCGTTGGCAAGGTCTGGAGCGCGTCATGCTGTCTAAAAGAAGTTGTTGTTGCTTGCCTTGGTCCTTGGGTTCAGTTGCATGGACTGGTTTCCACACCTTCTGTCTTCTGTCTTCTGTCTTCTCACCCCAACAATGATCTTCAAGGAGATATTTAGAACCACCTTCAGCAGAAGCCTTGGCAGTTGTTCAACATCCATGGCCAGAAACTGCAAATCTTTTCGGTCGAATAATCAGCATGATCACTGTTAGTCTTGCTGACTTATTCGTCCCATACTCCACTGGGGCCTTTCCTGCCATCGCGTATTTGAAAGAGCTTTCTGCGCTTTTCAATCAGCTCCATACTGCTTGCGTGTACTTGTATGAGCTCCATGTCACATAAAAGTGCGACCTTTTTGACAAAAGTTTTCCTTACGATGTTAGCACCTCTCCTTATGCACACTACCCACTTTCCCGAGCAATTATAAAAAAGTCCAGCATCCACTCGAATCCTCCAACTAAGATGCTACTCAATGGGCCAAGGGTCCAGCTAAAGGTATTATCTCTAACTTAGCATGAGACGGACCGAAGTTTAGACGAATTCTTTGACTGTGCTTTATTTACCAAATAAGTATTTTAAACTCTTCTTATTTTCCTAATGTTGATCGTTAATTTTGAATCTATTTTATTTTAAAATCTAAAAAATATCTCTCTATCAAACTATGTATGAATTGTCACCGCAGCTAAAACATCCTCGAATCTTATCGGAAGTAGCAAAAATATGTAAAAGTTCAGTAATAGAAGACCAAGTTCCACCACCATTTAACAGGAAAGCGAAAGCAAAAAAGCCAATATTAGCAGTAAACAGCATGATGTTCCTCCAGTTCTCAAAGTAGCGTCCCTTATAGAGGTGCAGCCAGAGGAAACCGCTAATACCATATGTAAACCAAGCGTAAGTAGTAGCCGAACTAACGGCAACAATAGAGTCAAAAACAGGAATAGTGTTAGAGAGAATAAAGACAATGATCCAGAAGGCAGTATTACTGCCGATCCAGATACCCCATGACTTAGGGGTATTTGAAGTAACTTCCTTAAGAGCATTGATCTTGCGCATGATAAAAATATAGACATACTTGGTACCGATATGGCCGCAAGCAAGACCGTCAGTTAAGATAGCGGGGAGGACGAGTCCGTAGGCTACCTTAGCAGCAATAACAGGGGCGGAGCTAAGAGCAGGGGAGGCGGTAAACTCGGCAGCGAGGCAGTAGACAGCGATGGCGATGAATGCATAGAAAATAACAGATGCAGCCATCAACCATCGAAGAGAGTAAATAAAGTCCTTCTCAGGGTTCTTCATCTCAGCCATATAGGTAACAAAGGCGTAGTTACCAGCTAAGGCAAAGAGGATCTTGAGAACGCAGTTGAAGACCTCGCGGAGGGTAGGAGTTCCAAAAAGCTCAATCTCGGGTTTCCAGCCTTCTGGGGCTCCGGGAGGGTTGCTTATACCGAGGCCGATCATGGTAGCAAGAGCCGCGGCAAGGATACTAAGGATACAGGGGAGGCCAGACTGAGCTAAGAACTTAGCAGTCCGGGGAATGCAGAGCATAAAGCAAAGAATGCAGGCAATAGCGATATAGCCAACGGTACAGACAGCATTCTCGCTAATGGCATTGAAACCAATAGAGATAGTAACAACTGCAGAGGAAGCAGTCATGATAAGTTGTAATAATAGGCCAATGCCAGTGACGATCTCTGCGGGGCGGCCTCCCACGATTTTCATCATTTCAGCGATATTGGTGACTTTGGGATGGGCCAAGTAGTACCAGAAAATCTCAACACCACTAAAGTAAGTGATGGCGGCTCCGCCGATGAGAGTGATAAGACCGGGAATAAGACCAAGAGTCTTGAAAACTGAAGGGAGAGCAAGTGCTCCGAGACCAAACTGGTTGGTGAGGAGGGCAAAGACGGTATCGAAGCGGCCCATAGTACGGAAGTTCGCTCCACCCTCACCCCCAAAGACGTCTACTTCTGCGTCATCGGGGTAGGCAGGCTTGTTGTCCAAACCTTCATGGTCGGTAGTGTCGCTGTGATCTCCTTGGCTATGTTCCGCTGTCTCGTGCTTCTCCGACATCATGTCGTTGGTGGTGTTGTGAGATATGTGTGGTATGTTGAGAGCCTTTACTGGTCTACTGGACCAACGTGTAAAAGGTGTTGATGGTGAAATCTTATTTAGCAATAAATGTTCCAAGAAGGTTGTGTCACTGGCGCATCTGAGAGCAGAGATGAGTGAGAGGGTAAGAATAACTAAAAGTAACCCAGTGAGACCTGAGGTAATATATAGTCCAAGAGATGCAAGGCGATGAAGGCCAATTCAATATTGAGCGCCATTTTCCAGTTTACGGATACCCCACGCTGACACGAGTTTCAAAATCTCTCTACGGTGACATCATGGTGCTCGAAATACTCCAAAGGAATAACTTCCGAATCTTCCCGTATAACTGGATCAATCAAGAGGCCAGCACATCCCTTACGAATGCGGAAAATGGAATGCTTTACTCCGGGGTTTAATCATGAGATATTCGACAGGAAAGGGGCCATCGCTTGCGGACTCAACCCAGACCATCCGCGAGAGAGACTTTGCTGACCACCCTTGGATAGGGTCTGCGGGAATTAGTTCTAATAGACCCTGGATCGCTGACACCTTCGGGCGACCTACGCGCGGATTGTTGATAGTCCACTTCGGGAAGTCGTCCATACGGTGAGACGCATTTACAGGGCTGGCTTCGCAGAGACATGGATAATGCCATGAAACGGCGATGGAAAACAGTAGAAAGCCCGCGGCAACTAAAGAACTGTTCCTATTGGACACGGAACAAAGCTTGGTCAAAGCTTGTTGCGAGCTTTGACATGAGATGGAACTCGAGGTTACAGTCGAGACTCTCTTGGCAGTTTCTGTCAGGCCTCCCGCCCTTCCAAGACCTTCCAAGACTCTTGGTGTGCAGGGCGTTTGTGGGGAGATTCTTGGCTCCACGATCGTGAGATGGGCCACGAGTGGGGGTCGTCGGTTTGGCCCGGTTCTATTCCAAGAAACAAGTTCCTTCGAAATCCGAGACGCGAAGGACACGGTGAGACCTGGCAAGGCGAGTTCAGTCCGTGGTGGCATGATGGCGGTACATCGAGCTACTGAGCAGACGGTAGGTATCCCAAGTCTTGACTTTTCCATACCCCATGCCTGATCTTCTTGGCGTCAAGCGGTCAACTCTTGGCGCTTGATAAACTCTTGGCGCTTGCTTGGCGCTGGATAAGCGGCAATTGTTCACGCCACTAATAGTAACGTAGCGTCTCTCCCGATCTCCAGGATAAGTCGCACGACCAGGTATTATTGGGGCCCGGTCCAAAAGGGGCAGCAAGCATTTGTTCCATCAATCGGCGCCAAGGTTGTACCAAGGAAAGTGGCAGCGTTTCAAGCCGGGCCTGGGACCCGAGGCAGATTCAACAACGCAATAACACAACGGCACGTCCTTTGAATCCTCTCTCAATTCCTTGCGCCCGCACCTACGCCCCCTTTCTCGTCACGAATCGACGCCCATCCTCTGCACTGCTGGGCTTCCCACAGACGGGTCGATGGCTGCTCCCAGATACGATGGAGCCTACACCCACCAGTTGCTCTCATCTGGTCGCGTGCCTCTTTCTCTCAATCAACACATCCACCACCTGACACAACGAATTGCCTTCTCTCTCGACGTTGTTAGCGTACCGCGGCTCCTCCTTCACGTCGACCTCAGCACCTGTTAGCCATGTTGCCGGAACTTCTTTCGCATGCATCCTGCCACAGCCGTCTTCAGCTGCGCGCATCAGGATTCCCTGGCTATTTATCGTATAACGCATGGTAAAAGCTCTCTCACTCGACATCGGCTGGATGCGCAACACTGGTATCATCGCCGAGTCCGGCACAAACCAACGTCGACGACAGACGCTTCATCGAATATCGTAAAACTCTCCCAATCCACCATCGGAACGTACATACAATCCAACACAAACATCACTCGATCCCAGCGAGTACTCACTCTCACCTTCTAATGCAATCATCAACAACCGTACGCTCTAGTGTAGCTCTCAAATCCCTCCAAGGTTGCATCATCGGGCTCTTCCGGGAAGCGTGGGATGTATTCTGTGACCCATTCAGACCTCGGTTCAGCCGTGAACTCAGCTTTGCAGAATTCCCAGTAATCTGGATACCAGCCAGATTGCTGCCAGTCAATCAAGGCGACAATACGGCAAGGAGAAGAATCTTCCGTGACCATGATGTTGCTTCGGTGCAGATCAGCGTGAGTAAAAACAACCGTGGAATTATCTGGTAGCAGTTGACGGTATGGATCTGGAATGTCCTCCTCGGCATATCCAGGTCAGTGTACTCCTATTCCTCTCTTGATCATCGCGGACAACCAGTCATGGAATTCTCTGACCGAAAGACAGGGTCCCGCTGGTGGCATTGACCCACCATTTGTGAAGATAAAATCGTTGTACGGGCCACGATTAACATGGCCTATAGCCATGTTAGTGAAAGGCAAATGCCCAAGCTGAGCTGATATGCTTACTTACCTAGGAACTGGTTGTTAGTATCTCGCTGCAGTTGGCATACTTCATCAATCATAGATCGTAGTTGCTCACAGACGTTGATTCTCTCGTTTCGGCATAGAGACTCCCAGCGTCTCTCAAGTGTTGTGCCCTCTACTAACTCCATGTAAATGAACATCTGGTCGTCCTCTTCGACCCATCCGTAAATTTCAGGTACTGGAACGCCAGGTAGATATTGGCGGAGAGCCCATAGGCATTGACCTTCCGCAATAGTGACCTGGGGTTCTTTGCCGAATCTGACAAACAAACGAAGCGACTCAAAAATCACAGGCCGATGGGTTATCCGATTATGATAAGGATCCTCGGCTGCACTCTTCTCCAAGACTTGGCGCGGAGATGGCAAGACGGCATCAGGTCCATTGTGCGTGAAAAAAGAGGAGTGCTGAAAGATGATTGTTTTACCTGATGGGAGTGTGTCGAATAGAACGGTACCAGGTTGAGATTTCATGTTTGAGCATAGTTAGAAAATTGCGATATGGAAAATGATCACAGGGTTTCGACGCAAGGTGAGTCACGCGATGCATCGCCGAGGTTTAGGCAAGTTGTTGCCTTCCTAGGTTTGCAAAGATATGAGCTTTTAAGAGAACTACTACCTTACTAGTGGTAATAAACATTACAAACTTGTGGTTTTATTTGCGATAAATATATATAGAACGCCCTTCGGGCTGAATTACCAATAACGATAAATTCATTTTATAACCGCTAGCTACTTCAAATAAGTAAGGGGTTTTTAGAGGGATAATATATTACTACATCTCTAGTTGAATTTACTTTCCTAATCCAGACTTCCACCTTACTGGGCTTCAATACCAGCTTCCCAAATATAGAAAACATCACTTTTCCTTTACTTCTTCCTCACTCATGCTTACATTTCGTTGGCGGAAAGGTGTAGCCATCAAATGACAAGTCGCGGAAGAGACCTCAACCAGTGGCTACACAAAGCTGATTGTAGCTTAGGTATGTACTCTGACGAAGCAAGGGGGCTTGGAGACTCAAGCTGTCCAATAATGCCGCCACAGATGTGAGACAGGCTTGGCCTGAGATATGACCATCACATTAAAGTGGAAAGGTTATTCTACCAATACAGAACGCCCATTGGATGGATTCGATTCGAGCCTCCAGTATGGCTGATGAAACCAGCCTTGCCGCCTAAGAGGCTTTCAGCTGAGAACAAAATGCATTTGCAGTTTTACATCATTTGTGTCCGTGGATATCTGCGTAAGGTACTTAACGTGCGACTTGCCCCCAGTTTTCCTAATCTTTCATCAATCATTAAAACATAAGCGTTGACACTGATCCTGCTTCGCTTCTTTTCTATCTATTAACTGAGAACTTCGGCATTCAATAACCCATTATGAAATGCGTAACAGACAATTGCACCTACTCGTGTGACGAGCCATGCGAAATCGAGCCATATGGGGATATCGCAGGCCTAGGGGTAGATGGATATACCCATAGGAACTTAAACTCACACTAAAGAAAACGCAGGTTCTCCTTGGATTTTTGATTACTGCTTATTTAGTAGTCGCTCTGCTGCTCGGCCACTACGTCCTCATCTACGATCCATCCTTGGACCCGTTCAGGCCGCTCACAGATGCGGAAACAAGCATACAATATCCCAACCTGGCAGATGAAATTATCACAGGGCTTGCCAGAGCAATGGCTATGTTCGATCTCAGACAGATGAGCAGCCAAGCCAAAGGAAGCAGGTTTGAAGCTACTGTCAATAAGGTCTACCTACTTGCGCAGTCTCAATTGACGACTCATTAGTCTGGCCCAAATGCTAACTCTTGTTAGTGTGTTCTCTTGTTTGCGGATATCCAGATTATTACCGGAATTGCCATCTTGATCAGTGGGTTCTACACACTTCGCTGTGGTCTATCCTCCTATCATTGGCAGCTTATTGTATACCTTGCTTGGTTCTCGTCCATCACGCACCTTTCAGCTTTGACTTTCCTGCGCCATCACTTTCACAATCATCGTACCGAGAGGTTATTTCGGGTCCTTGGTATGTCTACCATGTTGATACTGTTGTGCTTCGCAATGATTCCAACAGCATACTTTGTCTGGGTCAGCCCGGAAGTCGGAGCCTCGCCAAACGACCACGCTGCATGCTATTACTGGAAAACCCCAGATGTCAAAACAGTTGCCTTTCAGTCTTTCCTTATATCCATTTTCCTATTAGCATATGGATACTTTACCAGAATGGGGAAAATGTCACTCCGGTTTACCACTGCAGGACGCAGGATTATTGGAAAGTTGAAGGAGAAGGAGAAATCAGCATTTGAAAATTGGCAGCCAAATGCCTCCGGATCCTGGAAGCAGGTTCTGAAAAGCATAGTTCTAGAGCCTCTGTGGGTAGCCCTGCTTCGATGTGTTCTTGTCCAGGTTGATTCCTTTACCTCGATGTTTGCAGAGGTGAGAATATGCAATACATGGTTCCTGAGTACGATGAAGTAGGCTCACAAAATGCCGACAGGTATATTGGCTTTTTTTCTCTGCCATTTGGGGATCTACCAGAATTTTCCATGTCCGAACGTATAGCCCAGGGGGCGAGAATACCTGGACGTTTGGCCAGATTCTCCCCCTTATATTGTTGGCGGCCCCGATACTGTCGGTGGTGGAAAACTTCGTCGAGTACAAATCAAGTCAAATTCCCGCTACGTTCGATCAAGGTAGGTATCATATACACCCGACGATCAATTTCATAGCTAGCTGGAGATACTCACAAAGAAACAGTGCACGAGCTAGCTCAGATAGCTACTCCTCAGTTCCCTGGAAGATATAGCACGAACAACGAAAGACAGGACAGGGCCTCCCGCAGTCTCCCCACATATGACTCTTCTTATTCAGGTACATTATTCCTGACAGTGTGGTACTACATTGGTATCTCTCTACACATTGTTATAACGAACCCTACGAGCATTTTAGACCTAGCACTCGGGCTATCCTTCCAAATATTGCTGTTTCAGCCGATCCTTCAGCTGACATGGATCTTGTGGTGCCTCTGGCTCAAGGAGATCCAAACCGCAACCACCATTGCATCGTCTCTCCGATTCCTAGTATTCTTCGCCTTATTCTCTATGTCATGTTTTCAATTCACAGCGGGGCGGGGAATACCACTACATGCCTCTACAAGCTCTGTCATGATTGCCTCTCTGGTAGCAGCTTACATCCTCTTCTTGGCTTGGTTAGTCGTTGAATTCGGAGCTCGTCATCGAAGAGAGATACAGGGTCCAGCTGGGGATAGTTGCGATCACTACCTCCCGCAATTTTTTGCTAGTATTCTCCTCCTTGCTGGGCCGACAGTGTATCTTACTCGACCTGGAACAGGCGGATTCGAGGCAAGTCCGTTATTGAGCATCGGTATCTTCATCGGGGTTTCATTGTTTTTCCAGGTGTTCTGGATCATCTCCCAGGAATGGATTCAACGGTGTTCGGTATCTGAGCGCCGGAGACAGCAGGTTCAAGTCTTTTCATCTCTGTTTCTGGGGGTCCTGATTATACTGTGGAGTTGGCTCGGCATTGGAATTTTATATATCGATGCCCTTGGGGTGCCATTCCTTCTTCTCGCAAGCTTCTCACTTCTATCAATAGGCTGGTGTGTTTCAAAAATGCTTTGGTTAGTCATAAAGAGTAGGAGGGATTATCATCTATCTAGATAGTTCAGACTATTCTTCCTGAATCACTCATTTCTAGTATGTTCCACCCATGACAGACAAACGACCACCATCAGTAGTCAGGATGAAACCATTACAATAGCTTCCAGACCGACTCGCAAGGTACAGAATAGACCCAGTCATCTCCTCATCACCGCCAAACCTCCGAGCAGGAATGAATCTCTGGTCGTCAATAGTCTCCTCTTCGGGCTTTCGGTCGTTTATCAGGACAGAAGCCAGGTCTGAAGGATATACTGCAACGATTCACAAATTAGCCTTCTATTAACGTAAGTTTGTATGCGACACTCACTTCCTGGAGCAATAGCGTTTACTCGAATCCCAAACTTGGCCAACTGGGTACTGGCATGCTTCGCCACTTGCATGATCGCGACTTTGCTGGTCAGGTACGGAGGAGAGGACGTCCAGTGTCGGCTAAAGGCCGAGATACTGGTTGTGAAAATAACCTGACTCTGAATAGTCGGGACCTCACTGCCCTCTTTGACAGGCTTGCCGAAACCGCCTTTGAGAGCGTTCTTGTTGCCTGCGTCGAGCAAGTCAAGAAAAGCTGTCATGGTGAAGAACGCGGCCGTAACGTTAAGATTGAGAGTATCGGTCATATCTTCCATCGAAAATTTGTTGAAAAGATTATCTCGCGTCTCGGAAAGTGAGTGTTCAGGGTTGAATCGAACTGGGGGACCGATGGAGCCCGAGTTGGCGACTACGAGGTTGACATACCCGACCTCAGCAGTGATCTGGTCAACCACAGCCTGAAGATCCTCCTTGGAAGTTACATCACATTTGATAGGAACAATGCTTTTGTGCTCCTGGGCTGCGGTTTGAAGAACCTCCAGACGACGTCCCAAGATGTAGACCTTGTGGGCACCGTTGAAGGCAAGGGCCTTGGCCATTGTGAAGCCAATACCTTGGAGAAACTTAGCAAAGACTCGATTATACCATAATTCCGCCCTATTGATGTTACTCACCAGTTCCTCCTCCTGTGATGACAGCAACTATGTCGTCAACCCGAAACAGAGCGCTTGAGTCGATGGAAGCCATTGGTGCTATGTAAAGGTACGATGTAACGAAGATGTGAGATGAGTTGTGGAGGGAATGAACGATGTCACAATTCATCCGCATCTTTCAGATCTTGTTGGATTTATATAATCTGGCTATCCTAGCCTTAAGCTTGCATTAATCCCCGTGATGAATTGTTGTGGCTACATGCTACATGTCGAGCATCAGAGGCCGCAGCTTGTAAAACGAAAGGGGTTTAGCGGCGGCTGCAAGTGCCGACAGCGGCCGAGTGATAAGTGACGATGATTGGCTGAATGTTCTGACAAATCGAATTAAAAACGGGGCCGTATCGTCATCCTCGAGTGAGACGATGATAAATGTCAGCTATCGTCAAAGACAGATCCCAACACAAGCAGGTAAAATGGCGGCCGACAGCGGCCGAATACAAGTCTCGCATGCGGCTCAAGTCTGCATCATATGCAAAGCCCGCAAGAAAAAGTGTGATAAAGCGCTGCCTCAATGTGGATTTTGCGCCAAGTGGGTTCATCCTTGGCGGATGCAGGGTAGTCACTAACATCTACTGCAGGAATGGCATAGAGTGTCGATACAAGGCTTTACCGCCACGACAACGGAATTACATCGCTATTGCGCAGGGTTCTAGTAATCCCTCATTTCCCTCGAGTTCGAGTTCGCTGTGTACGATTTCACCAGAGCCGGCAGCTTCTGAAACAACCCTGTACCTCCAAGTTCACAACTTGATCCGATCAACAGGCCAATTTGTGGACGACGTCACAGCATACTACTTCAAAAGCGTACACCGATATCTTCCTTTCATATCCAGAACGCGCTTTCAGAGCAGTCTCATCACGCTTGGCTCAACTCCGTCCGCCGAATTTTCAGCCTTACTACTGAGCATCTGCCTTGTTACGTCTTCCCCTAAACTCACTGGAGATGTAACCAAGACAAAGTCTCTCTATCTTGCTACCAAGTCGATTTTTGCTCAGGTACAGGGGCCCCATCCACCCTCGGTTTGTTTGATACAAGCAGGCCTTCTGCTGGCCTTGTATGAGTATATAGCTCGTCGACCAGATGAGGCTTTCACATCTATCGCTGGCTGTGCTCGTATGGCGTATGCTGCGCGCGTTCACGTCCGAAAGCCTTCTTTACCAGACTCGCCCGATTCTACAAATATAAAACAAGGTACAGGGGCGGACGTGGATCTAGAATACGAAGAAGCAGCCAACACATGGTGGGCTCTCATCATCTGCGAGCGGTACGATGCCTTTCTCCCAACCTCGAACCTTGAAATCCACACGTTACTAACGAATTTGGATGCGTTAGTGCATTCTTTCATGAATTGACAACTCCCGAACAACCGCTCATCACAAGAATACTAGGAGGAGATGTAGAGCTTCCGACTGAACCTGCGTTCCTCGAACAGAGCAGTCTCGGGGGTTCTGACCCTAAATCGCACTTGACAATTTCCTCCCTGAAGAGTGCCGAGGTTGGTGCCTTTGGGCGTGTCGCTCAGGCTGCCTGGCTCCATGATGAGATCCTCAAAGCCTCGGACATCTCATCCCCAGATTCCAGACTGCGCAAGCTTCAAAGTCTAGACAGTGGCCTCCAAGCATTGCTCGTGGCGATAATGCAGCTATACGACGGCAGAGGGAGCGTCTTATGCCAGACAATAGCAGCCACTATCAGGTCAGTCAGCGCATCTTGCTGGGACACCGAGCACCGGCTAACCAAGACAGGTCGCTTTTCACTCTTCACTGGCGCATCCTTGACGAACCTACGAACAACATTAAGGACCAACCGGCAGAAGAATGGCGCAAGCGTTCGCAAATCGCTCTTGATACTGCAACTAAGTTGGTTCTCGACGTAGCCGAGTCAAACGACGCTCTAAATCCGGGTGTATACCCATTTTCTAGCATCTCGTTAGGGTATTCTTACATGATCCAAGCCGCGTTGACACACATATATGGGAAACCGGGTTGGAAGGATGACGATTGGCTGTCAAGTGCCGAACAGCAGCTGCGCTCGACTTTGAGCCAATACAATCGGTACTGGAATGTCGAGACGCCAATTGGTTGATAAACGTATTGCAGCGATGGCGAGGGCTCAGGATTGGGATCTTCAATGACAAGCCAGATCGCAGTGGAAATAGGTGGCAAGGCTACGGTTTAGCTCGTGTAACCCTACTCCACGCTACCGGTATCGGCAGCGCCATCCAAAGTTAACGCTGGAAATTGTCTCAGTGTTGAACTGGTGGCTCGAGAGACAGGTACACTGCCCATGTATCAACAGCTAGAAAATACACGTCAATTGATGCAACTCTTTACCCCGGATTCATGCCAAAGTGTCGTGTACCTTTTCTTGGCTTGCACCTGCAGTAGCGCATGACAAGTCCCCTTACCCACCAGGACAGGACCGGGATGGCCCCTCTGGATCTTCTATTTTTCCCTCCTTTTCCAAATGCAATCACCGCCAAACCACATCTGGCAGCCCACTTTGCCGTTTCACCACCCCGAGACCAAACAAAACAAGGGGTGAGAGAGTCGACGACTTGAGCAGTGACGCGCAACCCCTTCTACAGACCAGACCTGCCCTCGCAACGCTCTCACGATCGAATCAACAACCAGGGGAGGAGCCCGCCAACAGGCGCAATCCTCAGCACTAAAAAACCGAGACAAGACATTTGGCCCCCTCGCTTCCGCTTTGACTGCGACGCTACGTCCGGCTGCGGCTCTGGCTCTGTTCGAAAGCGTCGTCGACTTTGTCTCATCCGTCGTCTGGAGTGCCGATCCCACCTTTGGCCTCCCTTGCGCGAACTGGCTGCCCGCACAAGCCTACGCCTACCGGAGCAGCCTCCCTATCTGAGGAACGACCACCACACGCTTTCTGCCTTTAATTAACCCACCCCAAGCCAAACACAAAATGCCGCCCAAGACACCCAATTCCACCGGCACGCCCATCTTCTCAACCTCCATCTTCTCATCGTCCTCGGCCGCCATCTCGTCCCGCCCCACGACCCGCGACGGCCACAACGTCGACCCCCTCAGCACTGCCAACACCAACCTCCCGAACCTGCTGTCCAAGGACCGCAAGCCCTCCTTCTCGCGCAAGTCCTCGCTGTCCGGCTCGCGGCGTCGCGGCAGCTCCTTTGGCAACGGCCCAAATGCCTACGTGACGGACGCCACCGCGCCTCCCGCTCTTCCCGACTACGCGCTCGCCGCTGCCGCCAAGGTCACTCCCCGAGCTGACATTGTGAGGGATGCCGAAGCCGCCGCCCATCATCACCACCAGCAACCGCCATCTGCAGATCCGAACGCCGCTCAGATGTTGAGCCGTACCGCGACGGGGTCGACCATCCACATGGGCGGCCCCCCCTCTCATGGGTCCTCAAGCATATTGCCCAACGGGCTAACGAATGTCGGCGGCATGTGGCAGCAGAATGAAGCGACCATCATGCATCAGCATGTCACAGATCTCGCCAACAAGCGCATCTCTACTCTGGACTACTTGCGCAAAGCGTATGTCTCCTGAACCACTACGGGATCTAACAGTCGACTAACAGCCCCCTGACAGTCACGAAGGCCGTGTTTACTGGTTCAAAACATACTTGTTCGAGAAACCCGACCTCAGCCGCATGCCCTCCTTCGACACCCGCAAGCTCGGCCGCAAGGCGACAAACTACCTCCTCCTCGGCCTCTCCCTTCCCACCGTCGTCGACCTCTACTCTTCCACCGCCCTCGAGTTTCTGCGCAGCCTCAATACCCTCCTCTCCGAGTTCGATTCCTTCCAGCAACTCCACGGCGATTCCTCCACCGCCGCGTCCCTTACCCGCGCCCGTCTCCCTAGCATGTTCCGTCGCCCGGGCGGTAAATCGCGACGTTCAACATCAGCCGCTGACATGCATCCCATGGCTGACGAGATGGCCCCCATGCCCGCTGCTGGTGGACCTGCGCCGGCTGTTATGAACTTTGCGGCTTCCGAGACGGATCTACTTCCTGGCGAAGAGTATACCCATCTCTTGACGCCATCTCTACCTTTCGATCCCGATTACTTCGAGACGTTTGCGACACTTTGTGATGTATTGATCGACTGTTACACTCGGTTCCTGGCGTTGGTGCCCTCACCGCGCGAATGCTCCGCCCCTGTAGCAGAGCTGTTCACAAAGGCGGATTCTCGTGTCCGCAAGATTATTGTCCAGGGCATCGTGCGAGAGTTTGAGGACCAGACCAGGACTCACGTCAAAACCGAGGTGGCCAGTATCGGCAAGGTGGTCCTGAGCGGGCTGATGTGAGATCCCATATCGGGTGCCAACTTTTGTGACGTCTTTTTGCTGGTGTTCTTGTTGCATGGAGTTGATGGTGGGAGCGCAAGATATGGATATCCTGGTTGTGATCTTGCTGGGAGTTTGGGTTCTGCAAAGACAGTTGCACAATTCGGTGTTTGTTTGTCTGGGTCTCGATGCCGGCATGAGATTATGAAGAGCTCATGACATAGATATTACGATCTCGTATGCCATACTTGGCTGGTCGTTTTCTCGGGACGTCTATCTTACAGCAGGTCCTGTACGTAATACAAATGCTATCCTACACGTGTTGTACACTTTATTGCGTCTATTTCTTCTGTGCTTCCTTGAGTTCTTCCTCTGCAACAAGCATCTCGATGTCCCTGCCCACGAGCCAGTCCTTGGCGCCATCCATGATTTTATCTAGCTTCTCACCTCCCTCTAGCACATTCGGCAAGTCGTGCACATCGATCCCCGCGCGGTGGTCCGTACATCGATCCTGGTTGTAGTTGTACGTGCGGATCTTGTCACCACGCGTAATCTGCGTCTTGGAGAGCACGCTGTTCCTCAACTTTGCAGCCTCCTCCTCACGCGCCTCTCTCCGCTGATCCGCAATCCTCGCCCGCAGCATCTTCCATGCTTCCTCCCTATTCCGCTGTTGCGAGCGATGATCTTGCATCGACACCACCGTCCCCGTAGGCAAATGCGTCATACGAATCGCAGACTCCGTCTTGTTAACATGCTGTCCACCCGCACCTCTAGCCCGCATAGTCTCAATCTTGACCTCTTGGGGATTGACGTAAAAGTCACTTTCAGGATCCTCAAAGTCGATGCTACCGGCGCCATTCTCGGGGAACGAGGGCAGGACCCAGACTGCTACGGCGCTGGTGTGCACGCGGCCTTTGCTCTCGGTGCTGGGGATGCGCTGGACGCGGTGCATGCCTGCCTCGCTGCGGAAGATGTCAAAGGCGCCTTGGTCCTGGATCTCGAGGACTGCTTCCTGCAGGGGGTTCTCGCCGGCTGAGGAGGACGAGTCGCCTGCCGTGTCGGCGAATTCGTACTTCATCACGCTGTGACGGTATCCCCTGCGGGCGCATAGCGCCTTGTACATCTTGAAAAGCGTGTCGGTAAAGTATCGGCCCTCGAGACCGCCGGGTCCAGGTCGGAACTCGATCATGCATGGGAAATCCGCAAAGGGATGGCGAGGGGTCAAGCTAGCCGAGAGGTTTCTGGCAAGAGATTCGAGTTTTCCTGTTTCACTTGCTAATTCGTCTCGTGCGATGGAGGCAAGGTCGGCGTCTTGTTCGGGGTCGTCGAGCATGGCTGTCAGCTCGGCTACAGAGGCCTGTGACTTTTCCCATGCTTTGAGGGCTTCGGCAACGCGGGAGAGTTCGCCGACACGCTTGGCCTTGCTAGAGTCGAAGGAGGCATTGAGCGTCTTTTGGAGATCGTCGTACTCGGAGGTCATGGACTGGGCGCGGTGGAGGAGGGCGGGTGCGAGGAGAGATGAGGCATCTAGGACGGTTAGCTACAGGCGGGAGAGGATAGTGGGTTGACGGACCATTGGAGGAGAAGCGGACGAATTGGCGCACGTGCGAGCGTGCCAGCGCCCGAGTGCAGCTTCTGCATATCCATGGTGCCGCGGACATGCTTGTATGCGGGATTGGAGATCGAGGTGGTTATGGTAGAGTGCGGGAGTACGAATTTTTAGAAGCCATCATGCGAGGGGTGTCTCCGCCAAAAATCCGGGGATACGGCGGGGCAGATGGAAGCATCCTCACCAACCACTACTGTGCGACAAACAATTCTCCTCAATTCAACTTTGTAATACTTTGTACGTCTATGTCTAAGTCTATGGTTCTTGCCGGGCTTCTGCTCTCTTGGCAGCATACAAAAACCCAGCACCCAGTATCATACAACTTCCTCCCCACATCTGAGCAGCTAAATAACTCCCATTCGTAATCTGAATAAACTTACCAGCCAAGGGCGACCCCGTCAAAGCCGCGAAACTGATAATCGTAAAGATCATACCAATTCTCGTCCCAGCTTTACTCAGATCCTTGGTCAAGCTCGCGCACACCGACGGAAATAGGCTCTGGATGCCAGCACCAAAGTAGCCGAAGAAGCTCACCCAGACGAAGCCAGCTGTTAGAGTGTGCACCTGCGACCACATGTATAGACACAACGATGCGAAGAGGATTGTTGGGATGAAGACGTTTACAGCGCCAAAATGGTGGTCGGCGAGGTAGGCTGATATCATTCGGCCGGGGATGCCTACGGCGTTGATGACGATGAGGATTATGAACGAGTCGGACGCTGTCGCGTCTAGCTTGTCTGTTGCGTATTGTCGAGACTACTTCTGTTAGCTATCATTTCATAGAGATTGTGTCAATTGGTCTTACATAGTTGTACGCGATCCATGTTGGCCAGAGTGTAAAGAACATGGCCACTGCGAAGAGGACGTAGCTGAGTTCCTTGAACGCAGCCAACTCCACAATCGGCCCAGCTTTTCTCCCTGGCAACCTCGTCTTGGCTATGACCATGATGATCATGGACGCAATGAGAACTACCAATCCCATAACCCGTACCGTCCATCGGAACCCGATCTTAGGGAGAAGCTGTTGCGCAATTAGGGGAAACACCATGCCTCCCGTCCCAGCACCGCACGCAGCTGCAGAAATAGCCATGGTCCTCTTCTTGGTAAAGTACGTCGACATATTCGCAATCGTCGGTGCAAAGACAATCCCATTTCCCAGGCCCTGAGTGATGCCTTGTGCAAGAAGGACCTGCCAGAACTCGGACGCGATGCTCGTCATGAAGATGCCGAGCACCTGGAGGAAGAAACCGACGGCGAGGGCGGTGCGATAATAGCCTGCGTCAAACGCTCGACCGGAAAATGTGCCGATGAGAAAGATGAGGCAGACCTCGAGGCTGCCGACCCAGGATACGACTGAGGGTGGGAGGGAGAATTCGTCTTCGTAGTAGGGCTGGAAGATGCCGAAGCTGATGAGGTAACCCCATGCATTGAAGGCGACGAGATGGCCCGTGACGACTTGGAGCCAGGCCCTCAATCCGCCGTCGGGAGGTTCTCCGGGGTCGAAGGAGGGTTGATCTGATTCGTCGCCATTGTTGAGTGTCGAGGCTGCGTCGTCGGAGAGGGGAGTCTTCTTTTCCAGGAAAGTTTCCGGCTCAGGATCGCGAAGCGTCACGACGCTCTCATCCGTAGTCGTCATCTCTCCAACCGCCATATCAGACAAGAGGAGTCAGAAAGGGCCAGCCTCCGAAGAGGCGGACCCCATAGTTTATGTAAAAAGATTTATATCAAAGTAGCCACCCGCATCTCCGGCGCGCCCTTCATCGGAGCAGTAGACCCATAGAAGCGCGGGGTTCCGCCTCCGATGGGGCGGTCGATCTCCCGGCAACGGCACCGAAATCACGAAATTGCATTAATAATTCAGGCAATTGCACAATTGCCGTGTTCAATTGGGCAATGGCCGCAAGGGGGCCCGTTGTTGAGGGCCTCGTGATGGGGGAAAGGGTGTCGGTGTCGGCGTGTTGTGCCGTCGCCGAGAGTTTGAGGACGGCAAAAACGGGAGTGCCGGGAATAACGGGAGCGATTACGGACACTGGCGAATCTAAGGAGGTTCTAGTGCAATTATGAGTGCTAATTTGGTTTCCTGCGTCTCGCCAGTGGCGGTTGACAAACCTGGGGAAGAGGGTCCTGCTCTCAGTGAACTCAACTAAGTACCTACCTCCACTCAAAAGAGCAAAACAAGGCGATTGAACACTTACAGCCAAATAGAGCCCTGTGATAGACCATATTTATTCCAACATAATTTAAAGGAGTTGAATCGATCTTAAAGCTCTACAGCGAATAATATACCTTCTTAACGGGCAGTTGTCTACGGATCGCAAATGACGCCAATGGCTCAAATGCCGCACATCGGCGTCATAAGTGGCACTTGTAGCGGCAACTCGACATGATGAGCTTTATACTCAAGACTCTGAGAGACCTTCAGAATAACTGGCGAAGGAAACTTGATCTACAAAGAGATTACGAGCTTCATTGAGTTATTAAAACAAGATCGAGTCAAAAGGATCCAGAAAGTCTGACCAACTCAGCGATTTGACAAACACTACTTAAACGCAAAGCCTTTGAAGGGATGACGCTGCGACCCGTCAAAATTTACCATGAAGTGTAGTCCCACGCCTGCCTCCTCCACGTTAAACCCCACACAAGGATATACTTTCCCGTAGTTGAACCTCTTGTCCGGTAGCTCGAAAGCATCTCCTATCATGGAGTTAGTAAATTTTCGTTGGTTGACTCATTTCTGTGTTAGAAACTCACCCATGTTCAACCGCTTACCATTCAGTGTGCAGAACCCCTGTCCTGTTTCCATGTTGAGGCAAACACCCACAACATCGCCCGAACCGAACATTCCAGGTTCGCCAAAGTCGGGGCTTGGAGTTTCATTATCGCCTAATTCAATGTATAGGTTTCCGTCATCGCCGTGATAACCCCATGATCTTTGAAACCAGCCTGGAAATTGATCATGACTGTAACTGAAGCCGCAGAAGCCAATGCCCAGAAATCTAAGTCAACAGTTAATTATCCCTGAAGGCCGTATGAAAGGTAAGATATAGCCTACCGACAACTTGATTCTTGCAAAATCTCAATCTCAAAATAGAATTGTTTGCAAGATGCAGGAATACAGTGATCGCTGCGTATGCATACTTGCTCGGTGTTTGTAGCCTCCTGGGTGACCCTGAAATCTGTTGGAAAGAGAGCATTAGTTTTGCTATATGTATTTAGTTAAGGGTAGCATAACTTACAATGTACTCTAGAGCAATTGCCATGACCCTGGGTGGTACAGGGTGTAGCCTGAATATTCTCCTTGAATGAGGTCGCAACCAAAGTTGTTGGCGCTGCAAGATTGGGCGGCGCCTTCACATATTGTTGTAGATGACTGCTAAGATCTCCCAAAGTGCCGATGCGATCGAAGCGTGAAACATAGTCCACACAGGACCAATTATCTGCGTCAAGGCTACCTTCATTCTCGTGTTGCTCCTTTATCGTCTCCATGAACTCGGCGTCACTTAGAAGGACCGCCAGGTGGTCTGGATTCGGCAATGTCTCCCATGCGTCTTGCTTGAGATCCGCAACCAAGGGGCCGAATAATGCCCTAGCGAGGAAGGTCAAAAGTTCACGAGCTGAAGACTCGTCCTCAACGGTTGTAAGTACTTCCGGTAGGACAGAATGTAATATACTGGGCGAAGAAGAGACGAATTCCTTCACGTAGCGAATCTTTTCTGCAGATGGAGTTCGGTTGTGCAGTAGTAGCATTTGGGCCGCTTCTAGGTGGCCGCCGTCCACGGCTAATCGTAGCGGCGTCTTACCACTGTCGTTCTCCTGTTCAAGGTTTGCAGACGGTTGTTGAAGGAGGTGAGCCAAGCACTTGATATTGGACGATCTAGCAGAAAAGTGCAACGGGGAATACTGCATGAACTGCGTAGCACGCTGGTTCACATCAAGGGGCACCGTGCCTTTGTGTTTAACCAATTTTTCGACGACTTCGTCGTGCTCGTTCTCACAAGCCCAAGAGAGAGGTGATTGGCCAAACCTTTCGTCCCCCGTGTTGATGATTGTAGGCCATCGCTCAAGGATTTCGGTTATGGCTGCAGAGAAGCCACGTTTGCAGGCCGTAACCAGTAATGACTCCTTGTACTTGTCGAAAGGTTCCTCCAGCACTTTGTCATGACCCTGAAGCCTCAGAAGATACAGTGCAACACCTTCGTTCTGAATCTGTATAGCTGCATGTAGTGGAGTTTTGCCATTCGAGTCCTTTGCCAATGGGTTGCATTTTTTCTCAATCAAGAAGGCAACCATTTCCAGATCATGAGCAAAATGTAGTGCAGTTTTACCATCAGCGTTGGCTTCGTCAATAGGACATGGCTTTGGTTTGGACAATAGCGCTTGAGCAACAACCTCGAGGTTTTTTGCTGCAGCAAACATGAGCGCCGTTTCGTTACGAAAGTCCTTCGCTGACCGATTTGCGTGGAACTCTTTCATGAGTGCGATGGCCACGTTGGTGCGACCGGCGAGAATCGCGTGATGTAAAGGTGTGCGTCCGTCTTTGTCTTGGGCCTCAATGTCAAATTTTTTATCAACCAGTTTGCCAGTGCTGACTTTGTCTGCGACCATGGCTGCAATGTGGAGGAGAGTTTTTCCATTGTTGTACTGGCAATCAGGCTCCATCGCAAACTTCAGAAACATGCCGCAGTCTTCCTTGCTCAACTGCCATGCGTCTGATCCGCTCTCTTCGTTCGAGGACTCATCGGTAGCCGAATCACCATCCGCTTGCTGCTGGATTGTCTCTTGGTCTCTTTTGACTTTCTTTCCCTCTAGGAAATAATCGATAGAATATCTGCCGGTTTCGTCAAGTTGATCAGATCGTGATCCTATCCTCAAGAGTTCGGTGATGACCTTGTCATGTCCGGCCTTAGAAGCGACGTTGAGGGCTTGCCGGCCCCAGAAGTCCCTTTTAGCAAGTAGTTGTGTTGTCTCCTCACTTCGAGTAATCAACCGAAGAGAGTCCAGGTTCCCATTCTTAGAGGCCAAGTGAAGTGGTGTCATCCCATCTAGAGCGCCGGCATGAAGGACAGTTTTCTGTCCTTCCTTACTCAGCCTGGATAGTATGGAGTTCAATTGGGAGTACGTCCCCTCCAAGGCAGCGATGTGGACAGCACTCCGCCCAAAATTGTTGACCAGCTTGGGCAATCGCTGAGCTGCTTCGGTAGAGATGCAACTATGAATCCAATAGGTAAGGTCATCACGCTTGGCAACGCAACTGTAATGGTACGGAGTCCATCCGAAAATGTCGCGTGATTCTAAGTTTTTTACTAGTAATATAGGATTAGCAGACTTTACCTAAGGATGAATGGGGACAAGAAAGTCGTCTATCTAACCATCGTTGCATATCTCGTCTGCGACTTCGAGAACATCCTGCCAAATTACGAGTCAGGGCTGTTGGAAACAGTAGTTCTGTCGTGGTACTCACATCATCACGTCCGATAGATGAAAACGCGAGAAAGTGATACCTAGTTAGCCCTAAAATGTTCCTGGCAAAGTTTTCGTCTAGAGCCATAGGGTGTTTCAATGTCTTAAGGCAATGTCCCATTTCTTCCGATGTTTTGAATTGCCGGAATATGTTTTCAAATGCCTTCTGACGGCATTGAAACCCATAGACCGGAGCAAGCTTTTCCATCACGGTACTGAATCCAGATGAGACGAGCGTCGCGACAATACCATCAAGCTCATGGTTTAACTCTGGAGGAGGCTCTGTGAGCTCATCATACGGCTCGCAAGCAAAAGACAAGAATTCCATGGTTTCGATGAAGATAGCAACGCTTAGCCTGTCCTCGTGGTTGACAATTTGTCTCGGGATCGTTTCAAGGAGCTTCTTATAGCAGGTTGCTGTTTGAACCCACCCCTGGGTAGGACCAACAGGCATGAGTTTGAGTATCACCTCATTAGGCAACAGACCCAAGGAGCTGAGGGCTGGGATCATACAGAGAAGAATATCTGTTGTACTTCCTAAGCCATATGATTCCATTTGACTTACAACTTTGGTGAGTCGGCGGTGACGAATTTTAGGTCGGAGCCAAGTTTTGGCAAAATTGTAAGAGTCAAAAGTCTGAAATCCTTCTATGATGATGTCTTTTTGATCGTTCTCGGGGCTCGGATCGAGGCTGTTTTTCGGCAGGTAATTGACGATAGTCCACATGAAACTTGTAAACAGATGCTGCGCCAGAATAGTGGGTAGGCAAGCCTTCGAGGTGATAGCAAGCTCACGGGCAGTAGCTGCATACATTAGCTGGTTTAGTCTGACTTCGATAAGTACCATATCGAGCGTACCGTTCGTCAATCTGCCGTTAAATCCAATTATAAGATCGACACCTTCGTTCCTGGCGCGGCTCCAGCGCTGCTTATTATCCTTGGCGTTGTTGCTGTCTCTTACCTCAGGGTCGTTCTGGTCAGCGATGAGATCGTCGACCCACCAAGAGATATCTTGCTTGAGTACTCCATCATCCAAGTTGTCTCCGATGATGCGGCAGAAACTGTAACTCAGGTCGTCTCCAGCCTTGGCGCGTCTCCAGTTGGCCGGAGGTTGTGTGAAGGACTTAGCAGCATCTTTCTGTTCACTCGCATCTTTTGTGTCTTTCAATCTTTTGGCCTCAATCGTAGCCATCCAGAGAGACAAAGCTGCGTCGACTTTTCCAATTTCCACCTTCCATTTGCCACCACCCTTCTCCCCTCCTTTGTCTCTCGCTACAGCAATTTGGATAAAGTCTGGCTTTTTAGACTCCCCTTCCGAGGTCAGCAGAGTGGCTTCAATTAGCCAGTTCAAAGATCTTATTTGCTTCCCGGTGCCATGATTTTGCCTCAGGTCCGAAGATAGTGGGAAGAATGTGTTCATGAAAAGCTCAATAGACCGAGAGAGAGACAAAGCACTCTCCGAAGACTTTGACGTCCACTTGCATATGTCACCGAGTCTCCCGTACACGCAGTAGTTGTTGACTTGATGGACACTCGCTAGTAGTATCCAATGGTTGAGAATCCTGAACACTTTCGGGTGTCCGAAATAGAAAGGGGGTTGGT
The DNA here is from genome assembly GCA_000966855.1 of Fusarium sp. JS1030. Classification (NCBI taxonomy): domain Eukaryota; kingdom Fungi; phylum Ascomycota; class Sordariomycetes; order Hypocreales; family Nectriaceae; genus Fusarium; species Fusarium sp. JS1030. The sequence goes on along the minus strand of JWIW01000009.1, from coordinate 404,991 downwards.
TGTATCGGGTCTGGGGCGTGGATTTTCCAGCGGCAGAACTCGGTAGGGAGTCGTTCTCCCCCAAAGGGGTCTTCTTTTTGCTTTCTACACCAATTGAACCGGCGAAATTGGGGATAAAAAACAATGTGTGTCGCCAGGAAGTCGACTTCGTATCCTGCAAGCGCAAGACGATGTTGCGGGAGACGTCCTAGTCGTCGCCGAATCCAGGCTCGTATGAGAGCCATGAGAAATATGGCACCAAGCTGGGCAATGGAGCATGGAAACGCAAGTCCGCGGAGGCCCATGAACTGAGCTGCAAACCCAAGGCCTGCTGAAAGAGCAGCACCCACGGTCAGCCATTGCCAAATTTTCTGTGAGTGTGTTAAACAGAACACATGTTATTTGCAGACATCGAGACGACAAGACACATCCATCTTTTCCATTGTCGCCGTTTGAAGAGCCCTCAGAGCTTGTGTCACCGCCGGATCGACTTCTATCATTGGCACCATTTCGCCTTGAGGTGACAACCCGGCGTTTCGGTCCAGCTAAAATAGCATACCCGCTGAAGGTTTGGTCATTGACCGTCTGGTACTGTTGGAGCCACATTAGCCGAGGGGCATCCGTCATCCTGTTTTTATCATTCTTTGGCTTCGCCGTATCATTTTTCACTTCCTCCCAGGAGTGTTCGATAGTGCTGCGTTCAACAATGAATGAGCAAAATCCGGTGCCAAGGGAGAGCATAATAGATCCGGCAACATAGCAGGGAAATCCGTAAGCCTTAGTCTCCAAGAGGCTGTGAGACTTTGGGCTCAGATGAAAAACCGTAACAGCGGCGATGACAATCAGACCTGATTGGAGAAGGACTGCAGCAATGGCTGCTAGAATAATTTCGTGTCCCTTTTTCAGCCGTCTTCGATCAAAATAATCAGATGAAAGGTTTAGCTGAAGATTAGGTGGCCCTCCAGGCACCTCTCCTTGAGCAGGGGAACTGGTAGCTGTCTTGTGATCGGCCGTGACCGGTGAACTCGATTCAGGGTCACTGAAACGTCCTGCTTCCTCGCCTTCTCCTCCCTTTGGGGGCCTTTTACCATTGAAGTATCTCAAGAATTCAGAGCAATGACGTGATATGCCCTCAAAAGGGTTCAAAATTGGCTTCAAGTGTTCTTGAACCCAGGTTGCACTGTGGCTCTGGTAGGCTTCACGGTCAAAATTATTAGCGAAATTGTGACGAAGAAGGACGAATTGCACACACGTTTGCGCACCATCGGGTTTAATTCTTTTGAGAGAGCACTGTCAAGGGAATGGATGCCACAGGACTTATCCTTCGGCTCTTTACCCTTCAGTTCTTTCTCCGTGAGCTTCGAAGTGGTGTTTCTCAAGGATTTGTCGAAGTCATCATACTTGCGCTCAAGGTTGTGGTACTCATCGGGAAAGATGAGGAATTCAGCGATCTTGGGCTTTCCCATAGCCCTCACGATCGAGCTGCCATTGAACAGCTCGCAAACCTCACCAGATGTCGAGGACATGAGCTCAATCTCAGCAAGGGCCTGGTTCTCTCGTGCACGTCCAATAAACGCCCTAGCAACTTGAGACCCTTGGACCCGAATCGCACCCGTAATAGCAGTGAGAATGCCTAGGGGCACCATTGCAAAAATGAGGTGATCGAACCATGTCAGGCTCTCGCTCATGAACTGCCTCGCAAATTGTTCGCCGAAGAGAGCAATCACCCTGGCGAACACGTCAGTCATCAATGTACCCTGTAATTATGATGCTAGGCAGATTTACGGTGCAACATCCGAGAAGAGATTGAAGGCAAATTCGGCATCATCTGCAGCTGCGACAGTAGTCGCCAGGCATGCCACTACCAAGAGGCCAACGCCTGTGGTAGTCGTGGCCAGTTGAAACATCATGATCCCGTGTCAGTATTAGACAAGTTTTGGTGATATTGCATGAAAGTTGACCAGACGAAGAGATGTGGGAGTCGCTCGGGGGTTCTTTTTTTCCCAATGGGGGGGCATGGCTCACAGCACCCAACCTCATCGCCAGTGCTGATCATAAACCTGACACATCTCATTTGCGAGTTGCACTTTGACTCCGAAGCCCATGGCACTCTCAGTCCGGGATAGGCGCCACATCTGAGTCGTCATTCGGAAAGGTGTCGACCGGTGTGAAGTGATGTCATTAAAAACCCTAGTTTAAAGCAGGGAAACAAATTGCCGACATAATGGCGTCTAATATTGAGCAGCCACAAACTCTTCGAGACAAGGCTCCTGCCATGAAGGGCAATGGATGGGCAATGCCAAGGGCGAGCCTGCTTTTCAGCTGGCTAGGGTCCTTCCCGTCAGTGAGACAAAAGCGGAGATGAGAGGCCTTTGGGGGATGAGAGAACAGCATGTTGGTGATGAAGTGCAGATTGACGCGGAGCCGACATGAGCCAAGACCAACATTGATTTGAGCGCGTAGCCCATGTCGCAGTGTTTCGTGAGTCGTGATTGGACTAACCCCCAAATACGGGAAGCCAACATGCTGTCTTACACTACCGGCAGCAAACTATTAGTTGGGCATCGGGCTGATCATTACCAGGATGGATTATTTCCACAGATGAATCTAGTCGTTTCCTCTCTTGAACCCACCTACTCAAAACTGTTACGCATTGATTGAAGGCCCTTCCAATCCGGGGCCCCCAGACCCCCAGATAGCACTCACAATAATACTTAGAATACTTAGCGGTACTATGGCGAATTAGTGATCGAACCAAATGAAGCTCTCGCTCATGAAGTGTTTTAAAACTGCAAGGTCGACGCCCAACATTGCAGCTTTCATAGAGGGTAGCTTACCGTAGGCGCAACTCAGCCCGGATAAATATTCTCCGCAACACAAGCCCTGCCCAAGCACTGTTGGTGTCCCCGGCAGCCAACACTTCACCGCACTCCTGCTGTCTGACTTTCTCTTGCCACTACCTAGTATAGAGGCCAACCATAACACTAAGAAATAAAGCTCTTCATGTATTAGCAGCATCTCCGCAAAAGATGTTCCTTACCACCGACCTACTAACAGACGCCCTTCAGCATACCAGCCACTCATTCAAATTCCCCGACGTCTAGATATACCTCCGCACATGTGCGTCCTCAAAATCATCCTCCGTACGGAAAAGGAGGCGAAAGTGGTTTAGAGTGCTCGACCACCGTTACGAGCATCCGGTGTAATACTTTCATCGCTTTTTCTTCGTCTAAAACGACAATGTCTGTCTAGTTGGCACCCGCTCTCGCCCATGAGATTCAAATAGGCAGGGCAACTCAGTTGCGCATCGTCTTTATCTCACTCACTCAGGTTAAAGAGTTACTAGCCTTCCACTAATGTCTAATAGATGTATAGGCAATATATTTAATTAAAGCTAGAGGGTATACGTAACGTCGCCACAGGTTTAGGCATGGTAGTCTCCGGTCATTTGGTACAGTTGTCCGTTGGCCTCCCAAGTTCCAGTCAGGTACCCGCTTCTCATGCACTGTTGAATAATATTCCTATGGATGTTAGACAGAACTCTCGTGAAGCATGAAAATAATGATGGGTGACATACTCAGTTGCATCCTAATGTGTATGAGTTAGCAAAGTCTACAGTAATGGAGTGTTAGCTTGTGTAGAATACATACCCAGCAATCCTTAAATCCCGGCTTTGAAGCAGTATTCTTGCGTTTTAGCTCAACATTAAGCGTCGTGGATATAAATCCTGCAGTTCGTGAAGCATAGGTTGTGCAGGGCTGCTGGAGAGCGCAGTCGGAATTGCTACACATTTTGTCACGCGCCTCCCAGTATGCCTGCTGGTGCTTATCACTGATACCACCACTTTGTTTACTGCCGATGCAGTCTGCGGCTAAAGCACCATTGATGAAAAGGGCAAGCGTAGATAGGTTAATGAGTTTCATGTTGGAATTTTGTAATGAGAAGAGGTTGAAATAAAGTGTTTGGGTAGCGTGATAAGAGAGGTAAGCGTTTGCGGGATATTGAACCGGCTTTATAGTTTTTTTTATGATTTTTCTCATGTATACGAGATAAGAAGGCCATTCCATCTTCATGTCGTCCGCCTCACTACAGGTTGAAATTTTTGTCGGCCGCCTCACCGCAGGTTGAAATTTCTGTCGGCCGCCTTATTGTAGATTGAAGGTCATGTCGGCCGCCAATTGCGGGCAAGATGGCAGGTTGAAGAGGCTATAAATATGCCAAAGTGGTTCTAGAACAAAGATTTAGATCCATTGACTAACTGCTTATTGAATTAGTTGTGGGGTATTTACTCGGTTAACCTGCTGGCTAGTACCTCGGCCTCTATTGTACTTACCAGGAGGGCAATTTATCGTTAAGAAAAAAGTACTGAATACATGGTGTGATCCTGCAGCCTGCGGTGAATATTGTTTTCGTATTCATTACCAAGACAATGACAAAGCAACAAACCCTAAACGACAGATAAATGACCTTCCCAATACTGTCTAGTTATCTGTTACACTACATTCAGCCGCACAACTCATTACTGTACAGACGATGTGGAGAATGCAGCGCAAAGTTCAGCAGAAAAACAAGAAGAAAAAACTATAAAGTCAGCCAGACATTTCCTACCGTCCATCTATTATCTCCAACCTCTGAATATTACATTTTAATCTTAAGTTTTCTCATCTCTCAATCTATTCAATATGCAGATTCTCATCCTTGCCACCCTTTCACTTTTCATTGACAGCTCTTTAGCTGCAGACTGCTTCGGAGACTCAGGTATTGCCAACAAATTTATAGACGGATACTGGGATGCACGCCAAAAGATGTGCAGTAACACAGAGTGTGCCTACCAGCAACCCTGTACCGTTAGGACTTCAAAGAAATACACAGCTATTGGTAGTGCTACTGTACAGATCGAACTCAAGCGTAAGAATACTGCTGGGAAGCAAGGATTTAAGGATTGCTGGGTATGTTTGCTCTCGAAGATTACAATCACCAAAGACGTTGCTAACTAGTACTTCATAGGATGCTACTGAGTATGTATGCAGATTCTTCTCAAGATCTATCTAACATTAATAGGAATATTATCGTCCAGTGCGTGAGAGAGAACGATCTGTACAGTGGATCTTGGCAGGCCAATGGACAATTGTATCAGTTTAATGGATGGTTCGATTAAGGTTGTTATGAGAATCTAGATGAGCGGCTGGGAAGGAGGCATAGTGTGGATTTTGAGGGGTCTAGTTCAGCTAAAAGAAAATTACATTTTCTCTCCCTCTAACTCTGAATTTAAGAGGCTAAATAGAGGGAATTATAACAGAATGAGGGGAATGCAGCTCAGGTGGAGTTGAAATAAGAAGAAAGGATGAAGGTTGTTGTATAGTGGCCCCAGGCACTCGTACCTGGCACTTGAGCGTTGTTTTGCGCCCTGAACATCTGGTCTTTCTGACACTTCTCGAACCTTCGATACAAGTTAGCCGAGAATTTCCACAATTCTTGCGCGGAGCTCCTGCGACCCAGCCGTGATCTGATGTCCACCTAACACCGCCAACGACGTCGAAGAAGCAGACAGTGTATTTGATGTTGTCGGGACGGAATATGTCTGTCACTCTGCTCTCGACGCTGCTTACACCGATCTTGGCTGTTTCCTATGCAGGGCTGCCGATCCTTCGCCAATATAGTCTACCGAAATGAGAGTTATCCATTCATCAAATTTTATAATGCATGCACCGACCATATTCCAAATGCTTGCGGGTCCAAGCACCGGCCATTCCGTAATTTTTGTCCAGAGTTATCGCCGCGGGATTTGGCTCGGGGTTTCACGTCCTTGTTTGGCTTGTTTAAAACAACCGCTCCTCGCCTTGCTTTCTCCTCATTTGACGGGTGAATCTATCATCTATTCCAGTCGTGGTCAATCTCTTTAACAGTTTGTATCTTCGTTTCCCGGTATCTTCTTTGCCATCATGCTCTTTAATTGGAACCTTGTCTTGGTGGCCTCTGGCTTGGCCAATGCTTTGTCCCTGGGTAAGCAGCTCCATGAGAACTTGGATAATTTTTGGCTAATGCGGCTTTGAAGGGGGAAGCGAGGAAGCTGAAGAGACTCCTTGCTTAGCGACAGGTGCTGACGCAACCGAGCGGGAGGCCAACCTGTCAGGATTCAAGGCTGGAGGTCTCTCGCTTACGTGGAATGCACTGGACTACGAACTTATCCGCAACACTCTCAGCCGCTATGCGTACTCTATGGACGAAAAAGACTATGCCGGACTTTCGATGGTATACACTGAAGATGTCAAAGTCTATTATCCCGACCCCGTTGGACTGATCGCCGGTCTGGATATCATCAAGAAGATGACAAAGCCCACGCTGGAAGCGGTGACAACTCAGCACTCGCTCAGCTCGCAGAGCATCAACATGGTCGACTACTGGACGGCTACGGTCAAAACCTATGGACGAGTTGTGCACTTCGGTACCGGGAAACAGGCGGATCAGTCGGTGACGTTGTATCTTAAATATGAGGACAAGGTCGTCAAGGTCAATGACGATGGGCTGGCAGATTGGCGAATTACTGAGCGAAAGATATCCTACCAGGGACCACCCGTTGGCAACGCATCTTTGATCGCGGTCTCAAAGTAATTGCTAGGATATGATTCGCTATTGGCTTCCCTGCCAAACCAAAAGAAGTGGATATATACATAGACAAGAGAGGAGCCTTCTGTGACGAATCCCAGCCCTCTGATCAGCCAAGTATAGCCCATTCCATGGGACACATATTACTATTCATATCAGGTTTCATACCTACTTTTATCTAAAAACAACCCTTTTTTTACTTCCTACAAGGACTAGCTTACGCAACAAGAAGACAATGACACTGAGGCGTACACCAAGACCCCTCCAACGACGGCGCGTCCGTCAGACAGTATGACAGAGACAAAGCCCAATAGTTTTCTTACCTTGTGTAGTTAATCTAAAAGAGTATAAAGAATGGGGTGGTATAGTCGAGACTGGTAGTAGGTCTTGCAATGAACATTTTTTGCCAGCGTAGAAATTGCCAGCTTTGGCTTCCTGCTTTCAGCCCAGAGTGAATAATCAGATTCAATTGTCTGAGCCGTTGCCAAATGAGCTGCGTAATATGAGACAGAATCATCAACCCTACATCTTGCGCTGGATCTTTGCATAGTTATAGGCAGCTATCGAGGGTATAGTTTCCATTAGGCACGATGGCGTTCTAACCTGTGTCAATCCGGCTTCTACGCAAGCCGATACCCGTCATAAGATTCTGGACTCCTATTTGTCCCTTCCAGATGTCGATCTCAACAGCGGCGGCTGCGACTTGAGGACGGCACGATCAAGGAAGACTTGTCCTCTCAGAGGGGTCGAGCGCCTCAAATTGAATCTAGGGCAAGATCCTGGCTGACGCAAGCGCTTGTTGCATCGCGATAGCAACCTCTGCGGAGAAACTAGTCTTCAAATATGACGTTAGACACAGACTATCCTTTCGCCGACCCTTTTTAGCCTGTTTAGGGCTAGCTTGGACACCACTGAGGGCGTGTTATAGGTTCTAATAGCTTCTAGAAAAAATCCTTCACGAAACCTCGGAGAGAGGACTGGCCTTGGGCTTGAACAGGGACGCTACACAAGTGATAGGCAGGCGGCTCCAGCTCGATAAAAACCTGCATAATTCCGAGCATGGCGTTGGGATACCCGAGTCGTGTGTGAGGAGGCGATCAGCGGCCAGATAAGGAACTGGGCGATGCTGAGCGACTTGATGCGGCATCGAGGGAAAGCCTTCGACCGCTTCTCTAACGGGAGCAATACGATGTTACTGACATGCTGTATTATCCACTTTTCCATCTCGTAATATCGAACTGCGTATTGGATGGTGGACCCTCATTGGGGTGATTGCAGTTGATTGGACCAGCGACATCTTATGACTTTCCATAGACGTTTAGTCTTGCGCCTGCCAGCGCAACGCTTACCGTTCTAGAATGGCATGCACTACCAGGCCAATCTGACAAATACACGGTTGTTAGAATTTTCGCTTTCAACGACAGTCTTGTGGTCACTTCTAAGCCTAGTCATTTACCCGAGTCAGACCTGGTGAGATGCTCGGAATCGACGACGAGGCAAACAAACGTCTGCATGATCTTAAACTCCGCCGCTTGCTTATAAATCAGCTACAGTATATGGTGTCGTTTCTGTGTGTCTGTTTAGGCAGATTTCAACATAATTGGAGACCTCATCCTTCATGTCATGTTGACCGAGAGTATATGTAGAGCCTCAACCCACAGCCCGCTGCACATCCAAGATATATACACATGAATCATCTCACTCAAGTATTTGCATAAGGAGATACGCCCAAATGTTTTCCAAGAAGGTTGTCCTGATAACCGGCGCCACAGCCGGGATTGGCCTCGATGCTGCCGAGTACCTGGCCAGACAGGATTGGGCTGTCATCTTGTCGGGACGCCGTGATTCAATTGGACAAGAGGTAGATCCCTTTTCTAGCTTGTTGAGCAGTATCTCGGCTGGTGGTGACGCTGACAACATTACCAGGCTGTTGTGCGCCTGAAGGAGGCTGGGCACGATGCTGCCTTTGTCCACTGCGATGTCAGGTCAGAACAATCAGTTGCAGAGTTGCATAATAAGGCAATCGCTATCTGGGGTCGTCTCGACGCAGCAGTAAACAATGCCGGTATCTCGACCGACACGGGTCGTTTCGCCGATCTTGATACCTCCAAGTTCCGAGATATGATTGACGTAAACATACTCGGAGTTTTTTGGTCTATGCAACATCAGCTCAAGCACATGGAAGCAAAAAGCACTGGACGCATCATCAACATCTCCTCGATGGCTGGGAGACGAGGTTTGCCATTCCATGGCACCTATGCTGCAACCAAGCACGCGGTGAGTTCCGCTCTATACATGGACTGTGATCAAGAACTCACATCGCTTTAGGTGATTGGCATGACTAAGACTGCAGCCATAGAGTACGCATCTAAAGGTGTCACCGTGAATGCCATCGCCCCTGGCGCTATCAGGACCCAGATTATGGACAATGCCATCAAGTCGGGCAAATATACCGAGGAAAGCGCCGCTGACGTGTTCCCTGTCAAGAAACTGGGGGTCGTAGAAGATATTTCTCGTGTTATACTTCTGATCTTGGAGTCTCCTTATATGACGGGCACGGTTGTTGATGTTGACGGTGGTTTCTCTGCATAAGCCGAGCGCTTGACTAATTGCCATGAACGGTTTCATCATTTTAGACGGAGCTTCTAGCATATAAAATAAATATTTCTTATACAGCTGGGCACGTGAAATATTGCGGCCATTACATGGAATTGTAGCAATGTATCCAGGGCAATTGCTGATGATTATGGACTACTACTATTGGTGTCCTTGAGACAGAACTCGTGAGGTATCGTGTTGTCTGCTTCAAGCCTTGGGCTCCTAATCTTCTTCATTGTCCTCCTACATGTCGGCTTATGAGCTAAGCCCCTGTGGGTCCTCATTTGCGGTTAATTGACGCCTTGATCTTCGCGATAACCAGCAATCGAGCATGGCATTGAACATGCCGGGATCTTGTATCGGTCCGATGTGGCTCACTTCTGGTAAGACCACCAAGCTGGAGCCATTGATCATGTCATGCATCACTGCGGAGACATGCCGTTGTATCATTTCCTCCGAGTCACCCGTAGCAATCCATACGACACACCCGGCGATGGGGTCTTGGGCGAGCGTGGTGATGCGTTTGAAATCGTCCTCGACCCACAAGGGATATTTACTTTGCATCGTGTTCGACTTGGCCAGAAACGTGTCAAAGCTATCCGGAGTTGGCGAGAGCATTTGATAGTCCGACTTCATCCTGCTCTGGAGATCGAGTAGAAACGGCATCGCTTTTATTCTGTCCATGTTGACTTGATCAGGTCGATAGCTGGCACCAAAGGCAAATACTCGTTCCACCCGGTCGCCGTAGTTCATAGCCAAGGTCAAAGCAGTGATGGCACCGTCAGACCATCCAGCGAAACTTGCGCTGCTGATGCCGAGATGATCGAGCAGCGCCACGATATCGCTTGCGAATAGGTCGTACGACAGCGGTGTCTCTGTATGATCGCTGGAACTGCCGTGTGCCCTGATGTCGGTGACAATGACAGTGTGATTCTGCGCAGCCAGATGCGCGACTTGATGACCCCACCACCTGGAACTGATTTTGCCGCCATGCAACAAGACCACAGGCGATCGTTCGACTCGTAATGGCGCTCCGTGCACACTATACCACAGGGAGACGTTGTTGTTGAAGTAACCTGTGGCAACAGCAGGCGGCAGTTCCGGTGTTGGAGGTAGTGTCTGACTGAGAGGCGTGTAGCTGCTGAACTGCGACATGGCTAATATTGATGTTGTGTCGTGGGTAAGGGGAAATGAAAAAGGTGAAATACAAGAGGACAAGGTGAGATGAAGAAGTTGAGATTAGTAGCAAGACTCTATGGAAGAAACGCGGTCCTTTTGGCCTTCTCCTTGATTACTAATTTGTGAGAGAGGGGATGTCCTCCTCGTGTGCATCTGGTTTGGCGGCATTCATGTCAGATGGTAGCGCTGACTTGTCTGTGCAACTCATTAATCGAGTGTAAGACGGGATCCACTTGAGTTCGAGATATCGAGGACGAAAGTGGAGGAGGACAAGAGGCCGATTACTTCCGATTGATAATATTACCCTACACTAGAATTTTGACGTTAACAATCGTCGCGGTAATGCTGCTCGTACCCAGAGAGCTTCTGTCCCTAGGTAGGACTGTTTCAAGACACATTGTTAAGCCGCTTGGGAACCCTCTTCCTGGAGGAGCTGAATGAGAGCGTCGCCGATTTGTTCTCCCATCCATTTATATCCATCGGCAGTGAGATGCAACCCATCATCCCAATACCGCCGGCGATCAGACTCAGTGAGTGAATGATAGGGGAGATAGGAGTACAAGTTGAAGGCAAAGCTGCCGGTGAGTTAGAACATGTATTCCCGACACTTTTGAAAGATATGACCTACAAGTTCGGCTGTGAGTGGGCCAAGATCTGCTGGTTGAGCTCGAGTCGGTTAATCTCAAGCCAGTCGGGCTTTGATTTGCATTCTGGTACAGTCAAGGCGAGAACTTTACTTCCTTTTTCGATCGCCTGGTTCCAGTGAGATTTCAGGGCATCGATAATTCTTTCCAATGGGAGTAAGCGCCCAAGATCGCTAAAAGAAGTCAATCAGATGTCCTTCTTTTACATGTAGGGTAATGCGCATACTTTGTGCCACCGAGGATGATAACCCAGTCATAGGAATTTGCGTCAACTAGAGACGAGTTGACACTTTAGTGCTAAAGCTCAAGTTTACATGACAATAGGGGCCTCAAGACACGTACGCTCTTGTGTCAACCGATGTTTGAACAGGTTTGATGAAGCAAAATCACCAGCAACGCCATTGGTTTGGATCTTAATCTCCTTGTCGGGGAAGGCATCTTTGAGCTTGCTGCCCAAGGTTGTCGAGTAGGGACTTTCGCCTCCGCCAAAGTTATGGTAGCCTTGAGTAAGAGAGTCGCCGAAGCAGAGAATTCTGAGACGTGTATTGGACATGGTCTAATCTGATGAAGCCGTGGTTTAGACTGAAGGCTAGACTATCGCGGGTGGATATGTCTCAAGAAGCTTATTTGCCGCGTTGCGGGGTCATTAGGCAGCAGGTCGGAAAGCCACAGTAAGTTTAGGGCCCTGTGGCACGTGTCATCAGTGAGGCTGATGAATGGGATTCATCATTTGAGCTACATGTACATATCAAACACCATGCTAGAAGGTAGCCAGGCGACATGAAGTGAAAAGCGGGTTGTAGTCTAACAAGGTATTTTTATTAAACATTACATATTAACTAAACTGGCATAAATGAAACTTCAAATTGAAAAACATCCAACTCAATAACTAGTAAAATTATCAATCTTCCTTACCAAATTCCATTATTAAACATTAATGAACTGACATGAACAAGACCTTCGAAAAGCATCCAACCCACTAGTAAAAATCCTCATCTCCGTTGCTCAGATTCCCGTCGCTGTCCTCCGTTTCCCAGCCAGCTGCTGGGTCTTGAAGCATATCCTCGCCCGTATTAGTCGTAGACTTCGACAATGAGTCTCCAGATGGCACACCTCTCTGCAAGCTGTCAGCTTTAAAGCCCGCTTGCACCATTTCCACGTCCACCGGTGTGTCTGATCCCGTGTTGGAATCAGGAGAAACAGTCTCCGCATTGGGCTCCTCGGGTTGAACCGTTGTTGGAGTCTTGCGTGTGGAATTTGCCGCTACGCCCTGAAATTGCAAAATTGTGGTTTGCCGCAAGTCCTTGGCCGCCAATTTGAGTTGACTTAGCCTACCTCTCCGTTTATTGGGAATCGACTGCTTTTTGGCTGTGCCTGAAGAAAGGGCAGTTGAGGTTTCCGTGATGCCACGTCCTCTACGGCGCTTTCGAGGTGCACCAGAGGTGTCCGCCGGTTGTTCGTTTTCATCCTCCAGTTGTTCAATGACCCGGTTCGTCGAAGCCGGGGTTGACTGCTTAGCATTCGGCCAATCCCTCCAGAATGGGCCAGCTTTGCGATACTTGCTGGCCTTGATATGCTCTCGCCGCGACATCTTGTCGACGCATTTGAAATCCCAGGCTGCGTGGTCCCCTTGGCAGTTACAACACTTCAATGGGGTGCCCGGCGGGCAGCTCTTAGTAAAATGCTCTTCTGAACATTTTCCACATCGGATCTTCCCGAATCCACACGCTTCTTTGAAGTGTCCAGGACTGTAGCAGGAATAGCAGAACAACGGGGTGCCCTGCGGGGAGAATGGTCTTATCATTTGATGTCAGTGAACCTGTATTGAGATATACATGTGGGAAAACATACGTGACTTCGTACGGCCTCTGACCTATCCTGATGTCGGTTCGACAGAGCGACAGGGCAGTTTCTCGGCAAGACGTTTCCAAGAGGAGTCTACCGAAAGAGAATTTGGCGCTGATGTTGGTCACATTGGTGTGGTGGCGGAAAAACTGTGTCCAGTCTGTATAAAGGCCCAAGCTCTCATCTCTAGCAAAACCTTTGACGTGAACCGTCCATAGCCGTGGAAGTGCCCGACACAGACCCGAAAGTCCAAGAGTCTCGCCGATGGTCGTCTCGTTGGCACGAACCTCCTCCTCGGCCTTGAAGCCTTGGACTGTCAGCAACAGACAAGGACGATATGAACCTGAGTACTGGTCTGAGGGGTGACCTGACCTCTGGCCTATCAATCGAACAGTAGAGATGAATTTCCAGCACCCACCAAGCTCACGAAGCTTGGTGAGAATGCCATAAACTCCTAGCTCACTCACTGCCTGTTCGTCCTCCTTTTCTTGGAGGACGTACCTGATGTCCAAGATGTCGAAAATCTCGGGCTCACTCGGGGCTGATGGAAGTCTTTCGTAAAGTTCCCGCACGAGCTGTTCGAATTTTGAAATCTTGTCCACCGCGTCTTGGGCCAATCTCCTCCCATAAAGAGGGGAAAAGAGGTCAGCCTCGGCGACGTCTGCATTCTCCGGCCTAGTCTCATTGCAATGATGACACGGCTCAGTGTTGGTCAGAGATGGCATGGGTGAAAGGGCAGACATCTTGATTTGGGAGACAAAGATTGATTTGGTGAAAGAATGATGGGTGTTAGTTGCAAGTAATGAGTATGGACGTCTACTGCACTAACAAGAAGAAGAGCGTAGGTGTACAAGGGCCCTATATATCTTGTAGCCGGCTCGTAGATTGGGGAACTTTACAAAATACGATGTGCTTCACAGCAGACCCTATCGGGGGGCATGCTTTCAAGCCGGTCGTGGCAGAGTTCATCTCGAGATTGCCCCAGGGGAGATAACAAGACGAAACACTTTCCTCTTTTGCCCAAGTTCATGCCCTTCTGTTTAATTGCCGGACCCAGAGGGCTCATGGCTAGACCCGGAACAGCGCAAGGGAGACTTTGATCTGCCATACGCGGCATCGTTCAGGGTCTGATATCCGATATGCTCAAATGAGACTGAATTACACGCCGAAACGATGGGTTACAGTGCAGCAGGCTCATTTGTTAGCCCGGCGGCCGTGATGATGCTAATATTCCGTCTCAATGCTGAGACGTTGAGTTGTGGTATAGCGGGCTCACTTGCTAGCCCGGCGGCCGTGATAATGATGGTGTCCCGTCTTGAGTCGTATCAACTAATAATACCACCGCCACAAAAACTGCATGCGGTACGGGGAATCCCGCTATCTATCTCACGACCCTTGAAGGGTTTGCGCTTGAATAATTGGCTGCGCCAGTGTCTGATGTATACCGTGTGACCCATACTGTATCTCCCCCTCACACGGAAGCAAGGGTGAGTGCTGATCGATGCATGGTGTTGGATCCACTGAATCAAGACCTCCCACACGAGAGACAGCGGAACGGGCCCGGTATCGTTCTCGGCCAGGCTTAGCTGACGCAGGAACATGCCGGTTACGACCCCCGGTCGTCAAGTGAAGTCCTACATGAATCTAGACCTCGAGTTGCCCCTGGGACTATGGCGTCGGCTGCCTCACACTATAGTCTTGTATAGCTGTGGTGGGTTTCATCGCGAGATGATAGCTCGACGTCGACCATCCTCCACTTGAAATTAGCAGGTAAAATCAGGCCATATTCACAAAGGCCGAGGGTCGGCAATTCGAGGGATTGCTGTTTGTTTGGCTCTGCCGAGGTATGGACGCGTTGTTTGTGTGGATATGGCTTAGTGACTTTGAAGCCGGCGTTGGCTAATTCAGGGAGTCTTTGCGAGCTGGTGCTCGGGTGGTTGATCTTGCCTCAGAGGATAGGCCCGGCTCCATGTACTCTGAAAAGTCCTCGAGGACATGACAAAGTCTGCCATTATGGTTTCCGACACGAGTCGCATTCACGTATAAAGCCTGCGGCCCTGATCTTAAGAAACCGGACCTTCTTCAGCCTCTTGTCTACAACAACACCTTTCCATAAAACACTATTCAAACAACGCCACCTAGCATCATCACGCTGCCTCTCTTGTTTCCCCGCCATACCGCAAGATCACCAAACAATGCCTAAGTTCGAGTTCTACGGCGTACGCAAAGGCCGCAAGACTGGCGTGTACGATAGCTGGGCAGCATGTGGTAAACAGGTCCTTGGCTACAAGAAGCATTGTTGTAAGTGTTTATCGTTGGATCGAGTCCCAATCTCGAGAATGCAGAGGGCTAACAGCTTGAACTTTCTGTGTAGTCAAAGGTTTCAAAAATGAAGACGAGGCCTGGAAGTTTGTTAATAGCGCCACTGACCCTCTGCCTGCGGCTTCCTCTGCAACCGTTGCTCCTGAGCCTGCTGTGGAGGCTCGCTCTGCCCTTCAACAGCACATAGACTCACTCTCTGATGCCGGGGATAGCGCTGCCGAGGGCGCACTCACCCCCAGCGACACAGTTGATACGGTTGACTCCTCGAGCATCATTTCCGGGCCTTCCAATGATGTCTACGACAACATGGAGCAAGCAGTGAAGCGACTTCAGCAGATTTTCGCGGACTATAAGGCCGTTCGCATCTCCGCTCTGGCTGAACAGTGACCGTATCGATTCAGCGCCGAGGGCAAGGTCGAGGTGGCCAAGGATCATTAGGTGGCAGCGCGTGCCCGGGTCGTTTGGGGAGGAGGGTTTCTCACTGCTGCTGTTGATCTGAAGGGGGGTTTATCTTTCTCAGGAGGATGGTTACGAAGTGCAGATTACTTAAGATACTTGGTGTTTCATTCGTGCTCATTGTTTTAATATAAATAGTCTTAATTTTTCCCGTCATCTTCGAAGCGCATTTATGCCATTGTGATGAGACTTGCCGTCTCGTACCAGCTATCGTGATCGGTCGGTACGTCGTTATCGGCAGATTTAATGACGGAAGCTCACGTTGTAGTGGACTCGGCGTTGATGGTGGACTTAAGATGAAGAGAGGATCAGTGTGGTTATAAGGTTGAAGTTGATGGCAAGGATCTACGGAAGAAGGCAGCCTTCTTATCCTCTCTTGAGGATAAGTAACCTCTGTAGGTATCGACGCAACCAAAGACATGGGCTGGTATCATGAGGTCTAGTTATCAGCAGCCCAACTATTCACAGTCAAGCTGCTTCTCGCCCGAAGCAAGCAACAGGTAGAAATAGGGGCACTTCTAGAATAAAATCTACCTAACCTGGTTGATCTTACCTACATGAATCTCAATTCTTGGCCACATCGCATCCGTCTCTCTTGCGCAGATCGCTATTTCACCGATTCCTGCGTGCTGTTGCCCTTCATACCATCCATCTCCTTGACCCCGGAAACTTCCAGCCCAAGTGTTCGGTTAACTATACTCATCTTCTGTCTGAATCTCGTAGTGATCAGCCATGATATTTGCATAGTCAAACGCAGGAGGAAAGACTATGGAGCTAGGGAGTTCACGATATTTTTCGGCCCAAGACTGGTTGATACTAAGACCTTTTTGCTCTTCAACCACGGCCTCAAAGTCCAATGGATAGCCCGTGTTGAAATCGGAGCGGTAAAACGAAGTATGCTCCGTTAGGTGCTCTATGGCTTCTTCGAACCCTTTGTCGACGAAGTTGTATCTAAAGCGCCTTTTGCCACGTAGGAAGCCACAGTCGATACACGCGTCGTATGCCTTTTGCCAGGCAATGTCTCGGCGGACGGCCTGCTGAAACAGGTCGGAGCAGAAATCGACATATGGCTCCCCTTCCAAGACAAGCGTAAAGGACTCAACGGGAATACCCACGTTAGACGCTGCATGGGTTTCAAACAACCAGTCAGCTAGCGACAAATTGAAAAGTCTAAGTTCCAGCTCGTTGCGTGTTTCGAATAGTTCGTTGCCCGGCTCTTGTAAAAACCATGCCACATCTGGTGGCCCATCTAATGAATCTTGGTTTGTTAAACATCGATGGCTCTCGGCAATGCACCTTAGAACACTGACACGACGTTCAATACGAAGCTTTTGATTCTCCTTAAAAAATGGAGCGAACCCTTGGGCATGGGCTGCAGGAGTACCCACGGTCGGGAGGTTCTCGTATAGTGATATCTTCTGGATCTGAAGACGCCGTTCGATAGGAAGTTGCTCAAGAAATCGAATAGCGACAGCCGCTGCAGAAAAGCGTATCTTCTCACGACAACGTGGTCCCGTAGCTTCCCCAGATATTTTGTCTCTGATTGACGAGGGGTAGGAGAAATTTGGCCTGTAGTACCACGACTCGATCAGTTGCCAGGCATTGTCGGCGTCGAGGAGGCTTGCCACCCTCGCCACCTCTGCCGCCGAGGGTATAGCCCAAGGGTGAAACGAAAGATCGAAAAACTCGTGGGCTGGATGGGTGTCTACCCATCTCGGAAAGGCCTGATAGACCAACTTGGCAAACTCGGCGGGTTCTTTTTCCGCGAGAAGTCTCAAGCAATATGACATGGCAGGCCCAAGCGTCGACACACTTCCTTGCACGTCCTCCTGTCCAAGCCCACGGTACCGAATGCCTTCATGTTTGGGTAGGTGCCCCAAGCCATCATAGAAGTCGTCAGAGTGCGGATTAAGGCATACAGAGGCCCATCTAAAGGCAGCTCCTTTCCAATGGCCTTCTCGAATGTTTTGGTCGGGCCCGACTCTGTTGACCATATGTTCGTACTGCCTCAAGGCAATTCGAAGCTGGGGCATGAAGGAAGGGAATTTCAGTGCAAGGTGAGAGTACATATCGGGGGTCAGGAATCGGGCGAGACGCGAAACCATGTCGCGCTCTAGCAAGCGGTAGAAGGTCGAGACGTAGTTAAAGCAGCCAGCGACTCCGTTCCAGTCTGAGCGGTGAACAGTAGAGAAGTAGATAGTATTAACAGATAGCGGCATGCCCTTGGTATCATCTGCAATCAAGCGGCAGGTGTACATAAGGGAGAAGTCGATAGGGTCTCCATCAGCCATGCTAAGCTTCTCAGAGTTACCATTGAAAACATAGCCGCCATCGACCGTGAAGTAGGAGCGGAAGATCTGGTCCCGTATCTCGAAGGGAAGGGTGGTCAAGGTCGTGTGGGGATATGGAGAAGACATGGTGTCGGAGGTGATGAGGCGACCGGATGATATCCCGCGGGTGAAGGAAATGAAAGAGAAGCGAGTAGCGAGATCAATCAAGAGATCTCACCAGCGTGGTCGCGATGGCTGGGCTGCGTTCTGCCCTCGTGGTTCGGGGACAGCCAAGCGTCGGTAGATGGTGAGGCCTGGTGCCCCATGGCGGGCAGGGATCTGGTGGTTTTTATAGGCCCCCGTCGAGCCGAAAATGGACATGCTGAGTCACCCCCAAACCTAAATTACTCACACGGATGCTCCCAGGCAACAAACTTTGGGGCTGCATGTGTTGAATTGTAGGGGACGTAGGGGATGAATGCACTGAAGGGCGCTAACAGCAGCGCTGCATTACATTTTGGCCTGGCGGGGTTATTCAACAGCACGTCGCACGCAAGTCTGGCATTACACAAGAGGCTTTACAGCGGACCGCAGCAGGGTTTGAAGGAGATGGTGCACAAGGTATTTATGGGGTATCATAATATATTAATGTCTAGCTTTATAACACTCAGACTAGGAGGATCAAAGCAACTCAGTAGGATCTCAGTAAAAAAAAATCAACCAGTAAAGAGCTCAATACCCAAGCTCGGCAACTCAGTAACTTAAATACAGTATAGTTGAACGCTGCATTGCGTAGAGCATCATTGATGGAATCTCTTCCTGCATTGATCAAGTCAACAGATGAAATTCCTATAATAACTGCAACTCAGAACCACTCGGATCAGCAGAGAGGATAGGACCTACATACGCATCGCCGACGCAATCCCTTCCTGCCTCGACCAACTCTATTCAAGAGAACAGATCGTCTTCTGGCCGGCCAGATGAGGAGTATAAAATCCCTATCAGGGCACCTGGAAGTCAGAGGTATTCAGATTTGCATGGAGCATAGGAGCTACCTACTCACCTCTTCTGCGGCCAATTCCAACCTGAACCAAACACCTTCATCACCAAAGGTCGCTGCGAGGATCACTAGATATTAGCAATATTCAAAGTTGTAAAGATGACACGAGAGACATACTTACCTCTCCCAAGAACGTACGTCTGAGAACCACTGGACGTCAGTAAAGCTTGAATTTGTAGTAAGAATCGGTCGCATACTTCCCCAATCCTTTGAAGTCCCATCTGCTTGCCAGTACCACTGGAGGTTAGCAATCTTCAAGACGGCAGAAACAATAGTAGCCACATACTTGCCTCAAGCTGACCAACAACCAGACAATAATGCCTGCTTTCAATTACTCATGATAAGCAACCATCCCATAAATCAACTTCAGAATCAACTCCTACATACCTCGAACCAGCCTACAGTCAGACGAACGAATTGACCAGTGGGATCAATACGCCACTGGTCTCTCCTATAGCAGAGAAGAGCTCTCTGCCTACTGCAAGCAGCAGGGAGGGAGATTGCAACACCTGCAAGAAGAGGCCCGTAGCCTCTACACCAAATCTCGGTCGACGAAAGATAGCGACATGATCGCTATAAGGAATATATATTAGTTTACTCTTCTTCATAGGGCATAATCTACCTACCCCTGGCAACCTTTGGCTGCAAGCTGCTGATCTTCTTCTTTGAAGATTTTGATGACATCTTGCCCTGGCTAGTGACAGAGCTGGCTGCTCTGGAAAGCCTCGCTCAAAGGCTTGCCAGCAAGAACCTAGCTGCCGAGGAAGCAGAGTTCCTCAAGGAATTGAGATTCCTATACCACAACGATTAGAGTCAGGTAACACAAGAGCGATGATACACTTACAATGAGGAGTGGCGGGCGCAGTTGCGTTACGACGTCGAGACGGTTGCCTAATAATCAAAGTTTGATTAGCAAAATTGGCGAAATATGGCTCCGCTGGCTGTAGTTTCCGCAACTTTAGACTTGCCTTCTCAGAGGATAGCTGCTAGTTGCCAAGATTTGATTAGCATCCTACCAAAACATGGCTCAAGAAGGCTTACCGATGAAGAGGACGAGTGACGGGATCCTGCTGCTCAGGCGTGGTTAGCATGGGAAATCGGGTTAGTTCCACGTGAAAGGCCGTACAGACCAGTGACGAGGCCTGGTCACGTACGCGAAACTGCTAGAATGAGCTTGGTTAGTTAGAGTCCTAGAAAGAAAGTAACCGAGAAAGGTCTTACGGACGGGAGGAGTCATCGGCGTTGGGGTTCTGCTGGAGTGAACTTGGTCAGTCAGAAAGTCGAACACAAGATATTCGCCGAGATGGGCCCTACGGACGGGAGGAGTAATCGACATTTGGGTTCTGCTGGGGTGAGCTTAGTAAGTCAAAAATGCAGGCAGAATATTTGGATCGAGCGGGGTCTTACTGATGGAAAAGCTTGTCGGCGTTAAGGTTCTGCTGACGTGGTCATTGCATTAGTAGAGAAAACAGAGCTGGGAGACCTACATCGGAAACTTACTGGAAGAAGAAGATCTGTAGTTGAATTCAAGTCAGTTGAAGCAAGAAGTGGATCCGCAATGAATCACGTGACAGATCACATGAAGCAGCGCGTAATTTCAACAGCAATTTCAACAGTATGGTTAGTTAGTTACTCCTTGACGGAGGGAGTCAGGGTGCGTCTTCCCAGGCCCTGAAGCGAGAATCCAAGCGCGGCCAGGCGTACTGGTCAAGGCGGAAGAAGGTAATGGCCCAGTCAGCGACGATGGCGCCGTTCTCCGTCATCAACCTCTTAAAGTCGGTGTGGTCCAGCTCCGCTCTCAGATGGATTCTGGCAGCCCTCAGCTTCTCGCACTGGACAAACATATGGAAGACAGTCTGTCTGGGGTACCCGCATGAACATGCTGCGGACGGTGCGAGCCCGCCTTCGGACAGATAATCGTTTAGGCCGATGAACTCGGTCCTGCAGTGGAGGAGCATGGTGCTTTGAGCTCGCGATAGACCTTGATAGTATCGGAAGCTGCTGGGACCCCAGCGCTCCCTCAAGGCTGCAGGGAAATGACGGCTCTTGTCACGTTTCTTTGCCCGAGCTCGGCGGTACTTCTCCCACTCCTCGGCGCTCCACTTCTCGGCGCTTTCCTTGGCCGTTTTGCTGATGGCTTTCTTTCGTGTCTTTCGATTCAGCCACTTGGCGGCCAGTTTCTCCGCATCGCCGTCCAAACTTCGTGCAAGCTGCTGCCAGGATTGCATACAGAGCTCCCGTGCCTACATGTCGATGAGTTGGTATGGAGAAGTTGCTGGGGCCTGTTTCTTGTCGCGCACGCAAACTTGGCCGACGTACGGGGGTTTGCTCAATGCCGTGAGCGAATTGGCCCGCTGAGTTAGCATGGCCCGGTAGAGGAAAATCTCAATCTTCTCAATGTTCAGTTCCTTCTCCAAGACTCGGGCAGAACAACGGCCAAGAGAGCCCGAGATCTGCTTCAAGCATAGCGACTGCAGATCTTTCAGCTGTTTCCGGTTCTTGGGGCTGAGTGCCCAATTCAGTAGCTTGTACGGACTCCAGACAAACCATACAGCACAGGCGTAAGAGATGATGGGTCGGATCTTGGACAGGTAGATCTTCCTGGCCGCCTCGAGGCTCAGCCCCCAGATGCTTCCCGATATGCGCCGCAGGCGTCTCAGCTGCGTATTCACCTTTTTCTCAATCTGGGATAGGGTGTCAGCGGAAGAAAAAGAAAGCCCAATGCATGGTGAGACTTACCTCGGCTATGTGGGCGTCCCACGTTAGCTGATGATCAACGATGACCCCGAGAATGTTCATTTCGGTTACACGGCAATTGTTGAGGTTATGAAGTCCAGGAATCTTAGGAAGCCGCTTATAGTCGGCTTCTTCGCTCTGGGGGTGCTTAAAGTGCATGACTTTGTACTTGTGCGGGGAGAATGTGACGCCAGCACGCCCGGCCCAGCCCAGAATGGCTTCATGGGCCTTTTCCAGTCCTTTGCAGTTTTGATCATAGCTGGTCGAGACAGCAACCAGGTAGGTATCATCAACATAGGCGAATGAGTAGATAGCTGCACCATAGATGGACCTGATCTCTTCGAAGACAGGCGCCGTGAAGAAGAGAAAGAGGATAGGCGAGAGCGGTGAACCCTGGGGAATGCCGATGTTGACGAAGAATTGTTTGGTGGTGCTACCGGGCATCTTCAAGACGGTGCTGCGGTTGGAGAGAAATGACCAGACAAACATTACCATCCATCTCGGTAAACCTTTGGTCACCAGGATTTCAAGGAGCTTGTCCCGAGCGACGTGGTCGTAGGCACCCGAGATGTCGAGGGACATGACGGTGGCCTTTTTCTTGGCCTCCTTCGTCACCTTTCTTATCACCTTCCTCCATCTGATGCCCCTTGACCATGCGTCGTAGACGGGCCTAAGCAGGTCCTGGAGAGCGTGAGAAGTTGACTTGCCAGCAGCGCCATACTGTGAGTTGGGAAGGAGGTTCTTATCGGCAGCCAGTTTCTTAATTCTGCCAGCGACGATCTTTTCCAGCAGCTTCCCGAGAGCCGGCAGTAGCGCAATAGGGCGCCAGCTCTTGGGGTCGTTGTAGTTATCTTTGCCGTCCTTGGGGAGGATAACTGTTATAGCATGTTTGAAGATATCGGGGTGATAGGAAAGCCGCAGACAGGCCCGGAAGAGCCGCGTGAGGAAGGGGACCAGCTGGATACGGGCCATCTTGATGGCTTCGTTGGTGATGGTATCAGCACCTGCAGCCTTGCCAGTCGGCAAGCCCCGGATGATCTTGTCGAGCTCTTCTTCCGTCAGATCTTGGTCGATCGGGTGCTCGATTCGACCTGGGGGAAACTCTGGGGGTTGGAGCTCAGGTGCGACCTCTCCATCGCTGGTCTCTGGCCATATGCTGTTCCTCAGGCAGTTTCCCTTTTCTTCCTCGGTCGTGTAGGTGACCTTGTTGGACACAAGAGGTGGGATTCGACCTTTGTCCTTGGGCTGGCACACTCGCTTGGCAAGTCTAGCCATCTGATGCACCCCCCGGGTGGTTTTGGCCTTGCCGGACACGAAACGTCGCCAACTGTCGCCTTTCTTTTTTCGGTCGCCTCCAAGGACTCTGCTAGTCCACCGCCTCCAGAACCGACCCCATCCTGGCCCCTTTTGTGGGTTTGAAACAGCTTCGGATTGGTCTTCGGGTCGGATCACTGACCGGGCGGCGTCACTCTGCGGCCTGGATGGTCGTGATGGATATGCAAGCCGAGTGGGCACGCATCCGTTGATGGCATGTAGAAAAATATCACGTAACTCGATAGTACCGGCGTCGATTTGTTGATTTGTTTCTATCTCCCGAGATTCAAGTGGTTTTAAGGCGTCGGCGATGATGGCGGCGTAGTGACTCTTGGGGGTCTCGTGCCACAAGAAACGTTTGGTTTCGTCTCTGGAAACCTCAATATCGAACGATGTGATG
Source organism: Fusarium sp. JS1030 (assembly GCA_000966855.1). Lineage (NCBI taxonomy): Eukaryota > Fungi > Ascomycota > Sordariomycetes > Hypocreales > Nectriaceae > Fusarium > Fusarium sp. JS1030. The sequence continues at coordinate 381,582 of JWIW01000009.1, read as the reverse complement.
ATAGGACGATGATCTGATTCTTCCCAGCCGGGGATATCCTTGACCGCACAGCTCAAAAAGCGCGGTTTCAGCTCCTTGCTGACGAAAGCCAGGTCAATGCAAGAGGCCGTGTCGTCAATTTTGCTCCCAAGTGAGTATGTGGTGGTGCCGGGCGGCGTAACGCATGGCATCTCTGCTTTGCACAAACCATCATGGAGCATGTCGGCCTTGGGACAGTTCTTGCTGGGCTTAAATAACTTGCCACTCCACTGTTCATGGTGCAGATTGAAGTCGCCAACGAGGATATCTCGGCGAGATTTGGTCGTGTCGTCGATCAGTTGAGGAATGTTGACATGTTTATTGCGGTTGTAGACGTTGTGAATTGCAACTTCACCAATCTTGGTTGTTAGACGAAGGGTGGCGCTCAGGTCCGTGTTGTCCCCGCCATGGCCGAGAATTTAGAGTTTTCGTTCTTGTAGCCCATCCACGGAGCGCACGGCGCGGGGTAACCCCCAAAGTTCTCAACAGGGCTTCCTCAGGTTGCACAAGGAAGAAAACCTCCACGGCTAGCCATTGCCTGACATGAGCTCTTTGACGCGATTAGAAGCAACATGTAGTGTCTCTCCAAGTATTATTATCATCAACCAATTCTTGCTTTCCCCCCCGGCTGGAAGGCTGTGTTTCCCCATATTCCTCAGTGGCGGCGCCTTTTGGCCCATTAAAAACGCTTGAGTCCAAGTTGGAACCAGACGGGGCCCAGATTAAACTGACTGGGGGTATTTGTGGCATGTGCACAAAGTGTGCATCCCACAGCACAATTGAGGGCAAGCAGCGTCTTGATGACTCTCCACTGCTGATGCCCAATGCGTTGCTGATGTGTATAGGCGTGAATGAGGCACTTTATGATTTATCCATATGGACCGCGGGTACCGAACACACTCAGAGATAAATCATGTCAACCTCTCCGTGTCCTTCAACACTTCATCTCCATAATCAGACAAGCGCGTTAAATTACCCAAAATAGTCTCAAAACAGCCCTGCCATCATGTTGGCAGGCGCTCTTGTCGAAAGAACATGTCCTACAATCACGAATGCTCAGGTAAAAGGCCAATGCCAAGGTCGTTCTCAAGTCTATGAGGTCATATTTCAAGGCTGTGCAACTTGCACCTCTTTTCACGAGACCAGCTTGAGGCCTTCTTCGCTTTCTTTCTCTTTGGCCCCCAAAAGCATCAAGATATGGCGGCCTGTGTGGCCCCTCACAGACTTCAAGAAGGCACTGCATTGCACTCCATGGATTTTGATCCTACAGTCACCTGCCAAGCGGGCATGAGAGTGTCTCATAATGCGGGATGGGATAAACAATGATTCATGCCTACCCTTTATTCACTGTTATCTACCTCGTCGAGTTCAGTGAGGTTGGTAGTGAATTGACGCTGACTTAGCATTGGTACATGATCATCGGCTGAGAATATAGCAAATGTCACCTTCCTCAACCATCACCGAGCAGGAATATTTTACGTTCATCAATTTCCTCTTCTGCTTTCAGATGATCCGTTTGAGTAAAGATTCCCTATACTACTTCGTCGTCGGCGACGTCAACCGCCCACCTCCCATCACTTTGTAACGATTATGACTTTGCTGTGCAAAAGATGACAGGCTAGGCTGAAGCTGAAGACGACTTCCACTGTCAATCTTTGTCCATTTTCGCAATTGTGCAGTTAAATACGGGCAGGGCATGTAATACGAACTGCCGGATGAGGGAATGATGTGAACCACTAAGCCTTCGGAATACCGAGATCCTTGTCGGCCCGAACCCAATCCTGTCAGCCGGCAAATTCTCCGGTTTAGCATTGTTTAATAATTGCCGAGAAACGACGCAAAGTGTCGTAGATCACATCTATACCGGGATGAATTACCGTCGTGTGCCATGTGGTTTTCTCTTGTCTCTAATTCGTCCGGTCGGACTGTCGGATTATAAGCTTAATTTCTGGCTTCTGTCCTGCTAACCCGATTCGAGCGAGGACCCGACGTTGGCCATCGCCCGCGCCTATAATACGAGGTCCGGCGCTTGCATAGAGCATTATGATTCGACGGCCACCCAACCCCGGCAAGGAAGGAATGAGCTTAGGACAATCATTACGGCAATCAGCGAGTTCAACATCAGAGCTGTAAGCTTGAATGGGGCAGATGCGAGCTCTGATGCCTCCGCGATGCTATAGGGAATCGTCAGGCTGCCAATGAGATGATGCTGGGTCTTTTTCACCGCTCGGCAATACGAATAATCAACGATCTTGATAGAAATACACGATCTAAATGCTGTTGTCACTGACGCAAGCCCAGATCATTTACTCCCAAAGGTAACTAGAAAGCTGACACATTCCGTTGTTATCGTTACCTCAAGGTATTCACGGGCAAATGAACAAACACCGTTGGGTTAAGAGCTACAGCGTAGTCTTATGGTCAGTTCAAGAGAGAGTCGCGAAAGTTTAATGCCATCGCCGATCGAGCACAATGGTTTGACCAGAGTTCAAGTATATAAAGAACCCAATCTCGCCGTCTATCGAGCAAGGAAACACACAGCAAAGCGACAGCAGACAGCAACTCGTTAACACTACAAACAAACACTCTCAAGCACTACATCCTACAAACTACCCATCATGCACATGAAACTCGTCTTCATGGCCATTGCCACGCTCATGGCCGGCTCGGTATGGAATCAATCTCAGTTCCTTTGGCGATATGAGTGTGGCTAATACAAAGGCACGAAAGGTCACCTCTCTTACTATTGAGCACACGGCTTTGCCTGCTGCCGGTCCCGGTGGTTCTACCGGCTGCATTCCTACTTGCACCGTTTATGTTCAAGGTGCCAGGGGCTGCGATGGGACGGCAGAGTTTGTGGGCAACTGCGACGAGCGAGATGGAGACGAAGTTCGGCCTGCTAATGGCTGTGATGGCGTAGATGTCCGTTGGATTGCCAGCGGTAATGGCGACGGAACTCTCCAGGTCCGGGATGCTAATGGTTGGGATGAGTTCAGGGTTGACCAGTGCACGCCTCGGGTCCCTACCTCTATCCGATGCACCTTTGACGGAGGATGTGCCGCAACTCAGGTCTAGTTTGGCTAGTCCTTTGGACGTTACCTGTGAAACATGTGCAAGTTGGAACAGTAGTAGGTAGAAGTGATATAAGAAGTCATTTATGGATTTCCTAGCTGGAGCCGTTTCAAGTGAAAGGAAGCATGTGACAAACCCTAAATCATAGTGATGGTTCTGATCTTCCGATATTGACAGAATTTCAAACCACCATTAGAAATATGTTCTCTAGCCTTAGAACCAAACAATCCGATACGATAAAACGTATCCTCGTCTTGGGTTAGATAAAGAACAAGACCACAGACGTCTCCATTGAAGTCATTGTTATCTTCTTCAGGCCAGTTGCTTCCATCGAAACGCCCTTCATCGTGATTTTCGGCAACACTTGTTTTACAACGGCTCAACGGGAGGAGATGCAGTGGCTGTTTAGGCTTGTCTCCTCCTTCTGCGAGCGCCAATCAAGCATAAATTTGACAACGAGTATGCCACTAGTGTGAAGCTAGGCATAGTGCCCTGTAGAATCTGATCCCAAGCGTGTTGGGGGCAATTCCCACCGCAATGTCTTCGCGGAAAGGGCAATGGACCCTCTATGAACCTATCCAAACGAATTGAGTTTGGCGGTATCGCAATGGGCATCGAGAATGACACAAAGTGGGTGTTTCGGGCGCGAGAAGCTGGGGAATATGATTTCGGTAAAACCTCCTTCTCGAGCCCAACTCCACGTGGGCGCAATATAAGTGTGCGGATCTTTTAGGGCCTGCAAGAGTGCACCTAGACTCTGATGTTTTCTGGTGGCTGTCCAAAACAGAGAATTCTGCAAGTCGTTCCTTCATAAGCCGGCCAGATATGGGTCTCTGAGAGGACGCTGGTATATCGAAGCTAGCCCGGATATCACAGGAAGCCGATTTCATTTAACATTCGGCTTATATCCACTATATGAGGATATTTTTGAGGTCTCTCTGAGAGCCAGAATCAATCATCTGGCCCATAAGCCTAAAGAAGAGGTTGATACTTGACTTAAATTCAGCATAAATCATAATCATCCCAAAAATTAGTAAGTGAAACTACAAGACTCGCTATTACTCTTGTACTTGTAAGGGCGAAGCTTCTTAATGTTGATGTCAACAGTAATTAGCTACAGTTAGTGACGTTCGGCTTAGCACCCAGCAACGGCTGTACAACCAACACAGGCGCGAACCCAGCCACTTTCTCCTCTCTCGTTAGCGCTGATAAGGGGCCTATCACAGTGAGAATCGAGAGCGTACTGCGTAGTATGGCTGCGAATCTTGATGTATTAAGGGAAAGTCTAGGATCGCAGTGTACAATGCAAGTATGTGTGTGTCTTGTCTAAGTCTAAATGACAAATCCAATCATCTATAACGAGTAACAAATTTCCAAATGTCTATTCCCTAAAGCATTCGCCAAATAAAAGAAAAAAAAGCCCTTTGCAAGGCGATGATGAGTGGTCGTGACAGATTTAAGCCTTCTTCTTCTTGCCCTTGGGCATGCGAACCAGCCAGTACAGAGCAAGGGCTCCGAAAATGTTGACGACAATGTACACGATGCCGATGCCCCAGTCTCTCCACCGGTGCTCGTAGCTCGAGCTGATGCCGTCGAGGAACACGTTGGTGTCCTCGATGGTGCAGAAGTTGCATTCCGAGGTGGCGCTCGGGTTGAGCACGTAGCCACCAGCCTTGGAGATGTAGTCCTCGAGGAAGTCGTTGCACGTCTGGTTGGCGGGCGGGTCAAAGACGACGTATTCGTTGGCTGCGCAGGTAACGTGCGTGTTGGCCAGACCAGTCGCCATGATGGACGAGACTAGATACGTGAAGGGAGACACACGATACATGAAGATCCAGAAGCCTGGCATGTTGTCAGGAGACGCCAACACACCACAGAAGAACAGGCAGAGCATGAAGAGGACGTTGGCCAGGTTACCACCTGCCTCGGCAGTGTCTGTGATGGCGATACAGGCGTGGGCAAAGGTACAGGTGAAGATGAGGAACTGCCAGAACAGGAGCCACATCAGACCACCACGCTCCACAGTCTGACCAGCCGCGGACGCGTTCTTGTCAAAGCCGACAGGGTAGTAAACACAGACAAACATCAGAACAGACATGAGAGTATTCCACGGGATCTCGGCGACGATCTGGGACAGCATAAAGACCTTCCAGCTGTACGTCTTGGATGGGCGTTCTCGGACCTCGTACAAGGATCGTTGAAGGACGAAGTGAGGCATCTGCTGTTGAACGAGCTGGCCGAAGATAGTCAGGATGTTGAAGATGGCGAACATCTGGTTCTGCAATCCCTGAATCGACAACGGGGCGTCGAGGAAGACGAGACCAATGAAGAGAGCAACGCAGATACATAAAGCAGCCTTGGAGTAAATGTAAGAAGGCGTGCGCCAGTACTGCTCAAAGACTCGCTGCGAGGCAATAAGGAACTGCTCCCAGAACGGAGCCGCAAACTCGCGGTAGGATTCAGGGTCGTTCTCGTGGGCAGCGGCGTTAGCAGGACCCTCGGACTTGAGACGCTGAAGCTCGGTCTGGACGGCCTGGTACTCGGGGCTCTCACGCCAAACATTATGCCAATCAACCTCAGTGTGCGAGCCAGGAGCGGCACCGATGACCTCGAGCATCCACTCGGCAGGGTTCTCGCCCTTGGGGCAGGGCTCGGATCCGTTCTTCACGAAATAGTTGGTCAGGGTCTCAGAGTTTTCACCAATGTCGCCAAAGTAGATGGTTCGTCCACCCTTGGCGAGGAAAAGAAGCCGGTCGAAGCGTTGGAAGAGCATAGCAGATGGTTGATGGATGGTGCACAGGATAGACTGTCCGGCCTTGGAGAGCTTCTCGAGGAGATCAAGAATAGCCCAAGAGGTCTGCGAGTCAAGTCCAGAAGTAGGTTCATCCACGAAGAGAAGCAGAGGCGGCTTGGCAGCCAGCTCAACACCAATAGTCAGACGCTTGCGCTGTTCAACATTGAGACCCTCGCCGAGCACACCGACAACGGCGTCGGCATACTCTTGCATGTCCAGAAGCTTGATGACCTCGTCAACATAGGCAATCTTCTCAGCGCGGGGAGTGGTAGCAGGCTGTCGAAGGAGGGCAGAGAAGGTCAAGGCCTCGCGGACGGTGCTGGTTTCCAAGTGAAGATCCTGTTGCTGCACGTAACCCGTCTTGCGCTGGAACGAATCATCGCGAATCTTGCCGTCGACAAGCATTTCACCAGTGATGACGCCCATGGAGATACGATCAGCGAGACAGTCGAGAAGAGTGGTTTTACCGGCACCCGACACACCCATAAGCGCAGTCAGAGTACCTGGCTTGACCCAGCCGTCAACGTTGTCCAGAATACGTCTCGGTTCGCCCTTGATCTTGATATCGTAGCACACATTGTTCCAGTGGAAGACACTCGTAGAGCCCTGGATGTTGCCACCGTCACTGTCATCACGGACCTTGTCGACGGCGGTGATACGGCCAGAAGAGGCAGCTTCAGAATCACCCTTGCCCTGAGAGACAGCGGGCATGTTTCCGCGACGGAAGACCAGGACTTCACCCTTGGACTTCTTGGCCGAGATGAGCTCAGTGGCGACGATGTAGACAACGTGGAAGAAGATGGCAAAGGCGATGAGGATACCGACGTTGCGCCACTTGTGGCTGTGGTAGTACTTGTACTTGGAGTTGATGAAGGCATCGCCGTCGACAAAAGTTTGACCGGGGACGGCACCAACGGCAGAACAGGCGCGGTTGGCGTCAGAGATGTTCTCGTAACCTTCGATCAGCGCACTAGGCACGAATTCGGTACAGGTATAGTTGCGGTTGTGGAACTCGTTAATCATCAGAGCCTCGAATCCGTAGGCCACTGGATCTAGGTAGTTGATCCAGCGGCACCAGCCGAGCATGTAGTCGACAGGGATGACGAAGCCAGTGAAGATGACAAGAGCGAGAATCAGGATTGAAGCCGGAACCATGGCCTGAGACAGCGTTCGGGAGAGCGAAGCACTGGAGTCGTTAGCAAAGCTCAAGTCAAGAGAGAGGGAACAACTTACATGGACCGGAAGATGCCAGACATGGACATGACCATAAGGAAAGTGATCAACAAGAAGAAGAAGAAAGGCCCCGCCTCGCGCTTGAGATTCACCATAAAGTACAGCGTAGTATTGTACACGATGGTATTGGCGATTTTGTAGGGCATGTCAACCAGGATAGACGAGAACGATTCAGCAGAGGCGTGGTAGAAGGCGTAGCGAGTATGCTTCTCAACAATGGGTCTCTGGGCGTACTGGGTCAAGATCTCCAGGGCACTGGCAAAGGCGTTGGCGAGAATGGCGAGGAACAGGACAGCACCGCGTTGGAAGAAGGAAGACGTTGTTTGCTCCATGTTGTAGAATAGAGACGAAGCGATAAGTGCAGTACCGGTATTTGCCAGAAGCGCAAAAATTGTTACTCCTGGTGCTCCGATGAGACGTTTCCAGCCTCGCCACAGGCAGAGCTTGATCTGCTGGGCGTACGAGAGGGTGAAGGGCGACTTGACGCGCTGGCCCTTGGCCTGGGCAGATTGCTTGTTCTCACGGAAGGCCTCGGCGCTGGAGCCGTTCAGGGGGTACAGGCTCTTGTACTGGTCGATCTCGTTCTGAAGGAGCTGATACTCGCGGCTCTCCTTCCACCGGGCGGCGAATTCGTCGGGCGTACGGGGAGCTCGGTTCTCCCAGCCAGCGCGGACGATGCGTTCAGATGGGGCAGTCATGGAAGTCAAGAAATCGGGAGTCGTCTGTCTGTCAGGGCACTCAAAGCCGAGGTTGATGAAGTACTGCTTGGCATCCTCAGCACGGCCAAAGTAGATTTGTCGTCCTTCGTAGAGGACCAGAGCCTTGTCGAACAGATCATAAGCACTCTGGGGGGCCTGATAGATAGAGACGGCACACGTCTGGCCAAACAGCTCAGATTGCAACCTCAATGTCTTGCAGAACTCGATGGCGTTGGCGGAATCCAGACCACGGGTCGAGTTATCCCAGCATTGGAATGGCGCGTTGGAGAGCGTGGCCTCGGCGATGGTGACTCGCTTTCTCTCACCTCCGGAAACACCGCGGATGTAGTTGTCGCCGACCTGGGTGTTGACCGTGTGGCTGATGCCGTACATGGCCATAACGACGTCTCTGAAATGATCGCTGTACTGGTCGTGCTTGACGCCCGGCGGCAGGTTCTGCGGGCATCTTGCGCGGGAAGCAAAGGTGAGGGTGTCGCCGACTGAAAGCATGGGGAAGTGGACGTCGACCTCGGCTGTGTAGATGGTCTCTCCCTTGTGGTGGTGGTGCATCTCCTCAGACGGGATACCCTGGTAGTTGAAATAGGTGCTGTCATCGACGTAGAGACCGTTGGTCTCACCGGAAATGGTCTTCAAGAAGGTCGAGCAACCAGCTCCGGGGGGTCCAAGAACCACGAGCATCTCACCAGCCTTGACGACACCGTCAAAGCCCCGCAAGATGTCGATCCGACGCTTGCCACGGTTGCTCGAAGTCAGATTTCGGATCATGCTGGGAATCTCGAGCCAGACGTTGCCAACATCCTTCTGGTAATCTGTCTCAGCGCCGTATCCAAACACGTTCATGTCCTGGAAGCAGAGACCGCTCTGGCGGAATCCACTGCCATGCTCCGACATGGTCTTGGCGACGGCCTTTGCCCAGGCTCTAGCGTTGAACTTTTCGCTTGAGGGGTTCACGGGCGAGTCGGGGTCGTTGGCGTTGAAGAGGGCCGCCTGGTCGCCCTGGAAGTTGCCAATGGAGCTGCGCGTGTACTGGCGGGCGAGGTCGCGCACGATGGAGTGGCGGCGCTCCATCTCGTCCATCTCGCCGTCATCCTCGTCCGAGCTGGACTTTTCATCGTGGGCCTTGGGAGGGGGCGAGTCCTTGGGCTTCTCGGTCGAGGCGATGCCGTCCGTGTCGACGACGGTCTCGTGGCTGCCGTGAACAGAGCCGGGAGCGCCCATGTTCTGCGAGGCAGACATGTTTGAAGCAAGACGAACTTGTCCTACCTAGCGCTATTGGGTCGTGCCGTAACCGTTTGTCTAAAATTCGTCTTTATCTCTGGATTAATTGAAGGTTAGAAAGTTGGTAAAAAAAGAGTGAATGGAGTTGGTTGGTGTTACAAACAGGATTAGGAAGCAAGGAGATAGTATATGTATTAAGGAAGGTGTATTATAAAAGAGGATAATAAAGAAAAAGTTGTATTATTGTTATGAAATCGACCCCCTTCGAGGCCCTCGCGAGGTCTTATTTTGACAACAGACGGGGGTGCTCCTCAGCCCGTCGCCCGAGGGGCGTGGACCCCCCGGGCTGTCAAGACACGGGTCCCGTCCAAGACCCCGTCCCCGACAAGCCTTCGGGGCCCGACGACAGCCCGTCGACCCGAAAGAATGAACAAAAAAGATATGGAGAAGCACTCAATTAATAATGTTCCGCAACAGGTACCCTATCCCGTGGCGAAGGAGTCTAGCTGCACTGTTATCTGTGCATCAAGCAAATACCCCAGTCCCCGCCCGCCGGATAGATTCTGTCACCGAAGAATCTTTTTCCTTCTTTTACGGCTTACCCTGCCCGTATCTCTTTGTTGTCTGCTTACTCTTTTCGGATATCTCGCATTTGCAAGCTCGCTTTCGCAAGTACATACATACACAGCCATGGCAGCATCCCCTCCAGAACAACAAAGGCCAACAGAGTCGAAACGCGTGTTGGCCTGTGTTTTGTGTCAACAACGCAAAAAGAAGTGCGATAGAAAAAGTCCATGTTCGTTTTGCATCAAGGTAAATCACACACTTGCTGAGACAACACAAGACATTTTCTGACTTGCATATTAGGCCAAGATTCCTTGCATCCCAAGCACACCAGCTCCCAAGCGTAAGCGACGCAAGCCCACAAAGGAATTGCTTGAGCGCTTGGAGAGATGTGAGCAGCTCTTAAAGAGGTGCACTTGTGTGCAGAAATCACTGTATGACTCGCCTGAGCAATACAGCGAATCCAGCAGCCCAGCGGACAGCAACTCGAGCCCACCTCCAGAATACGAAAAGATGGCTTCCCCCAATGATCAGCAACACCATGACTTTGTACACCAGGAGCTTAGTTGGCGACAAGTGCCATCCGGGAAAGCCTAAACTCACATCAAACTTTTATAATAAACCATCAAGTGAAAACTGATGGTATGGGATTCTTTTTTTTTCACACGGCCGGTAAAAGGGGGGAAAGAAGGGGCGTATACTCTATCTTGGGGCTGCAGCATCTGAATGCATTTTGTATACCACGAGGCACTTGGCGTTTGAGTACAGAATTCCTTTTGGTGTTTGACGCTCTGGGTAGATAGAGACGGCACACGGGCAGGCGTTGAATTTGAGTCTGGGTTGAATTCGAGCATGTAAATAAATCGTTTTAGGAACCGTTCAACAGATATATCTTGTCGGTTCAGAGTCACACCACAGATAGTAGCGTGATGTTGCGGGCCGTAGAGCATCTCTGGTTAGGCGAGTCCATGAGAACAAGCGTCGATCGCATGTCGTTGAAAAAGCTGGGGGGTCAGAGGTTCTCGGTAAATTCTCGACCCCTGCCCACAAAAGCCCTGTGGATCCTCTGCAGGGATCAGAGCTTTAGCTCCATCAACAGAGATACGTATCTCGACCCCGTTGTGCCTCGTCGGACCCGACGAGTATCCCGGGCTCTGCGCTTATTAAACTGCGATTCGGCCGTTGCTGGGCTTTTATGGACATTCAGCTGACGGGCCAAGACTCGTTGGATAATGCCCTTGGTGCTTGGCCGCTCAGCTGGGCTGGTGATAACATCATTGGTCCGGACCCATCAGTCCCAACGCAGCAATCAAGATCCGAACCGAGCCTGAGTAAAGATTCGTCATCTTTGAGTTTGATTTTTCCCTCTACCCCATCTTCCACTAACCAACAGCCTTTTTCACTCAAAGTGCTTATCGGACTCCGTTATGGGGCCGTTACGGTTTTCGCCTCCGGGCTTTTGTTGATCGTCCCCACAATTCCCGCCGGGATCCACGGAACGCACGCGTTATCCCTCACAGGGTTCTAGAAAAAGAGGGCAAACGTGGCGCTGTGTCCTCTTCTTGTTTCAGCGAGTGTGATTCCAGGCATGTGGATGCCTGTTCCGACAAGCGAAAATTCCCCGCTGGCCCATTCGTCCGTTCAACCAGTAAGTGCTGACGCATTGCGAGCTCTTTTGGGGGTTCGTATTCGGCGGACTCTTGGGCGGACCCGTGAATGTCGTCATCTGCGGACTTGCATGCAATTGCTCACTTTGACTCATTTTGGGAAATGATGACATTCTTATCTTGCTGGCAACTCCGGATCCTGTCGTCCTCTTGTGGTTGTCACTGTCTTCAAGGGTTGCGTGGGTCATACGTTCTGCATCTCGGATCTACTTCTCCTCAGCGCATGCACCAGTTCCAACTTGAGAGCCATTGCTGCATGAGAATGAGGATCCTCAACTTTACTCTTTCTTTCACGTGGCGACATCCAATAAGACAGCAGCTAACCTTGCTTCGTGATGGTCTCACAAGAGGCAGGTTGTCGTAGCATTAGATTGCAGCAGCTAAGAGTCTTACAATTGGACGCTGGCTTAATCTGAAGGTGCAGTCACCAAAGTGGAAAAGCCTCCTGCAGAAGACTTGTCATATCTCTCAACTACCTACTGCGGCATCATGATGCCACTGAGTCTACTTGTGGTGCTTTACATATTATAACTCAATCAGAGATAGCAGGCCCATGGTGAGCTGTGCTCATTAGGAGTTCGTAGTAGCTAAAACATGGGCAGTTCGATGACACAAAGACTACCAACCTTTGACTTGCCGACAGAAATAACCACCAAGACAATTACGTACTACTAAATGATGACATTCCTCCCCGTAAGCTAAAGGTAGACGGACATTTACCAGTTTGTAATGTGAGTTTCTGGAAATCGCAGATTAGTCTCCATGATGGAACGGCAAGCACAAAAGTTACACTTGTCAAGCTCGTGACCAAGCAAGGCGGGGGGGATAGGCTTAATCAATGGTTATGAGTTTAGTGCTTATAACAGAAAAGGCGCCGATTTAAAATGTCATTTTGTGTATTTTGAAGTGTTCATTTGCTGATTTTTTACTCTCTTATATCTAAGGATGTGGGAGAGAAAAAAACCAATAGAAAAGACTAGCCCGACTGGGAAAATTCATTCTTGATTGGGAGACAAGTGGAGATTTTAATGTCTTTCGGCCGTCTGTTAGTACTACTGCCAAAACTGAAAGTGGCTATTGCTAGGCATAGGGTAGGAAGATATAATCACTAGACAGCTTCTAAAACACTTCTTAGCTACTGCAACTTCTCTATTATGCCATCATGACCTGAAACTGAAATGCATATTTTTATTTACGGCTTGCTTTTCATGTTTTACACCTGGAGCTTGGAGTGTACACGCCTAATACAAACGAACGACATATCATCAACCACAACAGCAGAACGGGGAGACATCGTGTCCGCTAGCTCATCAGCACACCCCACCTCACTCATTTTTGATCGAATGCCCAATTTGTTAAGCTTTAAGGCATTGCAAGACACAAGGCATCGAATTTTTAAGCTAATTTTTAATTGGTCATCGAGGTTGCACCGCAACTCTGAGGAAACAAAAGCCAGAAATGTGACGGTGACGTGGGTAGTCGAAGTATCCGAGGACAAGTCGGGGGCAACTCAGATGCACCAGCCAGGCTTCCAAAATGGGTAGTGTGATCATGCAGGAGCAAAGACAATTGGGTAACTAGGTGCGTTCATTGCGAAAGCGAAAGCGTGCTGTAGCGGGCCACGTGTGACGCTTTTAGAAAGGAGATGACGATCTTCCGAGCCCACGGACCTTCTGAGACGGCAAGAGTGCCATGTGACCATTCTCGTGACTTTCAGGGAGAAACCGCTTTGGGTACCTTAACGTTATCAGTCGGACACTTGGGAGAACCCGAACCGAAACAAGGAGGCGCAAGCAATGAGAAGCATTAACCAGGGAGATTGCCTTTTCGATTATTAATCCCGAGTACTAAACAAGTTAGATTATTCTATTCTAGTTCATAGCAAACTCAGCTCGGGCATCTCATCAAATCTCGTAGCATCATTCATCAGTATCTACCTAGGTAGGTTAGTTACGGTTAGTTACGGTGCTGTGTTAGAGGTGTTTCACAGACGTCAAGTTTGCAAGGGATCAGCCAGTGCGGTCAAGGTGTGTTCTCGGTAGAGCGGCCACGTGCTCCTGTTTGAGAATCGGACCATGGTTGCAGGAGGCTCTGCAAGATTCGTTACAGCTTGTGACGAGACTGAGACTACTCCAACATGTATTTTTCGGATGATCTTGTGCCCGAATATCTCTTTGAGTGCGTCAAGGCTCCAGTGCGGTCACTCGCAAGGATTTAGACCAATTAGTGGTCGGGTTCTAGGCAGTACCTCTTCTGGCACCGATTTTCGCCTGGGTGGCAAGTTCTCTACTTATTAGTTTTTGTCTCTCCCACACCCTTGGATATAAGAGAGTAACACATCAGCAAAAGAAACTTTAAAATACACAAAACAGCATTTTGAATCGGCCCAATGCCATGCAACACAATAACCTTAACAAATTGCCTCTCTGGCTGCATCGCCAGAAGAGTCGTTATCTTGCCTCATCAACCTTATCCAAGATAATACCTTGGCGTCTCTACTTATTAAAGTATAACACGGGAGATCATCACCTTGGGCGTTATATTGCTTCTTCTGTTAGCGGAATAACACTGGGGCAATTGACCTGCAGGAGCCTTAACGCACTTAAAGAGATAGATGGTTGAGTATGGGCAGAAGCTAATCCTGATCTTTGAGCTTCCCAAACTCCCCCAAGCTAGCTAGGCACTAACTGAATATGGTCCCTTGTGAGGCCATCAACCAATTCAATATCTTTGCAAGAGCTTCCGGGGTGAGGCGAGCTAGGAGCTACGGTGGCTAATTCCCGACTTCGTGGCCCGGTATTCCCCATAAACGTGAACCTTGGGCCCGATCTGTCTGAACAAGGAACCAGCCACCGCAGCTTTGGCAAGCTTGTGGCGATCATGGCGAGAGCAAGTTCAAATTGACTGGAATAAGCAATCCACGACGCGATAAATGCCATGTCTGACGACCGACAATACAGGACGGCAAAAGACGCCCTCACAATAGAGAACAATGCCGCCACAAAGCCAATGCCGGAAAATACGAGAGCAGCGCGCTTCTTTCTCCTAGAGACTTGAGCTTTAAGGACCAGATACACTGGCACCGAGAGGATAGCAAAGTCGACCAATGTATGAGCAAAGGCCATGACAATGTATACAGGTACGTAATCTTTGCATTTTGTTGTAGCTTCGAAGCGGAGATGCAATTTGTAATTGGCCTCGATTGGTAGGCATTGGAGGAGGTAGGCGGCCATGGTCGACGGTAGCCATATGACCCATTGCCAGAGAGCAATGCGTACAATCCACCACAATACGGGAAACAGGGCCCGCTGAGTAATGCGGAAGTTGAGGGATATGACGGATAATTGTGTAAAGAACGTTGCGAGGATGTAGATGGGCATAAAGGCGTAGATGGCCTAGTGAAACTTTAGTCTGGGGCTTTCGCTGTTCGAGCACGGTGCAGACTTACGGGTAGCAAGAGAGTAACTTCTTCATATGAAAGTTGCCAGGAATGCTTGCCTAGACCGGCAGAGAGCATGGCGTGGCATGTGTTAGCGGCCAGAGCGCATATAAAAAGGCATGCAGGTATCATGAGCCAATCCTCGAGGACGAAACGCGCACAACGCCAACATGTCCACCATCGCAAAAGCAGCACGACAACAGTAACTAATGTTATTGAAATGATGGTAATGAGCATCGGATAGTCTGGTGGGAAACTCTTTTCAAGATTCTGGAGCCTCTTGACGATATCGGCTGAGGATAGGGGATTGATGCCTTCTGCTCCACCAATAGCAATCGCAAGTAAAGCTGCGTCGCCTGTTGGGACTGCAGGGTTCGAAGTCTGTGCCATGGGTCTCAATATGAAACAGCGCGCTAGTACTGCATAGGAGATTTGACTACGGACCGGTCCGTTACATCGTTGGCTTCTTATCTACAACGTTGGGGACTGTCGTGCCACTCAGCGAATGACACATCCTGTCTTGGTCGATCCAATCATCCATCCCACCCCTTGTAGCCTTCATCTTGCCAAAAGACTGCGGGGTATAGCAAGAATGTAGATGAGACTCTTGTGTGGCTTGTGTAAGTAAGTGCTAGAGTTACGGCGTAGCACGAATTCGACGTCGACTAGACATGGGCACAACCCGCATGACCAGGGCCCCCGGATCGAACATTGACTTCCGGCAAATCATTTATCGCATACACAAGCACTTGATCGACTTCAAAGACTGCAGCTAAAAAGATGACAGGTTATTTTTACATTAATCGTGGATGCTACCCATGGCTCAACTTGCCCCAGGCATGTGAAGCTGGGGCACTGTGTAGTCGTAGCGGAAATGGACCAGGTGTGGATGGAGCAGGATACTATCACGATGCCTTTCAGGCTACGCTTTTGACGATAATGCTTCAAGATGATGATGGCTCGAGACTGAAGGCGTTGACATCCAAGTGAGGAGCTAGGATACAAGCGATTCCGGGCCTCAAGATCTAACAAGACGACACTGTGTTCTTTGTTGTTGTGGAAGCTGGATAGCAAGTAGAAGAGATAGCAGCTACTAAGACAACTACTACCCATTTACAAAATATTCCGACTACGATGCCACGACTCAGGAGATTGCTGCGTGTCTTACACCTAATGGATCTGCGCCAAATGTTGCGAGCAGGCCTGTTCCTAGAACGATTCTCGAGTCCAAGCGGGTAGACCTGCTAGAAGCCTCTCTTGAGGGAATGGGCCGAGTCTTGTCTGCCCTGGCTATCGCGAAGCCATTAGCTCCCATTGAGGTCTTGACGACGACGCCAGTTCACTTCACAGTATGGCCCGACTGATATGTTGAACTACTACAAGTGTGTTGGCTAGCGTGGCAGCGACGAGTAAGTCGATCAAGTTTCACATGTTGATGTTATTCCTAACATGCTTGCTTGTCCAGCCTGTTCATGCTACGGTTCGGATCTCAAAGGAGGGACCGTTCCTGCTTGAGGGTGCAAGAGTCAAGCTTGCACTTGAGGGCAGAAGTTACGGTAAAGCCACTGTACTGAGAACCTATTCAATTCTATTGTTGAACGATTGGAACTAGCTATCCAAGTGTCGGAGTGGGTTTGCTGTTAAACATGCAAGGCATGAGATTCTGATTCTGTCATCGATAAGGTCACAATCAAAGCAAATTTCCCGGAGCGACCGGAAAATGCAGTACTGGTTGCTCCAATTGCGAAACAGCTGATGGATGCGCTGAAATGGTGTCCCGTGTCATCATTCCAGCAGGCTCAAAGAATAGCCGCGTTTACATCGAAACACTCAGCTGATGTCTCACATATTGTGACCCATTTCAGCTTCTTTCTAGGGAAGACGAGTATACCGTCAATGTAGTCCTAGTTGTGGGGTTATCGGGGGGTCCGGATCATCAACCAAAAGATCCTAAAACCCCTGCCACACGGGAATGTTGACCGTGTCGTCCGGCTGGCAATTGTGGGGGAATAATTACTTTGACAGCTGATTATTGAAACAACATTTGCTGCGATGCGCCAAGATCGTCACTCAGCTGGAAAAACGCCGAGACATGGCTCAGAAAGCTGCAATAGGTGGGGATGGACTTCTGTCGAAATGCTCAAAAATCGACGTCGACCTGTTGAATAAATCAGGCCATCTCCAAGCTCCGGTGCATCAAAGCTGGTTAGTAGATCCAAGAGTAAGCCCATCAATAAGGTTGCCAAGTACAGTAGCTGGCTCTGGCACGACAAGGGTTAACAGGGACACAGGCGGGGTGGTTGGCCAGCTAAACCAAGGTTGGCAATCCATACGGTGAGCTAAGGAACTTGAGGTGTGGCTCACCTGCAAAGCACCACAACCCCTGCCTTGACTCAGTCATGTCGACATCGAAATCGACGTCGACGGTGGTGCTCATTTGTCATGTGCTCCTGATCTGGACGGGAAGAGGAAACACCAGCCCAATCACAATTGCAGGAACCCTTGCATATCTCTCCCCACGAGATGAGGGGTATCTAGATTATCTGGCATCTGCCTCGGTCGATGCCGCGAGAAAGCTCATCCCGTGTGGCCTGTGCCAACACGAGATTGAAAGCAGATCGCTCATAGGGCTATTTTCGGCGAGTTACCCCATGGGGATTGAGTGCCAAGTCCTCCTCCGCAACCAGGTGAGCGGTATTCTGAAGAACCAAATATTTAATAAATTCCTCGGTGCCATTCTTAGAAATGGAGAGACTCAGGCACCTGCCCCTTCGAAGCCATATCACTCAGGGTACTTCTCTGAGCAATCATCTGTGCACAATTGTTGGCACATTGTGAGGTCTTAGACACGAGCTCTCATCCTTTTTTGCCCACCATGTTTCGAAACATTTTGGTAGTTGCCCTCCTCGCGGGCTCCTCCTTGGCATCCCCAGAGCCAACCGAGGCTCTCGCGGAACGAGCCGACAAGACCGCGACGGTAGTTATTCCCTCTGCCACCATCCTAGGCAATGTCAAAAACAAGGTGGAATCCTTCGGTGGTATTCCCTACGCAGAGCCACCTGAGGGAAAGCTGAGGCTACGGCCGCCGAAGCGTCTCGAGAGATCACTCGGGACCTTCGACGGCACGGGCCCCGCAGGAGCTTGTCCTCAGATGGTGGCCAGCACCGAGAGCAAAGATATCTTGTTTGATTTGCTTGGAAGTATTGCCAACCTTCCATTCGTGCAGACGGTAACCGGTCAGAGCGAGGATTGTTTGACCATTACTGTTGCTCGTCCTGAGGGGACCAAGGCTGATGCTAAGCTCCCGGTTCTATTCTGGATCTTTGGTGGTGGATTCCAGGTGAGAATAAGCCTCTCTTCTACAGGCCTACGCATGCTCATATTCACTTAGCTTGGCTGGTCGTCCATGTACGATGGAACAAGCCTCGTCAACTACGGCGTCGATATCAACCAACCCTTCGTCTTCGTCGCCGTCAACTACCGTGTAGGCGGATTCGGATTCATGCCTGGAAAAGATCTCCAGGACGAAGGCTCTGGCAACCTAGGTCTTCTAGACCAACGCATGGGCCTTGAGTGGGTTGCAGACAACATTGCCCGGTTCGGAGGCGATCCCGAAAAGGTGACAATTTGGGGAGAGTCTGCGGGAGCTATTTCTGTCTTCAACCAGATGGTTCTCTTTGACGGTGACAATAAGTACAAGGGCAAACCCCTGTTCCGAGGAGCTATCATGAACTCTGGAAGCATTGTCCCCTGCGATCCTCTTGATGGGACGAAGGGACAGGCTGTCTATGATCAAGTCGTCAAAGCAGCAGGCTGCGATGGTAAGGGGAATGCCCTCGACTGCCTGCGTGGGCTCGACTACATTGACTTTCTCAATGCTGCCAATTCCGTTCCCGGAATTCTCTCTTATAACTCGCTGGCCCTATCATACCTCCCACGACCTGACGGACGCACCCTTACGGATTCTCCCGACGCGTTGGTTCTATCAGGAAAATATGCGGCTGTGCCAATGATCATCGGGAATCAGGAAGACGAAGGAACTCTTTTCAGTCTATTCCAATCAAACCTGACAACAGACGACAAGCTGGCAACCTATCTCAAGGATTATTACTTCAACCACGCATCGAATTCGCAGCTAAAAGAACTCATCCGCACCTACGGAACTGGCCTTGCAGCAATCACCAGGAACAGTCCTTTCCGTTCAGGCATATTGAACGAGATTTTCCCAGGGTTCAAGAAGAGAGCTGCTCTGCTGGGTGATCTTGTCTTTACTCTCACCCGCCGCCTCTTCCTGCAGGTAGCTACGGGAATCAATGGAGATGTGCCGTCATGGGCGTACATGGGTTCCTACGATGAAGGGACACCGATCCTGGGCACGTTCCATGGCTCAGACCTGATTCAGGTTTTCTTTGGAATCAAGGACAACTACGCTGCTCGTAGTATCCGTGCTTACTACATCAGCTTTGTCAACTCCCAGGACCCCAACATTGGCTTGAACGGAAAGTATCCGAATTGGCCAAAGTGGAAGGATGGACACAAGTTGGTGCAGTTCTTTGCCGACAAATCAGCCATTATCGGTGATGATTTCCGATCCGCTACTTATGACTTTCTTGTTCAAAACTTTGCCTCATTTAAGTTTTGAGAGACGATAGCATGTTGCGGGTTGGGAAGCAGTATATGGAGGTAGATATAGCATTCGTCGGGGTTCCATTCAAGATGACCTGGTATATAATATTATTCAACTTTTATAATTTTCCCAGTTGACTATTGATCTGCATCACAATCTCTATGTCCTTCGGCCCTATGATTAGACCGATCTTGAACTGTCATGTCGCGACAACTTGTGCAAGTCTATCGCCATCGCGGTTCAAAAGGACGCAGCTTTTGTCTAGGTATCTAGATGTATAGAAGGCGTTAGCTGTCGACTTTGGTATTAAAAACGTTGCACAACTTGATGAGCTAACAACTAGAAACACTCATCGGTTGCAGGGATGGATGGGATTGAATAGAATTTAGAGCTGTTCTCGTAATATAAATAGCATATTATCTCCGGGATATCTATCTACTCCTAAATACAAACCATGATCGATGCAATAAATAAAAATGATTTCAACCTATCTCGAGCACCTGCCGCAAGTTCCAGTTATAAAGAAGCAAATCGCGTCAGATGCGGAAAGCAATCAGTCCACGGAGGCCCCAATTCCCAATTCTGAAGATCGAATGTAATTCTCTCAAGGTCTGGGCTGAAATTTGCCCGCCTTTTCTCATCCATACACAGCAGAGAAATTCCGGGCGGCCAATTAAGTCTGAGAGACTCCAGGTAAAGTTTAACGGTATGACGATTGTCTTTGTTCTGATTCAGACATAATACGTCCCGTAGCTTAGGCCACGGAATGTAGTCAATGCTGACAGGGTGAGGCACTGTTTTTTGGACTTCGGTGGGCAGGAGCCATAATGGCACGTCCTCTCGAGATGCTGGGTCGGGGTTAAGGCGCCACTATTGGAGAACGAGTGAGTCTAGCTGACATGGCATTGAGGAACATGAATACATACACGCATGAGTCGGTAACCGAAAAAGTAAATCCCAAACATGGTCTCTGGGTTCTTGAGCTTGAAGCCGCGAATAAACGCGGACAAGAAGCGGACAACGGGGTTTTTACATGTGGCAGGAAAAGTCAGGTCGGATAATGAGGGATTGCGTGGTATACTTCGTGCTCGATATGGATCTTGGGGGAAGGCAGAGTGAGTCTCGTAGAGGACGGTGAAACTACAGTACTCGAGGCAATCAGTCTGTGAGGAATGGTGAACACCGCATCGGCAATCGATCAGTGGCGGCGTGGGTCTGTATATCGAGAGCGATGGTGATTCGGGATTCGGCAGGATTGGCCAGTCCGAAAATGAAGAGGACAAGAATGAGTCGAGTGCAAACTCTCGATTCAGAAATGACATGGAGCCGTGCGATGTTGTCGTGTGCTCTGAGGTGTCGTCCATAAGAGATGGCTCAGGGCGCGTCTGAGCGATAAGAGAGTTTGATGTCTGCAGCTGCGTTGAGATCGCCCGCAGGTCGTGCAGGATGTGCGATATGCTTTCTTCTATGCGGTTCATACGAGCTTGGTGGTCTTGTCGGTTTTCGCGATGTTTGACTCGATCCGTGAACCTCTTCCGGTTCAGCTGGGCTTCAGTTCTCACTTGCCGCTTTGCGGCTGGCTTCTCGATTGGCATCGTTGTCTATTGAATTAACTATTGAGTCGGTGCAGTCGTTGAAATAATAAAGCTGGCGTCGTTCACATGCTTCAACGGAATCACTGCTCACTTAACGCTGGAGCACGCTTAAACTTCCCCGGG
Source organism: Fusarium sp. JS1030 (assembly GCA_000966855.1). Classification (NCBI taxonomy): domain Eukaryota; kingdom Fungi; phylum Ascomycota; class Sordariomycetes; order Hypocreales; family Nectriaceae; genus Fusarium; species Fusarium sp. JS1030. The sequence goes on along the minus strand of JWIW01000009.1, from coordinate 360,513 downwards.
CATGGGGAAGTCAGTTGAATCGCTGATTGGCCACTTCACGACCAGGAGGCAGCGACTTGCGGGGTAATGTAACCATGACGGTGACATAGTGTGCATCTTTCCCTTTTGATCTCTGTCCGGAGAGAAGGCTGAAATGGTGAAACGTGATGACCCCAAATAGATGATCTGACCGAGGCATCTTTTTTACTTTTACCCGTGTTTCACAAGCGAGCTAAGACACGGGAACGATCATCCCGCAGCTCAATTCCAAGGAAAATATCACGAACAAGCGAGTTTACCGCGAATAAATATCGCCCTGATCATTGAGCCGACAGTGGAGAGGTTTCATAAATAAGGTTTGATAGGCTCAAGAATGCCGACAAGGCTGTCTGCAAAGGCCCTGTAGTTGCTCAAGCCCCATTTCTCCGACCATCAAAATCTCTTGCCGGCCGCGACAGGTCAAAAAAGTGATCAATCTCAGCCTGCGTCCGCCCTTTCATCTCTGGCACCTGGTAGTAAACTCCCACCAGGGCCAGCACGCAAAATCCAGCAAACACGAACCCAGTCTTGGCCCCAAGATTGCCCTGATCAGAGTTGAATATGTAGGGAAGCACGAATCCAAAGATACTCGCGCTGCTACTTGCCGTAAACCACCCGATGCCCTGGGCTTTGGACCGAAGATGCAAAGACGACACCTCAGCTGAGATGGCGTAGGAACACGGCCATACTCCCAGGCCGGCTACTACTATAATAGCTATCATGCAACCGGAAGTATACCTAGACAGGTCAGTAGGGATAAACACACTAGCAGAGAGAAGCTGCTTACCACACGGTAGCTGGTCCTGACCATATGCCAGAAATACCCATAGAAGCCCACAAGACGACAAGTACAGAAAGACTGATCATCGATAAAGGTCGACGACCAAACCGTGATGTGATCCAGATACTGGCGAAATTGGCCAGCAGCCCTGCAACAATTCCAAAGACCAGAATAAGAAGGCTAAGATCAGCCTCCATACCCACAACCTGGACAAAGTAGCTGGACTTGGCCAACAGAGCAAGCCCAAAGAACATGGGAAGGAGGTTGGCAAAAATCACAATCAATGTCCGCCGCAGATTGAGGGATTTGAAACAGTCCGTGTAGGTAGCATTGGCTTGGCGCCTCTCATGGTCGATGTTTTGCTGCAGTATCGCCAGCGATCGACGAGTATCGACTCCCTTCGGGTCCAGCCTTTTCTGGGCGTCAAATGCTCGAAAGTACTTGTCCTTGCGGATGAGATAGATCGGGCTTTCGGGGATTATAAATGCCATGATGAGAGGAATAACCGAAAAGGGCCATTGGACAGCGAAGCAGATCCTGTAGCCGTCGTCCAACTGTAGACAGCTGTATATGACAGCTGCCCCAATGAGCTGACCAAGCAGCGTAAAGGTTGGGAAGAAAGCAAGAATCGGTCCTCGAAGGGTCGGGGGCAGAATCTCGGACATGTACGTCTGCGTCGTGGTGAGGACTATGCCAATAGCTGCTCCTTGAAAGGCCTTGCCGGCCAAGAAGACACCTCTTCGCGCGTTGATGTCGTCAAAAAGATTGGAAACGAAGATGATTGCAACTCCGATGGCTGAGAGGAAAGATCCGACCGCGAGAGATTGTCGACGACCGCGCCAATCTTGGAAGAAGCCGCCAAACACTGCGCCAGCCATAGAGCCACCGGGGCTAGCAAAGTTCCAGAGGCCGAGCCAGAGGGACGGCAGGATCCATTTGCCTTCGTGTTTGAACCCATAATCTTTTCTATGACGATATTAATATTTTGTATGGAAACACAGGCGAACAAGGTGACGCGTACTGGAAGCTAGGCATGGCGGATGAAGAGCCCACAATCACATAGTCGAAGCCATACATGATGATTGCAGACGTCATGCCTATGCAGTAGAGGGTGACGCGATGCCATTTCCTCATGGACTGGAATAGGGTCAGGTCATTGTCATCATCGCGCTGATGTGAAATCTCTGGCTGAATCTGCTCCGTCACGTTGATGCGGCCAGAGTCGCTGGATTTGCGCTCCATGGCGGGTGCTGGGAGATTGCAAGTTTTGGAGGTCAACGCGTTTGAGGGTGGAAATTGTGCCTGACAAGGGTTTCGAGTCTGCTGGCCGGGTTACCGCCCTGTTTTAATACCCCTGGCCGCCTTATAGGACAGGGGTACTATTGCCTCCCCGTTTGGCACTGCACACAACCTAGGAACCAAAACGTAGATCTTTCAAAAGGGCTGGTAAATCAAGTGCTTGAGCAGTGGCATTTGGTAGCGCTCGGCCCCCACGTGGTTGAGATATTCGGGGTGCAAGATCACAAAGAGGGGACGCTCACATGCCCAGGCGCGGATATGCTCGTGTGCATTGACTCAACGTGTCATTTTCGTGTCCCGAAACGGTAACTCAACTGCATGTCCGACGTCGCCTATAAGGCCTAGATTCTTTCTTGCAGCACCCGATCAGCCCAAATGTCGCTCATGCAGCCATAACTGTTGATTGCACCGGTGCGGGGAGTGGAGCACCGTGTTCTACTAGTCACATACAGATCCTAGATTCTGTAGAATTCGACAGCGAACTTCAAAGGTAAGACAACTAGAATGTTTGCATTAATCAGGCAAGAAACGAAGGGACCTTGGCTAAAACTGCCAAGAGCTTTAATAAAAAGCAACAGGCTCCTACTACTGTTTCTTGAAACTGAAAGGGGAGTTTTACATGTATACCGAAACACCATTCTTGCCCAAGGCATCAGACCAGACGCATCTAATGTTACATAGCTACCACATTTCATCATTTCCCATATCACTGATTGGCTCCTGTTGTCCATAATTCAATATGGAAGCAGCAGACAGTTATCTTTAGCTCTTGCCTTACCCAGCTCCTCCAATGAATGCAGCAACCGCCGAGAAAACAATCCGTATTGTTGCCTGTAACTCAAGTTCAGGGACGCAGTATCTACGACAATTGTTAGTGCCAAAGCAGAACCAATTCGATTACAGACGCACATGTCTCCAGTGAGGTTCAGAAATCCAGCCCAAAACACCCAATCAGCGCAAAACGTCAAGATGCCGAGAAATACGCATGCTGCAATGAGCTTTGACATCCGACCGTGCTTCGACGTGTTAGACGATGAACAAATGTTGGTCCCCAAGCCGATGGACACGGCCAGTGCGACACAGCTTCCAACTAAATGAAACACGGCGGCCGTGTGCATCATCTTGGCCCCCTTTGGAACTTGGTTATAGTTTTCCTTGCCCGGAAAATAGTCATTTCTAAAGGCAAAGTAGGCGATTTTGCCTAGGAAATACAGAAGTGGGAGCTGGAGAATCAGCTCGGCGATCAGGGCGCCCGCCGCTGAGGAACCATAGGACAGCTTCGCCATGAAGTTATCGCCATATTCATTCACCTGTGTTTTAACAGGAGAGTTAGTTTCAGAAGAAGTACAAGCGGGGATACCAGTTATAAATGGCGTATCGGTATCGGGATTTGTCGGGATATACTCGATTACGTACCTTGTCACTACAATGCCACTCTAGCCAGAACACCAGGAGCAGACACAAAAACGACACCCTTGGAAGCGTCAACTGCAACAAGAATAGGAAATATAGAGGGTAGTCGCTGTCGCGGTTCTCGTGTCGAACGATGATTGCGGTATTGACCGCTGCTGCTCCCAGCGACAAGCCAAAGGAAAAGATCCAAGTCCATCTCCACGACCCGCTGTAATGTGTGAAGAAATAACAGCTGAGCCAGTCCACGACCTCTTATGGCCAAAGATAAGTCCGACGACACTGATGATGATGGCGGCGACTGCATAAGTGCCCAGGACTCGGCTCATAGAGGGACATGTCCCGTGGGCGGCCGAGGTCAGCGTCCATGGCCACGGTATATACACCTCCAGGTCCGTCATGTTGTTTTACGATAGTAAAGTCTTCTTTAAGTTGTAATGGTAGCCAGGACGAAAGGAGCAAAACGGTGGTGTATAGCCTCGTGCCTGAAAAGAAGAAGCACCAACACAGGCGGACAAGGAACAAGGCTCTAGAGACGATAGCGATCGTAAGAGCCAAGTAAGGCCAATTTATACCAGCATTCCGGCGCACATCAGTCAGCCCTCAAGGCTATCTGTCAGGTCCATCTCACTTGCATGCACCGCGGTTGGGCGGCTAAGCCCAGAGTCTGCGCCAGGCTGGCGTTCATGTCTCAACTGCACAAGACAGGGCCGCACATCCGGGTCTTCCGCGCTAGTAAGCCGAACCCCAAAGACCTTTGGTTTTGTAATTTGTAGTGTCGTACACCAGTCTGTGCGGGTTGAGCATGAATCATAATCGCCAGCCCATACGAGCTATCAACCTAATCCAAGTGATGCAAAGTAGTCGTAAGAAGCCCACGAGACAGCCTGATCCAAGAGTGCTAAGCCACAGCTACGTATTCATGTCGTCATTGATGTTAATCTCAAAGGACATCATGTATAGGATGTGCAACAGTGGCTGCATGTGAGACCTCACAAACATCACTACCAGCCAACCATTTACGCGATAACCCACAGTGGCTGGCTACAATTTCAACCACCGCGGCTAGGCACAGTCACCGTAAGCAGCCATTGATTTCAAGAGAAAGAAAGCAGGGTAGCTTCAGAGCAGGTAGCTGAAGAGGCAGCCAGCGTCACGGCCAGCCTGATTCAGTTCACCGACCCTTGGCATATTCAAACCCCGAGAGCCTGATTCCAAATACTTCAGCTCAGAGTACCAAACCACCTCTCTGAGTGATCCTCAGCCACCACGAGAATACGCGACGAGTCATATATGGTCTCGACTGACGCGGCCTAGGCGTCGAATATTGTCCCCAAGCAAGCGATCACACTCGGACCTTAAATTGTGATAAACCTCGTCAAATGTTATCGATAAGCCAAATAAGCACGCCGTTGCATAGCTCGATATCATCTGCGAGGCGCCTCTAGAACTAATAGTGATTGGTCCGGTCCTCTAGTGGCTGGATGTTCATGTAGCCTAAAGCATAGGCTTTGACAATATTTCCGAGACACTTGAATCAACTTTATACCAACGTGCCGGCGAACTCGCTCCACCCAAACCAATAATTCATTGTGACACAAAGTCGCACATGTCAATTGCCACGAGTAAAGACGAAAATTGCTTGTGCTGATAAGCGGCTACATCATAAAAGGTAGGAAGATGCTACCAAGTTTTCTCAACTGTCCAGCACAGGTGATTTCAGCCTAGATGATCAGATGTCTATTTAGTCTAGTGCATAATATTCTATATCTACTAATCATTATATAACATAGTACATGTAAATCGTAAAAAACGCAGCTATCCAATGTAGATAAGTCAGCCTAAACTTTGTACAGGAAGACTTCAAAACCTGAGAATCGCCCTCCAACTGCTCCTTGAATTTCTTTCGATCAATGTCCTGTACGTTGACGCCCTGCTCCAGCGCCATGACAGCTGCAGTCGCAGCGCTCTGCCCTAATATCATGTATACCGGCTCCATGCGAATAGCCGATAGCGCAATATGCGTGGCGCTTAGTGTCACGGGGTTGAGAAAGTTGGTTGCGTCGTTTGCGCTGGGAATGATGGAGCCAAATGGGATGTTGAACGGCCCAGGGTTTGGCACGTGTATCAAGCCCTCGTCAAAGATGCGATGATCGATGACAACACGCTCGACCTGGTGTACATCAAGGGTGTAATAACCTACAGCAACAATGGTGTCGTTGTCGTACTCTTTGGGTGCTTGGATATCGGCCTGTGTCATGCTGTACATTCCATCCATGCGCCGGCCCTCTCGGATATAGATTTCGTATGGCCAGTAGTCGTTGTCCACCCACTCGTCTTTAGCATAGCCCCAAAGGCTCGTGTTTAAGCGAATGTCTTCCGGGATATCGTCATGATTCGCCAGAGTCCACAGCAGACCCTGTGCCCACAGTTTGTGTCTTTGCGCACAAGCTTGCCGTTCCTCATAAGAGTATTCGGCAAAGTTGGAGGTCTTGTTGTAATTCCCGCCAATGAGATCTGTACTAACTTGGCCGGCTGCATTGGTGTCGGTCTTGAGGTTTGGCATGAGCTGGGCGGTGAAGAATGGGCCGAAGTAGCCTGCCTTGATGTAGCGGAAGAGGATTTCGTACTCGGTTTCGTTATAGCCACGCGGCTTGAAGAATTCGACCTTGTTGTCGTCCTCCTGAGTGAGAGATAATCTGTAGTTGAAGGCTTGGAGACGCATATCTTTCCTGCCAAAAGTCCTCTCGCGATCACGGATAACCCGCCCAACGCCGTGAATCGATCCGCTATCGGGATCCCCCTCCTCGATATAAGGATCGACTGTAGAGAGCAGATTGGGGCCATTGATAAAGATTCCGGCGGCCCACTCATCATATTCATGCTCGCTTTCGCGCCCTACGCGGTATGGGATACCTGCCGTCTCCATAAGATCGCCCTCATAACCGCCGTCGATAAAGATTTTCCCAGAAAAGGTCGATCCGGATTGGGTGTTGAAGGATTTGATATCGGTTCCATCCTTTTCAACACCTCTGCTGGTACGGACAATAGACTCATTGCGAAAGACGGGTATTCCCTCATCCTTAACCCACTTCTCCCAAATCTCCTCAGCCACTTTCGGTTCAAAGGTCCACTGGACCCTATTATCGGTATCAATTGCCGGGCCTGGCTGAGCACGAATGTTTTTGTCGAGATAGTCGTCTCGTGACTCGAGTGTCCATGCATCGTCGTCCTCATAGTATTCGTAGACTTTGGTGTAAAATTCCCTCGCAATACCGCCGATGGTATTGCCGTCTTTTGAATCTGTCCAGCCCAAGCCCGACGTCGTCAGACCGCCAATTCGATCTCCAGGAAATACCAGAGCAACAGTCTTGTTCATCCGTGTCGTCTGGATCGCAGCAGCCAACGCGGCGACTGTGTTTCCGTAGACAACGACATCGGATTGGTGGAAAATGGCTTCTTGACATGAACCAAGATGAAAAAATGAAGAGATGGTGTATAGTGCCAAAAGAATGAAACGCAATGACGCCGCCATGGTTTGCCAGGTGCTGCCTGGCTGCTTAACGCAGCTCAGGCGGGAGGATTGGGAGCGTAATTATGTTGGAGCGAAGATGAAAATTCTGGGAAAAGCATTAATTTGGGAGATAACAAGCTTTGACTCGAAAGTGGAATGGATGAATGATGTGCTTGATAGCTTATGTGGGGCGGCCAAATGGACGGCGATTCCTCAATTGGGTAGGGACCAAACGCATTCGCCAATCATTCGCAAATGATTCGTCAATCGGCCATGCCCGATCAAGATGGGGTCCGGTCCCGTAATGACGAGCCGCGTCACCACGTGTTGGTCCAGACTCAGGAGGGACGCAATAAACACATCTTGGCTATAGATGATCGTCAATCTTGTCAAGAAGGGCAAGCTTGCCGAGGGCTGTCGAGGCACAAATGACCCAAAACTCACCGTATCATCTGGTCAGACAGAGTCACGGCCAACGCATCAGTACATGTAGGATTCTCACTGCCAAGGCCCCTTGCCACGACTGCGCCCCGTTGCCCACAGCTAAATAACGCAATACGAAGCATCCAGTCAGAATCATCAACTTTAAATCTACAGTCGGCCACTTCTATTCACGGGACCCATGTACGGCTGAAAGAGACCTGGGGTAGTATCCATCAATTGACCCAAGCCTCTGGGCTCTGATCCTTGCCACGGCCAAGATCTTGGCATGACATATCCGTAGTAAGGCTGACGTTACAACAACCAAGGCTGAACCAAGATTGTGCCCAGATAGCCAACGACCTACAAAACTGGGTTTTTATATCGTAAGAGTCGGGTTTGTAAACAGCACATCGCTAGATCCAAGAATAAGTTTCAGTTTGATGACGTGCGCATACCTCTGCACATAGACCTGAGCGTCCCCAGTTAAAAGCCTTGCAGCACGTTCCTATGATAAGCATGATAGAAGCGGGGTAATCTGCACGTCTATGCGTTGCTGCGGATTCCGACAAGTCTAGATGATTTATGGTTATGCCTTGTTCCTTGGCAACTTACTCAGCCAGCGTGCATCTGCTGATTATCAGCCCAGTCTGGTCGAGATAAGAACTGGCCCAAGTTCTTCTGCTTGAGAGCGGTAGCTTGTAAAACCCTGTCCTAAAAGCAGCATGTTAAGAATCGTTGCGGCTGTGTCGTGTCTGCTTTCTAATTCTAAGCCGACTATTGATGCTCCTTCTCGTTGTGAGGCCACTTCGGCCACTGCATGATCGAGCTCGAGGGAAACAGGTGACATTGCATTAAACCTGAGTGCTGTCCAGGTTAAGAATCGGCCCCAGACTCGTCTTCTAGTCAAAGCCAGCGTCTTATTAATCATACCATCAGCTTTCGAGGGGTTCCGGAACAGCCAAGGACTCGGAACTGGAAATTAATGCAGGTGCTTACTCCAGGCAAACCGGGCCGTGCCGTGCAGATCGCTTAACGCGACTACATCAGCTAGGTTGTCTATTAGACGGTAAAAATCTTGACTGCTGCATTCCAGACGCATATTACACCCAAACTCGTCATTCCACCTCGAACCCGCGAGATTCCGCTAACCGCGTGCTATCAATGCCAAGGAGGTTTTGACCGGCAAGATGCGAGCTTCTCACCGTCTTTGTGTTGCTTGCAGCCATCATAATCACGCAATTGGCAGATTCACTGTTGAGTGAAACAGGCCCGAATTACAGTGATGGCAAATTCCTTATGAGACATCGCCGATTGGCTATGTCTTTAACAAGCGAGGCTCAATAGCCTATCCATGAACACGGTAGCGCCGGTAGCTGTTTAATGTACCTTGGCGGCCTCCCGGGCGCGTGGTTCAAAAAGTCCTTGAGCCAGAGATGAAAGATTGGCGATAGCTTCTGCAGAGGCCGGATGATAAGTCATCTCTTACTCATTTTGATGACCCAAGTTCTAGTATACACACAGTACCTTTAAACGCCCAGCCCCTGGCTGCGTTCAATTGGTCAGGCAGCTATGCAGAGTAACAATGGTGATAATGGCGAATAAGACCATTTCGTCGTTTTGAGGCCACCCATGCTGTCATGCATGCCGCATTATCCGCATGCCTTGAAAGAGGGTCAGCAAACACTACCCTAGATACGCCTTCTCCTGTGCGCAATAGGCCTAACCTACATACCGGTTTCCCCGCACCTCGTGATCATACGAGCTCTATTGGGGTTGCACAGCATTTAACCTAAGCGGGGATCATGAGATTTTGCACAGTTTGTGCTCGCTCCTTTGGCCCAAAGATGGCTGAGATTGATAGGAGACTGTAGTAAGAAGGCTTCCCATAACTCTCATCCCTAGGTGACCAAACTACTATGAAGCGGTCGATCTTACCGCCTCTCTCATCATTTTGGTATTGAAAACAAGCCCTCCGTGCATCTAGCGCGCGTCTGGACTTGGGGATACGATGCTGACCTTTTTTTTTTGAAGAACAGTTTTAAGAATGACTTCGGCTGGTGTTCTAAATAACTGCGCCTGCTTTGGCGGGCGTAGGAACTCAGAAGTTAAGGCATGAATGAGAGACAACAAACAAAACGGCTGGAATGCCGATAAACTTAGCCAAAGCGACCCGCCATCTTCGTGGCACACAGTCTCGGTAGCGAGGTCTATAAGAATGTACGTTCTTCCTAATATTTAATCCGCATTCCCTATCTTTATTACACAAATACTAAATGGAGCCCACCTTGTCATTTAACTCCGAAACAATGACAGGCTCGGCGTTTATGTCTCAACACTATAAGACTAATCGGGCCTCATGCTCACCTCTCCCTAGCTTACAAGGCAGATTCAGAGCCAGTGGGGTCAAACCGGGGTCTGCAATTTGCGAAAAGGGATATCAGAGGATTGCCAATAAGTCTGCTGAGTGCATCGTTACCTGGCATGAGGCAAACGCCATTCCGAGCCACGTCAGAGTTGGCATAAGCATGATACCGTGAGTACCTGATCAATATATTAGTGATGATTTCAACCCCCTGGTGACTAAATGTCTATCGTCATTTCAGACAGTGGATTTTTTGAAAGACTTTCGAGCCTCCTAGGCGGAAAAATTACGACGTCAATTCCTCCGAGGGTAATCTTTTGCTTGCCAGGCTAATGGTACGTGTCACTATCCGACTAACTCTATCACGTATTTCCTTGCCTAGTTTTCTATTAAAGTACACGCTAGTGTACGGAATATATCGATATCGAAACTTAAATTGCACTTCCCGAGATGATCATCAACGATGACCCATCGACCATAGGGCGTGGTACATGAGAGAAGAGCCGCCGAAAGGAGAATTGGAGTATTGGCCGCGTATATCGAGCGAGTACGCGGCAAGATATCAACTAGATAAAAGAAAGTGCAAGAGACCAGGACTATCCTAGTTGTCGGGACGAGTTTTTCCAAGCCCGGAGACAACCATCGTGATGATCGTCACCTTAAAGAGGCGACTTCTCCGGACCCGCTCTCGGTTGTATCAAGACACCAAGGATCGCGCGTTTCCCCACTACGCGGACAACCTCGTTTCAGGTTTTTTCAGCCCGTCAGCTGACAATTTTTAACTGCTCTAAATGAATAGAATGGATGGTGATTTGGGTTCATAGCAGGCATTTGTTGAAAGAGATAATTTTGTCGGGATAGTACAGGCAACCAGGCTAAAGTCTAGCTTTCACTACCAATCACCCCTTTAGCAACTACACAAACCTCCGCGGCCCACCGCCAAGTCCCCTTTAATCCCATAAACTACGTAGACGTCCGTTTCGTCCGCCCCGCGCCGTTTCGCCATTCCCCATAGCTTGGTGCCGACTTGCCACGGAACTTGTATCCCCGTTCAACATCCACCAATGATGACCCCCCGCGCATCGCAAATCGACCGTTCCAAATCTGGAGTTTCACGGCAAGTGGCGAAGCTCAGGGCGTTTGTCGCCCACTCCCGCTGCTATCCTGTCTCGAGTTTACGATGAACCTTGGCGAGGCTGGCCAGAGCCGCAAAAGCTCCTGGGCCTCCTTGAGGACCACATTCAATTTCGTTGGTAGGATTTAACAGTTCGAGATCCCGCCTTGGTCTCGGGTTTCTCCTCTCCAGGTCATCTTCAGGCAGTGCCTTTTTATTCATTCACTTTTTGTATAGTCTTTCGTTCCGTTTATCCCGTTCGTTTTCCAAAAATGAAGTCCTTCGCTATCCTCTCGTCCGCTGTTGCGGCTCTCATTCCCTCCGTCGTTGCCGCCGGCGTCACTGGTGCCGCTGAGGGTTTCGCCGAGGGTGTTACCGGTGGTGGTTCCGCTACCCCCGTGTACCCCAAGAGCATCGACGAGCTTGTCTCGTACCTTGGAGACTCTTCTCCCCAGGTCATCGTCCTCGAGCAAGAGTACGACTTCACCGGCAGCGAGGGTACTGCCTCCGAGACTGGCTGCGCTCCCTGGGGTACTGGCTCTGGCTGCCAGACTGCCATCAACAAGGATGACTGGTGCACCAACTACCAGCCCGACGCTCCCACCGTCGACGTCAGCTACGACAAGGCCGGTCTGAACCCCATCATTGTCGCGTCCGACAAGACCATCATCGGCACCGGAAGTAAGGGTGTCATCAAGGGCAAGGGTCTCCGCATCACCGGCGGCTCCCAGAACATCATCATTCAGAACATCCACATCACTGAGCTCAACCCTCAGTACGTCTGGGGAGGTGACGCCATCACTCTTGATGGCGCTGACCTGGTCTGGATTGACCACGTTACCACCTCTCTGATCGGTCGCCAGCACATCGTCCTGGGAGAGAACCCTAGCGGACGTGTCACCATCTCCAACACCAAGATCGACGGTAACACGGAGTGGTCTGCCACTTGCGATGGACACCACTACTGGTCCATGTACTTTACCGGATCCAACGATGTAAGTTTTGATGTGCCAACCGAGACAAGCAAAGCTAACAGACTCGTAGCAAATCACCTTCAAGAACAACTACATCATCGCTACCTCCGGCCGCGCCCCCAAGGTCCAGGGCGGCACCCTCCTCCACGCTGTCAACAACGTCTGGGAGGATAACTCTGGCCACGCCTTCGAGCTTGGCGACGGCGGCTCTGTTGTCGCCGAAGGCAACGTCTTCAAGAACGTCAAGGCTACCATCGAGGACGGCTTCACCGGCAAGCTCTTCAGCAGCCCCGACGACAGCGCCAACGCCGCTTGCTCCGACGCCCTCGGCCACGCCTGTGAGGTTAACAGTTTCGAGAGCTCCGGCTCCCTCGAGGGCTCCGACAGCAGCATCCTCTCCGAGTTCTCCGGCAAGAGCGTTGCCACTGCTGAGCCATTTGCTTCGGCTGAGCAGGCCGCTACCGCTGCTGGTTTTGGTACCATCTAAGCGACGTGGATGATTGACGGAATTGAAGGATCGACTTCTTGACTATACTTTTTGTCATCTGTACATACTTCAGGGAAAGGGTATATATCTAGATATGGTTAATGGCAATGAGCTGGCTCTGCCAGCTGCATAGGCTAGAGCTAAACTCTCTGGCCTCAAGAAGCAGCTATCCATTTGTAATCGAGTGATTGTGAGGTGGGCATCCCTACCGACACAGCTAGCTATGCAAAAGTCACGTGACTCTATTGACACAACTAGCTGTGTCGGTAGGGATCCCTGGTTGTGAGGCTGGTCTCCTTGCGCTGTACTCCGTACAAAATGAACAATGTTGCACACGGCCTCGCGCACAACCATTCCCGTCTAATATCCGGGTCTCCCTTCGGCTTGCGTCTCGGCCGAAAGCACCCTGTCCCATCAATCATGGGAACGCGACACACGTGCCATCCCCATAGATAAGAGATAAGCCAGATGATAGTGTTACATTCACTCGTTCAGGAAGAACTTTCGTTATTGCGGCCCCCAATGCTACAGCCCCCTGCTTCATGATGAATCATCAAATCTCCGTGGAAAATAGAGGGATGCTCTGATGACGAAGCCTCTTGAGGCAGTGTACGCCGTGAGGAGAAACCAGCGGGACTTGATACCCAATCACCAGTTGCGAACAATTTTGACATCTCGGATCAGATCAGTTCCTGTCAGCCTGGCATCTCATCAAGTGATTCAAGGGCAGACTAGTGATGCACGGGACCCATCTTGAAGCCATACAGGCAAGTTTGGAGGAACAGCACCGAGTCCGTCATTTTCGCACATTTAAGCATCAAATAATATTGAAGGGGCTAATTGAGGAGCGATCCTGTAATTACAGCTTTTATAACAATGAGACAGGTAGATCTGGCCTTGGAAGCTTTATTTGCAGCATCTCGATTGTTCCAAACTGGCTTACCCTAGACCTTGATAGACACCAACCCTGGTTTTCCTCAAGAAGAGTGTTTCCTGTCGAGAGACCATTAGCTATCGTGTCAGCCTTATGAACACATCGACTGGCAAGTGCCGACGTTTTGCATGCTCGAAATGTTTCAATGCCAAGTTCTCGACTCGGTTGAGGGATGCCGAGGTGCACTGCCTGGACAGGGGTTCCTAATATTAGATGCATCAAGACGCTAAAACACCCAATAGCCGCTCCCGATCTGCCAAGCGATATCACATGACAGGGGGGCTTTCAGCCAACGTTCCGGACCCAAGCCACAACGCTCAAGAGAGAGAAATAAAGGTTCGAGGCGAGGCCGTTTTGCTCAGCTTTAAAAACGGGAACTCCCATTAGTCAAAGGCTGCTGACAACCCTGCACTCTTGATTGCTGGGAAAGGATCTTTGGGGCATCGATAAAGTGTCCTCAGCTAGCCATCCTCAAATTGCAAAGCGCCACAACTCGGAGCTGAGGGGGGAAATGGCGTTTATGGCTGATTGAGGCCCCTCGGGGACCTCCAACCGGCAACCCCTCCCCCCCCACACGGGAACTGCTGGCCCGTCATCTCGATGGCGAGCTGGGTCAAGGTCCAGATCTCACCTCAGAATTCTCAATGCTGCTGTTGCTGCTGACAGCCCAGCGAGCGTACACGTAACTCTGCTTGACAGAAGGCCGATCTTCAGCTCCTCCCCCACAAACCCGTCCACGTCAAGCTGACTTGCCCATTGCATCAGTGGCGGTGTACTGGCGGTGCAACCAGACCCGAGTCCCAGTGTAACTTTGCGCTTACCGGGCCCCGGTACGTTTTTTGAAGGGTCGGCCGCGCAGAATGTGGTCAGCACTAGCAACCCAGCAATAAGGCTGGGAGCGTGAGCTAGCGCTGACCACTCCCGCCCTTGGTGGCATGCAATAAATAATCTCCCAGATGGCCCTCCCCTTTGCTGGAATTTTTTGTTTTGTTTTGCGCACTCCATCTTTTGTTTCTTTGTGTAGTCGCGAGAAAATAAAACAGTCGTCACCATGTTCAAGGCTCGTCCCGCGCTGTACGTCGCCCTCGGGCTGCTCATGGTCGTGGCCATCATCGAGCTGTCCTTCATCTCGGCCATGGTGGGCTGGCTGCACCACACGGCGACCGGCTCCTTTGCCTTCCAGTACCGCGGCTCAAGAAACGACCTCAAGGGCGAGCCCATGAACTTCATCACCGACCAGGGCCACACCAGCAACGGCGCAGCAGGTACCGCTTTCGTCCTCATCGGCCTCGGCGGTATCATCACCCTCTTCCTCCGCTCAAGGCCGAACCCCAGCAAGTTCAGCATCCTCCTCCACTACGCCTGGCTCGTCACAAACGTTCTGAGCCTGCTTCTCGTCCTCTCGGCTCTCATCTACACCTTTGTCGTCACAAACGACCACAATGGCCAGAGGATCGACCCCAGTGTCGCCGCGGGGCTTGACGACGGCGAAAAGTACCCCAACCAATCCTGGACGCCACAGAACTGGTACTCTGCAGTCCTCAAGCTTGATCTGAGCGACTCGGACGTGAGAAGCGACATCAACAGCCACCTGCGCATCATGCGAGGCTGGCAGTACAACCTCATCCCCTTCTTTATCGTCCACCTCGTCGAGACGACGCTCGCGCTCTTGGATGGTATGCAGCGACGGAAAGAGGTGCCCACAACCGTTACCCACAAGAGCTCGGTATAAAAGCTGATCAGGGTCAGCTTAATCGGAACATTCGATTCGAGGCACTGGCAACCGACGGGGAGGAGATGGGGGCACGACATATGAAAAGAGAACCAGCAGCACCTCACGCCTATACGCCGCTTTCATACTAGGGGGGCATTTTGTAAACATAATGAATCGTTACATAAAGCCTTTTAATTCTACAAGATTGAACGTTTTCACCTGCCTTGACTGGCATCGCGCGATACAACATGTTGATTACCAAGCGATGAGCGCTTGTCGAGCTTAGGGCGTGTAGTGACTCACCGGCGGAGGTGGTGGGGTTCACCTCACAACATCATAAGAATCATCGCCAGCCCAGTCTGTTGCTTCTCAGAACCGCGGGGTATTACATCCCCGCCAAGACTCAAAATCTCACTATGACCTACACCCTCTTCATCGGCAATAAGCGCTACTCCTCCTGGTCCATGCGACCATGGGTCCTCCTCAAAGCCCTCGACGTCCCCTTTGAGGAGAAGCTCAACATGTTCAAGCCTGGCATCCATCAGCCTGACTTCCTCGCCTTCTCTCCTTCAGGAAAAGTCCCCTGTCTTCATGACGGAGATTCATCAATCGTCGTCTGGGACTCCCTCGCCATCTGCGAGTACATCGCCGAAAAGTACCCTGCAGCCTGGCCTGCTCACGCTGCTGCGCGCGCCTTTGCAAGATGCGCTGCTGCCGAGATGCACTCTGGATTCAACGCCATCCGCGATGAGTGCTCCATGAATGTTGGGTTGAGGATCGAACTGGGCACGGTTGGCGAGGCTCTGCAGAGGGATATCGACCGCTTCAACGCCCTCTTTAAAGAAGGACTGGAAAAGTTTGGTGGGCCATGGCTGGCGGGCGACAAGTTCACTATTGCCGACGCCATGTATGCTCCCATCGCATCACGCGTCAAGACATACGGCATCGAGCTGGAAGGTCCCGCCAAGGAGTATGTGGAGCGGCTGTTTGATCACCCTGCGGTGCAAGACTGGATTCAGGCCGGTATGAAGGAGAAGGAGAGGGAACCGATGCATGAGGATGATTGCCTCAGAGGACGCAAGGTACTCGAGGATCTGACCAAGTAATCAAATCTATTCAGGATTCAGGATGGCGTCGATCAAGATGTATTGATGTGGTATGGATTTCAAATACGTTCATTCTGGTCTTATAGGCCACATCAGGGACTATTTTTCGCTGGAAACCCTGCTCCTTACCGAGCTCGATCTTGATAGTCGGCCTATGTTGCGCCTGGTTATCAAAATGTTCAAATTCTGCGACGCTTATCTTCTTGAATCAAAGCCAGTTGCCAATGCAAAGACACGGTGTCCGGTCTCTCTTAGATAGTAGTTTAAGCCCGGTTGTGTCTGTCCTGATACCAGGAGGTTGATAGTTTGAACTCATCAAGGTCATGATTGTAATTTACACGATGATAGACCTATACTAGGTTGCCGCATCTGCCCAACTCGAATAATGTACATGTTTGCTACTTCTTGGGTCTCCTCTCGCTGCCGTTACCTTGATAGTACGCCCCTCCTCATTGCTGCGCTAGCTTTTTTTGATACTTGTACTGTTCATACCTCCTATTCATCCGCTCTCTCATCTGCTCCTCCCAGCGCCTCTTTTCTGCCGGCGTCTCATTGAGTGATGATGGGGCATCTGGGTTGACCCAGCTGACAGGAATTTTGTAATGGCTCAATGGATGGTAAAATGGATACAGCGTCATGCCTCTGAACCTGGGCAGCATGTCCCATACTCCATCATCTACACTGACGTCTTCCCGGTCTACAACGATGAATTCAGGTAATGGAGGGTGTTGTTTGAGGTACGAGGCTCTCCGATCCCTGTCGATGCGCCACTCGCGGTATCCGGCCTCGGCCTCGGCGGCCTGCTCGTGCGTGAGGTCGAGCTCGGTGCCGCCTGGTATCAAGGGCCTGTAGGGTTGAGTCGACCGCAGGCCTGGTATTGGCGGTACTATATGGACGTTGCGATAGTGGCTATAGAGAGCCTCTATGCGACTTTGCAGGTTGAAGGGCTCGCGTGGAATGGGCATTGACTCATGGCCTCGCCACGCAAGCTGTCGCATGCTGATGCGTGCGTCGGTCTCAAGTAGGAGCCTGGGTGACAAGTCCCGACGCGTCTCGAGGCTACGCAGCAACTTGGAGCACAGGGCGTAGTCGTCGCCCGGCAGCGAAGTGGGCAGCAAGAAATGCACCAGGGTGCGGTTGATGTAGAGCACCTCGCACAGCGCGTTCTCAAGGTCGGGGTCATCGGGCAAGTCCTGGAAGGGTTTGAAGTGGTCGAGGATCTCCCTGTCAACCGGGATCGGATGCTCAACATCATGCAATGTAAAAGTGGCTCTTTGGCGGGGCCTCAGCGCGTTGAAGATACCTCTGAGGAGGCCCATGATTTAGATTTCGCGGAAAGGAGGGTCTTGTCGATATGATATTACCAGGTTTTTTTTTTCTTCCCTTTCCCCGTTGAAAGTTGTCTTGATGGGCGCGACAGCCAATAGCTGTGAGGGTTGTCTGCAGGGGGGCCCTTGTCTTGGCGCTCACAGGCAATCTGCTTCTTTGTGTCATGGACGTTTTGTAAAGGCGCACAACAAAATTTTCTACATGAAATAAAGACTGGCCAGCTACAGAAATCTCAATAAGCCGGTGTCCTACATACATCCTCTCTTTAGCGAAATCTTGTCCTGGTCTAAACACGGAATATCCCAAATGGTACAAAGGAGTCACTATAGTGCCAACACCGTGCGCAGGGGACCAGAAACAACCATAATACTAGCCATCAATACAGACGTATTGACTCTTGCAACAAGAGATGGAAAGAGGCTTCTGCCGAGTACGCTAGAAAGCAACAAAAATTGAGTATTCAGTCTTTCTCAACTCCTGTGAAACCCAGAAAAACAGATTCAATGCCAACGAGCTCGGTTCTCTCGGTCATACTCAGCCTCCGAGTACCCACTCCACTCGTTCTGCATGGTGCGCGCATCAATGCTGCTTCTGGTTCCTTGGCCTGGAATATGACGACCTTTGAATGAGATGGACTGGTGATCCAGCCATCCCTCGACACGACCGCCGCCCAGGAACTTGATCCATCCCTCGTTTCCGTTGCCGTAGATGATGGGTCCCTGATCCTCGCGCCCGCGCCACTTGAACCACAGTCGATCGTGTGAAGATTCGTAGGGACGTTCCTCGAAATACAACACGCCTTCATAGACCCCCAGGTTGAAGCTTCCCCAGAGACTGGAGCCGGCCAGCGTGAGGGTCAAGTCAAACTCATCTGGGTCATGCCAGTCCCAGTTCGAGGTCAGGTAGGGGCACTCGATTCTGTAGCTGCCGTTGAGAAGGCCCAGAGGTGCGAGGGCGGCTTGGTCATCATAGCCGTCGTCGTCGTCGTCATCATAATCGTCGTCGTCAGAATATCCGCCGTGATACTGGTCTTCTTCTGGGAACTCCGAGTAAGGCGGAGGGGCTTCACCAAGGCCCCAGGAGCTAGTATCGGGAGCGGGAATCCGGCCTCGTGCCATAAATGCATTACTGCGTCGCGCGTATTGGCGTTTTCTAGGAGGGCTGTCCGGCTCTGCTTGACTTTCGGTGCGGGTGGATGCCTGGGAGAAGCCGCGATTGCCTCGACGAGCAGTCTGTTTGGTACGAGGGGCGGGTGCTTGGGAGGCAGCGGATGTAGATGCGCCTCGGCCAGCGGATTGAGAGATGGCACCCCGGCGAGCAGTTTGTTTCTTTGCGGGGGTGGTTTTGGAGGTTGAAGCAGCTTTGGGGGCTGGAGTAGCAGAAGTAGCCTTGGGAGTCGCTTTGGGAGCCGCCTTGGCCTTGGGTGTCGTAGCCTTTGGTGCAGCAGTCTTGGCCTTTTTGGCAGGGCCGGCATCATCTGTCGCCTTTCTCTTGGTAGCCAAAGTGGTGGCATTCTTCGTCCCAGCAGCCGTCGCAGCTTTGATTGCCTTTTTGGCCTCGCGGTCGTTCTTTGTCCACTCTTTCTTCAGTTTGCCCTCGAGCTTCGCGACGTGCGCCGGCACCTTCAACCCCCCCGCATTTACGGCATCAAACAACCGCATGCGAGCGACCGACTTGGTCTTGGAAGGCTGGAGTCCATAGTGGACAAGCTGGGCCTCGAACCAGTGCGCGGGGTGATCCTTATCGCTGCCCGAGGCGAAGTGTGTCTGGAGTTCCTGGGGTGTTGCGCGACGGTGCCGGTTGTGCCCTGAGGCCTCGGCGAAGAAGTCACCGTTGGCGAAGGCGAATCCATCTTCAGCGACTGGAGGCGCGCCTTGCCATGCGCTGGCGGGAGAGGCCTTGGGAGGCATCGCGATGAGCTTTGGTTGAGATGAACAGGCGGGGGATTCGGGGGTGAAGCAGTGAATGAATGGCTAAGCGAAATTGAGATTGCGGCGAGGGGCTGATGACGTTCTTTTTTTGCTTTTTGACCATGGTGCAGCCTCCATTCCATGAGTGGCATCGCATCAGCCACAGCAGCTGGTGGCAGTGCCAAACTTGTGACCGGGTCTTGTGCAGCGACTGATGCAGGTACATTCTATTTGTTCGAACAAGTGCGACTTCTAAACGAGGACTTGACACCTAATTTTTATTCATACGTAGTACGTAAGAGAGCAACAAGCACTCTGTAGCTAGTTCCGAAGTGACCTTGATTTCTTACTGACAGCTTACCCAACTTCCAGCGATGCACAACAGAAACGACAAATTTGGCATTTTCTAACCCCCATGACCAATACAAAACCAAATGCAATCGAAGTGATTGAAATTAGACCGGTTCTCCCAATCAAACTAAACCCTAGGCCAATGGCGCCTTGTGCACAAATTGATATATCTGTGTATTCGCAAACGAATCCCACTCTCTTCGCATGTCGTGCCCCTCATATTCGCTCATGGCGGGTTGGTCCGGGTCATGCCAGGCTTTGAATGTGATGGACCCGCCTGATATGTCTGATATGCATCCCAGGATGCGCCCGCCGCCAAGAAACTTGACCCATCCTTTGAATCCGTTGCCACAGGCGATGGATCCATCATTTTCCCCGCGCCACGTGAACCATTGCCGATCGCGTGAAGATACGACAGGACGCTTTCCAAAACGCATTATGCCTTCGAGGTTTCCCAGGCCGAAGTCTCCCCAGAGCCTACCTCCCATGACGACCGTGAGGTCCAGGAAAAACTTATCATTCTTGAGGGGCTCGATTTCTCTCAGTTCTTCCATATATGGGCACTTGACTCTGTAGAACCCCTTGACAGGGCCCAGAGGTGCGAGGGCGTCTTGGTCGTCGAAGTCTTTGACTTCAAAGTCGTAAAAATCATGAGATGAGGCGAGGTTGTTTGAGTCCGAATGCTCCGAGTCGGAGCTTGGGCAGCTGTGAGGCTGTACTTCTCTTTCGCTGTCGCTGGACTCGGATTCACAGCACTTGGATCGACCAGCGGTTTGTTGCGTAGTGGTTTGTTGACCAGCGGCTTCGTTACCAGTGGTTCGTCTGAGACGAAGAGCGGGTGCTTGGGAATCAAGGAATGTGTCTCGGCCAGTCAATTGAGAGATGTCACCGTGGCGAGCAGTTTGTCTCTTAAGGCGCTGGGCAGAAAAAAAAGAACACGCTTTGGGGACCGGAGCGGCCCTGGGCTTGGGCTTGGGCTTGGGTGTCGTAGTCTTTGGTGTAGTAGCGTTTGATGCAGCAGTCTTGGCCCTTTTGGCAGGGCGGTCATCATCTGTCGCTTTTCTCTTGGTACCCGAAGTGGTGGCTTCACTCCTCTCAGCCCTTCCCCCGTCTATGATACTCTTTATGGTTCGTATGTCCTTCAGCTCTTTGTTGTTAGCCCTCCAGCGCCTCTTCATCCTGCGCTCAATCTTGAGGAGGTGCGCTGGCACCTCCAATCCCCCCGCGTCCACAGCATCCAATAGGCGCGCGCGGGCTTCCAACCTGGTCTGGCAAGGTGGGAGTCCATAGTGGATAAGTTGAGCCTTGAACCACTCTGTTTCCTGATCGTGGTCGGTGCCTGATGCGAAGTGCGCCTGGAGCTCCTGGGGCGTCGCGCGAGGGTATAAGTGTTCTGACGCTAGGATGTAGAAGTCTTTGTTGAAAAAACCGTAGCGGCCTTTCGTATCAATGATCGAACGCGCGCAGGGAGCCATCGTGATGATAGTGAGTTGAGAAAGAGTCTTGAGATTCAGGGGTGAAGCAGTGAGTGGGTCGAAAGCTCGGAAATTGGTGTGGCGGTGCTAGGCGTTGGATGGGTGATTGAGCATAACCTGGTGCCTTACTTCTATGCAGCCACTGGGAATGAAAAATGCTGTGTGCATTTCATTACCCTAGTCATGCCAATTCCAGGTCAAAGCGGAAACGCTGCTAAAATCAGAAATAGGACCTCCGGTGTTGAAGTATCATTTATGTATCCCATGGGTATATCCACACGGAAAAAAGCAATAGGTATGTAGGTAACCCAGAATATAACTTGATTTCTTAGTTCTTCCTGACAGCCTATCTGTCTACCAACGATGTGCAAGGCGTAATTACCTATGCCCACATGGCCACAGCCCTGCCGACAAGGTCCACCGTGAATTAAAACCGGACGAATGAAGCTTCCCTTCTCTACCTGTGTTCATAGCCTAGACGCGTGTTTTGTAGTTTCTGAGGCTCGGAAAGGCTTCCTGTTCGGTCGGATGCGGTTAGCAGACAACCCTAGGACGGTAAGGTAGCATCGAGACTCCAGGAGTAAGTTGCGTCGTGGCAACTTACAAGGCGCTGTCTAACTTATCAAGTTTAATTGCCGATTCCTGAACCCTTTCTTTAGATCTATTTTTCTGCGATTGAGCGACGGAGAGTCGTTCAGACACTGAAGGCTCGTCATGGATACAAAGCAACAGCATTGATGGCTTGTCACCGGCTGTGTAACTCATGTCTCAGTAATATGTTATTTTTTCAGCCATATACAGAAGGCTTACCGGCAGTTTGAGTGTTCTGGGCCATACTTGAAAATGTTGATAAACGGAGACCTGTGGGCTCTCGTGGTTTGTTTGGGATGATTTGGAGAGTATATATGGTCTGTCTTGGTTGAAACTTGTTTGTATCCAAATTGACAACTATGAAGCATTAGAGTCCGGGTTTTCTCAATAGAAAGTTGGCCTGTCTTAAATGTCAACTATCGTCACATTTGTGTCCATCGACTATAGACACATCTGTGACCGTAATTGCCATGCTACTGAATAACCCTAGTTGTATAATCAAGTACACTCCCGCGAGTGTTGGAACACATCTGTGACCATGTCCCATGTTTACCTACCTTAGATAGGGAACAACAACCACCATGCCAAGTCAGTGGCGCTCGCCAGTGATTTTGTTTGGTTCATGATTGGCGGGATCACCACCAATCTGATTGGTCCTGCGATTTGGTCACATCTGTGGCCTCAGCTGCAGTCATCACCGGCCGAGTCGCACCTTGATTCCTTTTCGTTTTTGACGCGATAGAGCTCGGCTAACACGTCTTAGAGACGCTGCGAATGAACACATGATACCAAAGCTTGATGAATTTGGGTTTGGTTCCTTTCACCGCCTTAGCTTCTTGCGGCTCATGACTCCCTTCGACCTCGAGTTCCAGCCCCGATCCGTGATCCGACACTTTACGCGTCTATCGTAATCGCAAGGCATCGAGCCATCTGCCGCAAGTACCGACCTCGCAAAAACTACCTAGGACAGGATGTGTATTGTAATACCATGCACGGTAAAGGAAAATGGCAAGCAAGTTGATTATACGTGGATGTGTGTATGTACTAAAGATACTGTCGGGTCACCTAGAGTCTAGCTAATTGTTCTGAAGTGCAACTGTGGATGTGATGCTGGGTCTATCACTATCAATGACTGCTGCCCTATGTGTCATTGCCGTCGATGCAGCGGGTCGGTTTCTTCGTCAGGCTATTATTTCCGCCCAACGCCACCAAAATCCCTAATTGCCCAGGTCTCACCGCAGCCTGAATCATGGTCAAGGAGCTCCTCACAAGCCTCCGACGACTTGGAGGCAAGGGTATCTATGATTGAAAATCAGGAATCGAAAGAATCCCCTGACAAGACCATCGACATGCCAAAAGGGCTGTCAGATTTGACGACAAATGCCTTGGCAGCCGCGACGATGGCTTGGAAGCCCTCGGACATGGTTGACTTTATGAGACATGGCGACGGTCCTACAGATAAAGGTCATATGGACCAGGGTTATACTGAGGCCGAAGGGGCTGGCGTTGAACCTACCACTACGGACCATGGGCCTGATCGAGGGAAGGCTCAATCCTCATGTTTCCTAGATGATGACCTTTCTTCAAGCTTCTCTCTGGGACAAGGAAGCCAGTTGGCTGGGATGGTCACCAGCACGCCGTCGACGGTTGCTCCTTGGCGAGAGAGGGACCCCTCGTCTGACCTCGATTCCACAGACATCGGAATCCGCACCCCAGCGGAATCAGAAGATAGACCGCTGACTGATAGTCCCGGAAGCGGGACTGTGATGATTACGCCAAGCGTTAATGATGATATGGACGGACTGGATATTGATACAAGTGAAGACAGATCACCCAGTACTTTTACGTTGGATACTCCGTCTTCAGCAGACAGTATAGGGTCTTCAGATGATCTGTTGGAAAGGCCTTGGTTTCATCACAACGTGCGACGCATTTTGCGAAGTCTCCTGCAGCAATGGACAGGACTTCGAATGAGAACACACGGCGACCCTGATGAATACCCTGGGGACTCCCAATGGCGCCAGCAACCTTTAAATCAGCAACAAGGCTCGCGTGGTCGAGAAAAAAGGGCTCAACAGAATGACGGAGTGGGCCAAGAAGATGCATCATCCAAGCCAAAGCGAAGAAAGCAGGCACAAAAACGTCATGACCACCAGAGATTTGCTTGCACGTTTCCCAAAAAGGATCTGAAACAGTACCAGTCATGTGCAAAGTTCGGCTTCACAAGGATACGAGATGTCAAGCAACACATTCATCGCAACCACTGCAGCGACGTGGATGATGATATAAGGTCCCGGTTACGGCAAAGGTCATCCCGAGGGAGGTCAAGGGAAGAGCAGTGGTACGAGATATTCGACCAACTCTTCCCGGGGCACTCGCCCCGGCCAATTACCCCGTACAACGACTTCACATTATCGGAATGCCCCCTATACCAATCTCACGATTCACCCAATGGCGTTTCCATTGACGAAGCACTGTACATTCCAAGGGAGTATCTCACAGGCGAAGGTGCTGACATCCTTCAGCAGGAGCTTGTTCAAGATCCTGTGTTTCAAGGCTTGAACGCAGATGATATCCGCGTAGCCTTGAGCCGTGGTTTGACTCGTCTCCTCGAAGGCTTAGACCAAAGACAGCAACAACGTAGCGCCAACAGGACCGATCAAACAATATCTCATCGGCACCTTGAGAGCGAGAACGGACGTATTGAGCGGAGGTTGGATGGCCACGAGTCTGTGGGACGAGTGAACCGTTCAGATACCAACTCTAGCGACGATGCCGGAAGTAGAAATACAGGGCCTGATCAGGGGCATTCGGACTCTTTGCCTACTGGTGAGCAATTTGGCGTCCAACGGGATGAATCTGGGTTCGACTGGATGGGTGGAGGTGAAGAAACTGAATGGGAATCTGGCTTCTGGGATCCTAGTCTTCTAACTGGGGACAATTGGGATTATATCAGTGACGAATATTCACTTGGGCAGAGCTCGGGCACTATGCCGTCAACCGAGTCTCATGATAGCTAACAATGGCGACAAGTCTATATTACCACATACCACCTCTATTTAAGCATCAATGAGCATGAAAAATATCAACACTCATAGAAAAAAAGTGTTTGGATCACCATTAGTCTCAAATTGGAGTGTCCGCGTAAGACGTGCAGCTTTACTTTGCTAACGTGTTTGGGGCCCCGAGAACGTGGAGTTCATAGGTCGTTTTACTCGGAATCTTAGTTTAAGCAGTATTTGAACTGGCCATAAACACCCGCCAGGTTTTGTGATAGGTAGATCAAGTCTGACTACTCCACCGCGATCAATGTCTCAATTTACAGCTCGATCACTCCTTCTCCTCCACCCTCTCGGCTACCGCTGCCTCAGCATCTGCCCTCATCTGCATCTCAACGTTCCAGAGTCTAGCACTACCAAAGTCGACAGACTTGAGAGTGACAAACTTGGTTTTGTGCGTAATCTTCCATCCAATGGCAAGAATGAAGAAGACCAGAACAATGATGTAGTTCATGAAGAAGGCTTCCACATCCCAAGGCGCAAAGGATGTCCAGCCTTGGAAGAAGACAAAGAAGACGTTGCCAGTGAGTCCGAGGTAGGCGCAGAATTTCCAGGCTGGGGCTTGGAAGGGGAGGACGTCGGTGCTGATGTTTTGGGCTTTGAGTGCCATTCGGAAGCGGATGTGGTTGAGAGAGATGAGACCCCCTGCACAAATTAGCTTCGTGGCTCATTGGTAAAAGAATTGACTCACTAACATGTGATGAATGTAGCGACGCCCGTCATAGAGACAATCCATGTATAAACAACCCCGGCTCCACTTGACAGGTTGAGCAGAGACAGGAACCCCATCAGGTTCATGAGGATCAAGGAATAAGCAGGGACGCCTCGTTCATTGGTCCAACAAAAGATCTTGGGAGCCAGTCCTTCAACAGCCAGGCCATATAGTGTTCTTGAGCCAACATATAGCGCGCTGTTGATGGCAGAGAACATGGTGATCAGAATGATGGCGTTGATGACATGCGCACCCGCTGTAGCTCCAACTCGAGTAAAGGCGATGACAAAGGGAGACCGGGCCGTCTTGCTCTTCGCAGAGAGAAGGTTCTCGTCGTCGTATGGAACTGTAAGAGTCAAGAAGAAGATACCTAGCAAGAAGATGCCCACAATTCGCCAGAGAACGCTTTTGACGGCTCGAGGAACGTCGCGGGCTGGATTCTTGGACTCCCCCGCCGTCAATCCAATCATCTCAGTTCCGCTGTACTGAAGAGCGGCAAAGACAAAGATCTTGAACACGCCTTTAACACCGTCTGCGAATGCACCTGGATTGCTGTAAAACTTGAAGCCTATCTTTTCGCCGCCAATGACGCCCGAGGTAATGAGGATGGCACAGAGGAAGAAGGCAAGGATGGCGAGGACCTTGATAAGGGCGAGCCAGTACTCGGCCTCTCCGAACGATTTAATGCCGAGGAAGGTGAAGGTGAGAAAGATACCCCTGCGCAGTCGGTTAGTATTGTAGCGTGCGCGGGTTGTGGTGGCTCGAACCAAAAGATCAGGATCCAGCCCCATCGCGGAATAGGGGATTCCCAGTATGTCAACACCAAGCCCAAGTTATCTGTCATCATCATCAGTATATGGTCGACTTGCGCGGCTCGAGAAATGCGTACTGTATTCTGCGATGATGATGCCCGCCCACAGAAACCAGTAGTTCCATCCGAGTGCAAAACCAACGGCCGGATCGATGAACATGGAAGTGTAATGCGTGAAGGATCCTGCATTGTCGCAATCGTCAGTAAGGAGTTTGATAGTTAGAAGATGGTGATCGTGTGTACCTGACATCGGAATAAACGCTCCCAGCTCTCCCAAAGACTGCATCACAGCCCACAACAGAACCCCCACGATGCTGAAGCATAACAACAGACCCGCAGGCCCGGCAGTCGAGAGGCCAGTGCCCATACCGACAAAGTATCCGGGGCCGATGACACCTCCGATCGCCAACATCATCTGGATCGTAGGGTGAGCTGGGTCAACCGAGATAGGAGGCAAGTTGGCCGAGTCAACTTACAAGATGGCGACCTGCCAAGCCGCGCTGAAGACCAGCATCTTGAGACGTGTTCTCAACCTCGCCATCTCCATTGGATGTGGTGCGTTGCAGATTCTCGTTTTTCAGGGAGTCCTTCGTCATTGCAAGTAGTTGGCCTAGGCTTGTTGCTGTTGAGGATGAAGTTTCTTGATCCTTCCGAGTCGTCTTTCGTCTTCTTATGAATATGCCCCTGGTTATCGAAGCTTAGACCAATCGTCAGGCCGAGTCATGGCTGATGGCAAGATCTCATGACCCGCAATCTTGGGAGGGCTGGGTTAATGTAGAGTTCTGGGCCGAGTCATATCCTAGCGAGCTAGTATCTGCGCAAGCCCGGGCTTACGGGGGAGCCATCCTTGGCTGAAAGTAGCTAGACCTTCCAAGATAGACCAGTCGGTTATCATTCGTTATCGCCCAGCCCGTGCAACCCTAGCCCAGTTATTACAACCTCCAGTTTGCCACGCATCACCCATTCGCTAGTAATGCGTAGCTTCGGCCGGGCCGTGTACCGTGCAACGGAGAGGCGATTGTGAGTGCGATCATGGCCGGACAGGGCTCTGTCAGATCAGACTTTTGGGCGGGAAATAATGGTATCATTGTAAAATTCAAATCGCTATCCTGAATTCGGCTGTCTATTTTCGTTTCGTAAATGTGACTGCATTGCCTCCGCCTCTGACTGGCGCTCCAGCTGACGCCATTGGTCCCCGGCCGAGTAATGATGATAATGATGGAAATGATGATGCACGTGATGATGGTGATGGTGGTGAACCGTTTGTTGCGTTGTTTGAGGTAGTTGAAATGATTCGGTGTATGACTGTAGTAATGATTCGTCTGGAATGCCCCAGTTCTTAGGAGCTGAGCTGGGAGCTGTTGTTGAAGAGCCGCCAGCTGTTGCACCGAGCCAAAGATTTTGATCTGTTGGTGGTGATGTTCCTGTAGCCACCATGGAGCTCATGGATGACCAACTCGAAGGCGAAGGCATGATTGCCCCCGTGGCGCTGTCTTGGCGATGCCTTGTGTGTAGCGCCCTAGGTTGCTGTGGCCACTGCTTAGGGGCGGTTTGAGTTTGATCTGAAAAGCCCGTGGAGAGGTCTCCGAGGAGGACCGAGTCTGATGCAACACCGGTGCCGTTTTCTTTCTCGGTATTCTCACCGGTGTCGGTGTCGTGGAGTGACGGTGGAGAGGGGCCGGCAAAGGTCTCATAGAAGGCCGAGTCGAGGAAGCTGGGCCCTGTCTGATCTCGACCTGCCTCGGCCTCCATGGCTGAAAAAGACATAATTTGCTCGGCTGCGCTCCCACTTGCAGATTCCAAATCGAGATTGAGATTCTGGGGTGCAGGTGACACTCCGCTATCCATCGGGGACATCTGTGATGCGGATGATGAAGGGGTGGTGCCTTGCGACTTGCTCTGCGCCTGACGAGAATGCGACTGCCGAGATAGAGTGCGCCAGCGGTTGCGACAGGTCAGCGGCGGCCGTCCAGGTATCCGTGATGATATGGCTGCCCAGCGATGACCTAGACTAGCGACGCCTTGACGCAGTAGGTTGTCCTCCTGAGCGGTCCAGTCGCTCAGGCGGTTTTTGGCGGATGGATCGAGGATGTCGTTGTACCTCTTGGAACATTGGTCGTCTTTTCTCCCAGGTATAAGAGCGGCTGGTGCATACATGTCAGAAGAGATAATGATGTATGAGACAAGATGAGTTACCAATGTCATGCCAGGCAGGTCCAAGACGTGCATAAGCTGAGAGGAGAAGCTCGTCCTCCTGGGCTGTCCATCGACCCTTGCGCAGGGACGGATCAAGAGAGTGAAACCAGCGTTTGCGACAGTCCTGCATGGCGTGTCAGCCTCAGTGTCTAAGCCAGGTGTGCTGCACGTCTCATATGCCCAACCAGGGGGGTGTTGTATATGTATATCAACGGGCGTGGGGTCACCGCTCATGGTGATCGGCCATGCGGAGAGAGGCGTACCTTGGCTGTGCGACCCTGAAGCCCGGCCGCAATGTCCTTCCACCTGCCCTCGGGCCCTCTGCTGTCTCCAAAGTGCCCTACTAGAGTCCTCAGGGCAGCGTCCTCGGCGGATGTCCAAGGCCGTCGATGCTTGCCGGTGTGGACGGAGGGAGACTGCGGGGATGTCTCCTGGCCGGACATGGGGGTGGAGGGGAGAGCTCAGACGAGGAGGCAGCGCAGTAATGAGCGGATTATGAGGAGAGAGAATATGCGTTATTAATTCATGGGCAGCGATGCGTCTGGCTTTGTTCCAGTTTGCAGCAGTCGTTGAGATTTGTTGAAGATGATCCGTAGATAGCCATTTTTCCAGGGCGTGACCCCCAAAAACTCCGCCCTCCGGAATTCGGAAGCACTCAGCCGCGTCCCCTATCAGAGGGGAAGCCCCACATCCTTATCTGGCCTAGGCACCACTTTTTCCCCGCGTTCTTCCTCTCCCTCCAACATTAGCTTGACTCGGCCCTGCATAGAATTGGCTGGCCACGCAGCCTGTCAACCATCCCAGCATCTACGAAACTCAGCTCATTGATAGAATGGGCTCTGTCGCACCATGTCGGATCTGTGGGGTAGAGCCCAAGGGCCCTGCCGTTTTGGTGGGGCAGACGATGCAGATTTGACTCAGTCTCAGGCATATCTCCGTCCCGAGATCTACGATACGCACCGCCAAGTTGACTCGGCCGGCTCCATCTAGGCAGATAAAAACCCTCTAGGATGTTTGTCCTGGATTCTCCTTTTCCTCAGCAAGACAAATCATCACCTCTCTCATTCGATTCTAGAGCTGCCTTCACTCTTTGCATCATGTCTTCTGTCGAGCACCAGCACCTCCACCCTCTCGACCCGGCCACGGCCGAAGAGATTCAGCTGGCCACGGACTTGATCAAGAAACTGTTCTCCCCAGTCGAGCTTCACTTCAAGGCCGCTGGTCTGGATGAGCCGCCCAAGAAAGACTTGGTCAGGTACCTTGATGCCGAGCACAAGGGTCTCCCTCTACCTCTGCTTCCCCGTTGCATCTTCGCCATCTGGTACATCAAGCGCTCCCCTCGCCTATTTGAGGCCGTAGTTGATGTTACCAATGGTAAGATTGTTCAGCACCAGGAACTTCCTCGCGACTTCCATGGTCCGGTCGATCGCACCGAGCTCACCGAGGCGGCCAATGTGGTCATGTCTCACCCCGACGTTGACAAGGAGTTTGCTCGTCTCAAGCTCGACAAGTCTCAGATTGTTCTTGACCCTTGGGACTATGGTGTAGATGGCACTGATACCCAAGCCCGCATGACCCAAGTAAATCATGGCGCTCTCCAAGCCTTCCCAAGAAATGCTCTAACATGGCGCCAAGGTCTTCCTTTACAAGAAAAACCCCAAGAACAATTCCGTGGACTCTTCGCACTACTCCTTCCCACTGGACTTCATGGTCACGGTCGACCTCTGCACCATGAAGGTGAAGAAGATTATCCGCCTTCCCTTGAGCTCAGATGAGTCTGTTACTACAGGAAATGTTCCTCAACCAGACTCGGATCCTGCCGAACCCGAGTACGACCACCGTCTGCAGAAAAATCCTCCACGAACAACTCTGAAGCCCTACAATGTCATCCAACCAGAGGGTGCCTCTTTCACTATGAAGGGCCATCTTATTGAGTGGGAGAAGTGGCGATTCCGTGTTGGTTTCAACTGGCGCGAGGGTACATCATAACATCTTATTCTCGTATCTCAACCTATTTACTGACAATTCTTCAAGGTGTCACCATTCACGACGTCCATTTCATGGACCGCAGCACCTTTTATCGTCTATCTCTGTCTGAGATGTTTGTGCCGTATGGCGATCCTCGAAGCCCCATCTACCGCAAGGGCGCGTTTGATCTGGGCAATGTTGGTGCTGGTGTCACGGCTAACAACCTTCAGCGTATGCCTGTTCCTTTATCTACTGCAACGAATGAATTGCTAATGCTCCTAACTAGTTGGCTGCGACTGTCTTGGCACAATCAAGTACGTGGATGGCTGTGTTGTCGCCGCTGACGGAAGCCCC
Organism: Fusarium sp. JS1030; assembly: GCA_000966855.1. NCBI lineage: Eukaryota > Fungi > Ascomycota > Sordariomycetes > Hypocreales > Nectriaceae > Fusarium > Fusarium sp. JS1030. Next base: position 329,621 of record JWIW01000009.1, on the reverse strand, counting down.
GCCCCTCGACCAAATGCCATATGCATCCACGAGATCGACAACGGTATCCAGTGGAAGCACACCAACCACCGAACTGGCAAGGCCGTCGTTGTCCGAAAGCGACAGCTCGTGCTTCAGCAGATCATTACCGTGGCCAACTACGAGTACATCTTTGCCTGGATCTTTGATCAGTCCGGCGAGATCTCCTTCGAGACTCGTGCTACTGGCATTCTCTCCACTCAGCCTATTGACAAGGACTCCAAGGTTCCTTGGGGCACCCGAGTTGCTGACGGTGTCATGGCGCCTTACCACCAGCACTTGTTCAATGTTCGCATCGACCCCGCTGTTGATGGTCACCAGAACTCTCTGGTCTACTCCGACTCGGTCCCAATGCCTTGGGACGAGAAACTGAACCCACTGGGTACTGGCTACGTGAGCAAGGAGTCAACTGTCAGCCGAGCTGGTCCTGTTCAGGATAGCCTCTCAGATGGTCGTGTCTTCAAGATTGTTAACCCCAATGTCGAGAACAAGGTCTCCATGACACCAACAGGCTACAAGCTAGTGCCAATCCGCTCCCAGATGCTCCTCGCCCAGCCCGGCTCCTGGCACTGGCGACGATCCGAGTTCTGCGAGGCACCCATCTGGGTGACCAAGCACAAGGATCGTCAGCTCTTCCCCGCCGGCGACTACACCAACCAGTCAATCGGCGGACAGGGCATCAAGTCTTGGGTCAAGGACCGAGACTACGTCGTCAACGACGACATTGTCATCTGGCACACATTTGGCTTCACCCACAACCCTCGCGTGGAGGACTTCCCCGTCATGCCTGCCGAGATTGCCCAGTTTCACCTGAAGCCGTTCAACTTTTGCGAGTACAACCCCACGAATGATGTGCCGCCGTCGAACCAGGAGTTCAACAAGAGCACACTCTATGAGGACGCCGACAAGAACGGCTCATGCTGCAACGTCAAGGGCAGACTATAGAAGGACGAGAGAATGGGTTAAAAATTAGACAGATATAGTATTTAAGGCATTGTTAGATAAATTGCATTCCGGTTACCTCTTGTGGCCTTGACGCTACCTTTTGAAATTCATGCCGTTGGAACTTGATACTTGCAGGATTGATGAGATATTCCAAACGTGCAATGTGCCTTCAACTATCTGACTGAGATGCGAACATTACCTAACCATGGAGGGTTGGTGTCCAGGTGCTCCAAATGAGGCTTGCGATACCCCTCACCTTCAGCCGCAGCTGAACCCGTGTCAAAGTCTTCGATGATTGATACCGACAACTATCAAATCGATCGATCCTTTTCAGACAAACATGTTGGATCTCTATCAAATTTGGCTTCGCTTCTTCGAGCCTCAACACCACCTACTCATTCCACTCAGGCTTCTAGGCGGCCGGACCCCGTTCCTGGGGGATTTTCTCTGCTGGCTAGAGAACCGACGAAGGCGAAAATACCGCTACCAAAAGATACCTAAAGGCTACACTCGTATTCTCACCGTATTCACGAACTTGAGTGGTCGCGGATTTCGGTGCTGCATGACCCCTGTCGAAATCGACAAGCTCAAGGGCAGGCGGTTCGCGGCTCTATCATATACATGGGGCAATCCTCAGCCTTATGGGGAGCCCACTGATTACTATCGCACTGATTCAGATATTTTACTCTCGCCGAAGCCGTTATCTGATGTTGCGAAACATACCAAGTTCTGGACAGAGGATGGAGACCTACCAGCTGGGCCCCAGGTCATTGAGGCCTTGGTCGGCATCATAACCATGGGCTGGGAAGGTGAAGGTCCGAATAAACCAAGACGGTTGAAGATCTGGATCGACTCTCTATGCATCAATCAGAACGACCTGGATGAGAAGCAGGACCAAGTTTCCAGGATGGGAGAGATATATGCCGCTGCTGGGACCATAGTCGTATGGCTAGGCTTGCATGACGAGTACACGCTTGATGCGTTGCGCTGTATCACCAAGCTCTGGGCTATTCCATTTGAAGAGTGGAACGCCTACCGTAAGGGAGTCATTGATGTGGATGAAAGAGGCGCCATGGACAAAATAGGCATCGTCACTGCGCAAGAACTCTATGCCCTCGGGCGGTTCTTGTTGCGCAACTGGTTTAGACGTGTCTGGATCCTGCAAGAAGTTGTTCTGGCCAGGAAAATCGAGGTCCGTTGTGGACCTATGCAATTCGACTGGGACAAGCTCTGTCACGCGTGCGGATTCTTGACGCATACAAACATCGATCTTTGGATCTGGAGATATCTTGAGATAATCATTCCAGCCCCCGGTTTATTTGAAGAAATGTCACAGAGGAGGTTTCTCCTACCGACACTTGTTGATAAGATGAGGAGAGACCCAGCGAATCGAGGACCGTTGTCGATGCACTACTTGAGTCGACAGCAATTGGCAACTGATCCAAGAGACCATGTCTATGGCATCCTTGGTATCATCAGTAGCCAAAAGGAGCCTGAGCCCGGCGACTCTAGTCTGGTTGAACCAAACTACCGAGTAACTACAGCATTGGCGTTCGAAAACGCAGCTTGGTCATTGATGGCAGCGGAAGCAAATGCGTTAAGTTTGCTAGGCCACGTTGAGGACAAGTCGTTAACTAAAACGGAGTTGCTACCGTCATGGGTGCCGGACTTTAGCGTACCGTGTGCACATGTTCCTCTTCAAAGACTGCGAACAAAGCATATATTCCACGCGTCAGAGAGCATCAGTCAAGAGTACGATTCCGATGAAGAAGTCGGGGTCACGGGCTATATGAGTACTGGACATGGCCGGCCGCTACTAGGTTTGAATTTGACTTGGCAAGACAGCTCCCTTGTCGTTTGTGGGACGCATGTGGACGTTATTATCGAGACAGGCCCATCGTATTGCAATATCGTCGCGGAGGGAAAGCTTGGAGATCTTTTCGAGTTCGTCTACAACTCTGAAACCACGGCATACTTCACCGGTGCACACATCTACCACGTTCTGTGGAGATGCCTTTGCGCAAACACTGTCGACGGAGAACCCGCCAAGCCAGAATTGTGCCACGATTTCGTAACATGGGCTGGACTATTCATAGTCAAGCTGCGGAAAGAAAGAGGCCAACCTCGCTTCGCAGAACAACTGTCTCAACTATCGCCGTCCTTCACGCTTGAAGAGCTATATGAAATATGTCCACGTGGAGAGTATATGGCAATGCAAGCAGGAAGTGTACTGTCTGTGCCGAGTGAGCCCGAGGATAGCATAGTTCCCTCCTCAGATGACTACGGGAGGTTTGGCAACGAGCTACTACGGCATGGATATGGAGGGAGACGTATTTTCAGAACTAAGCATGGATACTTCGGGACGGGGTTGGAGTCGACCCGTCCGGGAGACTGCGTCTACATTGTCGAAGGGTGCAATGTTCCATTGATTATGAGGCCAGCAGAGGGCTGTTTTCACCTTGTAGGAGAGGCCTATGTTCACGGCATTATGCATGGCGAGTTTGTGCATGCACACCAACCCAACTTTGCTGAAATGCGATTGATATGAATCATGTTGCTCATAATCCATGGATTTGATTTCAAATTATAGTGTAACGTTGTGGAGCCTCCTCTATCTCTCAATTTATTATGTCGTCCAAATCTAGAACAGTTCCCTGCTTACATATTTAGGTTCTAACTCAGTCCTGAGCAGTCGCTACAATCCTTCATGACCATGATCGGGACACTAGCGGAAATATCACGAGTATCGTCTTACTATCCATGGCCAGTGCATTTACCGCGCACTCGGTAAATACGAACGTCGATACGAAGATGATTTTATTCTCCGTTGATGGACTTGGCGTACCGATTGAAGAAAGACACTGGAGCAGCCAATAGAAGCGCCATGCCGGGGCACCTTGGCTCTTAGACCACAAGAATTTAATTGTAGGGAACTTGAAGCCTCTTGGCAGAGTTTTATATACCTAGCTTACTCCACCACTTTTATGCTTAAATGGGAGAACATGCCATTGGCGACGGGGGTTTGAAACACGCCTTTGAAACTCGATCATGGTGTTCCAAAATGCACCAATGATCAACGAGAGATTCAGAAATCGTCTTTGGGATTGAATTTGACGGTTGGAATACACCAATCATGATTACCAACTGTTCCGAATCGCCTCACAAGCAGCTCCTTGAAACTTGACAACTGACCACCAGATGGTATGCCGGGCGTCCAAGAAGTTTAGACGAATTTGGTTTATATGACGAACACAGCCCATTCCAAACAATGGTAGAGTCCATAAGCCTCCATTCGTTTCGTTTCTTGCCCTCCCTCTTTGTAACTTTCGTTCACTATGCCGTCTTTCAACCAACTCTTTGCCACTCTTTTGTTTGTTGCCGTCCAGGACAGCAACGCGGCTCCTGCTTGCAAGCCGCGCCCCCAAGATGCCACTACGGGTCTGGCTGGTTCCGGCCCCGGTGACTTCGTGCAGCAGCCTGTAGCCACTGCACAGCCAGATACTCTTATCCTAGACCCTGTGGTTACTGCCACCCTTGCCCCGCCACCGGTGGTCTCTGAGGGCTCCAATACTTTCGTTCCTGAGCCTGCTGTCTCTGAGAACCCAAGCACATCTGCCCTGGACCTGGTGGCCTCCGAGAATCCCACCGTTGCTACCTCAAGCCCAGTAGCTACCGCAAACCCGAGTGTCTCTAGCTCCAATCCCGCTGCCACGGATGGTTCGAGCAATGGCAGTTCGGAGCCGGCTGCCTTTGAAGCGAACCCCGATGTCGGTGCCGGGGGAAGCAACTTCAAGGACTCTGAGCGTTTCCGCGTGTACGGAGCTGACTCAAGTTCAGCTGATGAGGCTCTGGCCATGCTAGAAGCTGCCTACGACTGCTTCATCGGAAAGCTTGGATGGAGATCATCTGGCTTGACATATTACGACAATGATGACACTTATTATAAGACAAACTTCTATTCCGTGGGCTCACTTGATGGAGGCGCTGCAGGACTTCAGCACTCAGACATGGAAACTGGATTCGGCTACGTCGAGGTTCTCTCGGAATGGCTCACCACACCTCAGATCACGGTTCATGAGTATGGCCACGTCGTTCACTTCCATCAGCGAACCTGGGTAAACCAGGCCAACACGGGAGCATGGTGGGAAACTGTTGCGAACTGGTTCTCTGATACGTATAAAACGTCGGATATATGTGCCGAAGCCCGTGAAAAACACGGCCAGACCACAAGTGATACTGAAATCGACCTCGCCAAGGTGATTGGAGACTCATTCCAGGTTATTGTGGATGGCTCTACCGATAGTGGGAACTATTACCAGGCTTGGCCCTTCCTGACATATTTGACGTCCAACCCTGACGATTTTGCTGGTCTTGGTCAAGATGTCATGCGGCAGCTTATGGTCCAGTATTCTGAGGAGAGCAACGAAACGCCCCTTCATACACTGTCTCGTGTGTCCGAGAATGCCACCGTTGCAGAGATTGTTGGTCATTATTGGGCACACATGGCATACCTCGATATTGGACACCCGAGTGCGAAGGAGGTCTTCCTCAGCCAACGCGACTCCATCAACTTTGACAACCTTGAAGCCCAGAGTAGCGGCTCATACAAGGTCAAAACGGACCGCCAGCCGCGGTATATGGGATCCAACATCATCCCCCTCACAACCTCTGGCGCTGCCGAGATCGAAGTCAAGGTTGAAGCTGATGCTGCCTTCACTGGAACTCTGGCAGTCCACGAAACCGCTTCTGGAAAGGTCCGCTACGTTTCTCTTGTTGAAGGTGCGGCCTCGGTTTCGATTGCTGAGGGTGAGGAGGCTAGCCTCGTCGTCGCGAACACTCCGACTGAGCTCATCAACTACGATGGCTTCAACCTGTCTGAAGATGTCCAGAAGGGCCTGGATTACACTGTATCAATTTCAGGTGCTACCGCTTAAAGAAGCCAGCCTGAAGAAACCCCTCAAAACTTTTGAGGGTGTAACACGATGATCTAAGTTTTGATGCCCAGAAGAGGCAAGATAGCTTCCAGTTTGGATCTTAGACTCGATAGTTTTTCGGTGGCCTATATGGTCTTGAGTAGCCTGTGCTCCTGAGATTCGCAAGTGAATATTAGCTTATTGGCCAACTTCCATGTAGTGTCATGCAGCTCTTTCAGAGAGCGTCCAACGTTCAATGGTAGGAAGAAATGTTTGCTTACCTCCAACTCATTCGCACTCCCTGATTTTCCAAGAGAGCCATGATAGCGTCACAATCAGCCTCTGGTACAACTCTATCGATCCGACGTAGACTGGCAACTTGTTCGTCACGGGGAAGACACTGCGCTCCACGTTCCAGTAACAGCTTTACAATGGAAGCCCATGTGCGGCATTGGCTTGATAGTGCAGCAAAATTGCGATACGCTGATCTAGCGTTTCTGTCTTCCTCTGCGTTGGTTGATTCCCCAAGTTGTAGCTTTTCCTCGGCCTTTTTCACCTTTCCTAAGGCCCTTGTCACCGAGATCAAGCTGAGAGTCAAGGCACCCCAGCCCGTTGCAGTTGGCTCTGACCCATGGTAATCTGCAAGGTCGAAGGTCATTCGGGTTGACCCCTCTGTGTTGTCTAGAATTTGTGCATCATGCGTGGAGATACCCTCTGCAAGGCGAAGATTGGGATCCGCGCCGCTATCAAGTAGACGTTGTACCACGGCAAGATCACCATGGTGTGCTGCAACCATTAAAGGTGAAAGACCACCAGGAGTCGTGACGTTTGGGTCGGCTCCCAAGTCAAGAAGAGTCCCTGTTAGCCAATTGTTTCTCATTTTGGTAGATAGGATCAGAGGGGGTTCGCCTTCCATGTCTCTCAAATTGATATCAGCGCCATCTTTAGCCATCTCTTTGAGAACCGTGTGCGCGTAGCCAGTGTAGGGAAAGGAATCGCGCCAAAAGATGCGGCAAGCGTATTGGAACGCAGTGTCTGTTTTTAAGCCATACTTATACTTTCTGTTCCTTTCATGTGCCCCCTGAGAGAATATGTCATAAAACAACCCCGTGTCCGGGGATTGGAGGGCGAGGAGTATTGGTGGCAAGTATCCATCGGGGGTGGCAGAAACATCTGCCCCAGCTTGGATCAGCGTGCGTGCTAGCTCTACGAGATGGTTTTTTAGAGACAGTTGGAGAGGGCTGGGTTTCCCACTCAATTGATTTCCATTGACGTCGGCCCCCTTTTGCAGAAAGAAGGATGCTAGTGTCGCATGCCTGAACTGGATGCAGGTATGTAAGATGGTCAGGCCGTTGTCGAGAACCTCATTGGGCCCAGACATGTAGCTGAACAAGAACGGAACGACGGCGGACGCGACATCGTCGTTAGGCCTTGACACCTGGAAAGCTTTGACTATCGTCCCCCGAGCGGATTTAATAAGTTTAGAGTGTGCCTCTTTGGGGTCCCATGCAAGCTTGGAGCCTTCGAGTCCGAGTGGCTGGCATCCCAAATCGATGAAGGCCTTGAGGGCCAGTACTTGCTTCCTTGCGCTGACTAGGTAGAGGGGCGCTAGCAAGCCAAGATCCTCTCCGCTCAGTAGGAATTCAGAGGGTTGATTAACCGCACAAACCTCTGCCGCAGTCAGGACATCAAACACGTGTTCCGGGCTGTCTGAGAGGAGGTAAAACTGGAAGATGCTCCGATGATTATTCCGAATGGCCCAGGTTGCTGCCTTTGAAACCACACCAGCATCCCAAGGTAGAGAAGCCGAGACGGTTGAGCCGGTTATAAGAGATTTCCAAAGCAAAATGACACTCTGGTCAACGTTCCCCAGGATGTGCTTGGTGGCTGCGAGCCAGTGGTCCCTCGCGTAGTCCAGAAAGAAGTGAACGTCGGTACCCTCTTCCCACTTCTGGTTGTGTAAATCGTATGACAACTTCTCTAGGTCGACTTTGATGCTCGTCTGGCGGCTGTGTCTCGACAACATAGTCAACACCCTGCGAGACAGCCTCTTGGGTGCCATAGATTCAACCGTCTTTTCAGGAACCTGACCAAATGATACCTTCTGGGCAGTGGAAAGTCGGTTCTCAAACACGTTATAGTTCAAGTATGTCACACAGACACTCCCCATCAGGTTCTGGGCTTCCGGTAGATCAAAGTGAAAGACAGCAGCCTTTGGATCGACGGCAGCTCCCGTGAGATGAAGCAGCACACTGTAATGAATAAACCTGACGCCAGAATCTTCTTCGTCGATATCTAGTAGGCTGCCTCCGTAATGTGAGAGTAGTGTTTTGCCTGAATTGATCAACTTGGAAGAGTGCCACACTTTATCTCCTGGCTCGACGCTGGCTGCCACACGCAATTCATCTGCGGTCAAGGTTCGTTCAGCAGCAGCGACAAGTTTGAAGATCTTGCTCCCAAATTTTCCATCTTGAATGCGAGTAAGCGCCTTGTCAAAAGCTTCGGGTAAACTCTTAGGGAGATTTTCAAGTATTGTCAAGATCTCGGCATCCGGGCGCAAGTCTTGGGTGTATTTTGGACAAATGTCCTCGACCTGGAGCGATAGCCAGAGAAACATGCCCTGGCACCCAGCTAGTAGCTGTTCCTCTGCAAGTCTCTCTAGTTCTGATGGCAGCTGTCGGATCTCGCTCCAATGAGCAATCTCCGCTGTAATGTAGGCGCGAATGTCGTCTGACCTATCAACAGCCTCCATGGAAAGAGTGGCCGACACATTTAGTATTGACTGGGCAGCCCCGTAACTTGGGGACGTAGGCCGCGATGAGAAGAGGATGTGGACTCTTCGGAGCCACGACAGCTTTTTCAGTTGGCTAAAAACCTCCTCAGCTTCGTCAAGCGAACACTCGTCGACACCGTCCAAGACGAAGATTCCCCGCCAATTAGGGGGGGTAGCCTTGAAAAGAACGTCGACGTAGTCCTCAATTCTTGTGCAGATATTAGGTGATATTTCTGTCTCTTCGAGGAAGGGCGTTAATGAGGGCTCTAAAGTCGGGCTATCCAGCGCCTGAGCCACGATGCTGCCGAGAAGGGCGGAGGCGAGCAATGTTTTTGGGTTTCCGCTTTGACAAAAGAAGTATGATATTGTACACGAATCTGAGTCCACGAGTTAGCGCTGGTTCATACACTGTACATTACGTCCTGCTAACCTTTCCGATTCATGTTGAGCGGTGATGAAATCAGGTTAGCGACGACAGACGCCATCGTGACCGTCTTTCCCGATCCAAGGTTTCCTGTCAGCCAAAGCATGGAAGAAGATTCGGAACGTAACCAGTCTTGATATGCGGCGTGATTATTGATCCAGGTCGAGGTGCCTTTCTTTCTCTCCCGACGCCAAATGAGATTGACCTCGTCTTGAACCGGGCATAATGCAGTGAGCAGTCGGTGTTTCCGGTCTTCTCTCTGTATCTTTGCTCTTTCTCGCGAAGCCGTAGCCTGTAGCCGGTTGAAACGCTCCAGCACAGTCGCTTGACTTTGCAGATTTGATTGGGCGAGCAATACCGTTGTCCGTTTCTCGATCATGTGCCCCCACGTCGCCAGATCCGACTCTAGTGGCTTGTAGGCAGCGTCGAAAGACGAGACTAGCGAAGACGCAAGTTGAGACAAGACGGTTTTGCCGCAGTTGGCCACAATTTTGGTGCAAATGTTGACCATAACGATTGTGTACTCGCACATGTATGTTTGGAGTTGTTGACAGTTGGGAAACAACATGCTAAAGTCCTGGTGAAGGGCGAGGGACCGTCCGATCCTCAGCATTAAAGCTGTGACATTCTCAAAGTATGAGAGAAACGTGAGTGAAGTCTGATGATGGCTGGTTAACAGTCACGATGGCAGATAAAATGCGAAATGACTGACTTCAAGCGACAGACGAATCGCCGCCCATACGCCGCAAGCGATGAGGTTCTGCGATCCGCCTACGAGAACATCTCCAATGGGAGCAAACTGACGTATCCGGTCAAGAATAGCAACAAGTCTGGTGCCATAGGGTCGCCATGATCGATGAAGACGTGCCCCATCGCGATTGATCTCCTCGGTGAGTTTGATGATCTCATCGGACCCAGGTGGACTCTGTGACTGCAGGTTCTTGAATTTGATGCGATCATTCTCGGTGCTCAAAGAAGCATGAAACTCGGAAACGGCCTGCGCGAGTCGAACCTCTGGCTTGAGCTTTGGCACCAAGCCCACGGTGGTGAACAGGTTTTCCATCCCGAATGTGCGAGATGGCTTGACTTGGCTACATACCGCATGGGCGATTCGCGCCTGGAGGGCCAATCCGCGACTCTGCCGCGTCTAGGACTCTGCCTTGAGTGAAATGGCGTGTAATGTGAGGCTGAAAAGACCAAAGATGTGGATAAGGCGCGATTATGTGTTCTCTTGATTGTTCAGCTGATGTGGGGGCTGTGCGAATCCCTGCAGTCTGATTCGGCCTAGATCCAAAGTGGCGAGGCAGTGTTGTATGCGCAGGTCTAACAATAATGGCGGACCCCTCTTCGCTACAGAGGTTTCTGGGTAGGAATAAATAACGGTAAGTCTTTTTTCTTCTTGTCCCTTCTTCTTTCTTTTTTTCTGAGATAGAGTCGCCATGTTGTGTTGCGGGCAAGCATATGCATATGCAGTAAACGAAATAACCGAAATTTAAGTCAGTGTGAATGACTCGATTGAGATTGATGGTAAGAAACCAGATCTGACGACAGCCCGTTAGCCCTCTTTTAAGAAGAGGAAAAGTGGCTTCCTCGGGTGCAAGATATCTTGACTGGCACAGTTTATCTGTTGCATTGAAGAATCCAACAAGGTATCAGACAGTATTAGATTTACTGAGATATAATGAGGTAGAAAATGCGTGCTCCATGGTGTTGTGGCCGGCCTTAGTACTTGTAGCGAGAAAAGTAAATAACCGCACCCATAAAGTCGACTTTAAAACAGTCTGTCGGCCCCTCAGCGAGTTTTTTCGAGGAATCCTTCTGGATCGGATTATTATCCGTAGGCTTGGATGGTCAGTTCGTGAATCCAACCGCTGCGCGGCCTCCACGGATACCACGGCCTTGAGGGGCAGACCATAAACACCCCTGTCCGGAACGTCTCCCTCCGAGGTCAGCAAACGCTCAAGATCATCTTCAGCGACATACCAAGTTTGGTGGAACTTGATAATTCGATACGTGGAAAGTCCCCGTGCCAAGATAGTTAATTTATATAGTAGTGAAACTCTGTTAAGCGATGCAACTCTGTCCTTGATTCCTGAGAGTGCCAAGCCTCCGCACCTACTACTTAAAGATGCATGGGGACCTGATCCCCATCGATCAAGATCTACTATTTCCTTTAAACTTCCACGCGGATTCTTGCCTCCTCAAAATACAATGAAGTCACTGTATATTCTATTGTCCTTGGCCGGCGCCAGCATGGGTGTAGATATCCGTGAAGCTGCCTTGGACGAGTGTTGCTATCTCTACGACCTCGGAGTAAGAAACGCAGGACTGTCTCGGGATGTTTTTAGCTGATCTGTTACCTAAAAGGGCAACACGCAACTTTTCCGTACCTCCGAGCTCTCTGCCCACGTCCTTGGCACGCCGGGAAGTTGGTGCATTGCTGAGATCAACCGGTATGAATGGTATTTGCAACTTATGCTTCTTCAATTGCTAATAATCTACACATCAGCGATGCAAACGACCCAAATAATTGTGCGGCCGCTACTGCTGAAGTTATCGCTGGATACTGCGAGCTCAACGTCCCAGCGAAACCGGTCGCGTGCCCCTAAACTATATTACCTAGTTTGTAGCTGGGAAAGATCATGACTATTTGTATTGATCAAGATCTTTGTGCGGCGGTCCACCCGTTTCCTGAGCTCTTCAGCGAACAATCAAGAGATCTTTAGTGGTACTATTTTAGCTTCCCGTCCGCTATGCTAGTCCCCGACCCTGCCGATTTCCATCGCATCTAACACCCTTGCACAGTCAAGGCAAAGCCCTTATTTCCCTCCTTATAGATGACCATACTTTGATACAGGCGTAAAAATACCCTACATCTACAACCTTTGCGTTGACTCTTTCTATAACTGCGTTTACATAGCTAAACTACTTAGTAACGAGGCCTTCTAGCACAAAATGCATTAAAAAGGCCGCTATATGTAAGGGTGAAGGGTTGAGGTTAATGTGCGGACTGCGCTCTCGTCCCAGCTCGAAATGCTAAAAAGTGTCGGTGCATACCTTTAAACACAGAGGACCGAATACACTTGCAAGCCAGAAAAGGTCGCCACCAGTAGCGACCAGCGCCTCTTGAGACACATGATTACGAAAGAGATCAGACGTTGCTCGCAGAATTTCGAGGCTCATATTATCATTAGGAGGAGACAAAAGCACCATTTATCTTTTGCATTCCAAGTGGCCCAGATCCATGCTTGCGGCCCATTTCTAGTCTTCGGGGAACCCGAGAGATTCGAGGAATTGTCCAAACCTGGAAGGTAAGCCAGCGGCGAGCATGTAGTTATCATGTGAAACGCACCCAAGGCAAGAGAGCTCTCCTGCAATCCACTCACTTCAAATTGCAACCATGGACCATTACCAACCGACACGGGAAGTGAATACCAACAAGAAGGATCCAGAGGCTTTGGCCACGGTTCCTACCCACGCAGAGAAGGGAGAAGTTATCGAACCTACTGAGACCCATGAGATGCTGTAATTATGCAAACACTTGTGTTCGTTATTATGGATACCGATGTCTCTGCCTGCGGGAGAAACAGTCAAATTAGCAAAGTGTACCTAATACTACAAATGAATAACATAGGTGACACTATCAGCCTCATAATTTATAAAGGCTATATCTGCAAATGAGTTTTATTTACGTCAGTTAACATATCTATCAAAAGCCTCAATTCGAGCTTCCCTGGATACACTAAAAACTAAGGAGCACAACCTTCGCCGTAAGGGCTTCTACATATTTATCTGACAAACAGATGGGGTTGCGCGGATGCCCTCATCAAAACAACGGTTCACCCCGTTCCGCCTCCGACATTTTGCATCACCGAAGCATTGCGTGCTCACCGCGCCCTACGTGTTGAATCTTTATACACCAGTCTGAATACGGAAGACCTCAAGCCACTATTCCGCGTAGCGCGGAGGAGAAACGAGTGTCGACAGGTAGTTGAAGGAAAAGACTATTAGCACTCGCGTATTATGCCCACCGGGTTGCAGAACATTGTTTTCTGTCACCCTCTTGCAGATAAAAACTCAAAGTCAGACGACCTCTGGCCAATTTGGTGCGCCAGGGTTGCAACGAAGGCCAATTCCATGCTAGCGATCATCTACCCCGCGTGTTAGTTGAACTTGGACTTCATCGCTTACTGTACAATGAAGGATCTTGATCTCCTACCCGAAGACGTCAACGATTTGTATGTAGCACAAGACTTTACCTTCAGTGAGCTCTACTCCTATTCTCGTCCATCGTCCAAGCCTCGAGGCCATAAGACGGAGTCGTCATGGCGATACCATATGCTACTACCGGCACCGCAGAATGGATATAATCGTGAGAATCCCTCTATTTCCTCATAATACAGAGGATCGGCTGAAAGAAACTTTGAGACAAGTCACAAAAGGGGTCATGGGATTGTCGCTGTACCAACGGGCATGTTCCGTATGAAACCCTACCTACTCAAGCCAGCCTCTTACACTGAGCCTCCGCTAACCAAGAAGCGTAGGACCGGACCCCGGGTCCAGACCGTTGGCCACGAGTCCCGATCGGAAGATTTGTACCAACCAGCAGCGATCGAATGCACACAGTTTCCCCGGGCTCATGCACCAGCTTTAGCACCGTCCACGCTAGATGGCTCGAGACCAGTGAGATGCTCCAGCCTTGCAGTTGGCACACGCGCACACACGCCACATATGGTGTTGCAATGAAGCAACAGCTGCATTCTGGAAGGCGGACCGCAGCGCTGCCGTCAGATCAGATTAACAATCAGATATATCAATCAATTCAATCAATTCAAACCAGATATGGAATTCTCCCAGATCAACCAATTCAGATACGGGCGTCCGTACGTCTGATATATCTGATATCTCTTGCAAGGAGAGTGGTTACCCTAGAGTCACCGGATCATCTATATGTTCCAGCTCCGCAGAGTAAGGGCGTTCCCAAGAAGCAGCAGTGTTACAGGGGCCAGTCAAGCTGATTGGTCGGTTCCGAACCCCGGCCTGCCCAGGTCCGACGAAGGCAAATTAGTTACTCCTTTTTCCTGCGTCTCTATCCGGTACGACACGGCCTTAACCAGAGAAGTCAACACCCACCGCCCTGGGCTGTTCGGAAACGTATCTTGGCTGATTGATTTCGACCTGTCGAAGCTCCTACTAATTACAGCATACAATGTCGGAGACCACTTTAAAAGGTAGCCTTGCTAGTAGCCCATCGTCATCGCCGCCACCACCCGCATTTCCTCGTCTAGGGTCCCGATCCAAGTGCATCGGCAAGCAGTATGATGCAGCTTTGGCTTCAGCCTCAACTACCGATTCTTCCGTGGACGACCTTTACAAGATTATTTGGGGCCAACGACGTTTTGTTATCGCAAGCCTGTTGGATAAGAAAAAGAGCAGGGGCAGGCGGAGCTGGATTGGAAACCATGGCTGGTTCCTGGCAGAGTTGAGAAAAGACAATACATCTAGCGGGGATATCTGGTGTTGTCGGCTCTGCGATGATAAGGGCACACCGCGATTTTTCAATGCTCAGTCGACATCCTCGGCATTGGCTCATCTGTACAAGTTAGTGGTCTTTCCCACTTCCAGGCTATCACTGACGTTTTCAGAGCTCATGGAATCACTGAGACCTTCGAACCGGGTTCATCTGGCGATTCGTCGGTTCTCGATCTTCAAAGGAGCGCATCCAAGAAGCGGCCGGCTTCTTCTTCCCTCGTTCTTCCCCGAGCGAAGATAGCACGGATAAAAGAGCTCTCCGTTGGCTATATTGTTGATTCCAATCTCCCCTTTACTACTTTCGAGAGTTCCTATCTACAGGAGCTGTTCCGTCAGCTGGACACTGAACTTTATGCTCAGGTGCCCTGGGGTCGAACTGCAACCAAGAAAGATCTAGAGGACATACTCTCTTCAAAGAAAGCAGCTGTCAAGGAGGAACTCACTGAGGCTGTTACCCAGATACATCTCAGCTTCGATCTCTGGACCTCTCCAAACAGACTAGCTTTTATTTCGATCTTCGGTCACTTTATTGATCGGAGACACTCATACCAAAGCCGGCTGCTTGCTTTCAGGAGGCAGATCGGTTCTCACGCGGGTGAGAACATCGCTTACACCATAAGGAATGTCGTCTATGAGTGGGGTATAGATTGCAAGCTCGGCGTCTCAATCTGTGATAATGCGGCCAGCAACGATGTTTGCTTGCGAAGCCTATACGCAACTCTCGATGCCTCGATCACGAGAGCGGATACGGAGGCACGAAGGATGCGATGTTTCGGACATATTCTAAACCTTGTTGCACGAGCTTTCCTCTATGGTGACGATGCAGCTTCTTTCGAACTTCAATCTGATGCTTATGGCATGCTGGAGCAGGTTGAAGAAGACCTCGAACACTGGCGAGCGAAGGGTCCGGTTGGGAAACTGCATAATATCGTTCGGTTCATCCGAGCCTCTCCGCAACGCACCGAAGCATTCAAAGCACATGCAAGGGAGCAGGAGGAGGCAGACATATACAAGCTTGCAGAAGAATCAACGGCCGAGCTTGAAGTCATACAGAACAACGCTACGAGATGGAACTCAACCTATATGATGATTAAGCGTGCCTTGATCAAGCAGTCTGAGCTCAACAGCTTCATCCAAGAGTTGGGGCTAGAAGCAGACGCCTCAAGAAGGGTTCCTACGGCTGATATCCTGACTTCTGATGACTGGAAGGTCCTCAGGGAAGTTAGTCATATCTTGGAACCAATCTACAGTATGACGATGAGAACACAGGGATGGGGTACGAGCGGAGGCCATGGCCGGCTCTGGGAAGTCATGACAGGAATGGAGTTTGTCTTGGAACACCTCGAAGGCTGGAAGGCTCTCTACGAGGATGAACCCGCTGGCCCAGCTGCGGAAGGAAGATGTATGACCCAGGGGGAGGAGGCCGGACCGGCCACGGGTGTGAAATCAACACTTGCGCGGCCACCGACAGTCGGACAAACCCGAGAGCGACCCTCACGGCAGTCACGACTACCATCGCGACTCCAGGGATACGAAATTGCGCCGTTGCGCCGCCGCCGTGAAACGGCTCTTCCAGCTCATCCACCTGCTAGCCCACAGTTTAATGAAGATGCCCTTCCTGTACATTCTCGAGAGGACTACCTGCAGGATGATGCTCGATCGGTGAGTAATATTACTAGTATGGAAGGCCAGGAGCGCGCCAGTATTAGGGCAAGCATAAACAGTGCCTGGATCAAGCTGAACGAGTACTACACTCTCCTCGGGCGGTCGCCTCTGTTTGCAGGGTCTGTTGTTTTGAACCCGGACCTTGGCCTCCGGTGGCTCGAGACCAATTGGACTTCTCCAGAGCAGCTACAATGGCTTCGGGATGCAAAGGACGGCATCAAAGCCTACTTTGAGCGTTGGTACTCGAAAGACGATGATGATGCCTCTGAGGGGATCTTCGCCACGCCCCCACTGACGGCCCAACCTGAGCAAAGTAGGTTTGAGCAGTGGGTGAAAAGTCGGCAGCCCAAGCTCTCAGCAACAGGCAGTGAGCTTGAACGATACTACAGGCTTGAGCCGGAGCAGGTGGATGACCCGATTCGGTGGTGGATTGATCATAGCAATGCTTTCCCGCGTTTGAGCAGATTTGCATTGGATGTCCTTGCTATTCCAGCCATGGCAACTGACTGTGAGAGAGCATTCAGTCTTGCGAAGCTTACAGTCACCTCACAGCGACATTCTCTGCTTGGATCGAGCATTGAGTCGGTCCAACTACTGAAGAACTGGGTTAGGGGAGGGTGTGTTACTCTCGGGGGCCTATGCTTGAGTAACAAGGTTAGTCAGGACCCAAGAGCAGGATCCAGAGGCCGGGGATAGCTTCAAGTGAGCTGCTACGTATCAGATATCAATCAATCAATCAGATCAGATCAGATACAGAGGGCAAATAATCAGTTCAGATCAGATTTAGGTCCTAATCTGATTTGATTGATCTGACGGTAGCCCTGGCGGACCGGCAGTGGGGAGAACGTGCCGACCAAAGTTCGGGGAAAGGCCCACGGAAATCGGACCGTAGAGGCTTTCAGTAGAAGCTTTCACGATGTCAGACTCGCCGCACGATAGGTATATAGATCGAGGCCGGTTCGCATGAATCTTGCCATGTTGACATCTTCACTTCTACTGCAATCTGAGCCCACCCACTTGGTCAGAAAACTCGGCTTTCATCACAATTATTCATCATGGCTACCTTGGTAAGTCCCAGAACCGTGCGTTACTCGGATGGTTGCTGATGAACGCAAAGACTCAAACACAAACTTCTCCACTCTCGGTTGCGACTAAGATCAAACCGAAGGAGAATGGGTCTACCTCAAATGGATCGACCCTGGGCCCACCAAACCGTTCAGCTCTACGCAAGCCGTTGGCGCCAGAGAAGCATCCCGTCCCGTTCGAAGTCGCAGGTATGTTATCATGCTTCCACGATTTAGAACACACGCCTAACAGGACACAGACTGCTTGATTCCCGAATCTGTGGGCTTGGGTATCGTCAAAAAGCACTATCAGGAGCAGACGCTTACGAGATACTTTACCCTCTACGCGGTCGGACTATTTGCCTTTTATTATCTCCAGTCGCCGGCTCTGAGAGTTCTTGGACTTGGACTCGTCTTTCCCGGAGCAGGTTTCACTGCGATTGGAACCTTTCGTTCCACTCTAGCCTTTCTTCTGTCTGTGGTTATGGTGCCCGTGTCTCTTGTCACCTGGTTCGGCATCGGCTTTGCCCTATTCCCCGTCCTTGTCTACTTTGGCTCGACTATCGGCGCTGCATATGCGGTGGGCGACGCTCCCGTCATTGAAAGAGCCGGCATTGTCTGGGCAATCGTCCTTCCTCTGGCTATCTACTGGACAAAGTCAACTGCAGCCAAGAACAATGCTATCGGATTCTCCAAGAGGTCCCAGCGCAATAAGTACGTTGTCCAGGCCGTTAAGGACAATGTCGAAAATGCCACTCCCGCGCCGGCCCCAGGATCCCGCGAGCTCGATCTCAAGACACTCCGCTTCATGCAACACATAATTGAGCGTGGTTTGTCTGATGACTACGGCTACTTTGACATCATCGATCAGTTCCGCGAGGCCGCAATCCGCTACCAGCTCTACGGCCTTGTCGACGCCCTCGCCATCTTCCAGACCCACTACGCCCCCAACTTCCACGGGTACATCTCCGAGGCGTGCCGCAACTCGCTCGAGAAGAGTCTGACCAAGAAGGTCATGAACTACTGGAAGTGGGAGTCCATGCTGGGCGCCTTCAAGCTCAACGACTGGGACCCGATCAAGAAGGACAACATCATGGTTAGCGGCTACCTTGCTGTCGCTATGGGCCTGTACCAGAGCTCGTCGGGCGACCGCCGCTACATGGAGAAGGACTGCCTCGAGTTTGTCATTGATGATGGAAAGCACTACAAGACAGACTATCGCGGACTTCTCCAGGCTCTGGAGAACAACTGGCGCGAGAATCCCTTCTGTCTGTACCCTTGCGAGCCAAAGTGGACCTATACCCTGTGCAAGTTAGTACGATCGCTCTCCCCAGCCCCACGTCTTTACTAACAATTCATCACAGTCTGATTGGCATGGCTGGCCTCGTTGTAGGCGATCGGATCCTCGATAAGAATGTGGGCGAGAAGCTCAAGCCCCGCTTCGAGCGTGCCCTCGAGGAGGAGTTCACCGAGTGCGATGGCCGGATGCTCACTCTCCGCAATGAAACCACCGGACTGACCATCCCCAACTTTGCCGCCCTCTTGACTGACTGCATCAATGCCATCAACTTGACTTGCTACCTGCCGCACATCGGCCACAGGAACTGGGCCATGATGCGCAAGGAGTATCTCGGCCTTGATGAGTCAGGCAAGGTCGTGGTCAGGGATCTCAAAGGCGCGGATAAGATGGACCCCTGCAACTACAAGTTCAGCGAGGGCCCCATCTACGTCTACGTCGCAGCGGCCGCCGCCGAATTCGGAGACGAGGCCATCCGCCAGAGCGCCATCGACCAGGTCGACAGCGAGTTCTTCCCCGCCAAGACGACCAGCACCGGCGCCTTGGTCAACGAGGGTCTGTCGGCCAGTTCCCAAGCTGTGCTTCTGATGGCGCGCCTGTCGCGACACCTCGATCTGGCCAATGCAACTGTCAAGGGTCCGGATCCTGTCGCCATGTCTGGGCCCCTCCTTGCTAGCGCCCCATTCCCCGACGTGCTGGTTGCCAAGGCTTGGAGTGAGGATGGCAAGAAGCTGGATCTTGTACTCTACCCGGGCAACAAGCCTGGCAACTTCAGCTTGGACTTTGAGAGACTACAGCCGGGCCAAACATATTCAATTGGAAAGGGTACCATGACAGCTGACCACACAGGCAAGGCGACAGCTGTGGTGCGTGTGGACGGCCGCACACAGCTTTTTATTGAAGCCCAGTAAGCTGGTGAAGGAGTTGGTTGATCGAGACATAAATTCTGTCATTTCTGTATTTCCACTTGTTTGTTCCTTTTCCTTGTTGTCCCTCCTTATTACAGCTAAAGCTATAAAAGACTTATTATACGTAGTAAATACAGCCGTGTCATATTATTATAGAGCAGTCAGCTAAAGCCAAAGGTGATGTGTCTCACCGGGGAGCCACCCTGCATCGTAACATTGACAGCCCTGTGCCTGAGGCACTCAGGTGTCATCTCAACGTGGCTCCACAGTCTTCCAGAGCTAAGCTAGACCACCTTAGTTGGCGCCCTTCATTTCATCCGTTCACGCGTGTCATGCAAGAGTGACTGATCCATGGGGATGGCTCATGGTAGGCACGGCACCGTGATCCCCGGGACGGATCGTAGATGCAGCTGTCACCCTTCGCTGATTGGCGCGTAAGTAGGGAAATTGGGGGATGAATCCTTCCACGTGATGTTGACGGTAGCTGTTGGAGTCCGAGCCGGGGTCCTCCAACAGGAACAGCTAGATCCCTGGACCAACGGTGCGCTACTATCCACACCTCGATCGGCTGCTCGGCTTCTTCACCCGATCCAGTCGGGCTCGAAACATAGCGACATAACACATGACCTGTTACAGAGCTCCGTACAGTTGCACCGAGTCCACCCAACCCCTCAGATGCTGCATAGGAGGAGAGTACATATGTTGAGATGCCCCGCGCCAACAGAGCCCGAAGCCAGCTCGATACTGGACGACCGGAACTGCTTTGAGTTCAACTTCGTGGCATCAAAGAGCGAGGCCTTGTCTCTACCCTACATTCCCCCCTCTCGGGGCATCAATAACGCGAACGGGAGATTCAACGCGGAGAAGTTGGGGAAGGGTCGGGGAAATTAAGGCCGGCCAAGATGTAACCTTCCAGTTTGGCCCTAGCCCGCCGTGACCCTCCCCGGAGTGGCGCCGTAGGGGTGTCTTGCTCCGGGGTGGCTGCGGGGTTCCCACGGGGAGGCCAGGATTAGACACGGACTAGGTCCAGGCTCTGATAGGCGGGCGTGTAAGCTTGAAGGCTACTTGTAGCGCCTGGCTTCCAATAGGTGCGTCTAACCGACAATGATACGAACCCCAGATGCCTAAATGTCGTGCCAGTACCACCCTAGGAATAGGCCATCGGCGACTAATTGAGCATTAACAGAGCCAATCCCCAATTTTCCGCCAATGCATCGGGCCTACCATGCCTGTCCCGGTTAAACAGCTGCCGCCAGGGGTCCAGAGATTTATAAATGGGTGCGCCTAGCTCTCGAACTGCCTGCGACTCTGTGTTGTTACCCTTCCTTTCCTCCTTGCCCATTGTTTGTTTTGGCAGACACCGACCAACATGAGTAACTACGACGAGAAGCCCGCGGGCGGTGTCAACGACAACCAGATCGACCATGCCTATGATGTCGAGGACAAGTCGGTGCCCCACGTCGGCAAGGATGTCAAGGCCGATGCCATTGAGGCAGAGAACGTCGAGCTGAAGATGGGCGTGGTCGAGGCCGCTAAAGCGTACCCCATGGCCTCTCTCTGGGCCTTTATCATGTCGTGCACAATTGTACGCTGCTTGTGCCCCCGTACTCTCTTGCTTCAGCTAACCCGGTGACCAGATTATGGAGTCTTACTGCGTCTTCCTCATGGGCGCCTTCATCGCCCTCCCTGCGTTCGCCGACGACTACGGTGTTTGGAGTGAGAACAAGGGCAAGTATGTCATCCAGACCAAGTGGCAGTCTTCGCTTCAGATGGGTGGCCCCGTCGGTGCCATCATCGGCGTCTGTCTCGCCGGCCCCCTCACCAGCCGCATCGGATACCGCTGGGCAACCATCACCGGCCTCATGCTCCTGAACGCCTTCATCTTCGTCTTTTACTTTGCCAAGTCGCTTCCCGTCATGCTAGTGTCGCAGCTTCTCGAGGGCGTGCCGTGGGGAATTTTCATCGCCAACGCTCCCGCATACTGCTCTGAGATCGTGCCCATCCCGCTGCGAGCCCCTGCCACTCAGATGTTGCAGATGTTCTGGGCCATCGGTGCTATCATCGTCGGTGCCGTCACCTACCACTACAACACTTTCGACACCGATATTGCCTACAGGTACGTGCTCTTATGCATGACAAGCAGCTTCTCTGCTAACGACGAGAAACTAGAATTCCCATTGCTCTTCAATGGATGTTCCCCACGCCTCTCGCTATCCTCCTCTTTATCGCACCCGAGTCGCCTTGGTGGTTGACCCGAAAGGGACGCCTCGAGGATGCAGCAAAGGCGGTGGCACGTCTGGGACGTACTTCAGTCGTTCAAAACCACAACGACACTGTCGCCATGATGCGTCGTACCATTGAGCTCGAGAAGACCGAGAAGGAGCCTAGCTACTTGGAGCTGTTCCGAGGCACTGACCGCTACCGTACCCTCATCGTGTGTGGTGTGTACGCCGCCCAGAACCTTACGGGTAACTTGATTGCCAACCAGGCCGTCTACTTCTTCGAACGTGAGTTGTTCATTCCGCTGTTTTGAGCGAATAATCAAGCTAATTCAATCACAGAGGCTGGCATGAAGACTGACACTGCTTTTGCCCTGGGTCTCATCACCTCGGCTCTCCAAACCATCTTCGTCATGCTTTCTTGGATCCTCACCACATATCTTGGCCGACGTACCATCTACGTGTGGGGCTCAGGTATCAACGTTGTGTTCCTGATCGCTCTCGGCGTTGCAGGCTCTGTTGGCGCATCGACATCAGCCTCTCTTGCGCAGGCCTCCCTCGGTCTCATCATCTCGGTCCTGTTCACCCTCGGACCTGCTCCCGCCTCGTGGGTCATTATCGGAGAGACATCGGCTATTCGCCTTCGACCTCTCACAACTGGTATTGGACGTGGTTGCTACTACGCTGTCAACATTCCTTGCATTTTCCTTGCCAGCTACATGCTCAACCCCGAGGTATGATTCTTCTTCCCCTGAAGAAGTCTTGGATGACAATCACTAACATGGTATAGGATGGAAACCTTGGCGGCAAGTGCGGTTACGTCTGGGGTGGCACTGCTCTCGTGTGCACAGTCATGGCATGGATCTGGCTCCCCGAGATGAAGGGCCGATCCTACCGCGAGATCGACATTCTCTTCAAGCGTCGTGTCCCCGCTCGCCAGTGGAAGAAGACTGTTATCGACATGAACGACGACGAGTAGATGGACATAGTGTCGGGGCAAGCGGGAGCCAAATGGCTCCATGTAGGGAGAGGCTGGTGCGGGGTAAAGGGGACGGGTGGATAATCACATGCTTGAGTACCCAACTCTCTGGATGCATGCGTGGGAGAAGGGCCAGCACTCGCTATTCATCACGTTCTGTGTGTTTACGCTTATCAGTCTTTGTAGCAATGCTGCTTAGAGAAACACATGTTGATATAACTAAAAATGCGTTCTTGTGACTATTGGTTCTGTTTGGCTCCTGCTGCTGCAACACCCACCGTGTCCGAATAGATGCGCCTGCCAGACAACACGATGCAGCGGCCCTCGGGTCAAAATGATGAGGGGCAATGACCCGTGCCCCGATGCCGACCCTCGACTAGTAGCCCCACAGCCCAACTATCATCGCGTTGGGCTCCCACTGGCGCCCTGGGCTAGAGACATTTATGGAGACCAAATTTAAGGTAAATAACTTTAAAAACTAGCATGTCCATTTTTCTCTCTTTCGAATGCATAAGTTTATGTAGGTGGAGCCTAGTCTTGAGATGTGAAACATCGGGTAAAAGACGATGATTGAAAGAAAAGAAAGGCTCAATCAAGACAATTGAGCGTGGGAGAAAAATAGACAAGGAGGATAAAAGTACCAGGAAAGAGACAGTTGAAGAGGGAACTGGGAAAAGGACATCGATCAAGGTAGGCAGATAGTAGCCAAGAAGCCGGCTGACATACCACCGGATTGAGGCTACAGAACAAGCATTCCATCTCAAATCCGCGAGATGAGGAGCCAGCCTTGAGTTCTGACTCCCAGATTTAATTCTCAAAGACCCCGTCAATATCCAACTCAATCCCAGCATCGCTGAAACCATCAGCAGATCCGAGCCCGCCGAGGCTTCTCTTGTCCCGGATGCCACAGATCGCCTTGCCGCCGCACAACCTGCAGGCGTACTTATTGCAGTTGCTGTACTTGTCCGTAAGGCAATAGTCCCAGACCTGGCAGTTGCCCCGGCAATTGCCGCCGTTGCCAAAGAGACAACACCAGTTGGAAGGGGTTCCGGAGGTTTTGATTGACAAACTGTGCGAATATCCATTGTTGTTGTTGGTGACGTGACCGCCCCGGCCGTACGGATTTAGCTTGATCTTGTACTGGTGACACTGCACTGTGCAGCTCTGGCCGGCGTAAGACTCCCAGCTGCAGCCTGGACACCGGTAGTACGTGTGGTCATTGTCCCAAAGCTCGATGCTTATGCCGTCTTTTTCTGGCCATGGAGCTTGGAAGTGACGCGCGTGGACGCGGATGCACGCTTGAACGTGGACAACAGCGCCAAGCAGGACAATGATATGGTGAAGCTTCATGTTTCTCTTGAAAGCGATGGTGCACCCGTTAT
This sequence comes from Fusarium sp. JS1030, assembly GCA_000966855.1. Lineage (NCBI taxonomy): Eukaryota > Fungi > Ascomycota > Sordariomycetes > Hypocreales > Nectriaceae > Fusarium > Fusarium sp. JS1030. The sequence goes on along the minus strand of JWIW01000009.1, from coordinate 305,502 downwards.
GTTGGTCTAGGATAGCGATCAAATTCAGAAATAGCAGAGCAGTTGGACTGGAAGATGAAAATAAATGCACTCTGTAGTTAAGTCGAACAGCGCAAGTATCTGGTAGGACTTGTGAATGCAATGATCACTGAGCTGAAGCTGAAGGGGATACAATTTAGCATGTCTATCAGAGGCTTTATAGTCAATTTTTTAAGATGCCTCTACTGCCTGTGAGGCGGTTTGCCCAGCCACATGAGCTCATATCGCAATGGACTTTCCGCTTTGAGATGAGAATGGAGATTGAACTAGGTAATGGGACAGGACCAATGAGCACTTCTAAAGCAAGAATCACATTAGCATCAGCTTACCACGTCTTGGCGCATGAGCTGAATGACTGGAAAAAAGGCAGCCGCGAGGGACTTCCGAAAAGGATCCCATCCTCCGCTGCGTGTAAGACATCAACAGTTGCCTTGAGCCATTCGGTCATAGTGTGATTTTGTTCAGGAGATGTGCATTTTCATGCGCATTCTAAAGCCTCACAAAAGTCCCGAGGTGATTGATTTCGGTGCAGGCATCTGGGTAGGTAGCTGGCGTTGTGCCTTCATTCTGGAAGTACCTAGGTACTGGGTACATGCGGACCTGAAAGAGTACTTGTGACAGAAACCTGTCACAGTGGCTCCTTTCATCTCGTGCCTCTGTTTGTGATAAGGTTGAGCAACGGCCGGGTTGTCCCGAAGCCTACCTAAATTTAACGAATCATGTTACCCCGCAATCTCAACACTCAACTGAGCAGCTCTAGTGAACCAGGATGCAGCTACGAACCCTCCTATTGGCTTGTTATCCAATCAGGCTCTGGCCTTGAGGCTCATTTTACGACCTGACCCTGTCATCAATTTCCATATGACCCTTCATCTGCGAAGCTCGAAGCCTCGGCCTCTACATGGACTCGCTCTCATTTGCCATTCAGGCATCAGATCGCCTTCGAGCCGTAGCCAATAGCTTATGCACCGATCATTCTTGCGTTCAGTTTTGCGCTAGCCTCCAAGTTATCCTCGGCGATATCGCCCAGTGGCTCCGAACCTTGCCACCAGATCAGTATTCCGAGGGAGAGGCCTCTGCATTGTTACGCCAGCTCGAGGATCTTTGTTGGGTAATTGCGCCGCCGCTTTTGCTGCCCAACAAATGGCGATGCTAATTGGTGAGATCGTATAGCCGCCAGGGCTTCCGAAACGTGAAATTCGGGAGGAAGGATCCGACAACGCCAGCATCACGCCTCAACAGCTTTACCCAGCACTTGGCGGGCTCGAATCCAATATCGAGAATGCGACGCAGAGTCTCCAGGATTTAGCCAGTGGCAGGGCTTCTCAAAGACAACGAAGAACAATATTAGCCTGCCTTGAATCATTTTTGCCACAGATCTCAACCGAGAAAATCCATGTTTCGCCATCAGACGCTGACCTGCGCGTTACCGGCGAAGAACCCCCAGACTACGGCAAAGAGATTGGCTCCCTCCACAAGGCTCTTTTCACACATTGCTTCTGCAACGAGTCGGAAAAGGTGCTCGCTCGCATCAGACTGCATAATAACACACAAGATGACTCTAAGGTAACATTCGGCGTGTTTTTCAAGGCGCATCCTCACCACGATGGAGCGAGCTTTGGCTGTCAACCATGGTGGCAGGATACACACATTTCTGTGCAAAGAGCGGTGTAAGTTCTAGTTGAGTCTGAATCAAACTCCAATCATGTGCTAACGGTGCTCTGACAGGAACTTTGAGGGTGACATGCAAGCTGAGTGCGAAGAGATCCGACTGGATTCAGACACACCGTTTTGTTCCTATATCTCTGCCCAGGATGAGACAGGTCTCATACTTTTATACTTTTTGGTCATGGGTCAGAGACTGTACTTTGAAGAATCCCAGGAGCCTTCGAGGCAGTGGCAGCTTGACAAGCCCAGCATATCCCTTAGTCAGTTGCTAGAGCAAGTGTCAGCCTCCGACAGCGACTTCACGGAAAAAAGGAAAGAGGTCCTCTCTTGGCTTTTGGCTAAAGCCGTATGGCAGTACTATGCCTCTCCGTGGATGCAACAGCCTTGGGACAAGGAGAGCGTGCATTTTCTATTTGAAAGACGAAAAACAGACGAGGGCCACATTACCGGAATCTATGTTAACGAGCCGCTTCTGTCGGTTTCTATCATTCCGAATCAGGGCGAAATCAAGAGAGATCAAGGAGGCCCCGGCCAAGAAACAAGTCGAATACCCTACCGTGGACAACGTCGGTTGCCTTTTCTCGTCAGGCCATTACACCCAGTACCCAAAATTCTGGCCCTCGGCATCATGTTGATTGAGATACAACTCGGACGCCCTATAGAAAGCCTTTATGGAGAGGATGAATGGTCGAAATATTGCCCAAGAGGGAATCCCAATCAGAATACCAATTATAAGATCTGTAGGGAGCTCATCGCGAAGCCGGTATTCTTTGAGGACATGGCAGATCCCCTCGAGGCACTCATCAGGGACTGTATACAGCCCAATGAGGTATTTGTACCTCCCCAGGTTCGAGATGACCAGGGAATTCGAGAGGCACTCTACAGCTTGGTCCGCCGACTGGAGATTTATCTGTCCAAGAGGAAACCGAATAACGTTAAGCCCCTGGGCTTGTTGGGAACTCCAACATCTCAGCCCCCTCCACCCTCCAACTTCTCATCTGCTACAGCACAACCTAGGCCGTTTCACACACAAGCAGCTCCGAGAAGGAATTTGCAGGCCCAACATGACGTTATGTCAGAAAATCCTTTTCTCCAAGGCTAGTTGATTATTTTCTAGCCGGCGAGCCAAATAAGAGCAGAAGCTATCCTCCCTCCCTTCCGCCTGTATTCTACCAAGTGCCTCTTGGTAATTATGCATGCTATTTCGTAGGAGCAGGCCAACAGAATATTCTTTTCTTTATAATCCAGACCCTTGGTCTTACACACCCTTTAAAGGGCGCTACGTAAATCTTTAGAAAGAATCTGGCATCAAGGGAGTCGAGTAGTTTAATCGATTGTTCCAATCGCCTATGTCTGGGCCAATGGATGCGCAGACAATTCATCTATGCTGGGGATTGAGCTGGAATTGTATGTAGCCAGGTTACGCCAGGTTCCAGCTCTGTCCAATTGTTGGCTTGCGTGGCCCGGTCACATCGGTGGTAGTATCCCGCATCATTGGTAGCCTGATTCTCCGCAGGCTGCTTATGACCGAAAACCCCGCCTTCACAAAAACGCAGCCTCAAGCGACCAAAGATGACGACTGATTGACGCCGAAGACCTGACGCGACACCAATGTATACCATGGTTCAACCGTTAACAGGCCCGGGACGCAGACATGACGAGATGAAGGCGAAAGAGGCGTCTGCCCCGACCCCCGACGGACAAGATGACAGAACTGAAGCTGAGCCTGGCGATCAGCAGAAGATTTCTTCAGACATAAGAGATCGGACCAAATCGTGCATGGCCTTGTTTGAAGAGTGTCAAGGATTTCCTCTTCTTTCTGAAGGAGAATGGGTGGACAAAATGGCAGCCGAATTCAACTGGTGGTCCCTTGGTATCGGCGCAGCAAAAAGTGGCCATTCTTCGCTTGACTATCGCGTTCAACCCCGGGAGGATGTTAAAAGTACAGTTGTGGCTCTTCTGGATAGTTTGGCCATCTCATTGAAAAACTGCATCAAACTTGGTAGGCGAGATCCCGAGTACTGTGGCTAAGCTAATAGTATTATTGTAGGGGACAGATTTGCCACGGGCTCCGCCATTCCATCAACCCAGGTCGGAGATGTGAAGGGGAAACAACCAGAGATAGCAGTGTCCAACACTCCAGGACGTCTATCTGCTGAACAAGAGTCTGAACTTGACGAGCAGCGGTACTACATCAGGACAACCGTGCAATTTCTTATCCGTATCTCTGCAGCAATTCGAAAAGCGGGAACCAAATTCAGACATGAAAGGGCCGACAAGAGGCTGGAAAAGAGGCAATCTGAACTTGCAGAGTTTAGATTATACATTCTGAACCTTGTTCTTATGAGTTCCACGAAGAACAGACTGCTGAACCATCTCATCAGCCTTCAAGATACAGCAAACGAGCCAATTTGGACGAAGACTCGGATTTTTCTCAAGACCTATTTTACCGATATTCAACGGCTCGGCCCGATTCAAGATCGACTTTTTCGGGCAAACATAACTCGCAGGAATCGGTTTGAGGTTTACATCGAAGAGTATCATCAAAGACTACAAAATCACGGACGTTTGCTTAAATCTACGGAACCCCCGGGTGTCAGTGAATCACCTCCGCTCCAACAAGACTACCGACCAACATCAGCCACCGCCCAGGCTCGAGAACCCAAACCCCAAAGGGAAAAGCGGGCTGTATTTTCCCAGAGCCCGAGCAAAGCACGTACTACTGTTCCTTCTACCCATTCCGCCACAAAGATTGGCAGCTTCGTTATGCCTCGAAGGCCTCAAGAACAGGAAACACGATCAGTTAGCACGAAGGTGTCCCAGGGGGCGATCAAACAGGATTACCCAAATTGTCCTGCCGCTGAAGGAGAAACCTTTTGGTGCCCGTACTGCGCTCAGCTACTGGACTCTTCTTATGCCGGCTCGAATAATAAAAGATGGCGGTACGCACTCCCAGTGAAAATTCGAACACACGATATCTGATGATACTCAGTGGCCATTTAGCCGAGGACCTGAGTCCTTATGTGTGTGTATACCAAGACTGTGACAATCCCGATGAAATGTATGTCACAACAGCCGAGTGGAAGAAACATATCAAGGAGCGCCATGGCCAGGACTGTTGGATCTGCGATCCCTGTTGGCTTGATTCAGATGACCCCGGCCAGTACGAATTTTCATGCCAAGATGATTGGTTTGAGCACACCATCACCAAGCACCAGGATGAGGTCGAAGAGGATGATCTCTTGGACCTTGCCGAGGCAAGCCAGAGGACTGTTGTTCCCCCTGTCATGTGCCCACTGTGCCATGAGGATACGGCCCTCTTAGACCCAGGGACGGACAACCATCTTGCTGAACATTTACACTCCTTTGCCCTTCAAGCTCTTCCATGGGAGCCCCTAACTGCTGATGACGACACTCGGGTTTCTGTCGGGCCGAACATTGGGAGAGCTTTCCAATTGGAAGACGCAGAGGATTTCTCTGATGAGTCTGAAGAAGTCGCGTACAATATTTCCGACCTTTCCTCTCACATAGAAGCCACTAGACGATTTTGTGGCAAACTGACCGAATGGAAACCACTGACTAGCCTACTTGTTCCTATCGACTTATTGAACGAAGTGACTGAGTCTCTCCAACAGCTGTCACATCGTTTCACGTCATATCACTCATATTTGAAACATGACATTGCAGTCTGCCTGACACGTTTCTGCAGGATCTTCCAGACACTAGAAGAAAGCGACGTTGGTGTCGGTTCCTTGAACCCAAAGGATCTCGAGTTCCTGGTTGCAGATATTACTGAAGGTTTAGAGTCCCTGGATCTCATTACTTCGTCAGGGAATCGAAACTTGCCAGCAGACTTTACAGTCCGTGTCATTCCATTTGAGCGCAACGAAGACTTTGTCCCTCGCCCGGAGCTTTCTCAACAACTAGATAAGCTCTTGGCAACATCGTCGGAATTCCGAGCCGTAGCTTTATGGGGGGTCGGAGGCTCCGGGTAAGTATTTCAACCCGGCTTAGAAATTTGGGAGAGCCAGCTAACATGCCCAGGAAAACGCAGATGGCGCTTGAATATGCATACCAGCGGAGTGAAGATCCAGCATGTTCTGTCTTTTGGGTGAATGCCTCCAGTGAGGAGACGTTTGTGCGGTCTTTTCGACTGATTGCAGGAGTGCTCGGCTTAGACAATAACCTGGCCGATGCTACTTTACTTGCAGCAGTGAGAGATCTTATTGAAATTCGGCAACTTTGGGTGTTGATTTTGGACGATGCCAAAGATTTGGTCCTACTTGGTACTGACCGAACAACCAAAGAGGCGAATACCTACGATAAATATCTTCCTCGAGGCTCTGGAGGGACCCTTTTATGGACGACCAAAGACAAAAATATTGCGGGATCACTGGTTGGGTCGAATCAAGGCCTCGAGGTTGGCCCGATGACACTGAGTGAAGGAACAACTCTCTTCTTAAACATATTGAACAGCCCATCAACTATAGAGGAAAGGACCATGACCGCCTTATGGAAACAGATGGATGGGCTTGCTTTGGGCATTGTGCAAGCCGGAGCAGTCGTGCGACGAGGGCGGGTGTCGCCGGATGAGCTCTTGATGGGCATTGAAGAGGACAAGCTGTGCTGGGATACTCTTGAAGAAGGCGATCCTGACCCGCGCTCACGGCTCGCATATTCCACAAGCCTCTTGGAGACGTATATGCTCGCCATCAGACACATTCGCCAGGAAAGCGGAATGGCGCATAGAATCCTGGCCGTCATTGCGTATCTCGACCCCGAAACCATTTGGCCCGAGATCATAACAGCCATCTGCACGGAAATTAGCGAAAACCTGGATCAAGTGCCTTCTGACTCACAGATCGAACAAGCTCTGGAGTGTCTTACGCGGATGGCTATGATCAGTACTCCTCAGGTGGAAGATGGAGTCGAACCGCAGGTATACACAACTCACAGGATTATGCAGTCGGCCGTACGTGAAAGTTTGGTCAATGAAGACGCATCTGAGGGAATATCGCAAGGTAAGAAGCTGGGGGAAGAAGACTTCTCGGAAATTGCTCTCAGAGTTGTCTCGGGCCTTTTCCCTTCCCCGCGATCGGAAACATTGACGCTGTGTGAGAGATACGTGCCGCACGTTATGCGTGTGAGTGAGTGGGCACATGCATCTGGAAAGGAGATTGAAATAGTGAAGCTTCTCGACAGGGTTGCGGAGTATTTTGAACAAAGAGAGAACTGGACAGAGAAAGAGTCTGTGTGCAGCCGGATTCTGGAACTGCGGCGTCATAAATTGGGAGAGAAACATCAAGATACCATAAAGTGCATGTGGAATTTGGGTTCGACCTACCATGCCCAAGCCTCCTTTGACAAGGCGGAAGATTTCATGGTTGAAGTCTTAGACCTACAACAGCAGGTTCTTGGAGAGAGGCACCCAGACACTATCTGGACCATGGCGTACCTCGCAGCAAACTACCAACACCAAGACAAATACACAGAGGCCGAAACCGTTGGCAAGCAGGCACTTCACCTGCAACGGGAAGTGCTTGGGAACAGGCACCTCGACACGATCTCGTCTATGACTTCCCTGGCAGCGACCTACCAGTACCGGCGCCAGTATGAAAAAGCCGAGGCACTCGGGCTGGAAGCATTTGAACTTCAGGAAGAGCTGCTTGGCCACGAACATCCCGACACGATCAACGCCGTGTCCTCACTTGCAGCGACTTACCAACACATGGGTCTATTTGAAGAGGCTGAAGCCTTTGGGTTGAGAGCACTTGACCTTCACGAGGACGTCCTTGGAGAAGAGCATCCCGACACGTTGTGGAGCATGGCCTCGCTTGCCATGATATACAATGCTCAGGGACAACTGGATGTAGCCCAGGAGCACGGCACGAGGGCGCTTTCTGTGCACCAAAAGGTTCTTGGAGAGAAACACCCGGATACCCTCCATGCCATGCATAACCTCGCCCTCATTTGGGACAAGAGCAATCGGCTGGACGATGCCCTTCGCCTTTTGAGAGAATGTTTCGAGTTGAGACGCTTGGTTTTAGGGCCGGGTCATCTGTTAACGCGCGCGTCTGGGGAGCGTCTCGCGGAGATGCGGTGGAAGTCGTGGAGCAGCAGACCCCAAATTCGTCACGTTGTCTCACAGACTGACGAGGGTGGACGAGAGAAGGAATCTAAAGACGAGCTGTTGCAAAATAGGAGAAGAGCCCGGTCACTGGTAGACGGAGGGACCAGTGCATAGGAGTTGCGGGTGGGAGAATGTAGTTGTTGCTAAAATGCTGAGTTCGGGTTTGAACCCTAGGCCTTCAAAGGGACGCATCACGGACGCGTGGGCAGAGTGTATTTCCGCTTATATTTGGGTATTGAGCACGTTAATAAGGTTTCGACACGGCGATCTGGGAGAATTTAAGATGAGAGGATCGAGTCTCTAGATCTTCTCATGCACCGCATGTTATAACTCGAAGTTCATTCGTTGAAAAGATGCTGACTTAGTAAAGTTGGAGAATTGGCCGAGAAAATCGGTGCCGCTCGTCCTTCATTTCAGTCAAGGAAGGTCTTGGCGCCTTGCCACCCAGGCACCGACTTAAACAGCGTTTGCTTAGTCGCCCGCGGGCTCAGTCGTGAGGATGGCCAAGAGGGTAGGTAATGTCGTACTCCGGGATGCCTGCCGTAGATCCTAGCGGGGGAGGCCAACAGGTTGGCGATCGACAAGCAGCCATGACATTTGTCATGATCCACTGCTGGTCACCTTACTCGCTGTCTGATTTACCAGGGGTGACATCGGAGCTGTGCGAAACAAATTGAGGGGAATCAACAGAGTTGCAACACCGAGGCCCACCACTCTCGATTAGAGTGCCCGCTGTCAGATGCACGACCGTTCCAACGGCCGATCGGCGAGAGCATTCAGTGCCTGGCCGCTTTAGGCGCAGAGTGCAGCATCGGGTACGACACTAGTGGTTCGTATGCCTACCTGGTCGTTTATTGAGCCGAAAAACGCCAACTCGCAGGGGTCTCTGTCTCATTTCGTAGATGGCTGGCCTCATTGCCAGTCTCGACAGAACGGTGAGAGTACCTTCCGATACTCGGATGAATGGGATAGCCTTGATATAAAGAAGACCTACTTGCTCGAGACAGGAATCTCATCCTTCTGGCGTCTCGCCATCATCTTGAATCTAACGCTACCACCTCAGATTAAGTCGATTCACGCAACTAAAATCTTTAGCATCTTCATCATGCCTTACCTACATCAAAAACTATCTCAAATGCAGTTAGACGAATGGGCTTCCCTGACTGTGCCCAAGTCATCGTCATCCGGAAGCGCAGTACCATCATTCCTGGCAGACCAGGCCGTCAGAGACATCCTACGAGAAATAGCGATGGACCAGCTGGTCGACCAAAAGTCCAAATACTTTGTCGAAAGCTGCCTCGAAATAATCACGCCAAAAGATAAGGAATTCCTGGCGCTCTTCCGTTGGCATATCGAATCGGTACACTTGAACGGTAAACCAACAATTCCGGTGCTTCCGCACATCGTCAGCCCTTCCCTACGTGGGACACTTATCGCTGATCTCCTCAGCTGTCGAAGCTGGGGCCTTGTCAATGACGAAGATTGGAATAACATAACAAATGACTGGTCGCGGAACGCGAATATGGTTTTTGTAAGTCTCGTCTCCATCTTTAATGTGACGGCGCTGATTTGGGTCAGCAACGGCTTCGCCTTACCATTTGTCTGGTAGCAAATTACATGGGTACGGAGATCCGTACATGGGATGAATAATTTTGGTTGTTAGCACTGGCATCCCATGGCAAAGACTGTCATATTGTTTCAATTCTTTTGTCCTCGTTCAAGAAAATTGTCTCCCGACGTTAGTTTAACGTACATGATAAGCAAGTGGGACAGACAAGCAAGTGGGACAAAAATCCCTCAACCTACATCATCTCCATTTGATCAATTGATTCATCACCAAAAAAGATGTCTAGCTCAAATACTGAGGCTAGAATCCTTCTTGCCCTTCAAGCCCTTCAAAATGACCCAAAACTAAGCCTCCGGCGCGCTGCAGAGATATATGATATTCGTCGTATGAAGCTCTGGCGCCGGCAGCAAGGCATCCAATCTCGACGCGATACTATCCAGAAATCACGTCGGCTATCTGATCTAGAGGAACAGATACTTATTCACTTTATTCTTGACCTAGATTCGCGAGGATTTCCCCCCCGGCTTCGTGGTGTGAAAGATATGGCTGATCAATTGCTTGCCGACCGCGACGCGCCACCAGTTGGCCAGCGTTGGGCTCATAACTTCGTGAAGCGGCACCCAGACCTTAAGACGCGGTTTTTTCGCAAATATGACTACCAGAGAGCTAAGTGCGAAGATCCAACGATTATCCGCGATTGGTTTCGGCTTGTAGCGAACACAATCGCGAAGTACGGCATCCGATCAGATGATATCTATAACTTTGACGAGACTGGCTTTCTTATGGGTATGATTGCAAGCGGAATGGTTGTCACAGGTGCAGAAAGGCGTTCAAAGCCGAAATCAGTGCAGCCTGGAAACCGGGAATGGATTACGGTGATTCAGGCGATCAATGCGGAAGGCTGGGCGATCCAGCCGTTCATCATCGGTGCGGGCCAATATCACCTCGCCAATTGGTACCAAGATAGCAACCTCCCGGGCGATTGGGCAATTGCAACGACCCATAATGGCTGGACCGACAATGAGACTGGTCTCGAGTGGCTAAAGCACTTTGACCGGTGTACAAGCAACCGATCAGTTGGTTCCTATCGTCTTCTGATCCTTGATGGCCACGAAAGTCACCACTCTATCGAATTTGAGAGATATTGTGAGGAAAAGAAGATCATCCGGCTTTGTATGCCACCTCATTCCTCTCATCTACTCCAGCCCCTTGATGTCGGGTGCTTTAATGTGCTAAAGCAATCTTATGGTCGAGAAATAGAGCATTTGATCAGATGCTCTATTACCCACGTTTCGAAGACTGAGTTCTTTCCGGCCTTCTACGCCGCACATGAGGCCACTATGACAGAAAGAAATATCAGGGGGGCATTCAAAGGAGCTGGCCTTGTTCCTCTTGACCCAGAAACTGTGGTCTCAAAGCTTGATGTGCAGCTACGGACGCCAACGCCGGTTGAGGAGGCAGCTGAACCATCGACCCCTTGGGCTTCAAAGACCCCAAAGACTGTGCTTGAGGCCCAATCTCAGTCTGAATACCTTGAAAGACGGATTAGAAGGCATCAAAGCAGCTCTCCAGAGTCAATCCTTGAAGCCCTGAGGTCTCTTGAGAAGGGGACAAAGGCAGTTATGCATCGGGTTGCCTTACTAGCTGCTGAGAACAAAGACCTTCGGGAGGCAAATGTGATACTAAGTCGGCGCCGGAGGGCAAAAAGAACCCGGCTGCAGAAAAGAGGAGTAATGACGGTAGAGGAAGGAAGGCAAGCAATTGATCAAATGGATGTAGATGCGCAGGTAGCGGCCGAATCGTCGAGGAGTGGTGGTCGAGGGAGGTCGGTCGGACCGGGTGTTCGGCGCTGTGGTGTATGCGGCAAGCCCGGGCATAATGCAAGGACCTGTCAGGTAGTGATTGAGACGTCTGGGGAAGAGTATAGTGAGTAGTTTTAATTGATCAAATGGTCTGTGGTGTTTTTATAATAGTTTTTAATCTTAGGGGTAAGGAAAAGTGTCCCACTTGCTTGTCTGTCCCACTTGCTTATCATGTACGTTAGTAATACAGACAAAATATCAATCCTCCCTCATGTCTTGTCTTACGCTGTCTTGAACGAACATCCGTCAACTGTCAATGATCATCGTGACGCGAAGGATCTTCAGAAGGCACGAGCCGTATGTCGGTCCGAGACACCAACATTCAGACGTAGGCTGCCTCTCGTGCAGCACGGCAGTTCAAGGCTAAACATCCTCCCCCGGTAGCCTTCCAATTGATGCAAGTTGGATCAGCACAAGGGCTGGGCAGGCCTGTTTCGCTGTGTTTGTTAAACTTTGTTTCATCTCGTCTCGCTACCCCTGTCTAATCCTGGAGCACTCAGTCTACGTAATGTGCGCCAGTGTAAGACATCTCGCAAGCAGGGGCTGAAAAGGGCCTAGGGCCATTATTTCCCCAGCATGACAGATTCTGTAGCAGGGGACCCAGCAGCTGTCAGTGAGAGGGAAATGATATCCGAGCCTCAGATGCAGGGCCGTTGGTCCCGTGCGCCGTTTCGACAGTGTTGGTGGAAGTGTGTGCGTGTCCAGCTGGTTCTAAAGAGCCTAGAACAAGCCACCGGGCGATCCCCCGGCGCTAGATCAAGGCACAATGTAGAATTTAAGCTTTCTTAGCTTGGTGATATCACATCGTAAGCATATAATGTCGCCTGATTTCCGCATTGTCACAAGGGGCATACGCTCCAATCGGGTGCCCTCCCGCGGCTGTCTCTTATCTGAAACTGGGATGCTCCCAGTCCGACTTGGTTGAGACCGTTGATGAAACAACTTCGGTTGAGTTTTGTATGTCCGTTTCAATTCCCGTCCGGAAGCACCGGCGCAACTTGATTTGTTGACTTGATAACCATACTGAACACCTGCACCTCGGAAACCTTTTTCACGATGCCTTCAACGTCAAATTTCATCTGGAAAGAGCTTTGGGATACAATTACCTTTTTGGCAGAATGCCTGAAGCGTTATTGGATGGGTATGGCGGATGTCCTGCACTTTGATAGTCGGTGACGCATCACGATGTGAGAACACGAGGTCAAGAAACTTCATCGCCATGACCTGGTCAAAGCTTGTCCAATGCTGCCAACGCTCGAGCAAAAGTTTCACCAGTCTTTCCAAGGCCAAAAGATGACGAGAGAAAGTCAAATAATAAGAGTGAGAGGCTATAGAGGATGACGACCGAGTATTGGGCTCGGTTAGGCTTTCCACTCATGAAATATAAAATCCATCTTGTTATCACACAATTAGCCATCGTTAGCCAGCTGGATCTTAAGAGTCTTGGATAGAATCATCTTCACGCTCAAGCACGCCGTCTTCGCTCCGTCTTACCTTACGTGACTGGAAAGTTGGCTCAGCTATACTTCTGTGTCTTTTACTTCAACTACAAATAACCTGTGTTAGAGTTCTTCTCACACTTTCACTGTTGCGGTTGACAAACCTTTCGATAAATTGACGGCCACTGAATAGAACTCAGCTCCTATTGTGCGATTCGATTCTTTACCATGCATCAGTTATCGAAAGCCTCAAGACTTCTTCACCCAAACGCAAAAGCCCATGACACTGAAGCTCACCCTTTCGTCGTTTTCAAGACGCCTGGTGTTCGATGTCCCACCTGCGCATTGTCAGGCAAAGAAGTTTGGGTTATTCCAGGCCGTTGTTGTGGCTATTGTGGAACTCCGTGTACCGACTAGGTTGGTTTCGATCAACGTAAGTGCAGAGCCCATAGCTAGAAGAGAAACCCCTAACCTCACCAGCTCCGATTAGGTTCCGATTGTTTCAACCGAGCTTGTCAGAAAGTGGAGACCGGGAAATGTGTTAAGCATATACCCATGGGATTATTAGACCCTTAGCGTTGAATAGCATTGTTCTAGTTCCGAGTGATTATGCCTATGTGACAATGTTTAAATACGTAATGAGGCATGTGTGTGAGGATGTCAGTTATGATCTTTATTCGAGACTGTGATAAGATACCATGATGGGGCCTTTAAACATGTGGATGAATGAATGATGTCTGTACGACAGACTTCAGCCTTGATAAGAACCGATACTTATCAAACACGGGGGTTGTTAAGCGAAAAGCACAATGGTTATAAATTGAGTTTATGCATCGGCTCGTACTCGACGCATCTTTCATGCATCCTGACGCAATTGAACATCAAAGATCATTTTCCCACCGAGCCTGAGACAAAATCCAATGTCTATCTTGACGACCTGAGAGCCCTATGCTACAGCGGAGAGGAAAAAGAACCAACGCCTGATACTTCTTGGCCCTACTCTCATCAACATAATGCCGCGTTATCTTCGCACATTTTATTGATAAGATACTATGAAATAGAAATATATGTTCTTTTAGGACAATGTTTCGCTTTGAGTTAGACTGGCCTTATCTTTATCACCGAGTTTAGATATCTAGTACAGTTTAGTTACCAGCGATCAAAACCCCAAACGCGTCAAGAATTGGTTCTTTTGTCGTCCAGATGCACTCCACGACAGTATCCTTCCAACCGAGAAGGAAAGCTAAATTCTCATCCGTCGGCGAATCAAATAACGGCTGCATTAATATCAGATACAGCACGTGGCCTTTGATAGCACTAATGCATGCACGCAATGACACCGATGGATAACGGGGAAAATCTTAGGAAAAGGGGGGTACTATTACGAGTGGCTGCATGAAAAATATCAGCCCCGCAAAACAAAACAATCACAATGGCAACGGCTGACGTCAGGAACCAGAGTTTCTGGCTTTCCCCTTCACGCTCAGGAATAGCCTCACAACTGCACACACACTCCTGACAAAGATGGCCATGAGAACGCAGAGCAACGCTATTGGAATACCTAGGGCAAAATTTTCGACGAAAATTTGGTTTATCATAGTGTACCCCTTGTCATCCGCTCAAGACTCAGTAAGTGGTCTCCCAGCCCATAGAACGCGCATTGGGCATGGCAACGCCAAGGTTGTTGACCCGAAACCAATGACAAAGATGATTTGATATCAGCCAGGGCATTGTCCCGAGTCGTTGCAGAGGAAAATCATCACTGGCTCTGCTTCAAAAACCGGGCCACACGCGGCCGGGGTGCAGGGTACGTCAAACCGGGAAATCCGAGCAAAAGCATAGGAACTGGGATAAAAACATCATACACGCTGTTGATTCATTTTTCTCTCTCTAGGTATGCTTGGCCAGAGTAGATAGAGGGGTTTTTGCTACTAATGATGACCCTTTCTAGGGTTTGGCAAACATTAGAACAGGGTTAGGCTTCGCAACTAATGATAACCTTATTTAGGGTTGGGTTGAGTTTGAAGAGGCTGAAACAGACTTTAATCAGACCAGAGCTGTCTTTACAGGCTTATACAAGTGTAGATCGACATTATCAGATTTCCTTTTAGTGTTCATCTTCATTCCAAAGCTTACCAACGCTTGTCGGAACCTGGTATTCTTGGTATCAAAGCTTCTATACAAGCTTACGCTCTACAGCCCACATCTCGGTAGAGGGAGGAGCAGGGAAGCACCATCTAATTCAAATCATGCACAGGCTGCTTTGCGCACATTGTTCGACTCACGAGCCTCAAGACGCAGATTCATGGAACTTCTCTAGCAGCTGCCATCACGTGCCAAAGCGGCAAGGCGGGGGCAGAACAGATAAGTAAGCATTGTGAGACATACTTATTTGTCTGTTCTCACCACGAGGTTCAACTGTTTGCCATGCATCTATCACTAAGGGCGGTTTCAGAAGGTGCGAAGGGTAAAGTACCCGGATGGTCAACGCATCAAGGTCAGCAGCCTCGTATCATCGTCATACCAAGTGCTGATGGTGAAGTGGAAGCTCTGGGGTAGGACTTTTGCTCCTACCTATATGGAAAAGGTCCCAATGCAAGGCCAAGTCTATTTTGGGTGTAGGCTGCCAAGCCCAGGTGCCGATGCCCCGAATCCGAGACCGCGCCAAGAGAATCCTTCATGGGCATTGCCGAGACTCTTGATACGACCTAGATGATAATACGAATGAGTTGCTGGTTGAAAGAAGACAACCATTGGTGGGCTATTGATTCCGCTCAGCTTTGATATACTAGATAACAAAGACAAAATCAGCGGCTTCGCACCGAGTCTCGTATCAAGGTGACCTACCCCTGCAGCGCACCTTTGCGTCACTAAGAGTTAAGCATAACACGCACTATAATCCAAGTTCCGAATGCGGGTAGCACGTCCGAAGCACGCGATAACCCGCGACATATCGCACCCCGAATGCTTCGGTAATCATGCGACTTAGTGCCCGTTCGTGCCGATCTGATCAAAACATTGCCTAGATTAGCGGGGTCGCGCCGGGCACTCGTCGCCTGTTTAGGAGAGTGTCCCGGCCGCTTTGGGTGCTGACGGCGGCCTCCGGTCCTCGCTAATCGAATTGAGAAGGAGGTGTTGTAGGCAATTCAGAGCTGTGCTTATCATATCGGCTCGGATCTCGCTGAAGCTGAACGAAAAGGATGGTTACCTCCGTTCAGGTACCTGCGTGAGATGCAAGGAACCCGTTGTCCTGACAGGAGGATTTGCCAAGAGAGCTGCTTCTATGCAATTGTCACGGCCAAGCATCTTGGCGGGCAGGATACCGAATACTATCCGTCCGTCCGCCAATTCGGTTTCCACAGAATGCAAAATAGAGTTAAATCGGGTAGTGGGCTTTTTTGGCGCCATTCCCGCGCTATTCTCCGTGCTCTTCCAACAATAGTTCCTCCGCTGGCCTCGGTTGAGGCCCTTACCTTCCTTCCTCGGGATCGGGCCGTGCACTGTTTAGGAAGCTGCACTATACAACATCGCAACGCTCCGGTAGCCGGCCTATCGCGCAAGATATCCCCTCCGTGATTACCATAGCCAAGCAGTGGTGATGGCACCTTGGCATGGCTTCAACAAGTTGTAGAATAGACTATAAATGACGGTTCAGAGCCCAAGATTTTAGTCCTTCATCCTCGACACCATCACCAGTCTTCTCATCGCTTCTACCTTGATCCAAAATGGCCAGCCTTCGTCGTCTCGCTCTCTACTTCGGAGCTTTGCTTCCCGCTGTTCTCGCTGCTCCTACCACTGTTACCAAGCGCCAGGAGGAGATCCCCGGAAAGTACATCGTCACCCTCAAGACCTCTACCTCTACCGACAAGGTTGAGTCTCATCTTCAATGGGTTGGCGACGTGCACCGCCGCAGCCTCTCCAAGCGTGATACCGTCGGAGTTGAGCAGACCTATAACATCAAGAACTGGAATGCCTACTCCGGAGAGTTCGATGAGGCCACCATCAAGGAGATCGAGGCTAGCCCCGAGGTTGCCTTTGTTGAGCCTGACCGCATCATCAGACTCGACTTTGAGGAGTCCAAGGAGCTGTCTGACCGAGCCCTGACTACTCAGTCCGGTGCTCCCTGGGGTCTAGGAACAATTTCCCACCGCAACTCCGGCTCTACCAGCTATATCTATGACACTAGTGCCGGTGAAGGCACTTACGCCTACGTCGTCGATAGCGGTGTTTTGATTTCCCACAACCAGTTCGGTGGCCGTGCTATTGCCGGACACAGCGTTTTCACTGGACCCAACACCGATACCCTTGGACACGGCACTCACGTTGCTGGCACCATTGCCGGCTCCACCTACGGTGTCGCTAAGAAGGTTAGTCGGCACTCTTTCACGTGGCAGACATGTCATGCTAACTTGTTCAGGCCAACATCGTCTCTGTCAAGGTCTTCGAGGGTCGCGAGGGAACTGACTCTGGTGTCCTTGCTGGCTTCAACTGGGCTGTGAACGACATCACCTCCAAGGGCCGCGCCGGAAAGTCCGTCATTAACATGTCTCTTGGTACGTGGCAATATTATTTTATCGAAAAGGGCTCTGCTAACAACTAATACAGGCGGTGATGCTTCTCAGGCTTGGGTTTCTGCCATCAACGCTGCTTATAGCTCCGGTGTCCTCTCCGTTGTTGCTGCCGGTAACGGAGATGAGAATGGAAACCCTCTTCCCGTTTCCAGCCAGTCTCCTGCCAACGTTGCCAACGCCATTACTGTTGCTGCCATCACCTCCAGCTGGCGACCTACTTCTTTCACCAACTACGGTTTGTGACTCTCTCCTCCACATAACCATTATACTAACTGTCTAAAGGTGCTGGTGTCGACATTTTTGCTCCCGGTGCTAGCGTTCTGTCTGCCTGGATTGGCTCTAACAGCGCTACCAACACCATTGACGGTACCTCCATGGCTTGCCCCCACGTTGCTGGTCTGGCGCTCTACCTCCAGGCTCTTGAGGGCCTTACTACCCCTGCTTCCGTTACTAGCCGTATCAAGGCTCTCGGAACCTCTGGCAAGATCACTGGTACCCTCCGTGGCAGCCCTAACCTGGTTGCTTACAACGGAAACGGCGCTTAAGCGTGGTAAAGAATGATGATGTGATGGTATGATTATGTTTGAGGGACTGGTTACATTGTATATACACTTGGTTTCAATGACATATTCTCCCCGGATTTATTCATTTTATTTTTCCAAAAAGATGTACTCATCTGCTATACCTTTTTGGACAAATATTGTGCGTGGAGGTTAAAATGCCTGTCGCCAAGAAGCTGCAGCTGAAGGATGTGCCAAACAACTATGCGAAATTACATGTAAGATTAATGACAGGACAGGCTGAAACAGAATCCAGATCGCCTAGCTGGAACTTTTGTCAAAACAGAGTTACCGTATGGGACGCGTTGCGCGCTATAGATTCGGAGGCTTGCTATTCGGACATAAGTTGCTGGTCGGACATGAAGGTACTTGTAGAATGTATGTGCCTCCCACGTTCTACTAGGTACCTTGCATTTCCGACTAGCGATCTCTGTAAGTCCGACTCGGCATTGCAACAGTAGATCCAGATCCTAGTGCAAGGGTTGTAATGAGGGCGGGATAAATATAACAACAGAGTGAGACTCAGCCACAATATTTGAAATTGCAGGAAGGCGACTCGCAAACAATTGGTCTAAACATAGGAACATCTTTAATCGACTCGTCTTATTGATCTACGACCAAGATAAGGAACGCCATCGACCCACCACCTGTTGACACCATTTACCTGCCATCTTGAGCAATCTGAATCTGATTGATGACGCAACGCCATCGATTAAATGAGCATCAGACATTTTAATCTTATTGTACGAAAATTCGCTTGCGAATCGTAACCCCTTCTTTACTGAGGGTTGGGTCATCTTGAAGGCCTTTAACTCAGCCTTCTCCTTGCTGTATTTATAGTGTCGTTTTGTATACTCTACTAAGCCAACGGCAAGTGGAAAGAGCATCTTCAACTTCTAGTCATGTCTCGTAACGAAATGTGCGCCATTCTATAAATTGCACCCCCTTCTGCAAGAGTTGATACTAATAATTACATTAGTACTGTTGACGTCCTCGTCATCGGGGCTGGTCCTACTGGACTTGGCGCTGCTAAGCGCCTCCAGCAGCTGGTATCCAAGCCTTCGCTATCCTCTGGATTGATTTTATCGACTGAATTTTGGGCTGACACCGCGCTATAGAACAGTGCATCATGGCTTATCGTTGATTCCAACGAGACACCAGGCGGCCTTGCGTCTACCGATGTTACCCCCGAGGGCTTCGTCAGTATACTCCGATGTCTGCAGTGCAGAAAGCCCATGGTAACACTTTGTGCAGCTATTTGATGTGGGCGGACACGTCATATTCTCACACTACAAATACTTTGACGATGTTCTCCACGAAGCCCTCCCCAATCCTGAGGACTGGTACGAGCATCAGCGCATCTCATATGCGCGCTACCAGGACATCTGGGTTCCGTATCCTTTCCAGAACAACATTGCTGTCCTGCCCAAAGATGAGCAGGCGAAATGTCTCGAGGCTCTCATTGAAGCCAGCCTTGAGGCGCGCGTCCGAGCTCCTTCTGACAAGCCAAAGAACTTTGACGAATGGAACATCCGAAACGTCGGAGAGCGGCTGAACGAGATTTTTATGCGTCCCTACAACTTCAAGGTCTGGGCCATTCCTACCACCGAGGTATGTTTCGCCGACAATTAGTAAGTTGGGGTGTATAGTTTTCTAACCCTCCAACAGATGAATGCTACTTGGGTTGGAGAGAGAGTCGCCGCTCCCAACGTGAAGCTGCTCACTACCAATGCTATCCTCGGCAGGGTAGCCGGTGGTTGGGGCCCCAACTCGACATTCCGCTTTCCTGCAAGGGGAGGTACTGGTGGCATCTGGACTGCTGTCGCCGACACTCTCGACAAAGAGAAGACTCGTTTCGGCGACCACGGTGCTGTAACAAAGGTAGATGCCGACTCCAAAACAGTTCATTTGAAAGACGGTATGTTAGCTTGCTTTGGACTTCCCCCGCCCACTCACTAATAGTGTAAACCTAGGCACTACCGTCAAGTACGGAAGTCTTGTCTCCACCATGGCAATTGATCAATTCGCAGAGGCCGCGGGCGACGTCAAGCTCCAAGAGTTTTGCAAGCCGCTCTACTACTCTTCAACCAACGTTATCGGCATCGGCGTTCGCGGACAGCGCCCTGAGCGCATCGGCGACAAATGCTGGGTAAGAAATTACAGCTTCTACCTCTCAGTTCGGCGAACTAAGTTGGGTCACAGCTTTACTTTTCCGAAGACAACTGTCCCTTTTACAGAGCCACCATTTTCAGCAACTACTCACCATTCAACCAGCCAAGTGAAGAAGTCAAGCTTCCAACTAAGCAGCTGGCCAATGGGCAGAAGCCTGTTTTGTCGGAACCAGCTTCTGGTCCTTACTGGTCTCTGATGCTCGAGGTCTCCGAGTCCTCGCACAAGCCTGTCAATCATCAGACTCTCCTTGAGGAGAGCATCAAGGGCCTGATCAACACGGACTTGCTTAGGCCCGAGGACGAAATTGTCAGTACCTATGTCCGACGTTTCGACCATGGGTATCCTACTCCCTCATTGGAGCGTGATGGTGCATTGGCTCAGGCTCTTCCTTATCTCCAGTCCAAGGATATCTTGTCTCGGGGCCGCTTTGGGGCTTGGAAGTATGAGGTTGGCAACCAAGATCACAGGTAATCCATCCCCACTCATTCCCCCACTCGTTATGTCGCGACACAATTGCTAACACTTGGTAGTTTTATGCAGGGCGTTGAAGCCGTCGACCACATCCTCACAGGTGGTGTCGAGCTGACGCTCTCCCACCCAGACTTTGTCAACACTCGTGCCAACACCGAGCGTCGCCTCAAGTAGAAAGTGTTCATTTTCAATTCTTCTTCAACCAGGATTTACACAAGAGATCCAAGCACATCTTTACTTCAAAACCAGGGACAGGTTTCTCCAAATGACGTTTATAACAAAATACTTGAGTTCTAAAAGTTACAAAGAAAATAGCTATTAGACTATACAGTAAATGCTAGTCTTTGTACTCTTATGACCTCTCCACCACTTCCCATTATTACCATGCTATCCTAGCCACGATTGAGTTGGGGTACATCCTCACAATGAGCTTCCTAATCTCATCCACAAGCAAGATGCCAAGACCAAGAGGAATGGGAATGAACCAAAACTCGATTGGCACTGAAGCTGTGTCAAACAAATCCTGAATGCCCGGCACTTCCGTCACAAATATCGCAATGACCAAACTGATCAGCATGCTCAAAAGCAGCCAAGGGTTGCGCTTCGGCTTAGTGATTGGGTCGGCCTGGAAGATACTCAAGCGACGGTTGCGCACAGCGAGGATGTTGCCCCACTGGAGGAAGACCAGTGTGACAAAGTAGACGCACTGGCCCGTGTTGTTGAACTTGACGAGCTCGTCTTGAGTGTAGCCGCGGTATCCCTCGGAGTAGCCTTCGAAGAGGAAGAAGAGCTCCGACACAGGCATCTTGGCATACTTATACATGTAGAGGAAGAACATGGAATGGGCAGTGATGGTCTCCATGAAACCAGTGAATAGGTACGCCTGTGTGTAGATCTTGGTGTTGATGAGGTGATCCTTCTTGTGATTTCGGGGAGGCAGAGACAAGAGGTCGAATTCTTCCTTCTCCATAATGAGAGATAGACTCAGGAACAGATCGGTGAAGACGCAAATGATGATCATCAGGAATGCGCTCAAGGGGAGAGGGACACCGAAAAAGACGTTGAGAATGACAGGCCAGATCTCAGACCAACTACCAGCAGGGAGTAGGTAGGATATGACCTTCTGAAGGTTTTGGAAGACCAGACGACCGAGGCGCATGGCATCAATGATGGAGTCGAAGCGGTCCAGAAGAACGAGGTCAGCTGCCTCAATAGCAACGTCACTACCAGTGACAATAGCAACACCGACATCAGCAGCCCGAAGCGCGGGAGCATCGTTGACACCATCACCAGTAACAGCGACAACATTATCGCGAGCTCGCAGCTCAGTCACGATGCGAAGCTTCTGCTCTGGAGTGGTTCGCGCAAAGACGACTTCATCGTAGGCGCAGACAATGTCCCAGTCATCTTGGTTTAATCGACTGAGGTTTGAGCCCTCAATAAGCAGGCTTCTCTGAATCGGGGCAGGTTGTTCCCTCTTCTTCTTCGACTTAGGCTTTTCTTCGGGCTCATGCCTCTCGGTGCCAGTCTGAATAGTGTTGATGGTATCAGGATCGCCGCTTCCAGTGAAAATTCCAGTGTTGCGAGCAATTGCCACAGCAGTCAGCGCATAGTCACCAGTGACCATGAAGAAGCGCGTTCCTGCCCGACGGCACTGCTCAACTGTCTCAGGAATCTCAGGACGGTGAGGATCGATGATTCCCAGCATACCAACGACAGTGAGGTCGTGAATGGCGGAGTGGGTAACCTCGTCACTGAAGGCGTTGGTTCCAGCGACAGCACGGGGTGTGATGAGCTTCTCGCACAGAACGATAACTCGTTCAGCGCGACGAGATGCTTCATCCTGAATCAATTGAAACTTTTGGCGGGCTTCGCGGTCGAGTGTTTGAACAGAGTTGGACTCAGAAGACCAGTACTTGGTGCAGCCAGCCAAAAGAATATCAGGGGCACCCTTGATGATGGCCCGATACTTCCCTCTCCTGTCATCAGACTGGAAGAGTGCAAGCATCCATTTGTTCTTGGAGTTGAAGGGGACCTCGAAGATTCGGAGGTTGGTCTTCTTCAAGCTATCGCCGGCAGACCCAGATGCCGCAAACCGAAAGACGGCGCTGTCGGTAGCATTACCTTGGATGGTTCGTTCATGGATGGGAAGATGAATTGTTGTTGGGTCGAACGACGCGTCGTTGCACAGAAGGGCAGCGCGTTGCATCGCCACAGCAGCTTGGTTAGGCTCGACAGCCTCATGAAGATGATGAAAGTCATCAGCAGAGTCGAGCTTCCGATCGACGAATGCAACCGAGTTGACAAACATCTGATTCTGGGTGAGGGTTCCTGTCTTGTCGGAGCAGATGACATTGACACAACCAAGGGTCTCGACAGTTGATAGACCCTTGGGCAAGACGTTGACAGCCTTCATGCGACGAGCAACCATCATCAATGTCAAAGCGACAGCAACAGGCATACCCTCGGGAATGAAGGCCACAACGCATGCCATCACATTGACAAGCATGGCTGGAACACTCAGGAAGTCGGGGTGGTCGACACGTAGCCAACCAGCCCAGGTAAACAGGATCAGGAGTGCCAGGAAGATGGTCATGCAGACAATAATCTTCACGAATCGAGTGATTTCTTTCTGGATCAGAGCAGCAGAGTCCTTGACACCGGCAGTCGAGTTTGCGATACGGCCCATGACGGTACGAGCACCGGTCAGGACGACCACACCAACACCATTGCCATTCATGACGGTGGTGCCCATCAAGGCAATGTTGCGACTCTCGAGAAAGTTTCGATCGGTTTGGTCCACGGCGCCCTCAATCTCATCCGACTCTCCAGTAAGGACCGATCGATCGAACCGAATGTCGCCAGAGTGGCTGATGAGTCGGAGGTCGGCCGGAACCTTGTCGCCAACTGCAAGCTGAACAACATCTCCAGCCACGAGACCAATAGTAGGAAGACTCTTGAAGTCACCATCTCTCTTGACCAAGGCATAAGAAGGAAGCAGGTCAAGGATGGCATTCATAGTCTTGGCAGTAGACCAGTCCTGAAAGGCGGAGAAACCAGCCTGGAGAAAGATGACGATGAGAATAAGGACAGCGAGGGACAGATTCTGGACGGAGGGAGGGTTGCTCAGGGGCTGCCAGCAGAGGAAGAAGATAATAGCTCCAATCCAGAGGACGGAACAGAAACCACCAAAGACATACTTCAAGGTCCTCTTGATATAGTTGGTCTTGGGATGAGGAAGAGAGTTGTTTCCATCGCGTTGGAGACGAATAGTAGCCGCGTTCTCGGAGAGACCATCTCCAGGGCTGACGTTGAGCTGCTGGCAGAGTTGTTCAACTTGCAGCTCGTGGTATTGGAGGTTGGCAAAGTAGTCCTCATCGTCCTTATTCTTGAGTGCCTTGGGGTCTTTGGCATCCTCGGGCTCGGCGTCTTGTTGTTTGGCCTCGGTCACTTGGATGGACAGGGTGCGGTACTCGATCTGGACGCCAGAGTAAGGAGAGGTAGGGTGGATGCGGCTGCGAGAGCTGGAACGCGAGCGGGAACGACGTCGAGACAACGACCGGGTGCGAGAGCGTCCGAGATGCACGTCCTGATCGTTGGGGTTACCATCTCGATCACGGCCGGGGCCATCTTGGAAGGTGATACGAGGGTTCTGCGCCTCCAGATCGGCCTCCTTGCTGGCCTGGATGTCTGGGTCGGGCATCTTGTGGTAGTTGAGGCGGTGTAACTGCTGAAGAGCAAGGATTGAAGGCACGAGGGTGGTGAGAGGTGAGAGTGCAGGAGCAGAGATGCAGAGACAGGATCGGCAGTTGCAGAAGTGAGAAAGGTTTCAGTATGAATTGACAGCGAGATATAGGTCACTCTCGAGATGGCTATTGCATTCATTCCTTGCTGCTCAGGAGGCCTCCTCTGCCCTCAAATATCCAAGCGATGCAGCGCCAAGGGAAAATGCCTCATAGACATGCTGTCGATGGCTGGGAGCGCTATGAGTCCCGGTGTAGTAATTACTGAGGCTATACAAGAGCGGTACTGGCCCGGCAGCGAGAATTTCGTGTGGGTGAGGTCTCGAGCTGGTAGGGGGCATCGGCAGCTACAAGCTGCCTCATAATGTAGGGGCCCATGCTCGTATTGTGCCGGCGGGCGCTCGCAGGCGGAGGGGGAAATGATGATTTGGCCATTGCTAACCAGATGTGGGCGTCTGGGTGTTTGGCGATGGGCGACTCCGCCCCCTTGTCGCGAGGACTTGGTGGTTGGCTCGGGATGCCGAATCTGGGTCAGGTACTGGATACCCTGGGCCAGCTCCACGTGCTCGGGGTCCAGGGCTGGCTCCGGGCTAGGGGTAGCTTCATCCATTCATTGCTGTGAGAAATTTTCTGACCTGTCCTTGGGGGAGGGTTGACGCCTCTGACGAAGATGGGTAAGCTCATCCGTTGGTGCGACCTCGGGAGGTGGGGAGGGACTTTTGCTCTGGCTGGTCAGGTCGGGCATGTGAGGGCACCACAGGCAAATAGGGGATTCACTGTCGTAAAACAGCTTCGACTCAGAATCGCTGACGTCGCACATGGAATAAATTAAGCATTCGCGTTAGAGATCTTGACGTGGGTGTAGCCGTCTTGGCATTGGCCATAGCGTGTGCAACCAAGCTGCCAAATGCGGCAGTGGCAGTGCTCGGCACAATTCATGTCCGTGATTGGCCAATTTCCCCTCCCTCTTGGCTCAAGAGGGGAACACCCCCGGGCGCCAGCTTAGAGCCTCCTCCATCATCATCTCTGGCTGAAATGCCTCATACAATCAACGTCCAAAATCCGGATTTTTTGTGACAAAAGAGGGGGCGTTCTACACTGCTGACCTGCAAACTAACCGCGACACCCTCTTTGATTCACCGTGTTTTCGCATAAGAGAACTACGACCCCCAGCGGCACGAGCTCCGCAGGCTGGTGGCACCCGGGGCTTTCTGCTCCCCTTTGCCGCTGGAGGTCATCTTCGGCAATCCCCATTCCCATGATCTTTTATTTTCTCCCTGTTGTTTCCTCTTTCCGGTGCTATTGAAGGGTCTGAGGCTTGTCTCCTCCCTCTGACATCCCCTTCTCTCTTTCCTCTTTTTCGCTTTCTGAGCTTGTTTGTGGAGCCGACAATATCCGCGTCCAACGGAGACGCGTCTCCTCTTTTGCGCCCTGCTCTCTCGCCCTGGGGCCAACCCCCATTTCGCCTTTGCACAAAAATTTTCCTCCTTCTTTCTTTCTCTCTTTCTGCTAGAAATTTCCAACTGAACCAAAGTAAAAGCTGCCACTCCTTCCTAAGAAATGTGCTGCATCGTGATTGAATGACGTGTTCCTGCAACGAGCATTGCATACCCTAGAGGTTAATTTGATTGACTTTTTCACGTCTGGAAGAGTCAACTTTAGACAAGGTGTATCAGGGCCAACACCGGTCTAAATAACCCAAGTCTCAACAAATGGAAGCATATCGAAGTTTGAGATAGTTTTCGTTGTTCTACAATCTGTTATTTTCGCAAGTGGTCATATCATTGGCCCCTCGCTCTGGCAAGTCTGTCGCTCTTGGTTAGGGATGGGCATGGGTTTGCAGAAGCAAAGTCGAATTGGCGATGACAAAGCAGCGATGCAAGATTTCACAGGCAGGTTGAAAAGGTTGGATTGCACCTTGCCAAAGGTGTCGTCTGCTTGTTTGTGGATCTTATGGGTCTTTTAGAGCTCAATTATAATGATGCCGTCCATTTCGCGGCGTGCCAAGCCAAACCGTTGTAAACCATATCGAAACTGGCTGCACGTTCCATGTCGTCCGCATTAGTGCCAGATAAACTCTCCGGGGCAATCGTATTTATAGACCTAACAATGCGAAAATAGAGATATAGGATTTCTGAGAACTTTCCTTTGCATTGCCAGTCATGTTTGTATCCGAGATCATTGCTAATCTTGAAGAACCGGCAAGCTACGTTATTGCTCACCGCTGGAACGGCATTGGCGATCCGTTTTAGCCGGATGGCGTTGTAAGCAGGTCGGTTCAACGGCAGCATAAAAATGAACAAAAAGTTAAAATAACTTGCACAGGCGCAGTGGCAATGAGAACAGCCACTGCGACGTCGACAAAAGGTGCCGAGGACGCGCGTACGATCTCACTTCTAGGAGTCCATGGAACAGTACCGACCTAATGCTCTGCCCATCGTTTGGGAGTCATGATACCGTGATTGCCGCGACTATTCGAGCAACGAGGTCTTGGTAATGGTAGAAAGTTTCGAGAGGCGATTATGCATACAATGTTTATGGCAAGTTCTCCCGGAGTTTATACTACTATATTGGAATTTTTACTCGTTTATTGCTAGCAGTTCGCCGGTTTCCCGCTGCCCACCGCTGTTCAGATGCGGCGCTGGGCGCGCTCTTTCCGATTTGGCGGTCCTACGAATCGCCTAGATAGGTAGTTTTCTTAGTTTAATCCTGCTACTGCACTACATAGACTGAAAATCTCAGATCAATATCTACGATTTTCTTCTCGATCCTATGAGCCTTTAAAATGGAGACGGCGCAACTCAAGGTATACGCGTATAGGTGCAAGGCGCAATGATACGCGTATAAGAAGTTCGGCCTTTCACAGCAGAGTAACCCTTGATGCATATAGTCCATAATCATATGACATGAATTTTGTCAAGATTAACGCCTAAAAAACCAGAAAACATGTTAAAAATGACACAGAAGATTGAATTTATGAAGATCATGTCACAGTTTCCTCAAACCGTTGTGATGCTTCCCAGTTTCTGGTGCCCCATTCAAGCTGCGATTGCAAAGCCTGAGAAGCTTTTCGGACTGTTGTACTGCGACTGGGTGAACTCGCCTACCGCGGAGAGGTCGGCGGAGACAGATCCCCGGATGATCTATCCTTTATATCTTGCCGTCTCACAGAACGGTCTCATATCCGTGCCCTACGATGGCGCTACCCCGTGGGGAAGACATGGACCGCGCATACATGCCTACAGTCTTGGCATGCTACTGGGCGCTATCCGATTGATCGTCTGGATGAGCTCCTGGGATATAATCGGACCGACGTCGATCCCAGGTTCCTTTGAACCAGAAAGAAACTTGACCAATATCTCGTGTGAGTAGTATTCTAATCCATAGCTACCTCTCTTCCCACTGCTGATCCATCTGTAAAGCTCCTTGATGCACTCTTTCTTTCAGTCATAAGGATAAACCCTTGCTTGGAACTATTGTTGCGGCCCTCACTCGGTTAGTTCACCGATCGCGAGATTCCACTCGTGACCATTTGAAGGATTGACGACCCTTATAATGGTCTCAAGTCTCATCATTTTACCCACATACCCAATGCTCTAGCATCCTACTGGAAATTTTGAGGTTCGATTATTTCTTCTCGTGTCAGAATCACATAGCGTCAGGTACTCGTTCCGATCACAATGCTTCGCGCCGGCCTTACTTTCATTCTTCTTGCTCTCGCAGACAAATCGAGATCTTACGCCGTCAACGATGCTCTACCCGGTCTTGCAACTTCGCAGAACGGCCAAAAGTCATTGTCCCCATCTATCGCGATTCAACAAAGTGTGTTGATGAGCGGGTCGAGGACCTACTCAGTCGAATGACCTTGGAAGAAAAGGTTGGCCAAATGTTTCACCAGCGCCTTATACAACGGCCTGGAGGCGGCTGGCAAGATGCTGAGCCAAGGGCCAATATGCTCAGCGGCGACGAACTGCTCCGTGATCGTTTTATCAGCCATTTCAACGTCGTTGGTGGTGTTGAGAGCGCTCGCGTTAGTGCCGAGTTTGCCAACCGAGTTCAGCAATTCGTCATCAATGAGACACGCTTGGGGATTCCAGTCACCCTCTCGACGGATCCCCGACATGCATTCACTGAGAACGTCGGCACCAGTTTCGAAGCTGGCAGGTTCTCTCAGTGGCCTGAGACTTTGGGTCTGGCGGCTATTCGCGACCCCAAGCTTGTGCGCAAGTTCGCTGAAGTGGCGAAGGAAGAATATCTCGCTGTCGGTATTCGTGCCGCCCTGCATCCGCAGGTCGACTTCGCGACTGAGCCAAGATGGGCGAGAATTCTAGGTACATGGGGTGAGGATGCTAATCTGACGAGCGAACTCATTGTCGAGTATATCAAAGGGTTTCAAGGCGAGGGTTCAAACCTGGGGCCATATGCTGTGACAACAGTTACTAAGCATTTTCCTGGAAATGGGCCGATGGAAAATGGCGAAGATTCCCATTTCAAGTATGGCAAGAATCAGACATACCCTGGAAACAATTTTGATCATCATCTTCTTCCCTTCAAGGCAGCAATTAAAGCTGGAGCCAGACAAATCATGCCAGCCTACTCCCGCCCCATCGGCACAAAATACGAGCCCGTTAGCTTCGGCTTCAACAAAGGGGTTATAACAGATTTGCTGCGAGATGAGCTTGGATTCCAGGGAATTGTAGTCAGTGACTGGAGCCTGGTTACGGACCAAAACTTTGGCCAGCCTATGCCGGCTAAGGCATGGGGCGTCGAGCACCTCTCGGGTTCGGAACGAATGGCCAAGATCCTTGACGCCGGCTGCGACCAGATCGGTGGAGAGCACGTTACCGATATGCTTTTGCAGCTGATCAATAATGGAACCATTTCGGAAGAGCGAGTGGATAAATCAGTCCGGATTCTTTTGCGCGAGAAATTTCTTCTCGGCCTATTTGAGAATCCGTTCGTGGATCCAGACGCTGCAGAACGCATCGTTGGCAATGATTATTTTGTCAGACTTGGCCGAGAGGCACAGCGTAGGTCGTATACGCTGCTAACCAACAAGGATAATATCCTTCCACTGCGGAATGTCACTCCAGACACGAAGTTTTACATCGAGGGATTCAACGCAACTTACATGAAGACATTCAATCTGACGGTGGTTGACTCTCCTGAAGCCGCGGACTATGCTCTTCTGCGGTTCAAGGCACCATCATATCCACGATCCGGCGCGTTTGAAAAGTCGTTTGCCACAGGATCCCTGGAGTTCACAGCAAAAGAAAAAGCAAGACAGGCAGCTATTTACTCAAAGGTTCCCACCATAGTTGACATCACCTTGAACCGACCTGGAGTCATCTCGGAGATTGCCGAGTCTGCTGCCGCACTCTTTGGTAGCTTCGGTAGCGAGGCGGATGCGCTCTTGGATACTGTCCTCGGTCGCAGCCAACCCGAAGGAAAGCTACCCTTTGATCTCCCCAGCTCGATGGCCGCGGTGGAGGCTCAGTTTCCGGATGTTCCTTTCGACACCAAGGCGCCCCTTTTCAAGTTTGGCCACGGCTTGAGCTATGCCAGCAACTGCAAAAACAACCGTCGTCGGCAATGAATCGCTGTTTGGTCAATCCAAGCTTCTCGCGATTCGGATCGGAGTGTCAAGGGAGGAGCCAATGAGAGGCCAAAGGTGTTGAAGAATCCTTGTCGTTGATCGCGACGAACGCGAGAAAACCGAGAAAACCGAGCTGGCGACAACCACCCAACACCAAGTAAAAATGTGGACAAATGAGGAGGGCTGAAGAGTCGGAGGGTCAGTCCACGTTTCCTTACGAGGCGCCTTTTTCGCTTGGCGGTTGGTCTGATCGCAAGCGCCAAGAGCTGAACACGGTGCCGAGATTTGGGATGACGCGGATGGCGATGCTTGTTTCTGATTTATAATGGCATGTTCCTGGATATTCAATATCCTGTGGAGAGGAAAAGGTCGTGGAGCTGGGTTTGGTTATCAACTGTAGAGAGAGCAGGGTCTCTTGTCGTATTTATGCAGCCCCAATTGGCCCAAAGCGCCCGGCTTCACCCTCGATATCAAAAGCCCAGACACGCGATCCTGGATCTGACATGCACCTCGCGTAGTTAAAGTGCTTGGCCTCCCGCACTGCCTCATCCTTCAGTACCCACAATCTTCCCTCCCATGCCGTCACATCTCACCCATCACTCCACACCTGCAGAGTATTTACGTTAGCCTCCGCCGTGACTTGGAGATCTGTCCAAGTTGTTTGTTTCGTAGGCTCCCGCTTGTTTCTGTCGACAATTCATCGACGACGCTGACGACGTTGACGAACCGTTGCCATGTCTGGCACAAACTCGACCCTCCCGCCCGATTACGAACCGCCCAACTACAACAATTGCGCAGATGGCGTTTCGGAGCGCTGCCCCGTAGAGGCGTCCCTCTATGGGGACTACTTCAACCTCGGGGCCTGCATCTTTTTCGCAGTTGCCTACGGCCTCGCTCTCATCCCCCAGCTATGGTTCGGCATCAAGGCTCGGACCTGGTCGTATACCCTTTGGCTGGTGATCGGTACCATCTTCGAACTCATGGGTTATGCCGGGCGCATCGTCATGAGCTCCAACCCTTGGATCTATAACGCCTTCGTCATCCAGCTGGTCATGCTCATCCTCGGTCCCACGTTCGTAGCCGCCGCTATCTCGGTTACGTTCAAGCATCTGGTGCTCTGGTACGGGAGAGAGCACAGTTTCATTAAGCCGGTGCTGTATCCTTGGGTATTTGTGGGTTCCGACCTCTTCTCGATCGTTATCCAGGCCGCCGGTGGTGGCGTTTCCTCGGTCGCAACAGCCTCGGACGACGTAAAGCAAGACTTGCTCGACGCAGGCTCCGGCCTTCTCGTAGCGGGTGTTGTTTTCCAGATGGCCAATATGATCTTTTGCGGCGGTCTTATGCTCCTGTATATTTGGAGGAGGAGGCGCGCCATCAAGCGGGCATCTGGTGGTGAGCAGAATGCCGCTGAGAGGAGACAAAGGCATGCCGAGGTGCCAAGGTCAAGCGAAAGGAAGACCAAGATGTTTGTATACGCCATCACTGTAGCGTATATTGCCATCATTGTTCGTTGCATCTACCGGTAAGTTGATGCGGACATGCCTCCACTAGAAGGCTTTGGGCTTACAACATTGATAGCATTCCCGAAATGCAGATGGGCTGGGGAAGCACCCTCATGCAAAACGAAACGACTTTTCTGATTCTCGACGGTGCCATGATCTTGAGCTCGGTCTGGATCCTCACAGCCTTCCACCCCTACTTCTTTTTCCCATTCCTGGGGAAGAACACGGAGAAATACATGCCTGTCGACAAGCCACAAGCCGGAACAGGAACACCGGAGCAGCACGAGATGGGATCTGTGCTGAACAGCGCAGCAGAGGACCGGCCCGAGAAATGAGTCTGTACGATGCTTTGAGGCCAGAGGAGGATTTTGGTAAAAGGGTTTCAGGTTTTCTATTATTTGTGAGGCTTGGGTCGAATTGAATAGAATTGACGACGGAATAAAGGAATGCATTTGCGATGGAATATCGGAGGCGTCACTAAACACCTAGGGAATAGACAAAGCTAAATATTCGCTGCTCTGAGCAAAGTGTCTGTCATATATGAATTCATCATGTGGGCGCGGGTCAAAACCAGAGAAAACGTCGTTGTCAGATTGGCCACGGCTAAAAGAATCATCGTATTGAAACAAATAGGATCACCGCGCAGGATTTAAATAAAAGTAAGGGGTCCCGTAAGCCGCAGCGATCAATTGCCGGTTTCATACCCACCGACCTCCGTGTCCGTCGCATCTCCGTGTCCGTGTCCGTGTCCGCCCCTCCCTCATCTCACCCGCCGCCGCCGCCAAGGACAACAAATCTTGTCTCTTCATCTTTTTGTATACGAAAAACATTCGCACTCGCTTCTCTTTATCTCTCTCGCTCAAGCTGGACCGGGCAAAAATGGGAGCTTCACCTGCATACTCGTCCGTCGAGAAGGAGGACAGAGAGGTTCCGCCCCAGCAAACCATCATTAGCCCCGGCCTCGCGCCCGAACACCGCCCCGTCTCCACCGGCAAGGACGACGCCACAAAGGGCCTCTACAAGCTCGACGTCTACCTCAAGTGGTACCTCATCGTTCTTGGCGTCTACTTTGTGGGCTCAATTATCGCGCTTGCGTGGTCTTATACGGGCGCGGTACTTGACACTGACGCCTCCAAGAGACGCGTCTTCCGGACCAAGGACAGCCTCCCCGTTGATCAGCTGTACTCCGGTCTGGCCCTCTCGGCCATACTTGCTCCGGCTGGTGTGCTTGTGGGATGGATAGTGCATGACTTTCGCCGACTGCATTTGTTCGCTTTGGCGACACAGAGGCCCGTTAGGGTCAGTGATCTTGATGAGATCGGAGACAACTTTAGCGTCTTCACGTTGCGGGCTGTGGTGCGGTACTCGTGGTGGTATGGCTTGATGCAAACCTGCCTGATTCTTACAAGAACCTTGCTCGTACCCGTTGGTACTCTTGCCCTCACAACTGGACCGTACTCGCACTACAAGGATAGCCATGGCGTTGTTGGGCTTCCAGTATCACCAGCCATTGCCACAGCCAACAATATCACGGCACTCTCCACGGCCATGGGCAGAAACAAAGCCAATCACTTCCAGCCTTCTCTGGCCAAGAACGATACCTTCTTGTCTCAGGCGGTCTACACCTTTGTCGGCAACCTCGTCAGCCAGAGCGCCCTTGTGAGCGTCGACTCGGGCATTTTGGGGCCGGTACCCACCCACAACCTGACCTTTGAGGCCAATACCACCTACAATGGCCTTATCTACTTCCACTGGGATGCTCATTGCGAAGCAGCGACAGAGGTTGATTACGCATCCGAGCAGAGTGGCAGCAACAAGACCTTCAACTTTACCCTGCCAGATGGAACTGTCAGATCCACTCAGCTGAGGGAAAAGTCACAAGGTTCCCAGAGTCTCATACTCTGGAACAGCGAAACCGCCGGAAACACTAGCAAGATCCCAACCGGCGGCACGACGTACTTTCTTTCAGCTACTCGTGCTATCCCAACCATCAATGCCACCGCCCTGCTGGACAAGGGCGCCGACAAGAGTCTTGTACAGACTGATGATGGCGACTGGGTCAGTCGAACCAAGTGCACGCCGTCGTTCAAGTGGACCATCGGCTCTTGTTACTTCAACGGCACCATCATGACATCATGCACGCCAAGCGCTGGATCAAACACGTCGGTGCTGGACACTGAGGCCCTCGACGCCCTGAATGTCTACATGACGGCCATCCCGTGGTACATCTTCCGGCAGCGAATGGCTATCGTGGACCAAACACTCGATGCCCTCTACTCGATCCCTACGGCGGAAGATCTCGGCCACTTCTTTGGCAACATGGCTCATGCAATCGCCTCCATCAGCACAGCCGGCTACTTTGGCACAGCCGAGGTCCCCACCCTCGTCCGCGTCACCGAGCAGGTCTACATTGTCCGCTGCAGTGTCCTCATCACTGTTGTGACCATGCTGTTCCTCTCCGTCGCCGTCTCAATCGCCGACATCATCCGTAACCGATCACGAGGACTGCCTTACCACCCGGCTGGGTTCCTGGCCATAGCGCATGCGGTACGTGGACCGTGGTGGGATAGTCTTCTGGCTGGGTACCGCGCGTGGGATCATACAAAGTCACAAGATGCTACTGTCATGTTTGGCATTGATAGTGCTGATCCGAGATACATAAGACTGGCACCCACTGTTGTGCCCATTCATCGTTGAAGATGCCTCAGTATATAGGATTTTTTTCCCTCAGATTCATGTTTCAAAAAATAACTTTTCAACCTCTCTCCTGTTCCTGCTCACCCAGTGTAGCCATGCCGTTTGACTTGCTGCTGTCCCACCCGCTACTAACTGACCAGCTGCTGTCCGGCACGTGGTTGATTCACTGCCCAAATGGGGTAGTGTGGGAGCCCATGGTGCCCTGGACCTGGGTCTCGTCGACCTCGTAGGGGAGGGCGTGACCACGGAGGGTGGTGATGCGACGGACGCCCGCGCAGACGAAGTTGCCACGGCGGATGGGCTGGTCCATGAGCGGCATGATGAGACGGTTGTTCTCATCGCGGTCCCCGACACTGTTGAAGTTGAAACAGATGATTCCCTCGAAAGGAACCGTTTCGGGGATGCCTGCGGGACCTTGCTCCTGACCGGGAACGTACTCGGGGTCAATGTAGACCCAGCGGACAATGGAGCGGACGTTGAGGCGGATAAACCACTGGGCCCTGTGTTGATGAGTATCAGCTCAAACCCTTTGCTTGCTTAGAAGGAGACTCACATGATATCACGGTGACCACGGGGGCCCTGGGGACCGTTGACAAAGTCGAACAGAGTCAGGTCGGTGCGATGAACCTCGGCCAGTCTGTGATCAATTCCAGCAATGGTGTGCAGGAGATGAATGGTCTTGAGCTGGAACTCGGGCTCTTGGTGAGAGTTGGCAAGGCGGTAGGGGAAATCGGCCAAGGCGGGGACAACGGGCTGGCCATTGTAGACGTAGCGAATCTCGGTTCGGCCCAAGAGGGTGTGTGGGACTCGGCCCATGGTGAGAGTGACGCCAGTGATGTTGTTGATCTCGCCGTTGTGGTCACGGTGGGTGACGGGCTGGTTGAGCAAGACGTGGAAGCGAACGCTGGAGCGGTTGCTGTTGGGAATACGAAAGTACTCAACGCTGAAGGCGACAAGGCCAGTGCGGACAACGACGTTGAGGATGGGGTCCTGCCCTCCAGTGATGTCCTCGCTGATGAAGACCGGCTCCCAGGGGAGAGTGACATCGGCATCGAGGCCACGAACCTCACGATTGGCCGGCTGGACCGGGAAGTCAACGACAGGTTGCTCAGCGTTGGCAACCATGTTGTTGCTTGGGGCCTGCTCAGCGTTGGAAGCCATGCTGTCGCCGAGGGCTTGTTCGGTGTTGGAAGCCATGTTGCTGCTAATGACCTGCTCGTTGGAGTCGAAAGAAGAGAATGCGCTTTCGGGAGCACTGTGAGGTCGAGGTCGAGGCTGGGACTCAAAGTCAAGAGATGAAGCCTCATCCGAAGATGTTTCGTGGACCGAGTGCTGAGTTGGAGACTCGGTGCTAGAAGACTCTTCGTCTTGAAAGTCAATATCCAATTCAAAGATCAGGGGCTCCGAGTAGGAAGATTCACCCGACGTCAGGCTCCCATTGTCCGAAGCCATCTTGTGATGCGTGTATTGTGGTCTTCGAGAAGGGTCTTTTGCTGAATGGCGATCCCGTGATCTTTGGCGTCAATACTCTTAAGAGAAGCTGCAATATGGGACGAAACCTAATGAGCGAAGAGGAATAGTAGAACTCCCGAGAGCGAGTGAATAGAGAATGATGTTGAAGAACCAGGGCGTATTCCAGTTGATTCAATCCAAGACAATGCGATGCTGCAGAGCTCATTCATCCAAGCCGAAAGGTAGTCTGAATCATATCTGAAAGCATCTTATTGTCCTTCAACAGCTAGATTGTTGGCGGTTCATTTTGGTTGCCGAATGAATGACCTGCATGTTGGTGTATTCTGCAGCCAAACAATGGCTCGAACAATCAGTCTTTTTCTTTCTCTCATTGTTGCCTAATGAACCACTACATCACTGTCAACAATGTTTCAGCCACCAAAGAAAATCGCCAAAAGAAAAAAGACTCGACAAGCGGGATACCGGTTCTTTGACAGTGCTGTGCATGTGCAGTTCATCTTCACTCGATGACGATGAGTCAGCAAGGCAGCTCTGTTGAGAACCAACACCCCTTGCCATTGGCTGATGTCATTCTTCCCCATTCAAGAACCCTTGACCAGGCCACGGGGCATCGGATATCGAGATCCAAATACCAAGACAAGGGGAACACAAAGAGAGTCAACACCAAACGCTCCCGCTGTCACTCAGCTCCAACCCAAATGAGAAACTACAGACGACACTTGCATCCGATTCGACGTACCGAGCGACATCGGTCCACCATGATATGGAAGATAGCCAATATCCGATTTGATAAGACCCCTGACGCAGGCGAGCCACGGGATTCTTGCAATCTATTGGAAATATCGGGTTAGCCTCCAAGAGCCGCTGCGCTACCCCGCATCCGCCATCCGGGGATATGCACACTAGGATGCCTATCTCTGGGTCTTGATACGTCAGGTTTGGCTGTTGACAAGGTTCTAGGTTGGGCCAACGGCTAGATTGCGTTGCGGTGGCTTGCATGGCCGGTGATAAGGGTGGTGTCACGTCTCGCGATGCTGCACATTTAAAGACACCATCGGTCCCAGCTCGGCTGGCTGGCATACTCATCGAGTCTTCTGCGAAGTATTCTTGACGATGGCGTCTGGAAATGCCGATAATGTTCTGCCTCCGGGCACTCAGCGCATCAATGACGCACAAGCAACACACGTGCTCCTTGCGCCTCAGCCCAGCTCCGACCCGAATCAGCCTTTGGTGAGTGTCACCGATCATCTCAACCGCTTCGCAAATTCGAATATCGGCTGACCGACGCTGTGGCTATAGAACTGGAGCCCATGGCGCAAAACTCTTCACATGACCCTACTCTCCCTCTACGCCATGATGGTGTTCGCCATGTAGGTCCCGACTCTCCCAGCCTCCTGATCGGTACCTGACAGGTACTCTAGCCTCTGCGTCTCGGTGCCGTTATGGCAAGACTTCAACGAAGAGCTCGGAATGAGCTACGACATGCTCAACAACGGCTACGCGACAAACATGGCTGGCTTGGCTGTTGGCTGCGTCATTTTCATCCCCATCGCGCTCCGCATCGGTCGTCGGCCAGTCTATATCATCACAGGTCTCATCATGTTCGCGGCCTCGACATGGCAAGCAAAGATGCAGACGATCGGGGACATGATCGGGACGAATCTCGTTGCTGGTGTTGCTGGGGCTGTGAACGAGGCACTCTTCCAGGTCACTGTGGGTGCTCCCAGAGCAGGCACCATGGGCAAACAATTTTATTGACCGAGTGTTGATAGGTTTCGGACCTTTTCTTTGTCCACCAGCGAGGTACCATGAACGGTGTCTACCTCATCATGGTTATGATTGGAGTCAGTCCCCTGGTTTCTACCGTCCAAGCGATCACCACTAATACAACCTTTCTCCAGAACTACCTCGGCCCAGTTGTTGGAGGTCACGTTGCCGTATCAATGGGCTGGCGCTGGGCCTTTTGGCTCTGCAGCATCCTCATGGGCGTTCTTTGCGTCATCATGTTCTTCTTCCTCGAGGAATCCAAGTACACTCCTCCGCCGCTGACCGGTCACGAAATCACCACAAACACCGCAGATGACAGCCAAATGAACAGGGTCAATAGCATCACGAAACCGCCGGCACCTGAGTCCCTGAGTAAGGCGGACGAAGCGGTTTTGAGTGAACGGAAGAGACTCGTCGAAATTGACACCAGCATCCCCATGAAGTCATACTGGGAGCGTCACGCACCGTGGTCGCTAGACAAACAGGCCACCACCGCGCATCGCTCATTCTGGCAGCAGTTCTACGAGCCATTTCACATTCTGGCCATCTTCCCAGCGGTCATGTTTGCTGCGTTGCAGTATGGCTGGAGTATCGCGATGCTTGCAATTCTAGCTGTTACCCAGAGTGCGCTCTACTCAGTGCCTCCTTACAATCTTTCAGCCGCTGGCGTTGGAAACATGAACCTACCACCGTTTATCGGCGCTCTTCTGGGGTCGCTGTTTGGTGGGCCATTGGTGGATTATACCATCGTGCAGATTGCAAAGAGGCGCGGAGGTATTTACGAGCCGGAGACTCGGCTGTGGCTGTTCCTTATTCCTGGTCTGTCAATGACTATTGGCTGTCTGATGTACGGCTTGACGATTGCACAGGTACGCTACATCCTTCACCCTTTCCTCAAAGAGAGCTACTCACGACATCTGCCAGGGTATGCCTTGGATCATCAACGCCGTGGGCGCAGCCTTCATCGGATTCTCCATCGGAGGTTGCGGCGACATGGCTCTTACATATGTGCAAGACTCTTATCAACTCGTACGTCCTCCCAATTATAATTATTCTCATTTCGCTAATAACTCAATCTTTGTCACAGATCCTCGGTCCCGCCCTCACGGGAGTAGTGTTCATCCGCAATATCATCGCCACTGGGCTGGTCTTTGCTGTTTCGCCATGGATGGAGGGAATGGGAGTGTACGACATGTTTGTTCTTCTTGGTTGCATCGCTGCAGCTATTGCTTTGACGTGTATACCTTTGATCATTTGGGGTCGCAAGTTCCGGGCTCAGTTGGCATACAAGTACGATTACTTTATCGACCAGCAGTATTAGAGTCCAGAGCTCCAGCTGGCTTTTACCATAAATTTTGGCCAATAACCAACAAGTACCTTGCTCGATACGGGATTCATCTTATTCTTGGCTCTACTGCGAGACTGTCTATCAATTACAACTACCTCTGTCAAAGAGGGGAATAGAGGGGGGTCATGGCATTACCATCGTCGTCTGGGCAAAACTTTGTTGGCAAGAACTACCCTCTGAAGCGTCAGATATTTGGCCATACTGAAATGGTAGACACATACGACCAACTCTCGGCGATTGCTAAAATCGGCCAGAGTGTGACGAGCCTGTGCGAACAAAGTAGATCCAAATCTACTTGAGTGGTGGGCAGCCCTCTTGGCAGACGTCAACAAAGGCAAAGCCCATCCTTCGTACAAGTACAATCCTTCGTATAAACGATTATTTCCGGCCCCGAGCCACAATCCTTCCATGCCCCGATCGCCAACTACCCTGCACGACTCGTGCAAATCCATCCGGGATTCACGCTTGGCAGCAACCTTATTTTAGGGTTTGAAGATGATAGATTGGCTCAGCTCCCTTACGAGCGGGCCGTCGTCGGAACTTATGGCAGTGCTCATGCGACCTCAGCCCATGGCCAAGGCTGATAACTGTCTTGGCACCAGGTCCGAGCGACCCAATCAAGCAGGGAGAAACAGTCCGAGATGCAGAATTGCCTAATTTGCAGTTCCCCATCCGTCAGCTACCTATATAAAGACGGCAGAAACAAGATGTATGGTCAGAAGAGTTTGAGAATAGAAATTCGCGAGTGATATAGACAAAATCCTTCGTTCCAAGAGTCTGATTTCCGTGTAACTTGTTTTCATACGGAAATTCTTCCACCATTGCCTAGCCACAAATCCAGCTTAGCCGGTGGCGCAGTGATACTCAGTTCGCCAGCTACGAAGGCTCGAGACATATCTATCATTAAAAACCTGGTCTCCCCAGGCACCAAGGGGGGTGTTGACGTCAACCACCCAAGACTTGGCCGCTTCGCTGTTGTAGCACTGGACGTTGTGCAACCCCGGGTCTGTCAAGGTCAGCTTCCGTACGCCATCAAATCGTGAAATCTTTATCTTACCTCCTTGCCAGTACTTGCAATAGTTCTCGACAGGAGTATTCTCCGAGGAAAAGGCAACGCGGCGGCGGCTCATGGCGGACTCATGCCACGTGTCGATGAGTTGTCGATTGACAAGGCAGTTTCCTGCCTGTCTTTCCTCAATGCCTAAGCAGAATGATTAATTTACAGGAATCGATAGCTGGGGGTAATTGTTGTAGTGGTACCTTCTGGGCTGGAAACGGGCCCGGCAGATGCAAAGAAGGGCGACGCGGCCAGAGCGGTCAAGACGGAAAGGAACTTCATAATGAAAAATTTGTTCTGAATTGTAGTCTGTTGAGGATATTTGAGATTTGAAAGAGTCTTGCAGTGAGGTCAGCGCTTCTTATACGGCTCGTGACTTTGCCATGTTATCAACTGCCGACCTCCCAGAACTGAAAGACTACAAATTTGATCCTTGGCTTTGACCCTTCTACGTCAGAAGGATTGATCATCGCATGTTGATATTGCATTGCCAATACCAGGCATCAGAATTTGAATCTGCTCAATTGGATCAAAAGGGGCCGTCGAGGTCTGAGCTGTGTCCAAGTCTCCTCCATACAACCTCAGCCTCGCTTGGCAGCTACTGTCACTTGCCCAACTAGGAAACCACCGAAACCTCATAGTATCCTACTGCAACTGCAAACTGTAGATCAATGGAGTTTAAATCCTTTGTAGTAGATTACCTGCCTTGTGGAGTGGTGAATCATGATGATCAGCTTTCAGCTTGACCAAGATTTCTCATCTAGATCCACCAGCAATGACACTGAAGGAGTCTTTCCAAGGCCTCCGATGACGCGGCATATTATTCTCTCTCGTCAGAGGTGAGTTCAGATATCTCTCCTCGGACCGAGTTGCGAGGTTATAAAGCGCCTCGCCTTCGACATAAAGTCAAGTTCACCAGCACAGAAGCATCGACTACAAACACATCATTGATCAATCATTCTCAAGTCCAGCCAAATCAAAAATGCTTTTCAAGTCAACTTTACTCCTTGCCCTCGCTCCCTTCCTCGGAGCATGCGACCCGCTCCCCACCACTGCAGGTATGAACTACGTACTATGCTTTTCCCCTCTGATCATACAGCAGTTAACTAACGTTACGATTAGATCCAGGCTTGCAGACTAGACAGTCTTGTCTCGTTAACAGGGAGAAAATCAACATGTGGGTTGAAGATGGCTTTACTCGTTGGCGAGTAGCCTTTTCGGCTGAAGGCACAAAGCCCGAGGACTACTGCTATTACTGGATGGGTAAGAGACTTTTGCATGGCAAATGAACTTTTCTAACGGCAATTTTAGAAGGCAACACTCCGGGTTGTAGGAGCCATTTCAACCCGCAGTGCTGGTACAAAGAGGACCTAGGTACCTGGGTTGTCGACGCCAGTACCACCCGGGGTAACGACGACAGCTTCTGGAGCTGTCATGACATGTCCCTTAAGCGTTGGATCCAGGACACGGGTTGTCGTACCGGTTAAGGCGGCTATTCCGATATCAAGAGTGAGAATAGGTAAAAGGATTCACAACGGCTTCTAAGCGTATACAAAGTGAAACTACTCAATTTACAAAGTCCAAGTCATTCTTTATTGAGGCAGAATCCTATCAACTATTTCAACTATTTCTCTTAAACTTCAACTACCAATGCCAAACAATGTCGTAACAGATCTTACACGCAGAGACTTGACTTGATAATTTGAGCACCGTGTTCCGCCACCCCATAGACAGTAGCCTGTGGATTCGCTCGTGGTATCAGAGGAATAATACTCGCATCACACACTCGCAGGTTCTTTGTGCCATAGACCCGAAGTTGCGAGTCAACAACGCCGCCCATTTCCCGAGGCATCATAGAGCAGGTTCCCACAAAATGGTTTCCGCCCAGGCCATAGCGTCTGAGAAAATCTCTGCCATTTTCCAGATTCGTAAAGTCTCGGGGAGGGTTCCGTTTACCTCCAGGTTTGAGCTGGCTCGACAGTGGCTCACTTCCCAGCAGCGTCTCCACATAGCGTAGGTTTCGTGCGAAAATCTCAATGTCAAGTGGATGAGATAGGTATCCCACATCGACAGCAACAGCATCTGGGGACGGGCCTGTCGCAGACTTGAGGTGAGTGGATCCACGAGAAAGGGGATGTGTATTTAGAAGGCCAATTGAGAAGAAGTTGGTCTCCCCATCTGGCGGAGGCGCCATTGATCCATCAGGATTGAACGCAGCCCACCCCGGAAACGTGATGTAGCATCCCGATGCCTCCTCTGGGGCAGACAAGATTGATTTGACAAACTCTTCGTGTGCCTGGTCAAAATCCGGCGTGTATTTCCCGTTATTGGCCCCAATCAAGGTAGTTGCAAATATCTGCTCCAGTTCCCTTTTCCCCTCGTCTGTTTCAATGCCAGGAAATGGGAGCTGTGCCGTAACAGATGTTCCGCTGGTGGCGAAAGGCCCAGACTGTTTCCCATACGCCTCGGTCGCGGCAGCAATAACGGCTGGCTCCTGACGACGTAGCCCGTCTTTTGTCTTAACGCCGTCTTTGACCTCCGAGCTTATAGTGACAATCATATGGTTCTGCAGGTTCTCTCCGACGTATGGATTGTCCACGACCACATCGATAGCTAGTCTTTGGAGAAGTTCTGCTGAGCCGACGCCAGATCGTTCGAGAAGCATGGGCGAGTTAATGGTACCAGCCGCCAGCACTACCTCTTTTCGGGCCCTAACGACCTTGGTTTGACCGGCTTGTGAGTACTGGACGCCCTTTGCTACCACGTTTGCAGGGTCAGATGTGTCAAAGATGATCTTGTCCACTGCAGCCTCTGTCAAAACGGTCAAGTTTTTGCGGCCAAGCGACGGCGCTAAGAACGCGCTTTGGGAAGAAGTTCGGCCTTTAGTCTTGGGGTCAATGGACTCCGGGTTAACGATAAAACCGTTACCTTGACCAGTAAAGAGATTGTTAGCAACAGAGAATCCAAGACCATCAAGAGTGTCTTTCCAAATCGACGGCCAATTGTTGTCGGGCTCGGTAGGATAGGATACAGGCAGAAAGCCTCTGTTTGTCGCCTCTAAGGTTTCGGTGGTGGAACTAAAGACTTTATTAAAGGAGTGAGAGAAGCTCTGCCAGTCCCATCCCGTATTGCCAAGCTTTGCCCATCCCTCGACATTTGACTTGGGAACTGGCGTGAATACGAGACCATTGATGGCACTGGTTCCACCAAGGATTCGGCCTTGAGGAAAGGGAACGACTCGGTCATTGAGATGCTTCTACACAAGAGAGTTTGCATATAAGAACAGGAATAATGAATGTGCCGCAAAGTTACCTGAGGCGTTGTGTCAAAAGCCCAGTCGGCTGAACTCTTCAACAACGTTGACCATAGAGCGGGAGTTACGACTCGGGGATCATTCTTTTGGTCAGATCCAGCCTCGATGACGAGAACTTGCAAATCGGGATCCTCAGACAGGCGAGCAGCCAGCACAAGGCCGGCGGTTCCGCCGCCAATAATTATAACATCGTAGCTTTCCGACGCCATAATGGAGGCCAGAAATCGGGATGAAGCTAATTGATTACGTAGAGAGAAGCGGCGCGATGAGTAAAAAAGATTTGAATAGTAATGGTCCAGAACCGAATAAGGGCGGCATACAGCTTTGCGACCCTGTTTTATTTATACCCTTCTACTCATGATGACGGGCTTACGCGCAAGCCTTCTTCAAACTTCCTGATCTGAGGAGTCCGTCCGTAGAGTAGGCTGTAAGCAACGTAGCGCAAGCCTAACAAAAGTCGATCTTTGAAGCGTAAGAGAATCATGTTGGTGTCATTATCGAGGCGAGTTCGAATGCGGTAGGTCAGGCCGCGGATCCGCGGGCTTAACACGGCTTGTAGGTCGGAGAACAAAGATGTCTTTTAGCCTATTGGTTGGAATCTTCCGCTCACGCTGCGATGCTTACAGCTCTAAGACTTGTGTTACATTCACCTGGGTGAAGGCCACGGCCGATCGCGTCTTATACGCCGTTTCTCCACTTTGGGCGTATTCACGGCGTATTCTAACCGATGCTGTCAGACGACGACAATTCCGACGAATGCAGCCAAGCCAAGCTTAAAGCCCCAGGCATTCCCTTATTAGGCACTTATTCGTAGGTGGACTTAATGACACGTAATGCTGGTGGTTATTGACCACGACGGCGAGAGCCCCAATGAGACCGGGAATATCCATACACACAAACGGTTCCGGGCTAGGAGCCAGCATTTAACTGCACCTATCCATAGGCTGAACGATGAGAAAGCCATATTTAAACCGAAAGTGTAGCTCGGAAATCAAGATGAAGCTTGTTGCCAAGCTGGGGTAAGAGCCTACTGTGTTCTAGTGGTCTGGCTGATAAACATCTAGGCAAGCCTTATGCAAAGCTGGAATAAATATGCTGCTGTTGGCTCCTTCAACCATAGAGTATCAAAACAAGAACAAGATGGTTTTGTAACTCTGCCTCAAAATCAGCCCCGGCGTACGACTGTAATCTCCTAAACGTCAACCTTTTCACGCCTCCGGTCCAGTTCCGATAGTTCCTCGTCTTTGCCACCATTCTTGGCCGTTGGATCAACATGTAACTCAAGATCATGTCGCAAACCTTCTTCATGCACGTCATCAGTCTCTGTTCCTCGGCCTCGCCTGTTCTCTCTGAAGATCAAGAGTCGAATCACGACGACAGCAAGGATGGCCACCAGTACGAATCCAAATGTTGCTGGGAATCCATATCCTACACAAATCGGTCAGTTGACTTGTGCCATTCTTCAGCATGCATGTACTTACGGAAGTCCGGTGCCATAGTCTGTGGGAAGATGACGATGGGAAGCCAAGCATCGACGGCGTACTGCATCCCGTTCATGCTACTGATCACCAAAGCACGTTCTTCGTTGTCGCCGGCGCAAACCTCATTCGCCCAGGTGTAGCTAGTCACACAAGATCAGCTCCGTCCATCATGTAGTAGAATTGGCCAGTTGTGGATCAGACCTACAAGACAGCTGTTACGAGATGCATGCTACTAGTGAGGAATGCGAATTCTTTAAGTGGAATGCTAGACGGCCACACAGCCAGAATACCGTTCGGTATAAGTGTGAGGAACTGAAGACAGGTTTAGTGCGTGTTTTATGGACAAATCAACTTTGCTGCTTACCAACGGGCCAACAATGAACGCGAAACGACTTCCACTGTAATCTGATAAGAAGCCCCAAAGGACAATGCAGAAAGCACTAATCAGCTTCGAACCGGTCGGGATCACATTTCGATCAGTAACAGAAAAGTTCTCGGACTTGAGCCAGATGCCAAAATAGCCATTTGCCTGGCACGACTCGCCATATACCTGATCCGCGGGTG
Source organism: Fusarium sp. JS1030 (assembly GCA_000966855.1). Classification (NCBI taxonomy): domain Eukaryota; kingdom Fungi; phylum Ascomycota; class Sordariomycetes; order Hypocreales; family Nectriaceae; genus Fusarium; species Fusarium sp. JS1030. Next base: position 260,503 of record JWIW01000009.1, on the reverse strand, counting down.
AGTTGTGCAGCTATCACGAGGGAGAGCGAGACTTACGATATATGCAAAGACGAATGCGTACCAACGCCACTTGGTAAGAACCCGTTTCACGGTCTGAAAGTTGACGCCAGCTGGCTTTGCCTTGCCAGCCTTTTGAACTCTCTCGATCGCCAAGTGACACTCTTGGGGAGTGAGAAATCGTGACTTAGTGGTGTAAGGGGTATCTGGAAGGATGATGAAGGTGGCAAGTCCAACAGGGACGGTCATACACTAAACACTCTGTGAGCCAAGATACAGTAACCGCAGGTATGGCTTGACGTACGCCACAGACAATGTAAAGCCATCGCCAGCCAGCTAGACCGTGCACACCGTCCAAGTTTTTGTAAACTGCCGCCTGGAGGTACCCGCCGAAGGCTGATCCGAGAGGTGCCGTCATATGGAAGATCGCGGTGCGTTTGGCCAGTTCGGTCTTCGTATACCAACTGCCAAGGATGTATAGGAGAACCGGAAAGAATGAACTCTCGAAGAAGCCAACCAAGAAGCGGAAGGCATACAATTGTCCAACATTTTGAGTCCCGGCTTGAGCAAACGTGAAGATTCCCTACCAAAGTCAGCAAGTAGGAGTGTCAAAGGCGCTAGAGTCAACATACCCATGCTACCTCAGTGGAAGCCAGCCACAAACTTGGCCTTATCTTTTGCACGATAAGGGTGCTAGGAATTTGCATGACGGCGTAGGCGCATGTATACGCAGTTACTGCGTAAGTATACTCGTTCCCCCACATGCCGAGGTCCTCTTGCATGCCCGAGATGTATGCATTAGTGAGATTGCCTTGGTCGAGATACTTCATGAAAAAGCCCAAACATCCAATAGTAAGGATCGACCAATCCAACTTGCGAAGGAGCTTTCGTTCTTCTGGAGTCTTGAGGTGTGTGTCTGTGTCCCATATAAAGGATCGGAATGATCGCTTGGGCGACTGTTTCTCGCCTTCTCCAGCTCCCATGGTGCTAGTCATATGAATGCAAACCTTTTCGCTTCAAGTAATGAACTGTTGACCTGCGAGCTGTGACAATGCGTGTAATACATTCTCAGCCCAGCTTTTAAGTGTACGTGAGGGGTAGCAAGGATCGACAATCAGCGATCGCGTCACTCACGAAGGGTTGCATTCTGATATCTGACTTGGTCAAGTCGTGAAGCGCGGGGAGGATGGCGTGCTTATCGGGGTAACAACTCATCGGAGGTTTACCCAATTATTACTGATATTAGCAAGAAGTAACCCGAACTCGCTGTTCCTCCGAAACAGGGGTGGTTAACAACATATCGGCTTGCCTGGATGGGTTTATTTATTGCACGCGTTATTGCGAGATATCGCGTCAGTTGCTATCTACCTTGTGCTAATGCAACGAAGCAGAAGTGCAAATTGATAAATCCGTTGTCGTAAATGGCCACGCAAACACAAGCTAAGTGGCAGGATGACAAACCAAAATTTCTTGAGACTGACTATAACCGATTACAGTATCATTACCTACCTATGTCCGCTTTGCTTCAGCAACCAGCCGATACCATCCACACTGTCCCTCATCCTCCGCTTGCTCATGTCCAGGTCTCCATACTCGTTCCAGAAACAATGCGGAAAGCCCTTATAAATGTCAACCTTGGTGGGAATGCCACATTCTTCCCTCAGCACCCGCTCATAGATCAAGCTCTCATCACGATTGATGTCCATCCCGCATACCTGGAAGTACGCTGGTGGCTGACCCATGTGGCCTATCTTGACTTCGCCCGGGGCATCATCGGGATGTCGCTGGTTGAAGGGCACCCAAAAGGGGGAGTCGAGGTCTGGTGCCAGTACAGATTGGAACTTCTCTAGGAAAGTTCTGTTTACCATTGGCGAGTCCTTGTTCTGCTCCCAAGAAAGGTAAAAGGGACGGTACTTCTCCGGCACTCGTGGATGGGGAATGAAACCTCCTGCGCTGAGAAACTGCCCCGTCAATGGTGGGGAGAGGTTGTCAGACTGGGCGAGATGCGAGGCGACGCAAGCCATATGTGCGCCTGAGGATGTTCCGCCGACGATAAAGCCTGCTTTCGGACTGGCTTGCTGTGAAAACAAGGCGGATTCTGGATCGTGAGGCGACACAAGCTCTGCGGTGATATACTTCAGAACAGCCCAGCCGTCTTTGATTGGCGTGGGAAAGGGGTGTTCTGGGGCTAGTCGGATGGAAGGGCATACGACAACGGCCGAGTGCGCCTTGACGAGCTCCCGAGCGAGTTCGACTTCTGTCTCTGGAAAGGCAAGGCAATAACCACCTCCGTGGAATAGAACCACAATAGGGCAGCAATCAGATGGCACCGAAGGTTGAAAGACGAGGGTCCGAGAATGGAAGCCGGTGTCAAGGTGAATGGTGTGTTCCGTCTCAACAACATCTTCTGGGCGGCCAGCAGCGAGCTTAGCTTGGAGGACAGGCAGGTGTGTCTGAACCAACTTTTTGAGCTCCTCAACTTCCAGCCCCGGATATCCAGGAGGACGGCCTTTTTTAGTGTAGGCTTCCTCGAAAGAGGGATCCATTGTGGCAGTGGCGAGGATTTCCTCCGCTGTCGAGGGGAGGTTTGAACTTGACGCTGCCATCGTGGCAAACGGCGTAGACTCCAGGACTCAAGAGCTATGAATAAATGATTTCGTTGGTAATGCTTCCGGGCCAACTGGTCCTCATGTTCTTTGACGACTTGAGGTTGGCTTTATATCAGCCAGGCTTTGTTTGAAAAAGGTTGTGTGACGGCGCTAAACCGGAACCGTCTCGCCGATGCCCTGACTACACTTCTTTGTGGTACCGACGGCAGATAGACTCTCCGTATTACCACAACTGTATGTGAGAAGATGTAGATTTATGACAGCCTAGGTCGAAAGAGGTAGATTGTCAAGTAACTTGTAGTGATTATTCAAGGTCATTATCATTACCTCCCTCCTCCCCACCATCAAGGGTATCAACGCTTCACAAAGCTCTTAGCACCCGCCTTCACCAGCAGCTTCTTAATTGAATCCGGACTCTTCTCGGGGCTTTCACCATGCGCGCGTATGAAGCGAGTTCTTGGCCAAGGACCATCAAGAATACCCTGGGGTTGACGCCGAAATATGTGAAGGGGGCTTCTCCCTCGCAATTTCTCGTACTCTCGAGAATCATCCTCATCTTCAGGTAATGGGGCCAATAGATCACCGACCAAATTCGGGTTGGCCCCTGCCTTGAGTAACGTCTTCACGGCCCCATGGTCTTTGCGCGCAACGGCAAACTGAAGTGCGGTCACTGAGGAGCCAGTCCAGTTAGGATCTGCCCCTTGTGAAAGCAAAACATCCAACGCACAAGTCATGCCTTGAGATGGTTCAAGAGCCTCCCACCAATGAAGTCTCGTGTACGAAACAAGTGCTGATGAAGGATCAAAGAAGCCCACTCCCTTGCTGATTAAGAATGATATGCCAGACGTAGCCCAGCCGCGGGAAAGGAATTGCAAAAAGGCGTCGAGAATGGTACCTTCAACTTGGCTTTTCCATGGAATACTGAGAACCACCTGATGACGAAACACGGATTCGAGATCCCTATTCTCAACGAAATGATTTGCAACTTTGTCTAGGCCAGAGAGAGTCAACCGCAATACAAGCGCTGCGTCCGAATCTGACTCTTCTGCATGTCGCTCTGTCATTCCCCACCACGGAAAGTTGGCCTTGAACGATGCATGCGTCCCCAAAAGCTCTCTTAGCTTAGGGTTTCTGAAAAAATCAAGTAGGATAGATTCAAGCGTGCCATCCGTCTGAACGATTTTCTCCCAAACAGAAGGCTTCGCCCAGAAGCACAACGAGTACGCCCCTAGGGAGAGATAGTTGCGTAAAGCCGAGTCCAAGTCGTTGCGTCTAGGCATAATCTGGCTTGGGATATCTCGCAACACTAGCGGTGCGAGAAGTTGGACCGTAGTTAACTGATCGAGGCTGAAATATCGTATAGGGCTCTGCATCACGCGAGTAGAGCTCAAGTACTCACGTACAGTATAATGGGCAAAGGAAACAAATTTTTCTTTCCCACGTAGCCCTTTCGTGATTCGAATCAGGCAGCCTCCAATTTCCCGTAGCCATTCGGTACGAATTTCGAAGTCTGATGCATGGTAACCCCAAAGAAGGCATATCAATGCCAAGAGAGGAGTGTTGTCGCTCGGTTCTCGTAGAGCGTCACTGTGAAAAGAGATCCAACAAAGAGCCGTGCGGACCAATGCTTGATCTTCGTCGGGAATAGCGGCAAATATTCGCTCGTATGTTTCGTCCAGTGTTTTTGGGAGGGACTTGAGCGCGGCATGTATACTTTCTGGAGCTGTTGGTCTTGTTCGCCTAAGTAGATCTAGTTGACAGACGGCCCAGCGAAACCTTGCCTGAATTAGAAGCCATGTCTCAGAGATGATAGATAAACTTTCATCACTTACATCCCTTGTGCTCCTTCTGCAAGCGCGGTTGCAACTTCAGCTTTGAGTTCATTGTCCCAATACTTGAACGGAATATCTGTGCTCCTATCCAGGAATTTTGATACATGAAGGCGTATATCATGTTCAACAAAAGAGTTTGCCATTGGTAGTGACGTAGATATGGGGTGCATGGTTTTCTCGATATCCAGGTATTCACGACTGGTCGCGAGGATCCGGATCTTACTGAACCTGTTATCAGTTCCAAGATCGCGCAGAACTCTCAATAGGTCCTGTCGGGGTAGACTCTCGTCAATGGCATCCAGGCACACGAAGACCAGATCGAAACAGTCTAGAATTTGCTCTAGAGAGACAAGTAGCTGAGGGAGCGATGGTTCGAGGTCGGCGCGGTGTAGGGTATATATCTCCTCTGGAATCACATTGGCTTTGGCACCCAACTGCCCAAGTAGCCACCGAAGAAACGGGGCAGCTTCATCTTGAGACCGCTCGTGGTGACAATAGTAGTATACTGTCGCTATACGACAAGAGTTCATCTTTTGACAGTGGGTTTCCGTGAGTTTGACAAGATGGGAGAACAAAACAGTCTTGCCAGCCCCTGGGATGCCGTGAATCCAAAGACAGGAGCGACTCTGCTGGGCCAACCAGTCGTGCCACGCAGGGAGACGCTGGACCCATTCTCCAGTCTCGGGCTCGTATATGCTGCAAGCGGTATTGTGATTTCCTGAGGGATTGGTGCGTACTAGCCATCTACGGAACTCTCGCTTCTCTGACCCTGCACAATTATATCATTAGATCAGGATTGCTCCGGCGAATGGGGCGGTATGCTTACAATCAAGCTGATCACTGACATCGTTCAATTTGCCCTTGACAGTCTTCATATCTTGCCTGCGGGACGTTAACTTCTAGAAATTGAAGTAGTGAAATCCTTCCCGTCATAACGTACACAATATCGGATGAAAGAGCCGTACTAATTATTGCCTTGTACTGTGTCACTTCTTCCAGAAGATTGCGAACTTTGTTGGCTCTCAGTGGCCACGCCAAACGAGCCAGTGTCGGTTTCAGTGTTCGGCGGCGTTTAGTTTCCCTCGTCTCTCCATTTGGGGTCCCTTCTTTTTCCTCAACGTGATTTTCCTCATAAGCCGCTGGTGAGAGCTCGTTCTGGAGCCGGGTGATGACTTCTTTGCAGCCATCGACGGGCCCATCTCGTCAGCAAAGATTTTGAAGAACCGGTGAAGTCGCACCGTCGCTATCGTGCAGAAATGTGAGATTCTGGGAAAGGTCTTTGAGACTTGACACCTCGATGAGTACACGGCGCAGGTCACTTGGGTAGTTGTGTATGCCTTCAATATAGGCTTTGCAAATGGTGATGATCTTCTCGGAGGCTTGAACAACTGCGATGACGCTCGCGACGACGCCCAAGGCCTCAGCCATTGTGATCTACAAATACAGAACGGGTCTCAGGGCGTTTAGATAGCCGATAGTGAGATTTGGGGGGGATAACCAGGTGTTGAGGCATTACTTCAGCCTAAAGATGAAAAGGAATCTGAATGAGCGGGGGCAAAGCTGACATTTTGACCATCAGGCTGCGAATGAGGCGCGCGAGTGAAAGAATGCCAAGCTTGTCGCGAATATCAATGCCGTTCTTCTAGGCCCAAATAGCTAAATAAATCTTATGCAAGTAATTAAGGAAAAATGATCATCAAATGGCTAGAGGCTTGTTTTACTCTATGGCTGCGATTTTTTGGCCTTTACTGGAACCTTACCGAACTCTGTGGGTAAGAATCTTGATAAATTTGGCAGGCCACTGACAGGGTATTCTTTCAACCTCGGCGGTGGCTATGCGTTGCCCGAGGCTGCAGATGCGGTCGCCTTATGAGGTGTGTTTCGCCTGTTTTCCTTGCTGCCCAACATAAGCTATTTTCGCCTAATTTTTCCTTCATTTTTCTTAATCCTACCAGCTCATTGATATCCATCCGCTAAACAATTGACACAATGGCCACAGGGCTTGAGGCTCTTGGCGCGGCCAGCGCCGTCCTTCAGGTCATCTCCTTTGCCGGCAGCGTCATCTCCCTCTGCTACAAGATCTACGATGGCCAGCTCACCCCCGAGAGCGAGCTTGAAGAGTACGCATCTCAGATGATCGACGTAACCGAGAAGATGCGCGATCGCAGCCAGCGTGTGCCCTCTGGGACTCCAGACGAGAAGAAGCTCTTAGAAATCGTTCAGAAATGCCTTCAAGCTTCGAAAAGTCTGCAGGCTGAGACTCAGCTCATGACAAGACGGTACCAGAAGGGTAAATTCTTTCGGGCTGCTTACACAGCAGTTCGGGCAAGCTGCCATAGGAACAAGATAAAGGACCTGGAGAATTCCTTGGACAGATACAAAGAAGTGATGGAAACACAACTGCTCCTGAAAATCTGGTAAGCATATGTCGTTCAAATAAAGACTTTCCCTTGCAATTCCCACCACAATCTGCATCAAACCTCTTTACTAGTGCTTTGATAGTAACACGATGTATACAGTGACAAGAATACTGCGATAGAACAACAGCAGAGCCAAGGATTCCAAAACCTTGAGGGCGATGTGCAGAACCTAATTTCACAAATTGCCAAAGGACATGCGAAGATCGAGAACCTCGTCATCAGCGAAGCCAAAGCAACGCGGGATGAACTCAGCACACACGTTACGTCCGAGTTACAAGCTCTAGGCGCCAGCACAGTTTCAGGCAACCAACGTGAACGTCTTCTTAAAAGCCTCAAAGTTCACGAGATGAACAAACGATATCACGATGTGATGGACTGTGCGGACGCTACTTTTGAAAGGGTTTTCGTTTCATACGAGCGCGTTTGTTGCAAAGATCCAGAACATCGAGCCTGGCAGAAGATTAAGAACGCCCTCAGTATCGACCTTGGCTGGCGAGTTTCTGAAAAGACGGTCGATGAGATTGATCAGCTATGGGGCTGCTTTTGTTCTTGGCTTCAGTCAAACGAGAAAATATTCTGGTTCCGAGGGAAGCCGGGCTCAGGAAAAAGCACATTATTCAAGTTTGTTGTAACCAACGACAACACCAAACGGCTCCTTCATTCTTGGAGCCCAAACACCAAAATCCTGTGGCACTTCCTCTGGAAAATTGGCACCGAGCCCCAAAACAGTATCAAAGGACTCCTGTGCTCCCTACTGTACGGGGTGTTGTACGAAGATAATAACGCGATTGACCAAGTACTGGGTCGGTTTCCATTCCCATCGTCAAAGGATTCTTATCACGATTGGTCTGTTCGGGAGCTTGAGGACGTTCTTTTCTCCGTGTTGGGTACTCAGACCCACTCGACATGCATTTTTATCGACGGCCTCGACGAGATATCCGACAAGGACGGCTTCTTGAAGCTCATGACCCTTGTCGAAAAGCTCAAGTCGCGCAACAATCTCAAAGTGTGTGTTTCCAGCCGACCAGAGACACAACTAGCAAACAGGCTTGAGTCAATTGGGGCGAAGAGTCTTCGACTGGAAGATCTCACCAGACCTGAGATGGTACTAAATGTGCACGACCAGCTCAAGCAGTTTGAAGAAAGAGGCCAGATCTCCGTCTCCTTTCTCGAAACTTGCACGACCACGCTTCTTATAAAGGCTGATGGGGTTTTCCTCTGGCTGTTCTTGGCAATGAAAAGTCTCATCAACGGGATTGAAAACGGTGATGACGAGAGGACTCTCCTCGACAGACTGGAAGAACTTCCTGGGGAGCTTGAAGCTCTTTACGAAAACATGTGGGCAAGATTAAATGCGAACAACCCAGTATACCGAAAAATTGCAGCGAGGTACTTCCGCTATGCCATAGCCGACACGATATGGTTAACTATATACAAAGACGGGCACTCTAACGCAACGTTCCATTTGGAGGGTCTTTCTCTGGCCACGCTAGCGCTGTTAGAACTTCAGATCCGAGAACCTTTCCCTCCCAGGACCAACGACATAAGTCTGTCTGGCTTGAAGTCGTCGTGTGAGACAACAGCGAACAACATTCGCACGCGATGCGCTGGGATGCTACAAATTGAGCCAGACTCCATCCTTGAGGAAGAAGCTAGGCGGGTTTCAGAGGAGCTTCTGCCGTTTACGCAGACAGTAGACTTTATCCACCGCACAGCTCACGACTTTCTCACGGATACAGAAGCTGGCCGGAATATCCTAAACTATGAGGACGATGCGTTCGCAGAAACCGATACAGATATCAAGCTGTTTAAGTGCCTCACCTGTCTGGCAATCGTGTTTTCCAGGGAGCTCAACCTAATCACCAGCATCTTTGACATTCTCAAGGTCTATTTACGATTGATGAACACGAGCGTTGACCAGGAAGCCACTCGAGGGTTTCTCCCATTCATTCAAAGCCTCCACGAGGGAGGCGTTCTTGGAGACGGTCGACCAGCATGGCGGCCTCGTCCGCTGTTTTTACCCTTGTTGGCATTCGAATCGCCCCTCTTTGATGACTTTATCATGTCTTCCCTCGAGCAGGCAGACTTACCAAGAGTCGCTACCGACGTTCTCCATGAAATAGTTGCAGTCCATGACTGGCTCAGAGTCAGCGACACATGGGAGGACAAACCGCGGACAGCACTTATCCAGAAGATAATTATGCTAGACGCAAACCCCCATGCCATTGGCATGACAGCAATTTACAATCATGATCGTATCTGGAGCAGCACTCAGAAATATACTCATAAAGTCTCTGCATTCGAAATGTTTCTAGAAGGCGCAATTTGTCAACTCTCAAAAAATAATCTAGGCTGCCTACAGGCGGTAACGGGTGTTATAGACACCATGGCACCAACATGCCCAGACTGGCATAGAAAAACTATAATTATACTAAGACGGGAGGAGATCGAGGGCAGAGAAGTGTTACTGCCATCAGGGCGGCCTTTTGCTGGCAGCTTCGATTCTCAACTTCAAACCTGGGGAGCATGTGAGGTCGACCTGCAATTTCTGCTGACGTGGTTCTTGGCTGCAGCAAATCGGCGCGAGCTGCCAACTCATAATTTCAAGCTCAATGAGCTCGCAAATTCTTTTACGAAGCCCCATGTACGTCTTCGCCATATTGTACGCCCCAGGCTTAGATACGGCGAAACCGACTGGTGCTACCGAATCCTAGCTCAACAACCATTTCAAGGTCTCATGAACCACATATTCCAGCTCATCGACGACGACAACATGACTTTGGATGAAGTTGATGCCTTCGTCAACACACTAGACGATACTCGCTCTATCGACTCGTCTGTCCTTTCTGTAGCCGAGTCTCTATCGGAGAGCTACGAAAAAGTCCTCTACGAAGCTGAACTAGGAGCCCTAGCCGAGGAAGGCCTTGGGTTAAGTAGGTTCTCGGACCTTAGCTTTTATCCGTGCGCGGTGGACGATTCGGATGCAGATTGTCAGTCAGGGAGTTTGGTAGTGAATTTCTCAGATTAGGCTCTTGTATTTATGGTATCGGATTTTTACAGAATGCTTCTTTGCAAATAATAGATAGTGTGGGTGCTTCTGCGACTGGTTTTTCAGAAGGAGCCTTTTTGTCAACAACGGCTTTGTGCACAAGTGTATGCTTGAAATTTTGCGAGTTTACACGAGTAAATAAGATACTTCACTAACATCAAGTGTACCCAAAGTTTGATGGCGCCACTAGAGATATCTCTTGACTCAAATTTATCTGGACTCGAGATTAGTAACGAGAAGGCCCTTAATAAAACAGAAGGCAAATCGTAAAGGCAAGCAGTCTCTTAGAAAGTCACTCCACGTGGATTAGGCACAAAATTGTTTATTTTGAGAGGCTTCTATAAACTATGCGCCCCTAAAACCAGTTGTTGTAAACCTCGGCTTTAATAAACAACTCCTACATGACTCAGAATAAATAGTAATAAATTAGCATTCTCCTCCTAACTTTGAAATAACTAACCTAACCGTAATACTAGTTACTAAGACATCTCTTTTGTAAATAGAGTAATAATTTCATCGTCAAGGGTACATCTAAACGTGACTTAGGCGTCCTCAGGCCGTGCTAACAGCTACCAGAATAACCATCCCATATAGCTAAATTCACTAGCGAATTTCCCTCAGTCCATCCTCTTCGCCCTATATTTACCCATCCATTCCGGCTTTACAAATAACACCCAGGCCCTAAACCCCAATGCGAGCCCTATCGGCAGCCCGAAGCCCCAAATCACCTTGCTGGGATCTAGCCCGCTACCCGCCTCCCCCGCAACCCACGCCTGCCAAAACGAGAGCGGGACAGCGAAAGCCTCAAACGAGGCCAACATCTGGTACGTAGTCCGCCTCATCTCTACCGCTCCAGTTTTGTTCGGGATCGCAAGCACCATCGGGACCGTCATGGCGACCAAGCTAAGGCCGAACAGTTGGAAGACAGACGCAGCGTGAGGCGCCGCGGACTTGCCATCGCTTAAGAACATTCGTCCTAATGCTTCTTTCGCGTTGAATATGATAGGAATGGCCATGAATATATTAAGGGCTGATTCGGCGGCCAATATGATTCGGACAATAGTGCCGGGCGCTGATGGATCAATCTCCATGGATGCTTTGACGTCGGTTCCGGTGCGTCTGTCAATGTTTGCCATAGTTATGCTTTGGGAGGATAATTGCTTGTCTTTCTTAAGTGAGGCGAATACGCTGTAGAGAGGTAGACTGCAGAGCCTGAGACTGGGCTGTTATGTAAATGTTTTTATATCTATGGGTGCAGATAAACCGCCACGTCGCCCTCAAGCTTACACCGCATGACCCGTTGTTAATATCCGGGATATCTAAGTGTTCTTAGTGGTTCGGAAAGCCCGGATAGCTAGCATAACGCTTAGGCTTTACGTTAGAGTAGTAGCATAACGCTTAGGCTTGGTAGTAACATAACGTTTAAGCTTTACGTTTTACTAGCTACCCGGGCTTCCCAAACTACTCAGGATATTTAGTATTAAGTACCTAACTCTGAAAAAATACTAATAATTGGCATTCTCATAACTTTAGAACCACTAACCTAACCGCAACACAAGTTACTAAGATATCTCTTCTGCAAATAGCTCAACAATCTCAGCGTCAATGGGCACAATCTTCCCCTCCCAGTATTTTCTTGCCTTCCACAGTCTCTTCGCGTTGTCCAACGTCGACCCCATCGGCGCCTTCTCTCTTTTCCCATACAGTCTCACACCGGCTTTGACAATACCACTCCATGGTTTTACCTCGTCCCCCTCGCGTGACCGACCCTTGTCCTTGATTGACAAAAGTTCCGCAAACCGACCGCACAAGAGCCATGACTTTACCTCCTCAGTTCCTGCGAGCAAGACACAACTCTTGAAGCCGTCTCTTCCAAAGTATGTGAGAGAAGCACCATGGCGGACTAGGAGCTTGACAGCATCGAGGCTACCACAGGCACTTGCATACATGATAGCTGACCCCAGCGGGCATCCTTCAAAGTCAATCAAGGCACCCATCTCTAAGCAATGCTTCATGATGTCGACCTGATCGTAAGCTGCAGCGCGGCACAGGGGGCTCCAGCCACGTAAAGGCTCGAGGTTCAAGATCCGACGAAAGGTATCGTGAGGTAACTTGCGTTGAAAATCTCGAAATCTCGATCCCAAGAAGGCAATGCCGCTCAAGTGAGACCACTCAAGATGCCAAGGAAATGGGGTCGTTCTCAGCAGGCCACAGTTGCTACTAAGCACGAAATCGGACGAATTGTCGTCGCAGATGATGTGATGCATCACACTTCTACCGCATTCATCTTCATTGGTCAAGTCACAAGCCGTCTCAAGCATTGCCTTGATCTTTTCTTCGGTGAATTTGAGAGATCCAGAAAGCATTAGGAACCACGTGTGGGAAGAGCTAATCAACTCCTCCGGTAGTCTCACAATCAACCTAGGATAGATTTCGGCGAAACATTCGACCGTAAACCAATTGATCATGTACGGAAGGGATCCTAGCCTGCATATCGAGGCCGTTGACGCCCCTAGTTTGATCAAGTGCTGTGCCATGTCCGCCGACCTCGCACGCATCAATGGGGTGGCGCCATCGGAATCGGTCCCGTCGATTGCTGCACCGTGTTCAATGAGAATAGAAACAGACAATTTGCTTCCAATTTGCGAAGCAAGGTGTAGTGCGGTTGGCCCCCAGGTCAAACTGTTCCCGGAGTCCTGAGAATAGCGGCGATTCAGAATGTCTCCAAGGGCTTGACGTGGAGCCACCAGGTATTTGTCCCTGCAACATTTATTCAGCGAAAGAAAAGGCCAAACGGTAGAGAAAACAACTTACGCAAAGATATTTATGCATTCCTTCAATGACTGTAATAACACCTCGAGCCCCTCGATATTCTTGGCGGATAATGCAGTGTGGAAAGGAAAGTCGTCACCGCGGACTAGGTCTCCTCCTTGGACGCAATAGCTTCGTATGAGTTTGGGCAGTAGTGAATTGAGTTCTGGTCTAGCGGCCGCCATCTCGATCACACTGACACTCCTACCTCCCGGAAGCATTCCTGACTTTAAGGGGTTTGCTCCGCGATCGAGAAGCCACTCTACCAGCTCTACTCGCCGGAGATCCAGGGCCATGATCAGTGCAGAGAAGCCTCCCCTCTTTTGTAGAGACACGTCAACCGGGCAGCCCATGGTCAGCAATCTCTCGCACTCGAGTTTATTGTTGGTTTGTACAGCGTCTGCCAGTGCCCCAGCCAACAAGTCCAGCTGCTGTTTAGTTGAAAGAGTCTTTTCAGAGAATTTGGCTCGCTCCGTTTGACACTTGGGGGCTTTACCGAGATACTCAACGATTTCAGCAAAGTTTCGCTCATAGGCATATTGCAGTGGCGTCTTTCCGAGATTGTCGGGGGATTCCGATGCTCCGTTCTCTATCAAGAGGCACAAGATGGCCAGATGATTCCCCATAGCAGCAATGTGGAGCGGTGTCTCTCCACGGTTGGTTTCTGCCATGATGTCGGCTCCTTTGGACAGAAGAATTTCCGTAACTTCAACAGATCCTCTCCAAACGCTCACGTGTAGCGGGGTCCAATCCTCGGCAGATTTCGAGGTTTCGATCGCAAAAAGATTTTCATCAAGAAGAAATCTCAAACAATGTGCACTGCCACTCAGGGATGCTCGATGGAGCGCGTTTGTCTTCCTCAGTGTGATCTTTTGACCTCCATTCACCATCGTCAAGTCCATGGGCACTCCCCACTTCATACCTGTCCAGGTCTTGGAATTCTCGAGTAATCGCTTGAGAAAGGCCACATTATCTGTATGAATTGCAGCCTCGACTGCACTGGGGGAATAAGAGTTGCCACCAGCAAAAGGATTGGCGCCTAATTCGAGAAGTAGCTCGGCAAATTGGAAAGAGCGATGATACAAGTGGTAAGACAAAGCTGAGATTTGCAAACGACATCTACTCACGCTGTTGATATCGACTCCTCGTTGAATCAGAGCTTCCACCATCCACAAGATGTCTGTAGCATCTGACTCAGTGGCCAGTCTATGCAGAAGCCCTCTTCGTGTTTGGTCCTGGGATATGATACTGTTCAGAATCTTGCCATCGGAATGGTCTAGAATGCTTTGGAGAACTTCCTTGCCTCGGGGGGTCTGACAGATCCTAATAGCTTCTGGGCCATCGCAAGCCAGTTCGATAGTTGACTGGTTTTTGCTACGACTATGAACATCAACTTCATTCTTCAGGAGAATCAGTGTCATGTCCAAGTTCACATCGTGTATGGCGGCCGACATCAAGAACTCCAAAACAACATGTGTCTTCTTTGCCGCTGTCCAGTATTTAGTCCGGAGAAGTATATCGCGAATCGTCGTAGCGGAGACACAATGTGTTCGATGATTGTTCTCAAGCATGCCCGAGAAAAGTGGGATCAGCCCAGATTGCTTGGTCTGTTCTTCATAGGCCTGCATCATCCCTAGTTGAAGCATTGTTTCAAAAACACCACTCAAAATTCTCCGAGCAGCAGCAAATTGACCGGGAAGGGTACAAGCAAACCCCCACATCATGTCTCCCTCATCTTTGAGCAAGGTTCGCGGTATCAGTGCCTCGACGATGCTACTATCGGGTTGGAGGCCTTCCCGCAGCGTCCTCATGATATAGCCTTCCACCGGTAATTTACCCTCAACCCTTTTCTCAACAGAATCGGAATAGATATCCAAAAGCGATCGAACATTTTCAAGAGACGCCATGGCAGGCAGGAGGTGCAGTGGCGTATAAGTTCCCGGCACTGGAACTTCAAATCCGACGCCTGCTTCTCGAAGATGCTGGACCACCTTCTTGGAACCAAAGCTCACGGCCGCACCCAACAATGGTTCGTGGCTCTGCCAAAAACCAGCAATGTCGGAGCACATTTCCAGGAGACAAAGCGCCATGCGTTCAAGACATGGTGCATGGAGGACGAAGGCGTCGCCCGTGCTTTGCTTCAGTATCATCAAGAGGGGCGTGTCCCCTTTAGCTGTTTTCGTCTGAAGAGCCTTAGTAGTTGCTTTGGGATCAAGTTCGAATATATCCTCAATAAATTCTCTGTTATCATCGTTTTTGTAATCACTGGCCCAGATATGGCAGAGCGTGTAGCCATGGGCATTTGGGCATGATACAAAGATCCCGAATTCCTTCAGCAAACAAAGGAACTCAATGACTCGGTTCCACTGACACACGTGAATCGGCAAATCACCGTCGTTGTTCTCGAGCCTAGGGTTGCAGCCTGCGGCAAGGAGGACCTCAAATACTTTCAGAGAATTAGCTCTAGCCGCTAGGTGCAGCAAAGTGTCACCTCCTGAGTACGAAGCTGTCTTGTCGAGCCGAACATCGACAAGGCATGACTTCAACACTCTAACGTTGTTTCTTGAGATAGCCAAGCAAGTCATGACTTTCAAGGTTTCTTCGGACATGGAAATCCGAGAGTCGACCAGAGTTGGGTCGTCCGTATATGATAGGGCATGCTTGAGAGCCCATTGCCAGACGATAGAGCCAAGTCGCCTTCCCCATTCATTGTGATAGGCAGATGCCGCGTTGAGATAGTGCAAAATAGCAAGCGTCAGCGACTCTCTATCGCCATCTTCGTTCCGTAAAAGGAAATATAAACTATACTCAAAGCACTTAAGCTCAGCCTCTCCTGGGACAATATTGTAGGACAACAGCTTGATTAGCGGGGTGAAGTCGCCCACTTTGGCCCCGAGCACACAAGTGATAGAAAATACAGAGAGACCTCCAGCGGAAAGCGGTCTAGGGGAAGGTTTGGCGCCCATGCTGGTGAGACCTTCAATCGTGAGGTTTCTTCGTTTGCTTGAGGGCAGCAATCCAGATCTGAGCCTGTCCCGCAGCCTGTGTGTGCTTTCTTCCACCCACTTCGAGTCACAGGTGCGTGATGCGGGCCATTCGTCGTGTGGCATCGGTTCGTCGTCCCATAGTCTAGGTATTGCCCATACAGACACGAAGGCTAGATCAACGGGTGTAGGAACGTCAGGCAGTAACTTCACCGGCATCTCGCGGCTTAGTAAAAAGGTGCATATTTCAGGAAGATTGAAAGCAGCAGCCATGTGCAATGGGCTAAGGCTGATGTCAAGAACTGTCTCAAAAGCTCGTTCATCAGGCTTTAGCCCACGCAAGCTGACTTCGTCTTTTGGTCCTGAAACAACGAAGTGCAAAAATTCGATTGCCCAAACCTGGAATTGGGGCTTTCTTGGCTGGCGAAACAAGGCCCTGGCCGCATCCAGCACCTCCAGGTCGTCAAGGCCATCTTTGGTAAGCTCCATCCACTTGGTAGCTGCGTACTCGTAAAATGGATATTTCTCATCCCTTTCCTCAGTCAAGAGCTCAGCCTCGTCTTGGCTACGAGGGGCCTGCTCAAAGTTTTTGAGCTGGACGAATTTGAGACATTGACCAGCGAGTAGTGATCGGCTCGTCGACTTTAAAAGGAAGTACTTCTGTAGGCCGGGGTGGCTAGCTGAGGATAGAGCTTCTTCATCCTCGAGAAACTCTTGGACAGAGAAATGAGCAAATTCAAAGTGCTTGCCGTCTTCAGACTTTCGTATGAGACTACTGCATCTCCCAGAGATCTCCTCTTCCGAAATCGTGTTCCTCGAATCAAGGGTTGCGCCCAGTACTTCTGGAGTTGAGATGGCTTGCCGTAGCTGAAGCATTGTCAATTTCGGTTCAACGAAAGCAATGAAGTGAAGACACATTTTGACCATTGCTTGGACACGAGGTGAATAGCGATTGACTCGTTCAAGCAAACGACGATAGCTCTCTGGTAAGTCCGGGGGAAGCTTGCGCAAGGCTTCTCGGCGCTCTCCGTCATGAGCACAGTTACAAAGGTAGTCTAACTGACACACTACCCATCGAAACCTGCTAAAAATTAGCATACTCGCAACTTGAAATAGTCTGTCACATACATTCCTTTGGCTCGGCTCACAAGAGTGTCCCTGATCTCTTCCTTCATCCTCAGATCGTTAAGTCGAAGTTGTCGCCTTTGAATCCTCCTCTCAAGCTCTGCACCAACGTAGACCTGTATATCCTCGGTGCGCGCTGCGATGGGAATAGTTGCAAAGTCCTCATCCAGACGAATGCGGATGTTGAAATGGTCCCGACTGAGCAAGGCCATTGATACTTTGTCAGAGAAGTCTACCACTTCTATCAAAGCGTCAACCACATCGTCGGTACTATCACCACACTCATCCAAACCATCGACCACGATGTATGCTTGGTCAAAGAGTTCGGACATCTGGCTAATTATTGCTCGAAGTTCGGTAGGGTCGGGTGTCGCTACGAGATTGATTTGAGGGTGGAGATCCTCATAGTACCGACGAAGGATCTCAAAAGCCTCATCCTTCTGACGAGCCAGTTGAGAGGCTATCGCCCCGAGAATTTCCACTGGGTTCCATGTATTGTAATCCTTGTAGTCGCAAAAGAAGAATGCTGCGCTGGTATTTGGAGAAGCGTGGGCGCGAGTGAGGGCTTCTTGGACAACTGAGCCTGCCAGGACAGTTTTTCCAGCCCCGGGTATGCCAGTGAGCCAAAGTTTGGAGCCGGGTGTGTCTAGCCAGCAGCGAAAATCCGAGGAATCGGTCAACCACAGTCCAGTCATGGGATGCCGAAGCCGAATGCTTGTCTCCAAGTTGGGCTGAGGGCTAGTGGTCATGAAGAAGTTGAGGATGCGTTGCCTGTGATCGTTGATGTTGATGAGGGTGTTGATCTCGATCCTTCTCACCACCTCGCCAACAGCCGCAACCTGAGCGCCCAGTTCGTCGGTTCTAGTCAGCGAGATTTGCAACTTGCGCATGGTGTCAGCAGCCAACGCGGCATTGATTGTTGCCTTGTGGCGAGAGAGGTCAGCAAGGAGGCTTTTTGTCTCTGACGCGGAGAAGGGCCATCTGAGCTGCTGAGGTATACTTTCCCACTTCGGCTTGGTAAGTTTATCAACAGCTTTCTTGACCCTTTTGTCGATTCGGCTCAAGGTGGTGCGGCAATGGTCCAGGTGATGATTTCGAAGAGTTGGGTCAAACTTGTCCCCCTCGGCCTCCAAGTCAGAGGCTAGGGCTTCCAGAACCCGCAACACGCTTGCAAGGTCATTTAACTCTTCTGAAAGTGACTGCACGTCGCTTTTGGCGTCTTTGGTGGCTCGGGCGTACTTGTACACGTACTTGAAGGTGACGTCGGCGAGCGCAATCAGTCCAGCTATGCTAGCTGCAACGGAAAGAGGATCACCCATCAAGCCGGTAGGGATCCCAAGTATCTTATCAATCAAGGTGATATTTCCAGTTGAAGATGCTTTATTCACGTCTTCAATTCTAAGTATTGATCATGCTTATTTGGGAACAATTAAACCCCGCGCAACGAGGCTTGGGCATGAGGCGGTTGGGGCTGAGTGGCACCCTGCAGATTCCTCTGCCAATCCTCGTCAAGCACATCATTTGGGCTGAGTATCCTGCACCTCTATCTGAGTGGCTGTTGCGACTTCCGAAAGCAACCGATACGCAACTGCTCTCCCTATCCCATTGTTGACTGATTGGATTTTATTCCACAAATACGTAGTTACATTCATCTATCAATTCTCCAGAAGAACATACAACGGTATTGCCCTGCAGAAAATCCTGATATACTCAATCGTAGCTACCGCTGTGAATCGGATCACCAATCTTGGTACTAGCTTATTAGGCAAGGCACATTTAGTAGGCATGTGGCAGCGCATCGCCGTTCTGCAGCATAGCCTACACAATACGTGATCTCTAAAAGGGCGCAGAACCGATAACAACCAGCAAGGCTTTCTTAGGGCGTACCACTTTCGTATTGCCGTACCTTACTTGACCTTTATTTACCTAATTGAATAAGCCATAAACCGTACCCGACTATTACACTAAGAGACCTATTACTCTATGAGAATGAATTCCTAATTAGATGAAAACACTGGAGTCTTATTTGGCCATGGGAAATCTCTCCTGTTGTCCACCTATGAGACCTAGGCTAATATTGATCGTTACAGGCAGGATTAAGCTTTTTAGGCTTGTAAGTACTAAAAGTGATTCGCATATTTTCCCTCCAATCAATCGAGGATGGGGTTATTCCGGGTTCTCTTTTCGGCGGCCAATCCCAACACGTGGTACGATTCCTGGATAGCGCCAATGAATCAGACCCCTGAATGTCATCCAGCCTCCGGGGCTGTCAACCTATCAGATAAGTAAATGCTCATGGTCATCACTATTCCTTGACTCATTGAGAATCCTTGATATCATTTTGCCTACTTTACTTGCCCTGTGTTGTACGGTAGAGCGAATGATAGCCTCTCATCAATCTGACGTGCTTTTTAACTTGCACTAGCATCGAGCCGGCGAAAATCATGGAGGGCCGGAGCTCAGCGATTCACAAGGTGGCGCCGTCGCGTAACATGGCCCCATCTCGGACGGGCCGGGCCCGACTACACCATGAAGAGGGGCGAATCTCGGAAACTGTCCATGACAGGCCAAGTGCGTTCGTCTATCCTCCAGCCGGGGAATCCAGGATCACGAATCCTAGGGTGTAGGACTAAGCCAGGCTAACTACCGAGAATAAGGGTCCTACTCCATTCGGACGGAAATACCGTCAGCACATTGTCCGTATCCTGAAGCGTCTGACTTAAAGTTCCCAAAGAATACGAGGTTTCAAAGATCTCAATGGACTCCTAGGGCATTCCCAAACTAGCAAAGGGAGTGGAAAGGGCTGGGTGAAGTGTGTTACCAAGGTGTCTTTACTGTCACCTAGACCAGACTTGATACCGGTGTACCCTTGTGGGTGAAGCAGTATTGGAATCAATCATGTCAATATGCTATCTAGTTATAGGGGTCCCTTCCGCGTTACCGAGATCGATGTCACCGTGCATGTTCCTTGAGCGCTTGGCCCTTTAAGCGTCTGGCTGTTAAGCTTCTTTGACGAGGAATTGTTAAGGCTGAAACATCATTCGATCTCAGCTTGCCTGTCCTTGCCGATGGATCTGGTTACTGGCACTTTTGTCGGCGGTGAGAACTGCATTCGCCTCAACTCGTCGTAAATAGATTCTGTCAACTTTTTCGGGGTCACCGACTCCGAACTTGACAGCTTCATACCCTGGCAATGGCGGACGATTGTCCTCTTTCGGGAAGTGGAATTCCCGAATAGCTTCAATACGGTGACCTATTGAGGACCGCAAAGTCAAAGTGGTACCGAATGGCTCCGGAACGGCTGGTCGGCGTTTCTGTTCGTCGATTTCGTTGCGGTGCCGGCACCGCAGCGTGTTTCGACTTCGGTCTCTCGGAGGTTGACAATGGAGACTCCGCCTGGATTACAGTAAGAGGTGTAAGTTGACATACTTCATGCCAAGTATAAAAGGATGGTCAAGTCTTCTCTCTAGATGCCTTTGTTCACCACCATCACTTATCCTCTCAACTCAAACACTTCAAGCAACTTCAACCAACTTCAACCAACAACACCACTCTTCAACATGAAGGCCTCCGCTATCATCCTCGCTACCATCACCGGCGCTTCTGCCGCTGCCACCACTACTCTCCCCCAGTCTGCTGGTGTGAGCAGCGTTCCCAGTGCCATTCCTGTTGTCAAGGGAAAGCCCTTCGATGGCGGTATGAAGCGCTTCGAGCGCAACCGTAAGTTCAACCCACCAGAACAGCATTTAGTCCCTTCGCACATTTACTGATCCAAATCTTATTTACAGCCCAGACTTGTGAGGGCCAGACTGAGACTGGAGAGAAAGCCGCTTCCTTCATCCTCGAGGACGGTGCCGTTCTCTCCAACGTCATCATCGGCGCCTCTTCCGGCGAGGGTGTTCACTGCCGAGGTGCTTGGTAAGTATCTCCTCAGCAAGTTACATATTCAGCACATCTAACAATCTCTAGCACCTTGAACAACGTCTGGTGGGCCGACGTCTGCGAAGACGCCGCCACTTTCAAGCAGAAGAGCGGCACCTCCACCGTCAACGGCGGCGGTGCCTTCAAGGCCCAGGACAAGATCTTCCAGTTCAACGGCCGCGGCACCCTGAACGTCAACGACTTTTTCGCCAACGACTACGGCAAGGTTGTCCGCAACTGCGGTAACTGTGAGGGCAACGGCGGACCCCGCAACATCAACATCAAGGGCATGGTCGCAAAGAATGGAGGTGAGCTCTGCGGCGTCAACCACAACTACGGGGACGTCTGCACCATCACCAGCTCTTGCCAGAACAAGGGTAAGAGCTGCCAGGCTTACATCGGCAACGACCAGAAGAAGGAGCCCCCGAAGCACGGCGAGCCCGGTGACAATGGCAGCTCTTGTCTCGTCCGCAGCCTCTCGACCAACTGCTAGATTGGCTAAGCCGGTCTTATGGAGCAGGGTATGCTCACTGATCTACCTATGGGCAGTGACTCAGAGGCATGTGGACAAGTCCCTACTCAGCCTATGTGTGTATTACCTTTTCACTTGTATCACTTCTATTAAGTCTAGCAAGGAACCCACTTGCTAGCACAGTACATATTAGCATGGCAGTGATAGTTCAATGTATATATGATTCTCGACGAGTAGTAAAGTATGCGACTCTATAAACATCTCGCAATCGCAAGAACCTGACTCAACCTGGCAGCGATGGCTGGTCGTAGGAGCCTGCACTTTGCCTTCGGATGCGCGGCTAAATCGGGTTAACCTTCAATTGGCCCTTCAGTGCATTTGTCCCCTATATGCCCTACAATTCAACACAACCCTTCGGCGTAGCTGGACTTGGCGGGTGGTCAGATGGACTCGGATTTGCGGTTTCGGTCGCCCGGCCTGCAACCCGTGAGGCATCCCGAGCCAACTAACCAAGAGCCTCGTCTGTGACATTTTGGGGTACTTGGCTCCCCTCGTCGCACAGCAGCTCAGGAAAGCCTTGAAACGAGGGTCGACTGATGGCTCATCAGGCTCTCGCAGTGCGTCTTTAGCCAACCAATGAGTTGCGATCGAGGCTTGGCTTGAGGGCCAATTGTCGGGTGTCGATACGGCATTAATACAGACCTAATAAGACAAGGCAGACTATTACAGCGACTTACATGCAGCGGCTGAGACCTATGGGGTTACACATTGGGGGCCAACTCGCTCTGGACCGGTCCGGAGTGTGTCGCCGCCTCCTTGGTCAGCCTGATGGGTCGCAAGACAGCTGAGCCGCAGTTGCGAACTGGTCCGCAAAATCTCACTACTTGGCATCGGGGTTGGGCTTCAATATTTCAAATCGCGGACCCACGGCTTTTACAGGACAGTTCCAGGTAGCTACGTAAACCGATCCCTCCCTTTTTTAACCCTTTTGAACGTAGTATCGTTAGAGTCTAACCCTTCAATATTTACAATGAATGCGTCTGATGATAAAAACGTTCCGATCGGCTCAGAGTAGGTCATGTTTTCGACGGCAGCGCATGATCACTAATGGGACCACAGCCACCAAGATGCACCAGAGGTGTCGGTGATTGAAGGAGGACGTCCGACAATCAGGAGCTTCGCTACGGCAGGTTCCTCCCAAAAAGGATACCGCTATCCAGCTAATACTGTTCAGACAATGAAGTTGAGACCGAGTGATCCTGTCAAGGTGATCTCGAACGGCCCTGGTGGAGAAACATACACAGTGTCCCAAGTGAAAGGGGGGAAATATATCTTGTGTGATGATAAGGGCAAGGAGGTTATGCAGGGACGTGGATATAACGAAGACGAGTTCGAATTGGTAGAAGATCATTTCTAAAGTCTTGTCTGGTTGGCAGTATGGACTTGGCTTTCGATAGCCCCATTTCAATTAATAGACATTCGAACTATGAAATTGTGTGACATCCATGCCCCAGTATCGCGGTCAGCCCTCACCCTGCCCCCTGTATTCAAGAGTTTGATAAAGTTAGAAATCATTTCTGCGCTTGCAACTGAGTCTCTGGGACGACTTGAATTCATTCGTATTCCCGGCAAAACTAGGCCAGGGAACGAAATCGGCTTGTTGGTAATGAAGACCTTGATGACATCTCGAACCTGGTCGTCCTGAGTCCGCGGCTGATAATGAGTCGGAGTCGTCATTCTCAATTTTATCTGCCTGCTGCCAGTATTCTGGCCATGAGCTGGTGGCACGAGGACATAATCGTCGCCTCCAGACTGTGCGACCAGATTTTTCACACCCCAAGAAGGATCAAAGCCAAAGATTGCCGTATAAAGAGGTTGATCTGCATGGTTCTCGATGATGAATTCAAAAATCCCGCCGTCCGAAACTGTGAAGATACCATTTGTCGTAGAGTCCACGGTTGGATTGATCGTGTATGTTGCTCTGAACTCTGGAGATGGAAGCTGATTGTCTAGACCTTCAAAGTATTTAAAGGTTGCCA
Source organism: Fusarium sp. JS1030 (assembly GCA_000966855.1). Taxonomy (NCBI): domain Eukaryota; kingdom Fungi; phylum Ascomycota; class Sordariomycetes; order Hypocreales; family Nectriaceae; genus Fusarium; species Fusarium sp. JS1030. The sequence continues at coordinate 237,244 of JWIW01000009.1, read as the reverse complement.
AGTGATGAAGAATCACCATTATCGTTGGAAAGGAATCTTCCGAGTCGGCGTCGAGGATGGGTAGCTCAAGCATGTTTTCTTGCGCTTCGCCAACGATTTCGTATTCGTTGGACTTGTTGATCGTCAGTTGAAACATACACAGACTTTTTTCTTTGCTCTCTGTGACTATTTGTAAATACTGGAACAAGTTTGCTTTGTCTTCCCACTGTTTAGCTCGTATCAACCCTGGCGGAAGCCACACTTTGATGCGTTGAGAAGAAATCCTCGATAGCTGGGTGGCCTTCAAAATTCCCAGATCCTTCGTGCTGGGTGAGAATTGTGGAGATAGTGTTCGACTATCTTGAGACATGGCCAATTCAGACTCAAACGCCCAAACATTTTTGACTTTGAAGTGCGCTTCTGCATCGGCATCCCCGATGGGCCGATTTGTACCAGGTGAACGGCTTCGATAAACAATGAACTCATCACCGACTGAGACCCCATGAACTTGTCCTGCTTTTAGGAATAGTGTGGAAGATCCTTTTATGTATACTGGCAAGGCAGTGAGGGATGCTGGATCCAGAAGCGAGCCAAAGAACGAAAGACGAGTATTGCCGTAGCGCATTGGAGTCTGGCTGCAACCTGACGACTGCATCATAGAAACGACCATTTCGTGGAGTGATTGGTGCGACACAATCTCCTGCAGCTTGGATAGAGTAGTAAGGGCCTTGAAAAGGTAATAGGTGAGGGCACCCCTTTTCTGCTTCTTGTTAACAAGAACCTCCAGAGCCTTTTCGTGGGGACCACAAGCTGTTATAATCGTGTAACCCTGGGGGTCAACAAGCCAGTCTCTGTCAAGTCGTGCATTGCGCCCAGAGCTGCCCAGTGCCAGTTTGCATTCTTGGTCCTGCTGAGATCTGTCGGCATCGAGGGTGGGATCATATTCCATAGTCCGGATTCCGAATCCGGGGCCATGGTCGCCTCGACTCACAGCACCGGAAAAACAGCAGTCCAGAACCACTGTGACAACAAGACCTTTGTCAACCATTCTTCTTAGAGCTTGGGCTAGAGAGCGCCCACGAAAGTAGCTAGCTCCATGCTCGCCATTTTCGAAAAGGACCAGACCCAGTTCGCCGAAGCCAGTTTCGCCGACTTTTCCGTCCGACGGTAGTTGAGTGCCGTGCCCCGAGAAGTGGATGTATACATGATCTCCAGACTTGGCAGAATCAATGATTCTGCGAAGTTGCACGAGCACATTTGCCCTGGTTGGCCTGTTTTCGAATGGCTCTGGTGGATCATTACTGGACTCTGGTACAGTGGCTGTGAGGACGGACGTGTGGACAGGCGTGGTGCTGTGCTGGTCCAGATACTTTTTGATGTCATTGACGTCGCTCACACTGCCGTAAAGATGCCGGTCTTTGGGGTAGTAGTTGATTCCAATCATCAGCGCCCAGCGCGCTGCAGACTCCTCAGTAGTTGCCATCGGGTAATTTTGGAACGGGCTATGACACGAGCGACCATGAATGCGGTATGATGGAGAAAGCCGAGATTGTGAGTCGTCGAGTTAACCTCGTGGGTTATGATGTTGAACTGTAGGGCATATAGAGGATAAATGCACTGAAAGCGTAACAGAGCAGCTGCCTTACATTTCGGCCTGGCGGTGTGTTTTTCAACGTATGGAAAGCCCTTGTATTATTGTGGCTGAGCAAATCGCCCTGAATCCTGCTGCGGGAAGCCCCAGCTTGCTGCCTATCCCATAACCTGGCATAGCCCTTGGCTACGCGACACGACCCAGTGTTATTGATGTAACAGCTAATGCCATGCGACATCTTTGTCGGGCGAAACTTGGTGCGAGTCAAAGTATCTCTAGCAACGACGGCCGTAATTGGCCTGACCCCCTGTTTGTATGTTCACTAATGGCTATGCCAGCTTATGGGATAAGCTAAACTACTCGCCGAGGCAGCACAAGAAACGAAGACATTCAAGTCCAATCATAACTTTAGCTGCTCGTGGGGCTGTCTCGTACGTTAGTAATGGGTAAAACCCAGCCCCCTCGCCACTTCGACATGAATCTTACTAGACCGCCGCCAGGCACAGTTTGAACAAGAATCTAGATGGAACTGAGCTCCTAAGGACCGATCCAAGATGTTGGGCCAGATCAATACTGACATAGAATTAGGCCAATGCGGCACCACACCATCGTCAACCAGATGTGCACCAACCCAGATAAACAGCAGAACCCGGCAATTCAGCTGGCCAAGTCTGGTTCGAGCATTATCTGCCCTTTGCACACTGCCTATATCGCTTTTCAGGACAAGCAGTGCTCCAGTGATGCAATTACCGCAGAGTAAGCAAGACCGTCATCCTGTATTGCTGGGATTCGAGGCTAACAGTTACCAAGTCGAGGACTACCCTAATGGATACCCACGGTTTTCGTCTTTAATTGCCTCTCACGACTCTTTTTTTGTCGCCCGTAGATTTCTGAATCTTCGCGCTCGATTACTGCTTCTTAAACAGAATCGGGTAGTGGGACTAGAAAGAAAGCTGCACAAAATTGACCGGGATGAGGATACGCCACTGTTTCTCGGGAGTTCTCAGTGTGATCAGAACAAGGAAAGAGAGAAGGTTCTTGCGGAGGCCGATGAAGCTATGGAGGATCTAGGTAAGATAGCTTTGGCCAGCCACGATGGGGATACAGTTGAACTAACGCGCCCAGACAAGTTCATATTAAGAAGTCGCCGCATTTCGGAACTTGAGGACGCAGATCCCCGTGCAGTGACCAACCTACAGAACTGGATCGATGGCACGGGCTGTATTGCACGTGCGGAAAGCAGGTTTTTGAATTACCCATCGGAAGAGCTACTCAGCATCAGCCCTCAGGATGAATCTGCCATGATTGGACTTCAATCTACAGTGGCCGAGAATCTGCTTCGTTTACGAGATTGTTTCTTCGAGGTAGGTCGACCTACCCAGTAACTATTTCTCACCATGCTGAAACTATTCAAGAGCTATCGTTCGAACGTGTCAAGAGACAGCACTCACATTTATATCCCAAAAAGGTCATCTGCGGCCTTGGTCTCGCGTGCCTTGATGACGCCAATCATTGTTGTCATGCTATTGACGCCTGTCATTCTTTGCTCCTACCTAGATTCCACATCATCACGACTCTTTGCTATCGGTGGTGCAACTGTAGTCTTCATCGCGATAATTTCCAGTACCACGAGAATGAAGAGTCACGAACTGATTGTCGCAGGAGCTACGTAAGTTACACAATCGCGTCTGCCATGTGCTTTGTTGTTAACACTTATAGATATGCTACTGTTCTCGTGGTTTTTTTATCGGAATCGTCGGCCACATCGCAGCCTTAGTCGATATTACCTTATTTGAGACGGCTTCTCTGCTACAGAAGCGAGCGGCTATTTTCATTGACTATGACGACGCATTTTGATCTAGACGAGTTAATGTACTTGGCCACATCTTAGACAAGATCAATCAATTGCAGGTCTGACCCAGACTTCCCCGTCCAGCTCAGCTATGAATCGGATCATGTTATTCTACAAGACTTGAGGGTCTCACTGGGCGCATTGGTGCAGGGCATATTTAATTACCAATTTATATGCTAGGCCTGCCTTCCTTGTCCTTAACCCGTAGCTACCTAGCATATCGAGGCTGAAGCAAAAGTCGATCCCGCGTACCGTCAGCGGCTATTCCGGGTGCTAGGGCTGCCACAGCAAACAAGGCTGCCGTAGTCGAGGCTCACGAGGGCCGATAGGGAAGGGTAGGTTGCTAACCGGTGAGGCAACCCCTTTCAGCTGCGCAAGCCATTTCAGGGTGTCATCACACCTGCTGCCTTACAACTGAGACTTCCTTCACTGGTCCAATCATTTATGGCGGCAAGCCACCCTTTCAAGCCCTCAGGGGCGCATTGAATGGTGTGGTTGCTTGTTCGCCAAATTGCAACCCAACGCCTTATCGGATTAGACGCCTTGTCATTCGCGGATTTCCACAAATACATAACTACAGGTGGCTGCTGATGGACAATCATGACAGCGCACTTCACCACATTGCACTCAGTGCAGCCCATTCTTGACCAACCGACCCTAGCTTTACTCATCGTTTGTTAGAAGACCTTTGATTGTAAATACCTCTTTATAATCGAACACCATGGCCGCCAAGACATCCTCTGGAAGAAAAATTGCCCTTCTAGTAGGCGTGAACGAGTATCTCAATGGCACCAAGCAGGATAGCTACGGTACCAGGAAGGATGAAGAAGGCAATCCTGTAAGCGTCGACAATCTCCACGGATGCGAAAACGACGTTCTCGACGTCAAGGCAATCTTGGGGGAGAAATTCGGCATCACAGACCCGACAATCATGATCTCATCTTCCTCACCATCTTACGAACTACCAACCTATCGAAACATTGAAACGGCCTTCTACAAGGTCACCGAAATCGCACAGAAAGGGGACTTGTTCTTCTTTCACTTCTCAGGCCACGGTGCAAGGCTCAATACAACCCGCAAGCCACCTACGGGCCGTACCAAGGACCCGTCCTTACTGCCGATGGATTTTTGCCAAGGGCAGCCCGCAATTCGTGGATGGGTACTCAACCAGTGGCTCCAAAAGCTTTATCACAAGGGTGTTCAAGTAGTCGTCAGTCTTGACAGTTGCTATTCCGGGGGTGCTTGGCGGACCGAGGGAAAGAAGCGGACCATGGGCGAGAACTGGAAAGCGCCAGTAAACCTTCCAGTAGATGAAGAACAGGCCTCGAATGCCGGCGATGTCGTTTCTACCGACCGCAACTCCGTCCCAGTTGATTCATGGGGCATAAATCCCTACAACTTCACTCTGATGGCTGCCTGCAAGCCCGATCAACCGGCTCAGGAGTGTGTTCAGGACGACGGCAAAATCCATGGAGTTTTCACGAACGCACTGGTGTCGAATCTCCGGTCCGATTCTCGATTGAGGACATATCGGACTGTCTGCGCAGCGATTAGCGCCACGCTCAGCCTCCGAGCCAATAACATTACGCAAACGCCCGAGGTGCATGGACACGACAGACTCCAATTCTTTGGAATGACAGAACCATGTTGTCCGATGCTAGTTCACGTGAGAGTTGAAGCAAATTTCGTTCGCATTCCAGAAGGAAAAATACACGGGGTGAATAGAGGCACAGAGTACACCAGGCTGACCAAGCCTGCCGGTCATAAGCTCGTTGTTGAGGAGGTGGAAGACACACATTGTCTTGTTCGTATACCCGAACAGGTTCGGTCGGTGTGGAACACAGGTGATGAGTTGTATCGGTCAAAATTGAGCACATCGCAACTTTTCCGAGTGCTTGTCGACCCAGGTCTGCCAAGTGCATTCACGAGACCGCTCTTGAAGACGCTCAAGGAACATATTCAAGGGCCCGTTGAGGTTGTCACGGCAAGCTCGCATACAGACCGCAGCGCGGCGGCAGTCGAGTTGAGGCGCACGAATGGCAAAATCGAGTTCCTCAAGCTGCACTCGGGAAAGGGTGCTCACGAGAGCGTGGAAACAGTCCCCGGGTTGGTATTGCCGTGCACCAACCATCGGGAATGTGAGCAACTTGTCGCCCCGTCGGCCTCCGCAATTGTTCATTTATTCCGCCATCAACAGATTATCGGCCTACGCGAACTCGCGTCCAAGACTCAGGCTCCATTTACTGTCAAACTCATGGATGAGGCACGATCAAGAGAGCTTTCCAAGGGCCAAAGTGTTCTTGATCGTACAAAGATCCGCCTCGTATTCACAAACCTGTCCAACGAAACACTCTACTTCACGGTCCTGTGTTTCGGCCCTGGGCATCACATAAAACAGCTGTACCTAGCTCTGAGCATTCCCGCCGTGTTGCGCCGAAGGCCAGCAACCAGGATTGCTATTTCCGGCTTGCATTGCCAAAGGAGCTCCAGAACGGCTCTTACAAAGATATGCTCAGGACTGTTGTCACAAAGTCTAGCGATATTTCACTCAAGAATTTGGAGCTGCCTGATGTCTGGAGCAAGGAGCAAAAGTTCCACAGTACTGGAGGCCCGATTCGAGATTCGCAGCTGATACAGGACCTCAAATGGTGGATAGATGATTTTGAACTGTGGACGGAAGATCGACCTGATCCATGGAGGAAATAGGGCCACCATATTCTTCATCCAAGGTGGTTAGGAACTCACACTACATCCCACATAGCTTCTCCTTCCACCAACCAGAACAATGAAGGGACATCTTAATACAAGCATAGACTCGTTCCAACACTTCCTCTTAGAGATGGCGACAAGCATCTACACCCCATAGTGTACATAGGGCGCCCAGTAAGCTAGACCGAGGTTATGATCCTCACTCTCTATCAAAGATGCGTCTCTGGATGAACGGACAAGCGACCCGTCCGTTATATCTTGGCAATCAGTGGCAGTAGGGCTTGCCGCGCTCTGGCAGCTCTTGTGCTGCGCTATCCACCTTCTTCTCAGCTCGCGGGTTGCCTCGTGGAGCCCTCGGCAGATGGACTCGTCTGATATATCTGAGTCCTGCAGCTCCTGATAGGTCATCTTCGCCATTTGGACGGATAGATCATCTTGGACATTCCATAACGTGCCAATGACATGCCTGAATCCAGCGATCTGACATGCGCTGATAAGGTTGATGCTCTCATCGTATACCGTCTCATCTTTGATCTGGCCTGTGCCACATGCCGAAAGGTATGCGAGGAAGGGTGCTCTTTGTTGAATGTTCATATGCAAAAGGTCAGAAACCTTGAGTGAGTTGTTCTCCCAGTCTTCTAGAAGCAAACAGCTCTGCAATGGATCCTCTGTATGAACGAAGCCGTGGCCAGCAAAGTGGAATATTTTGCAGTCCGGGAGATATCGGGTGATATCTTGCTTGGTCCGCCCTGGCACAATCGGCTTCAACTTCATAGAACGGATGATGCCGCTCACTAAGTCCACCTCTTCGGTAGCAAAAGAAAGCAGATCATGTCCCGGGGTATGCTCCATGGCAACAAGCAGTGCCTGGTCAGAACTAGAAGGCTGGAGGGAGTCGCGACGGCCACGGATCATATTGCGAATTGAAGAGCCGTACGAAGATACAACTCTATCGAGCACTGCTTTGGAACACTGTTGGCCATGGTAGCCTGCGGCATGGAGAGGTAGTTGAACCAAAGGGCCGGTGGGTATCCACCATACATGAGGCCATTTGCTGGGAGGTGGAGGTTCAGTAAAACCGAGAATATCCAGGACGGGACTCGCAATGTTGTCCCAGAGCCACTCGAGGGTTTGCGGACTTGCCAAGCTCCGGGATGTTATTCTGTGCTCCAGTTCTTCCAGGGATATACTGGAGAGCGCCAGTGCACGAACTTGGTTGTCCGAGACCAGAAGAGCATCACAACGAAGCCTGCTGACGTTAATGACCACGATTGGGCCGCGCTCTGAGGCCTTGTAGATTTCATGTCCGCTGTGTGAAAGCATGAAGTCTTCATAGCCAGGCAACTTGCGGATCTCATCAACCAACTCGGTGAACTCCTTTGCAGCAGCGTGCCTTCGGTTGATTGATGCTTGTGACTGCTTACGCACAGCGTCCGTCGTTTTGCCATGTTCGGCGCTCCGATCCAACTCCGTTTGTAAAGCGCGATATCTCTCCGCAAGATGCGGATGATCCCTTGCAAGGTCCTGCACGTCGCTGCGCATGTCCTGTAGCGATGCCCCTATGATGCCGCGACCTTGTTCGAGGAGTTGCAAGGCGACCATAGGTGACTGGTCTGCTTGTAATGCTGCCGCTGCCGCGTCCGAGGCTAAGCCAACCACTTGGCAAAGTATATACTGTCGGTCAAGATTCTCATGCGACCATGATACGAGCCTCGGAATAAGACTCACTGCAAGTTTTGCAGCGTCGTAGACTTGCTGGCTGTCTGAACAATTGGAGAGAATGGCTTGGCCAGCTGCAACGCGATCTTCCGGTGCTGACTTTTCATGATAAAGGGCTAATTGGGACCGGGTGATGGACCTTTCCAAATCTAGTTTGTTTCCTTTCGCCTTGTAAAGTTCCAGGAAACATCTAGCAAGACCGTTCAACCGGGATGCTCTGTAGGGATGGTCTTCCGACATCAGCCCCAAGGCTTCTTCGGCAGTGCGAATGGACTCTTCGAGATCGGCAAGATCTCTTGTGTGGTCGAATCGGTCCGCCAATTGGTTGCCTAGAATGTTCAAATAGTCGCCTCTCTCGGGATGGTCCAGCGGTATTCTTTCCAATGCTTGTTTCTCGAATTTGATAGCCTCATCGACATCTTCCACCTCTCCCGTTCTTTGAAACCGGTCGCCCAACTTGATTGCGATGTTGTACAGTCGTTCAGGGTTCTCAGGCTCCAGACGCAGTGATTCTCTGGCGCAGTCAATGGCTTCGGTGATTTCGGTAACCGCTTCTGTTCTCATGTACTTATCGCCGAGCCGATTGCCCAGGTTTGTCAAGATCCCGCCTCGATCATCCCCAGTGGGCGTGAGTTTGAGCGCCAATCTTTCCAACCGAATCGCTTCGTCTAGGTCTGCCAGTGCTTCGGTCTTGAGATACTGGCAGCCGAACAACCGCCCTAGACAATGCAGCCACCTGGGTTTCCAGCGGTCCTCAGGAACCAAGCCGAGCACCTCAGTCGCAACCACAAAGGCCTCCTCGAGGTAAGCTTCCTCTTCGGTTCTTTCATGCAGAATGCATAGGAACCTTGCGAGTGTTATCATCCACTCAGCTCTACCTTCATCAGTGCTTGATGAATCAGTTGTCTGTCGATGAAGTCGAATGCATTCTTCCAGGTCCAGTATCTCTCCGTTTCGCCTGTACCGGTCGTACAGAGTGTGTATGAGATTTTTCAGCGCGCTTTCGTTTCCAGGTTTCAATTCAAGGACCTGTCTCATGATCTGGACACACTCGTTCAAGTCTGAGAGCTGTCCAGTGATATCTGACCGCTTATCGAGCCATGAGCCCAAAGCAGTCAGTCTGATTGCCATCTGAGTACTGTTGCCAGGGCTTATCAAGTCAAGTTCGAGCCTTAGGTAACGAATAATCTCATCAAAGTCGGCGAGATCTTCCGTCTGTTCGTACTTTTCTTCAAACAGAAACCCGAGTCTTCTGAGAAACATACTCCTTCGCGAATACTCCTTCTCTGGTGTCAACTCCAATGCCTGTACCCCTAACTCGATGGCTTCTTTAATATCATTGAGGTCTTCTGTACCCGCAAATCGGTCGCCAAGCTCATTGCTAAGTAGATGTGATTGGAGAGCCCTGTTGAGATGATCCTCAGGATGAATCAATGCAAGTGCTTCCCTGCGGACCTTGACGGCCTCATCAAGGTATTTCATGTCTTCGGTAATTGTGTATTGTTCGTGGAAGTGTTTGTGGAGACGATTTAACATGGAAATCTTTGCTTTGTCATCGACGACGGTATTCTCCAGCATTTTCCTTTGGGCGTCAATAGCCGCTTGAATGGATTCCATATTCTGGGTCAAGTCAGCACAAATTCATAGTTTCAAGAGCAGGAATGATACTTGACTTTTATGACTCTCATACAAGAGAATACGATGGCTATCAGGCCTGCTCTTACGACATAAAACCAAATCTTGCGACTGCTCTCACACTAGTAACGTTATCCACGTCTGTTACGCCGGGCGCACTATAAGCTTAAATGTTTTTAGGATATGCAGTCAGCGCAGTTGTACACGGGAAGGCATGTTACCGCCATATCTACAGAGTGCAGGCAATCACATATGTGACATGTGCTGAGTGGCCAGCATTATCCATGGGCATTGAGGCTGACACAGGTGCAGTCATGTCTGTTTATTTTAGCCAGTGAGGAAAGCCTCCTAGTGGGTCAATTACACCATCTTTTAAATCCTACATTCTTCAGGCCTATCTGTAGGCTTGGTCGGCTGCTGGAATTGCACTTTACACCTGTTGAAAAACACACCGTCAGGCCAAAATGCAAGGCAGCTGCAGCTGTTGGCGCCTTCGGTGTAACACCTCGTCATCTGGAAAGGCTACATACCTAGTCATAACATCAAACAGCGAGTTTTTATACATCGTCAGCATCTCAACTATCTATAGTGCTTGTTATCCAGCTTCTACAACAACAAACACAGTATCTTAACATATCTTATAGCATCATAACCAATTCTCATAACCAATGCTAACACAGGTGCCTAATTTTCGACTTTTCAGCTGCGCAGCAGCAAAGAGTCACGCCTAGCTGCACAATGAGAGGCTATTCGGCCTCTCAGAGAGAACAAAGACTGCCTGCTCTACCCGACTCGTAGGAGCAGCATGTCAACAAATCTAATGATACATAACACCGTAACCTTACTAAAACCTTGGCCCGAGAGAAACCTCTTGGTTGGCAAAGATGACTCATGCATCCAAAGAAGCTTTCTCTTCTTCGTGAGGGAAGGTAAAAGGGCCGCCTTCCCGTTCACAGGCTTGTCATCAGTCTCAACTCTTTTATCAACAGTCGCCTTCTTCCTCGAACTCTTGCGATCGATCTCAGTTTCTCCACATCTAGACTTGTTCGCCCACGGCCCTATCCCCTGCTTTCAATCTCGATTCTTCTACCCACAACCTACCCTGTCGGGTTCTTGACATCGATCCCGGCGTTTTTATCCACGACTTGATTCCCTCCGTGGCAGCATGACTGCAATAAAACCGTGTTCTTTAGTGTTGTGGTTGGCCTCTCGACCTCTTCGGCAAGCCAAGTCTTCAGACTATAATGGTTACAGCCAGCACAGGACTTGCGATCGGTATTCCATCCTCGTCTCGCCTCCCTAAAGAAAATTACAACTCGGCTCCCTTGCCCCCCGATCTCAAGACGTCCGCCACCACGGTCGGTCCCCCACGGGGGCAAACCAAAGACATGGTCTTTCTAAATGACCTTCCACCCGAAGTTCGAATTATCGTTTTCGAGTTACTCGTATGGGACAGTTCTTGCCCTTCCTCCACAGATGGCAACAGCGTCAAGCCAGTAGCTCGTCGTCATCTAGCTACATATCGACTTGTCTGCCAAAAGTGGCGAGCTTACTTCGACAAGTATTTTTTCCACAAGATCGCCGTTTATCAACATGAACTCCCGTGGCTTGGAATCCTCGGTTCTGCCCAGCCCAGCTTCATCCATCACCTCTCCCTCCGTGTCGAGGCCCTGTCAGTTACATGTCTGGCATGCACAGCGCTTGGGGAGGAAAGAATATGGCTGACGAACACCCAGATTGTGAAAAGGGCTCTTTGTTACCTCTTTAACCTACTCGGGACTTGGGGTCACGAGTGCCACATAGTGACACTGGAGATTAGGGTAGAACCCCACGGGTTGCTGGTCAAGCGCCGCCAACGGCCACGTTCTAGTTATCATCGAACCGCCATCGCTAGACTTATTGGTGACCGGGTCAGTGCAGATGCCCTACTGACAATCCCTCGACTGCACATGGTAAGACGCCTCGTCATCTGCCGTCAGTTTCGAAACCCATCCTGGCCAAATGCCTTGGTGAAGGGAATCTATCAAGCCCTACCAGACCTGGAGCATGTTCGATTTGAGGTCCCGGTGGCTCATAATGAAGACCGTTGGGTTGACGGGGATAGAGGTAAGAACGCTAACAAGCTACACACTAACAACAATGCTAATACGGATTCAGGACCCTTCCAATGCTTGCTCAATAGTGTGCCTCGAGGACCCAGGCATATCGTATTCGCCGAAAGAAATACCGAAGGCGAGGTTCGAGACAATTTGCGTCTGCCCGACAAGATAAATCAAGCCAACCCTCCTCATGACGAAACCGTTGAGAGTTTATACGCGTGCTTCTTGAAAGAGTCAACAGACTTTCTTGAAACTTTGAGCGAGGGCCCCGTCTGGCGGAATCTCACCAAACTATCAATCAATATGTACCCTCTTCTTTTGGGACCCAATTCCGAATGGGCCATGTGGATTACAGCATCTGTTGCCCTCAAGATGCCGAAGCTGCAGATATTGGAGTTGTGGTGTGGTGCACAAGGACAGGCCGGTCTGTTTCGATATAGAACAGACAGCGACGTAACGATGGAGATCTCTTCTCGTGGTACACGCAACATCCCCTTGTCGCCTGAGGTCGTGCATGCGTGGTCGGACGTATGCCATACAAATACTGGGAAGCTTCTTTTGGTGAGAGAACCAGAAGTGATCGATAGGGAATTGGTTCGGTCTATCGATGATGCTATTGATCTTCTGGGGCTGATGCTCGACCCTCGAGTTGTGGGTGCAATAGGGTAGGGTGGGCATGACTGCAAGTCCATGAAATCCGATGGAGGAACATCGAGTTGTTTTTGTTTTTACTTGTTTTTACTTGATTACTAGTCCTTTTCTGGACATGCTGTCGATTCGGAGTCAGTCAACTGAGATTGTGAGCTGACGTTGTGCTCCCTGATAATTGAAGTTTAGTTGGTATAAACGCCATCACCACCTCGTGCCCCATCCAGTACACTCTTGGCCGTTAAGTTAGAAGACCCGCGCATGTCAAAAAACACGGGACTAATCTCAACATAATTATGGCACTTAAATGACTACTATTGGGCTAAATATTAGAAGATACTATTATAAAAGAAATAAAGTCCTAGCTACTATATAGCATTAATCTTTTATAAAATAAAGGCTAAGTTTTGCTCTATTATAGCATAAGGATTTGTCTCGTATTCCCGTGTTTTCTGACGATGACTAGGAAGATAACCGTCTTAATGCCTGAACTAGGTAGCCGCAAACTCGAAACCTGCTAACGCTTAAGCCATTTGCTCACCGGTTGCAGCTGTAGGGTTAGAGTGTAAATACGGAGTAAGCATCTTGGAATGATACAGGGGGTCATGCAAGCCACTTCGGCACGTGGACCCGCCCCCAATCACCCCCAGCTTCTCGTCATAAAGCAGCTTGCGAACCTCCAACTCTCACCTCCTCCCACTCCATTATCACGCGAATCAAACGCCAAGATGCCCGGTCCAGGCATCAGATTTCGCGATATCAGTCCCTATCTGATCTTGCTAATCGCAGTTTCCACCATAGGGTCCCTGCAATTTGGTTTCCACTTGGTACGTACGCCCCTCCAACGCACGTTCTCCCTCTCCGACAATCATCGAGAGAGAGCACGGAAGCGCCTTGTCAAATGCTTCCCCCAGTATCTTCATGAGCTTTGCTAACCTCTTCGACAACAGGCTGAGCTTAACGCGCCCCAAGATGTCATCACCTGCCGAAAAAAGTCCATTTCCACCTTCGACCGCCTCCGGGAGATGGTCACCTCCTCGAAACCGAGCAAAGACGATGACGGCCTCTTTTCCCACTGTATCCCGATGAACGAAGCTGCCTTTGCGACTATCTCGTCCATATTTACGCTCGGAGGCTTGCTGGGAGCTCTGGTGTCTGGCCCGTTCTCTTCTAGACGCGGCCGTCTCCCTGCCATGCGCATCACCGGCTTGCTCTACTTGTTTGGAGCTGCCATCGAGACAGTCGCCGGGAGTGTCTTTGTCATGGCACTGGGTCGTCTGATCTCTGGTATCGGCGCAGGAGCTTCAACTGTTGTCGTTCCTCTTTACATCAGTGAGATTGCACCACCAAAGGAACGCGGTCTCTTTGGGTTCATGACCCAGATTTCCATCAACGTGGGTATCCTGGCTGTCCAAACCCTCGGATACTTCTTGAGCTACGGAACTGCCTGGAGGTGGATTCTGGGCATCGGCGTCTTCATTGCTGCAGCGCAGACTCTTGGCCTGATGGTCGTCCCAGAGAGTCCGTCGTGGCTTGCCGCTCAAGGTGACACAACCAAGGCCAAGAGGACCCTCCAGAGGATTCGCGGCGCTGGGTATGACATTCACGAGGAAACCGAGTCTTGGAGCTCGGATGAGGAGGGAACCTCTGAAGAGGATCGTCTTCTTCAAACTGACCCGACGGTAGCAGCAAGCCCTGCTAAGGGCCCTGTTGAACATCTAGGGTTCCTCCAAGTTCTCATGGACCCTCTGTACAGACCTGCCATTGTTGCTGTTGTCGGCATCATGTTTGTCCAGCAACTGTGCGGGATCAACTCGATTATAATGTATTCGGTCTCCCTCCTTGCAGATCTACTACCGTTTTCCTCTGCGCTACTCACGATCCTCATTTCTGTCGTCAACCTCATCACAACAGTCGCCTGCGCCCCTCTACCGGATCGCCTCGGCCGCAAGGCGTGCTTACTGGCGTCCATCGTTGGTCAAGGAACAAGCGCATTCGCACTCGCCCTTTCTATCGTCTTTGGCGTCAAGATTCTGTCTGCCATTGCTGTCGTCATCTTCGTGGGATTCTACGCTGTCGGCCTCGGCCCTGTGCCCTTCATCCTAGCCTCCGAGCTTGTTGGACAGGAAGCTGTCGGAGCTACGCAGAGCTGGTGTCTTGCGGCCAACTATGTGGCAACCTTCATCGTTGCACAGTTCTTCCCCATCGTCAACACAGCTCTTAACAACTGGCTCGGTGGCCACGGATGGGTCTACTTCATCTTTGCAGGTCTGGCCGCCGGGTCGGCCATCTTTGTTTTCTGGAATGTGCCCGAGACAAAAGGCAAGAAGGATGCCGATGAGGTCTGGGGTAGGACTCGAAGAGTTGATTAGAGTGCGGAGCCGAGGATCTGATGATCATCTACGAGCCTAAGACGAAATCCTCACCGGGAAGACTAATCTAAACTCGGCGAACAGGAACAGTAGACAGGCCTCAAGTGACAAGAAGTCAGCTAGCTGTCCCATTCACATTTTGTTCCAGCTACATGAGATTTTTAGCGGCGAGCGGAGCTGGCTTTGGGTTAATGTTTGAAGGATAAGTGATGAGTTTGGCGTTTGCAGGTATGGCTTGACACGAGTTTGGGTTACTCTAGAGACAACGAGATGCTGCTGACATGATTTATTCGTTTATCTAAAGGCCCGTTTGCTGTGGACCATCTGCTCTAACTGCATGATGCCCGCCTTCACTCCGTCAATGATGTAGACGAGATTGCCGTCAGCCTTGCCATACATCTCGACAGCAGTCGAGCGAATGATGTCCTCCAAGCCTGCCATCCCTCCACAACCCATCACAACGCACGAGACCTGTCCTGAGGAAAGAAGTCGTCGGGTTGCCTCTTTGAGTTTTTCTTTGACTTCCTCTGGTGAGACAGTGTGGAAGTCGCCCGCGGTCAAGCCTGATGAAAAGACGCCGGCAAACTTGTTGTTGTCACTACCCTTCTCCTGGCCGAGGAAATTCTTGACGCCGTTCGAAAGATGTTCTTCCCAGAATTTACCCGTGGTGACAATTCCCCATTTTCCTGCATCTTCTGGCGAAGGAATGAGCGACAGTGCAGTCATGATGCTAGCCTCGAAGATGCCCGTGACGGCGAGATGGCGATACCTGGTCAACTTGGAGACCAGGCAGTGCACACTGAAACAGGCAACAAGAACTGCATCATACTTGTACGAGTCAAGCTCCTCCTCGATCTTGGGGTCATCGAGAACAGCCTTAGTGCTGGCGTCAATGCCCTCCTGGTCATTGATGCTGCCTGGAGCACTACCAGGAGGGGCTGTGTAGGTGTAAACCTCCACTGACTTTTGACAAGATCAGCCTATGTAGAAGAATAGATCTTTATTGAGCTTGTGGCTTCATACGTCTGAAAGAGGCATTTGGCGAATAGCGTTGGCCATGCCCCCGGTCATAGTAGTTGACGAGTTGGGGTTTAGGACGAGGATGCGGAGGTTCCGCCGAAGGAAACGGACTTCAGACATGACTGAAGAAGGAACTTCTAAAACGAAATTTGATTAGAGACTGAAACCTCGGCGTGAGCCTGAAAACTATCTCGTTGTAAGCCGAAAATCGTCTATGCTAGACCTGAGCGCTTTCTGTCTATGCGGGGCCCCAAGAAAATTATATGACGGCAACGATGGTGTTGAAGTGATCCAACATCGCGGGGCGCCACGTGATCCGCCTCAGCCACCTCTGACGACGGTCGACCACGCCAACCCCACTACTGACGAACACCTCAACCTCCTTCGAGCTCCAAGGTGATAGCAACACTGCACCTTCAACCCCAGCCTCACACCGTTTAAATAACATTTTCCGCCTCGGGCTGTCGCAAAAATGGCTAATCCTCCACCCATTGGTAAGCTTCAAAATGCTCTAGCTCCAGAGCTGCCAAGCTCCAGATGACCTCTGCCCCCTGACCAAGGAAGCTGACCTCACACTACCGCCCAGTGCTCGACGGCGGTACCGGTTTCCTCAAGGTCGGATATGCCGCGCAGAACTTCCCCGAGCACCAGTACCCGTCCATCGTGGGCCGGCCGATCCTCCGGTCCGAGGAGCAGACGGACAGCGACCTGGTCATCAAGGACATCATGTGCGGTGACGAGGCCGCCGCCGCCCGAACGATGCTGCAGATCAGCTATCCCATGGAGAACGGAATCGTCAAGAAGTGGGATGATATGGAGCACCTCTGGGATTATACCTTCTTCGAGAAGCTCAAGGTGGATCCTCAGGGCCAGAAGATCCTCTTGACGGAGCCCCCGATGAACCCGCTCAAGAACCGGGAGAAGATGTGCGAGGTCATGTTTGACCGGTATGGATTCGGAGGAGTCTACGTTGCGATCCAGGCTGTCTTGGCTCTATACGCGCAAGGTGAGTTGCTACAGAAGCTCCATCAATGCCTGGGGTGGGACCTGGGAGCTAATGGTTGGATGCGGTGTAGGTCTGAGCTCGGGTGTTGTCGTTGACTCGGGTGACGGTGTCACACACATTGTCCCTGTCTACGAATCTGTGGTTCTCAACCACCTTACGAAGCGATTAGACGTTGCCGGCCGAGACGTGACGCGCAACCTGATCAAGCTGCTGCTGCGCCGTGGCTATGCCCTCAACCGAACCGCCGACTTCGAGACGGTGCGCCAGATCAAGGAGAAGCTATGCTACGTGTCATACGATCTGGAGCTCGACAAGCGCCTGAGCGAGGATACGACTGTGCTCGTAGAGGATTACACGCTGCCGGACGGACGTGTGATCCGTGTAGGCAGCGAGCGATTTGAGGCTCCCGAGTGCCTCTTCCAGCCCCATCTCGTCGACAGCGAATCACCTGGTCTGGGCGAGTTTCTCTTTAACACGATCCAGTCGGCCGATGTGGACATTCGCTCGTCGCTCTTCAAGGCGATCGTCCTGTCTGGCGGTAGCAGCATGTACCCCGGCCTGCCCTCACGACTGGAGAAGGAACTGAAGCAGCTGTGGCTCACACGGGCGCTGCAAGGCAACCCGGAGCGACTGAGCAAGTTCAAGGTGCGGATAGAGGACCCTCCGCGACGGCGACACATGGTGTTCCTGGGAGGTGCTGTTCTAGCCAACATTATGGCGGACAAGGAGAGCATGTGGGTTACCAAGGCCGAGTGGGAGGAGCAGGGACCGCGGGTGCTGGAGAAGCTGGGACCTCGATAAATGCGATAGTTGATAGATGAGGGGTTGAATGAATTGGTATCTTGTGGCGTGCGAGCTTTGTGCTAGGTAGACAGCAAGAAAAGAGTGAACATGGAGCATATCAACTTATAAGATACTCGTGAGAATGGAGTCGGTGATGGCCGATTTCTCTTTGAGTCGCAGAAACAAGGTGCCTCATGTCTCTGTTTCTTAGTTTTGGTAGCAGAAATTCTCAATCTACTCACCATCTCAAGATACAAAGGATGTCTGCGAACCTTGAAGGCATCACCAACTCGAAGCAACGCGAGTGCCAGCTTAGTCATCCAGCCGTCTTCACGAGCCGTCGCAGCGCAGACTCTGGAACACACACGCACACACAAAGACGGCATTCTCTCGCGACCTGTCAGAAACTTGACTTTGACTCATCCCCTCCCTCGTTCCCCTTTATCTATCAATGAGGATATACACGCGAACCGACGACACCGGCAAACACACCCCTACATAAGCTCCGAGTTCACCTAGGCCAGCTTATTTATCCCCCCCAGCCAAACTCCACAGGAGCGACTCCGCACGCCCCATATCCGCTCATCAATTGCCTTCTCTCCTGCCTTGTCTTGTCTCGTCTCGGCAGAAAAAAGCAGATCCACGCTTACGCCCGTCCTCTTGTGCGGCTTGTTGAGTTTCTGCCGGCAGCAGCGGCGTCGTCGCGCATTGAGGCTTTCAGGCCGGGGGAAAGAGTACAGTATTACACGGGCGCGCGCGCGCGCGTGGTCTTCCTTTATCCTGATACGTTGTGTTCCCGAGCGGCACAATTCACCCGCGAACTCACGATTTTTTTCGGTTCGCCGGGCCATTTGATCCTGAGCTGAGGACGGACTTGGGGGCTGGAAGCATCCGCCCTGCATTAGATCGGCCTCACTGCGTGCGGGGAGAAGCACAGAAGACGCCCAAAGGAGAAAGCGAGTTCTCTTCTCAGCCTCCCTCTCTCTGGAATCAATCCAGTCAGACACGGTCCCAGCCCATCCTCGCGCGTTTCGCCGTCGCCGTTGCCGTCACCGCGGCGGGCCGGGGGGTGGCACTGGCTGGTACAGTACTGGCTGGGCCCAAGACAGCTGCTGCGATCAACGTCGCCATCATCTCATCCATCCTCCCGTCTCGTGCTTACAGTACCCACGGACTGAACTGAAGCGGAGGGGCCGTCGGGTCGCTAAATGAGCGTAACGAATCCGCCCTCGGGGGCGTCGGGCCCGGGGTCCGTGGGCTTGGGCGGCGCAAGGGGCACGCTGAAGCGGAGCGTCCAGGCCTCTTTTGAAGGTGCGTTCCATTCATTGGGTTGACGGGGCGTTATCCATACGTGCCGTGCCGTCTCTTTTTACCGATTGTTTTACCTTGGCCCTTTGATAACTATCACATTTCGAATTGCCAATCGGCGAATCTGCATCTCCATCCGTCATCATCCTGCAAGTCTTTCCTCGCCTATCTTGGGGGGGTCCCTGGTCCCCTATTGTCGGTCAAGGATCAGGGCATCTTCTCGTTATTTTTTCTTCTTCTTCCTGTCCCCTACAAATTAGCGATCGTCTCTCTTGGTCGGCCTGCTCTCCGTGCCTCTCCATTTTATTTCCTTTTCTGCGGCCGATAACCGCTTCACCCGCCGCCCATTTCTTTTTCGCCTCCTTCGCCTCACGTAAACTTGGCCGGTTGGGGAAAAGCGCAACCTGAGGTGTCGAGTGTGGCGTGGCGTGGTGGTTCCCCCGTCGCTCTTAACGACTTGCCTGACTCGGCCTCATCGACAACTTTACATCTTTTGTTGGGTTTGAGCGTCTTGTCGGCATCATCATTCTATCATCGCCTGCGGGTTGTGCTTTTCCGTCTTGATTGGTCCTGGCTTTTGGGGGAACACACTGCGCTGCATTTGTCTGCTCTTTTTACCGACCTGTCCTTCTTTACACACCCAGCCTCTCACTCTCACTCTCTCTCAACCTGTGCCAATGCCAAGTGGTTAAGGGCTCAGCCCGTCATCTCCAGCGGCACATTCACCGAGGCAGAGGGGGCTCGTGATAGACGGCCATGCCTCTCCGCCCTCACCTCGGCGTCGGTTTCCCAGCACACGCTTACCAAAAACGTCATGTAGAACCTCACGACCGCTCCACTGGATATCAACCCAAGGTCCGCATCACGGACCGCTACCGCATCGTCGGCTTCATCAGCTCTGGTACCTACGGACGTGTGTATAAGGCCGTCGGTCGCAATGGCAAGCCCGTTGGCGAGTTCGCCATCAAGAAGTTCAAGCCCGACAAGGAGGGTGAGCAGATCAGCTACACGGGCATCTCACAGAGCGCCATCCGTGAGATGAGCTTGTGCAGTGAGCTGAACCATGGCAATGTCATCAGACTCTGCGAGATCATGCTGGAGGACAAGTGCATCTTTATGGTATTCGAGTACGCCGAGCACGACCTGCTGCAGATCATTCACCACCACACCCAGCAGCCTCGACACCCGATTCCCCCGGCTACGGTCAAGAGCATCATGTTTCAGCTGCTCAACGGCTGCCAGTACCTGCACACCAACTGGGTCCTGCACCGTGATCTCAAGCCCGCCAACATCATGGTCACCTCGTCCGGCGAAGTCAAGATTGGTGATCTCGGTCTCGCCCGTCGCTTCGACAAGCCTTTGCACTCTCTCTTCAGTGGTGACAAGGTGGTAGTGACCATCTGGTATCGTGCCCCTGAGCTCATCCTCGGCTCATACCACTACACCCCGGCCATCGACATGTGGGCTGTTGGCTGCATCTTTGCTGAGCTGTTATCCCTGCGACCCATTTTCAAGGGAGAAGAGGCCAAGATGGACAGTAAGAAGACCGTACCCTTCCAGCGCAACCAGATGCAAAAGATTATCGAGATTATGGGCGTGCCGACCAAGGATCGCTGGCCCCTTCTGCCTACCATGCCGGAGTACAATCAGCTCAACACCCTCGCCAACTCGATGAACTCTCACCACGGCCATCATGGTCACCATCACCATTCGCACCACCACGGCCACTACGGTTCCCGCAACCCGCCCCCACCTCCACCCGGCGGCTCCAACCTCGAGAAGTGGTATTACAGTACCATCTCCCACGCCGGTGCTCCCGGTTCTGGTGGAAACCCACCACTTGCCTCTCTTGGACAAGAAGGTTACAAGCTACTGGCCGGCCTACTCGAGTACGACCCCGGAAAGCGCCTCACGGCCGCCCAGGCCCTACAGTCACCGTTCTTCAGCACAGGTGACCGTGTCAGCACGAACTGCTTCGAGGGCTTGAAGAACGAGTACCCGCATCGACGTGTGAGCCAGGACGATAACGACATTCGAACAAGCAGCCTGCCGGGTACGAAGCGGAGCGGACTGCCGGATGACTCGCTCGTCCGGCCGGCCAAGAGGCTCAAGGAGTAACATCACTCAAAGGCCAATGTGGCAATTGTCTATCCTTCCGGCAACGCTTGTTGAAAGAGCCCTGGAGGCTGTTGCCGGAGGACTTGGGGTACATTACATAGAGGCATGGTCGGTAGACCAGGGGCATAGCACGGCGTTTTGGGACGGGTTTGCATACATTTTATATCACGGCTTGGTCTTGCGGTAGGCGTTGACCCAACAACAGATACCCAGCGTTGAGGAACAGTCATCTTGAACAAACTTCTCCTTTGCAGAGTATCGTTCCCTTTTCGGTACCCCGCATACAGCAACAGGGTTTTATAAGACGAGTTGCTCAAATGACCCTTGTCGTAGGCCGTAGAACGTAGAGCGTAGTCGAACGGTAGACTCGTAGGTACACTCAGTAACGTAAAGTCTATTCCACCGTAGTCCATCCATCGCGCCTGCCCTTCGAATCCCATCGCCGCCGTCTTTGAGTAGGATGGGGGAGTTGGGGGTTAGTAGAATGGTGTGTAGGAGGTTGGCTGGTGGTGATTGACAATACGGAGGGTTGAAGGACATGTAGTTATCATCTACTTGTATCTACCAAGGTAGGTAAGTAGATGAATAATATTTTGCTCTCCTGTTTTTTTCTTCTTCCTTTTTCTTTTCCTGCTTTTTTGCTTGCTTGGTCTTATGTCCCTTGTCGTTCTCTCCACGTCTCTTCCATCTAGACTACCACCTTGAGGCTCGTTTTAAGACATCACCCACGACGCGGCGTCAACATCACCAACCTGTCCAGGACTAGCCACCACCTCTCACTATAGTTTCTCTCGTAGGTAGTTGGAATAAAAGCTTCAACAAAAAAAAAGAAGCAGAAGAGGATCATGCTCATCAACACAACAACATCGAGTAAGGGGGAAAGGGCACCTTCAAATCATGAACAATTTAAATCAGAAGAAAAAATCGACCAATAAATAAATAAAAATAAAAAAAGACACAAACATGCCTCACATGCGCTGCCTGTTTCTCTACTGCCTGTCCCAGTCCTTCTCCTCTTGCACGTACCACGTCCCCATCCCTCCCCAACTCTAGAATCTCGCTTCCCCATCATCCACAGATCCTTGCTCTTCCATACATCTCTGGCGACAAACAGGCAGTTGAACAAGAAACAAAAAAACAAGTTAAAAAGTCGGGTATTTCAGCAAATTTCGACGGCGGCGGCGGTTGGAGGATGTGTAAGAAGGTGGTGGAGCAGAAGAGGCGCGACGGTAAAAAGGTGGTCTCCGGAAGTAGGGAGGTCGGAGGATAGCGGTCGTCCACCGAGCGTGGGATCCAGCATCTTCCTTTCCGTGTCCCAAACGCGTAGAGTAGCTGTGAGGCCCCTAAAGTAGTTCGGACACGGTGTATATCGGAGGACGAAGCACGTGTCCTCATGCGCTCGGCGGGAGAGTTTGAAGAGATAACGTCAACAGGGCGGCTGGGAGGGATGCGCCGGAAGATGGAGAAGGAGTCGTCGCCGCACAGGCGAAAGGATTCGGAATGCCGTAAAAGATTCAAAGATCAACCGTCCTCCGCTCTACTTCTTAGCCGGGGTAGGAGGCGCCTTGACGTTGTTGGACAGCCAGGCCAGACCCTCGAGCAGACCCTCGCCCGTGGTGGCGCAACTGGGCACCACGTACCAGACCTTGTCCTTGAGCTTGGAGAGCTGGAGGGCCTCGGTGACTTCTTGGGGTTTCATGGCTGGGGGTGTTAGCCGCGTTCTCTGCACTAGAGTCAAAGAGTATGTATACCTTCTGCCAGATCTTGCTTGTTGGCAAAGACGAGTAGTAGACTATCCTTCATCTCGCGGTCGTTGATGATGCGGTGCAGTTCTTGCCGGGCCTCGTCCATTCGGTTCCGGTCGGACGAGTCGATGACGAAGATGAGACCCTGGGTGCCTGTATCCGTCCGTCAGTCTCTGTATCTGCGTCTCCTTCTGCCCCTATCCAGACTCACCGCTAAAGTAATGCCTCCACAGAGGTCGGATCTTGTCCTGGCCACCGACGTCCCACACGTTAAACTTGACATTCTTGTACGTGACCGTCTCGACGTTGAAGCCCACGGTGGGGATGGTGGTGACGTCCTGGCCCAGCTTGAGCTTGTACAGGATGGTCGTCTTGCCGGCCGCGTCGAGGCCCAGCATCAGGAGGCGCATCTCCTTGGATCCGAAGATCTTGCCCATCATCTTGGAGAGTTGGCCGCCCATGGTTGCGGTCTGTGGTGTCTGTGTTTCGGATCGAAAGGGGGTTGAACGACGATGCGACGGCGCAGGATGTTATGATGGAGATCGCAAAAAAGCTCGGATCGTGTGCGCTCGGTAGTCGTCGCGGAGAATGGTCTGATGGAAGAAAAAAGAGGGCTTCTCGTCTCTTGTTTCGTTTCAAGTCCTACGAGCCATAGCCGGCGCAACCATTAGTCTCCAATTGTACAAACGAACAACAAAACAAAACAAGATGCGCCCCCCATGATAGCCCGTGGGCAAAAAAGGGAGATTGTCGATCCAAATAGCCTTGTCGATATCCGAAATAGCAAAAGAAAAACATGTCAGACTCACCTCGTTTGACGTCTGGACCAAAAAAGAATAATAGAGAGAGTAAATGTTCAGGGTCTCGATGTGGCTGTTGACTTTTTTTTTGCTCGTCTGTTTTGTTTCCCCCCTCTTTGGATGGAGTTAAGGATGCTAAGGTAGGTTTGTCTCCCCCAAAACGAAATCGCGATGTATCTCCACTTTCTCTCGACTCGACTCGTGCCTCGTGCCGTTTCGTAATCGTCGACCTCGTTAAAAGAAGAAAAAGGAAGGAAGAGAAGGAAACAATTAGAAAAACATACAAGACCCTCCCGGTCAATAGCTGAGCTCCGGTTCAGTTGGATAAGAAGCGAGACTAGGTATTAGAGTAGTCTATTTTCCCTATTCTTTTTTCCCCCCGTCAGGGGAAAAGGGAAAGAGGGAAAACAAGATCCTGAGCCTCGACCCCCTGGTCTGAGTCTCTCTCGGCCTAGCGCCGCACGGGGCAACGGCCACCCACTGGCGCCCATCACCCAGCGCTCCAATCCTCTGTGCCCCTCGCCCCTGAAGCCCACTGAAAATGCCCCGGGCCCTCCTTCGGCCCCCTGCTAGGTCCCTGAAATGAAGTGCCCCGTGCCTGTAAGGTACCCGTGGGACCCGGCGCTGCTCCCCGGCTCAAAGTCCAGCCAACTTCGGGCTTCTCTTAGCGATGCATGTGCTGTGCTGTGTCCACTGGTACCTGATCCTCCACTGCTTCTAGGCGCCCCGAGCATGTCACTTTGGGCTCACCGTCGTCATCTAACCATCTGGGTCTGTCATATCCGAAGCCCGCTCACCACCTCCGCGCCTTGCTCTGATATAAGAGTCATCTGATAGCAGAATGCCAATACTTATAGCATTCATGCTCGTTTACTATTTATTATATCGCCTATGGACGTCGCATCGCTTCTGGGCTATCCTCATTAGACCCCATACGACGTCATCGTCACCATCATGAGACTCTCCATCACTGCAACGTTCCAGCATGGCCATGGACCGGCTCCCATGCTTTCACAGATCGTGACAGGGAAACCTCGAGGGTTCATCCACTACTAATCCAGCACGTTCGCCATATCAGTGGTATCCAAAATCTGACGTGGCACCCATAGGGTTGCGTTCAAGCTCTGTACTCAATCACAAATCTCCGCTCAACCTGCTGGAGCGTTGTCGAGTCATTCTCCCCCTCAAACTTGAGATTGACTTTGCCGTCGTTGTCCATGCTGTGTACCTCGGCTTTGTAAAAAGTCGTCGTGTTTGGGTATAGCGCCAGCACTACCTTGCCCGATTCCCAGTCCTTCAACGAGCCCGCCTGGCTCTCTGGTGTGATCATAATCATGCTGCTGGCGCTCGATCGGTACTCTTTCTGCTTACTCTGGTCGTCCGGCTCAATGTCAAGCACCTTGTATCGTCGGCTTTTGCCTTCGCCCATCACCTGTGCTACTTCGCCCAGGATCCAGTCCGATATCTGGTCGCCGTTGACGGGTTTTGGTTTGAACGCAACTGCGTCGCCTTTCGAGAATACAACCTTGAGCTTGCTGCTGGATCCAGATCCGACCCCGCTCCCAACCGACCCCTGAGGCTCGACGCTATCGGCCTTGGGTGGCATGCTGTCGCGGTCCCGCTCCCGCTCTCTCGCCCGGTCTCCATACTTGCGCGACGACCCTCCGATAGGGCTCGGTACGGGTGAGTCGCCAGCTCCGTCAAAGTCGTAGAGCGAGGACGCCGCGGCTGCCGTATCATTCCTGGCCTGCCTCTTGCCTGGCCCCGCTGCCGCTGCATCGGCCTGCTCCTTAGCCTGTACTACAGCGCGCAGCACCTTGAGCTGCTCGATGGTGTTTTTCAGAGCCGCCATGTTGGCCTCGGAGTATTTGACTCCTGTCCGGCAGAGTTGCTCCATCTCCTTCAACGATTCACCGGGAATCTTTTCTAGGTCCATTGCCCCAACCTGCTTGTCCATAGTGACAAGCTCCGTAAGACTGTCGTTCTCAGCGTTGATGCCCGAAACAATCTCACCAACTTGACTTTTGCATAGCTCCCATATCTGGACCTCTTCGCCATGCGAATTGCCGTTGTTTCGATTAGACGCCCGTCCGCTACGGTTTCTTTGTGACATTTCGCGATTGTGACGCTCGGGCTTGGCCGAGTCCGGTCTGGGCGTATTATTTGTAGATGGTTCGCTCTTGGGCGATCTCCTTGGCGTAGAAACGTCCGAGGTTATATCCCGGCTGTGATTCTTGGTCCTCGATTTGGTCGGCCGGTTCGGAGTCGAATCTCTACTAGACGGGTCCTGCCGCTTGGTGCCCGATCGTTTCGGCTCGGGCGTGTTGGACGACTGGCGCAGCGACTCTTGAAAGCTGTTCTCGCGCGAGTGGGTGCCGCTTCGCCGCGGTTTCAGGGGAATCTGATAGTAGGGACCAAGATCCTCTTGGAGGTTCTTCAATTCGTCCCGCGCAGGCTTCTCCCGGTTAGCCATCCTGCCCCGATACCAAACCCGCCGCCTAAACAAAATGTCGCAATAAGAATCAACCCAAGGCGGAACCAGACGATGATGACGAAGCCAAAAAGAGGCGGATGTAGATAAAAAAAGAGAAGACGCAAGCTTTCGAGGCGCGTTAACATGGTTGGAAAAGTCGACTAACCTTTGTGACTAGAGGCCCAATTACGGAGCGGCCGAGGCGGGATGGTATGGGGAAGGAAAAGGCGGGCTAAGAGTGGAAGGCGCGTGTCGCTGTCGCAGAGAAGAAGGGATCGGCAAGGAAGGCGAGAAAAATAAAAGGTATTTCAAAAGAATAAAAGGGTATCAACTCATTTTATGCGCCGCAGCGGAAAATATGGGGGATTTTAAGAGGGAGGGGGTATCATGTCTCGTGTTGTCAGTGTCGTGATGCATGCTTGAACTGAAAGTTGAAGCCGATGATGCGACTGGGGCGGGCTGCGGCGCGGCAGAATGGGGGGCGGTGAGGGGCCCCGTCGCCTGATCAGGCAAGTTGCTTATCAGCGGCTGATAAACCCCACGAGGTGCGAATTGAGCTCTCTGACTCCATTTGCACTGTCTGATCGTCGGCCTCGAGTTCCGTACCCCGTATTCCGTATCGGGCTGGGCCTGTGCGCTCACCTTACATGTCGACAAGCAACGACTCTCCTACATTCGCCGAGCACATGAATAGAAGTGACTATGAGAGAATGTATATAAGCAATACCTTCGTTTCAGTTGATTCCACTCGCCATAATCTACCCTCTCACACCTGTGCCAGTTCTCCCTGACTGCCCAATTTCAAGCCGTCAACCTGGCGCTTATGCCCTCGACTTACACGCCAGCAATGCTCTCTTCCTAAGCCCCAAGCTTTGTAGCATCCTCTTATCTTCTGTTATTCTTCCTTGCACATAGACATAATGGCCATGACCGCTCCAAAAACAGTCGCCATCATCGGCTCCGCAATCGCCGGCCCAACCCTCGCCCTCCAAATCCTCTCCCACCCCATCCTCCGCAGAACCTTTACCCCGATCCTCTTCGACTCCTCGCCCTCTCCTTCAGAAACCAACTCCCGCGCCGGCGCAACAGTCGGTCTCTTCGCAAACGGTCTCTACCCCCTTCGCCGCCTTGGTCTGGAATCTTCCATCCGCAGTCAGGGCCACGAGTGTGGTGCTCTCACCACTTGGAGCTGTGGTTACGATGGTGGCAGTGAGAGGCTAAACTCACAGGGAGATGCCATGTGGAGCGGTGATCTCGAGACGGGAGTGGTATACTTTGAGAGGTGGGCTTTGCAGAAGTTGCTAGTTGAGCGGGTGGGCGAGCTCGGAGGAGAGGTCAATTGGGGGAAGAAGGCGACCGACTTCACTTCTCTCGACAACGGGAAACTGAGCGTTGCTTTTGAAGACGGTTCCAATGTGACGGCTGATCTGTTAATCGGCGCCGACGGAGGCTTTTCGTCTGTAAGAAAGTTCATCCTCAACCAGAGGAACAAGGACACCGCAGAGACGAGATGGCTCCCCGACTTTATGGGTCTGACTGGCATCTATGGCGTGTCCAGTGCAGAGAAATCAACTTCTTCAACAGCACCTTTCAGCGACTCACATCTCATATATCTCGACAAAGGCTTCCTCGCCACGGGTCCCTGTCCTGACCAAAAGACACGTTGGGATCTCATCCTCCCCGAACTTTCACCCCCTTCCTCTTCATCTATTGACCTCAAGTCTTCCACCCCAGCATCAGACGCAGAGCCATGGCAATCATCCATTGTTCCGAACCAATATCCCCTCAGTTCCACAATCGAGATCCTCCGCCAACACCGTAACGTCATGCATCCCTACGCCGGCACGCTCGAAGCCCTCCTCACATCTGCAGACCGGATCATCCGTACACCCCTGCGTCAGCGCGTATGGAAGCAAGACGAGATTCAGTGGGGAAACGCTGCCCTCATCGGAGACGCAGCGCGCCTGATGTTACCAACGAGTGGCCAGGGAACAGGATTCGCTATTGAGGATGCCACTGTACTAGCTAGATCACTTCTCAGGCACGCAACTTCAAACACAACGGGCGGTATGAGAACTGCCCTGGAAGAGTATGCGCGGCTGAGAGAGCCCAGATCCAAGAAGATGGCCAGCCTGGCTGCGTTGGCTGCTTCATGGAGCACCAGTACCTCCTGGTTCTGGAAAGGAGTCAGATATTATGGTTCAAAGTGGCAGCCTGACAGACCAGAAGCAAGGTATGGGCGCTTGACTACTGGACATGCATCAGGACACTAACCTGTCGATAGGAAACAAACAGGCAAAGACCCATGGCCGTTCAACGAAAGAATCGATATCGACGACTCAACCAAGTAGCGTCTATTCATGTTACACAGCCAATGTCCCACATGCCAGCATCGACAGTAAAAGACCGGATAATGGCTTCAAATTCAAGCCATAATATAAATTGTTTTGATTAAAAGTGTACCTCCATCCACGACGTGTCCTTCCGTGATCCTGTAAACTGTAAACACCAATTTTCACGCTTATATGCGCACACCAACCCCAACTCTACTCGTAAGGCTTCTCATAGCTTCTCTTTATCCGAGTCATCAATCTCACAAAACGCCTTGAACGTCGTAAATTCGTCATCCTCACCTCCCTCGCTCTCTAGCACGCACTCAGCCGTGGCACCCACAAAGTACACATAGCCCTCAGCAATTTCGGCGCTCGTGGGTCCAACAGATATCTTGCCCTTGCCGCTGGTGCAGATGATGATGCTAGGGCCGTCCAGGGGCTCGAATGTGGCCTTGGCTCCGTCACCACGGAGTAGAGTACGCACAACGCTGAACTCTTCGATCGGCGGGTCGTAGAGCACAACGGCCGAGCCTGAGCTATAACCCTGGCGGTTGAGGGTCGCATAGGGGTACTCTGTAGGAGCCATCTTCTGCTCCTCGATCGGGGCATAGTTGTAGGTCAACATGTCGACAAGGGTGGGGACGTCCTTGAACTTGGGGGTGAAGCCCGCTCGGACAACATTGTCCGAAGCAGCCATGCATTCCATGATGTCGCCAGAGATATAGGCGTGGATGTCATCAGCAACCAAAAACAAGGCCTCGCCGGGCTCAAGAGTAACAAAGTTCAGGAAGAAGAGCACAAAGATACCAATATCGGCGCCAAACTCGCCGTGGCATCGCTTAACGAGCTCGGCGAGCTTCTCACCAGAAGTAGCAGCGACACCACCACCGGCAAAGTCAGAGCCTTCCTTATCCACTTGCTCAACGAGCTTGGGGATTTGCTCAGCAATGGCGTCGGCCGAGGAGGACATGAGCGCAGCAAAGATCTTCTTCAGCAAAGCTTTCTTCTCATCACTCACACCCTCATCCTCGCCCGTAGCAATCTTAGCGAACTCGCTAGCAGCCTCGTCTCCAACCAGAGCTCTCAGAGGCGGCACCGAGTCAAGGAAGTGTGCGATCTCGTTCAGGGGTCGGAAGCCGCAGAGGCCCTCGAAGGGGGTGATGGCGATGGCCATCTCAGGCTTGTGGTTGTCATCGGGGTAGTTTTTGGAGTCGCGGGCATGAAGCTGCTCGGCAAGCTTCTTGTTCGGGTGGGCCTGGATCGAGAGGGCCTTGTTTATGGAGAGGACCTTGAAAAGGAAGGGGAGCTTGTGGCCGTAGTGGGAGGTGATGGTGGAGGAGAGGAGAGCTTGGTTGTCTTGGACGAGTTCGAGGAGGGATCGGCCCGTCTTGAGGTCTCGGGACGGGTTCGAGGGATGGGTGCCCATCCATAGCTACAAATCGTTAGTTGCGAAGCTATCTAGTCAAGAGGCGGGGCAGACTTGCCTCGGCGTATGGAGTATCAGACTCAATCTTGAGGTCATCCGATGGGGTCGCAGCAGCGAAGCGAGCAGCCGCCGACTCGTTGCCCTTCTTTCCCCAGGCGTACGAGTTGACGCCGCATTGCAATCGAAATAGCGGCACCTGCATCTTGAAGGGAGTAGCGTGACTCTAGTTTCGACTCTTGACTCGGGCGGTGACGGCGAATGTGGAATGCGACGCTGGGAGTGTAGCTGTCGCTGGTGGTATGGCGGGGAAGCAGATGCCAGATATGGTCCTATGCGATGATGCGCTAAACAAGACTTGGCCGGCTTATATATTGCAGAGGACAGAGGGACGAGAAGGTCAAAGAGCAGGTATCAGGCACGTCGGCAAAGAGGAGGAGGAGGGTGAAAAACCACAAACTGCGGTGATGATTATTCAATGACGGAGAAGAGGCGGGGGGAGCTGTCTCGATCAGCAAGATGCAGATTGGACCCAAGGCCTGCCAGCCCACTGCAAACCGCTGTAGCTATAGCGCGTGCATGGAGTCTCCAGCGGAGCTGCCCCCTGAAGCTATACCGGAGTAGCACCGCCTCTTACCCCGCTGTGGGCCTCCAAGGTTGATTCCATTTCCTCTTTGGGGCGTTTTCTTGCCATGTGATCGTGAAGCTTCATTTATCTTCTCGTTCAGAAATTACCATGGATGTCAGCAGAGTAGGAGGATGCCTTGTCAATTGCCATTGAAGGAAACGTGGCTAGAACAGTGCATTCCATTGGCACGTAATCTGTTCCCTTGTCAGGGTCCTTGCTATTCCAGATTGTCAACCTACTTGATGATAACCTGAACCTACGGTGGGGAGACAAAAGAAACCAACACTCGATGCGAGGTTCCTAGCACAATAACGATATATCATCTAATCGGTGTTTTGAACCAACTAGCGTAGCTAGGTGCCCACCATTATCGCTTCCTTATCAGGTATACCTCAGTCATCACTATCATGAACACCTCTTCACAAGCACAGACGGACATATACTAAGAACAAGTCTCTACTAACATTGCAGTACTGCATTCATGTACATCTATCTACCTCTCGTCGGAGTGATCGTTCAATTCAATTCATCCAGTTGCCCAATCATTACCCCCATTCCCGTTTCCAACCATACATTTTGTTTTTCTTCGTATCCCGTGCCACTCCTGATTTTCACCCCCCTAAAGGAAACGCATCAAAATGTACAGACCCCTTACCAAACCGATCAAATTCCAGAACCTCCCTTTTCACTTTGTGTATCCGGAACACCATTCTGTCTAATAACTTGGTGTAGTCCAGCTACTCTTTGACACGACCTTTCTGTGTCAAAGACGCCCTTGGGGGGCGTCGAGAACATGATAAAGAAACAATACTGCACACCACGTGACATTAGGAGAATTAGAAACAATCAGAAACCAGAAACAATTCTCGGTGCTGCTTCAAGGTCGAGAGACACGAGCAGGTTGAGTCGAGAAGAACGCCATGGTAGCACAACACCAACGCTCGTCATGCCTCCCCGTCAACGCTGTGCTCACCACCTTGACCACACACCACTCAGAACCCTATGCCGAGGGGGAGTTTGAAAGCCCAAAGGATCGATGAACAGTTCATCTGCCCCACGCGGGGCAGGCAAGAAGACGCACAGTGAACCCCTGCATCACGACCTGTACCGATTGTCGTGATCCACATAGGTTTGCAGGTCTGTTGTATGCCAGAGAATACACCGAGAGAGATAGGGAGAGAAATAGGGAGCGTCCCGTCGACAATAGCCAGGACATCTCGGGTCGAAAGTACAATGTAGTTCCTCAACCAGAGATAGGTTCAAGTCCAAGAAAATGCAGAGCAAAAACACACTGCCAAGCACCAAAAGAGCCAGAAGGAGAGCACCGGCTTATACCAGCAAAACAGGATGAACAAGGCGCTCAGGAATTACCCCTCCCCCTCCTGTTCGAATCAAGCTTCAAGCTCGAAGTGTCCCCACTGCCTTGCGGTAGCTATCCGCCGCGGCCTCGGCCCCCGTGCCCCCGACGTCTCCATGATGGGGTAGCATGTACGACGCAGAGTGGTGGCCGCCGTGGGCATGCGGTATGTACGTCGTGGCGCCGTGGCCCAGCGCGAAGGATGAGGCCGACCCAATGCTGCCGCTGTTGAGGTTGGGCAGGTCGCGCCGCGCCGTCGCCGTGGCGGCCGCTGTAGCTGCCGCCGTCGTCGTGTCCGTGTAGCGGTATGTCAGGTCGGGTCCTGGGCCCGCCCCGCGCATCGCATCGGCCGATGTAAACAGCGAAGCGTCCGAGGAGCCCGCGTTCGAGTAGAGGTCGTTGCTAGACCGGGTGAGCTGCGCCGCGAGGCTCATGGGGTGGTGGTACGAGGGCATGCTCGAGGCCAAGCTCGATGAGAGGTTCGATGAGAGGCTCGAGGCTGTGGCCATGCTGGACGGCTCGTAACTTGTGTAACTTGGTGCCGGCTCGGAACCTGGGCTCGGAGGCGACGTTCCCGACGTCGATGCCTGGGAGGACTTGCTGCTGCTACTACTGTTGCTGTTGCTATTACTATTGGTGCTGCTACCATAGGTGCTGCTGTAGTTGTTGGTGTTGTAGACTGAGCTGCCGGACTCGTTCCGGTACGACGACGTTATCGAGCTAGGCATCGATGTATACCGTCCCACTGGCATGGGCAGAACCCTGTCGCCCATGTTGACGCCCGCCGCCATGTTCTGGAACGTCAGGCTCGAATCGGCCGCCACCGGCGCCGGACGGTGCACCAGGCTCGTCGACGGAGTCCCGTTGCTGTACGCGTAGTTGGGCTCCGTGTCCACGCAGATATTAGACTTGCCCACTGTCCCGGAGGCCATGCGGAAGTTGATGCCATAGTCTGGGTCGTTTACCGAAGGGTAGGACGACTGATACACGTAGCTGATAGCCTGGTCATCTGGGTATCCATTACTCCAAGGGAGCGGGTAGTAGGGCTTTGTGCTATAGCCAAAGGTAGTAGGACGATAGATCAACGGCTCACTGGCCTGCACAGGCAGACCATCGGGGTAATGAGAAGTTGATGTGGTCGTGGGAATGGACGGGACAACCGAAGTTCCTCGTGCCTGGTATTGTCGAGAAGCCTCTAAGCTGTAACTGAACGAGTCATGCTTCATGTGTGTCTCTTGTGAAGCCACCTAGACTATAGTGTAAGTCTAGAACGACACAAAACGGCCAAGCCATCCCTCGCTCCGGACAATACATACCCTGAGAAACTGACACGGCTCGTAGCCAGCGTTCTTGCAATTCGTACATGGCCCTCCATTGCCAGTATCACCACTGCACCGTATCTTCCTCTTTCGACACCGCCCACACTGGATCTGTTGTTAGCCCGCTACACAACTATGTAAGTCTCACACACACCACACAACACCAAGGGAGAGACGGGGATTTTGGGGGGCAAGTATGAGAGGGTGACTTACTGCGACAGCAATCCGCTTCCTCTGGGGCGTCACATCATCGATGGCATCTCTCTCGCTCATGATGGTAGTTCGAGTATCAGGATGAATGGGGTAAGCAATGGCCCGGCGCTCCGGATAAGACGAGTAGGCGTTCATCCGACTACCATACCGCCCCGTCGAGTAGTAGTTCGGGGTGACCATGGTATTGGATACGTACTGAATTGGTGGAGGCTCAAAAGGTAAAAGGGTAGGCGAAAGCAGAGCTTCAAGGAGCGACTCAGAGAATTTGATTCTCCGACTCCCTCATCAAGGCTAGCAATCGTCGACTCGAGTCAACTTGCATCAATCCGATAGCAATCCCTGGTGAGTCCTCCGTCACAGCTGCCGAGGGACAACCGTGTGCCGTGTTCCAGCCGTCACGAGTTTGCAAGCACTCGTCCGTCGGAGCTCTCAGGACCCTGGGTGGTGTGTGGTGAAAGATAGAGCAACGTCCGCCGCCTTTCTGTCAAGCCGTTGGGTCGAGGAATGTGATATAAAGGCTTCTCCTCGTCAACTCCCAACGTGAAAAGGCTAGGAGAGTAAGACGAAGTGAGTTTCGACAAGGTCAAGAAAGAAAGAGAAAGAGAATTAGAGGCAACAAGATCTGCAGCCGTGGCATGGTGTTATACTCTGCCCGTACCACTGACTTATACCAGTCCTGGCTTGGCCTCTGTATCTTTGTTTGCCTCCCCCGAGCTTTGAACCACTTCTGCTCCTCCAATAAACGGGCCTTTTGTCACCGGGGGTGTCATGTCCGCTCAACGACAGAGGATCAGAGGAGATGATCGAGGCACCTCCGGCGGTCCCTCTCTCGCGGATGGCAAGCGGGACACCTCGTACAACAGACGTCAAGTGTCCGTGAAGCCCTTCCAACGTCTTGCCCACTTCTACATGGGTAGGAAAGCAAGCAACGGGCGCTATCTGGCTGGGGCCTCCCCGGTTACGCGAGAGACACCCTCCTCGGTAAGCTGCATGTGACTGCAGCATGATGGAAGGGTCGCCATGAGGGCGCCGGCTTTCTTGGCCAGGCAGAGATAGATACAAACAGGCCCAGGGGTCCAGCACAGGACGGGGAAGGCCAGATCTGGATGGATGTCGATCAGATGGAGGCCTTCCCAGATCGTACCAGATGTGCAGATGGGCCTGCTGGTCTTAGACCATTCTCACAACTGAAACGAGTCCCAAGAGAAGCGCTCCATCTGAGACTTACCAGCCAGCTGGTGTTTGCGGCGTGATCCTGTCTTTCTCTCGGTGAGATCAGCTGAGCCGCATGGTAAACCGTCCAGAATACGCGTGAATCACCATTTTGCCACGGTATTTGGCATTTGGAGAAGGGCTGGCGCTGGTCGTGTTCTCCACAGGGCACTGCCGTATCCAGCCCTTTGTCAAATCTATACCTGCAGGAGACGTCATCCCAACTGAGCGTTCAGTCCAAAAAGCCTGCTTCTATGTCTGCCAAACGGTTGTGATCCCCTTCGCAAGACCATGCAATATAGAAAGGAATCCAGGACAAGCAAGGGCGGTATCCTAGCATCAACAAACAGTTGTTCATTCTGCTCAGAGCCTCGCCAATATCTTGGCACCGCTGGAGGACGCAAACTCGCGGGTAATGAGACAATGTCACAGACAGCACGGTAATTCAAGGTCTGGAAACCTCGTCCATGGGCAAGTCCAGGAGAGTGACCCGTGCTTAAAAGCCGGGGTGTCGGCGTAAACGTTGATGGCGTCTCGGCTGTGACACGATGCTGTAGACAGTCTCTTGTACGTGTAACGGGTCGTGCGCTGCCGCGAGAGGAGCCAGTCATTCTTGGGCGTCAGAGCTCAACACAGTGAGAGTCTCAACGTTTGAATCTGGCGTCTTCCGAGCTTCCGTGAGTCGTCAAGTTTGCTCTTCTCTCATCCTAAATCAATGCAACCGCCGATGATCCCTGTCGATAGTCTAATGCGGTTCAGATCAAGCGGCGGTAGTCTCCGGGGGAATACACTAGTCCGTCCCTCAAACCCGGTACCTGGAGTCCACAGTACGTATCTGACCCTTGTTATTGTGTGAGCGGCACGTATGTAGTCTCAAACGTTGAAACAATGACGATTTTGCTGCAGAAAGGTCGACAACAGACAAACGGCTTGTCCTAAACTCGATTGTGCAAACATACTGTGGCCTTCAGCCCCGAAGAGGCTTGCATGTAAGATAAAGGATTTGAGTTGATGATCAGGGACAAAACAATGGTAGGGAAAAAACGAGTCTGTGGCTGAGGATTGATCCAACAGGTTGTTCCAGGTCTTTGGTCGTTTTCTCGCTCGTTTCCCTTCGGTGTCCAACCTCTAAACTCCATGTGCAGGTGCAGACTGTGGGTCTCTTGTGTTGTTTTTCCTTGTAGATTAATCCGAGCACATCTGCAGCACATAAACCAGAAAACGTCGACAGTCTTGGCCCGGAAAGAGCATCGCCGTGTCACTCGTCGCACGGGAAATTGCATACAATATTAGAAGCTTTCTTCATCTGGTTGCTGGATGGAGAAAGTGCTCAGTGCCATTGGGCCTCTGTGGCTCAACATCCTCAAAGGCGAGACGCAGGGGAACAGAAGACTCTCCGCTCTCGGTGGCTACAGACACTCAAACGGTCTGCTTTCGGTGTGGGTGTAAATATAGAACACTGCCAAAAGTCCAGGTTGGAAACGACGGCAGAGAGGTACATAATGGCCAAACAGAGACAATCCATTCAACATGCTGCAGGAGCAATGTTGCTGGGGTCACTTTCTCATAGGTGCAAGAGTCCGATAAACTGCATATTAATGAAAACACCGAACCCCTGGCAGATCGAGGAACTGGTTCAGTAAGCGGACGCCACATGCTGAATGGGATGTTCTTATGCAGATCGCCAAACTGCGAGGCGAGGCTATCTGATTTGCTTCTGGCCCCGTGTGGCGTTACTCTCCCATCTCTTGACTCGCCAGACCCATGTCTCCTTGCATCGAACACGGTAAAACAGGCCCCGGGCTGTTTCTACTGTCGACGCCGAGCCTTAGTGAGAGACGTGTTTTCTAGAGCCAATGTGCGAATTCAGCATCAGCGCCGTCCCCCTTTAAGGGGTGGGCTCATCTGGCGCAAACAACAGCTCAACGGCATATGAGGATCGGAGAAGATCTTGTCAAGAACGCCAACCGGCGCTGACATAGCTTGGCGTTATCCCCAAGCTCCTAATTTGTCAATTCGGTCGAGGTTTGCACTGAGAGTCATGAGACCCAAAGTCGAAGAATGAACGCCATTTTGAGACGACTTGTCTTGGACCAATAACCACTGAACGTAGTGTACGGCGAACAAACGGCCACGATCATAGATAACCGTTCCCTTGAGGCTAGTCTGTTTCAATTGGTTCCAGTGGAACCCTCTCGCATCAACAAGCAGCCCGGTCTCGTATCGATCCTCCATGTCCCCACCACGTAGGGACATATCTTAAACGGGCTTGCCTAGTCCAGGCTCGCTTCTCTTTGTCATCTCCCAAAAGCCTTATTGTCGCCCCGCAATTCTACAAGAGATCCAAAGATCTTCGATCAAGGAAGCAAAACGTCCGGACAGCACATGACACGGGCGAGAGCGGGACCCCAGGGCGGAAAATTTTGCCCAAGCAGTGTCCCGAGGGAAATGTTGCCGACCGTGCTGTCATTTAAGGGTGTGACGGGCGAGAATGCGGGCTGCCGTTGTGCGCCGTGTGTGATACACGCGATTGGTGGGTTATGTCCAGGGGCTCATTCTGAACCTCTTGTGACGCCCCTCAAGACAAGGAAGAGGTCGGACGGTGGCTGACAGGACGATCATCCAGCTGGGCCGCCATGGTCACTATGCCCATGAAGGTAAGAGGGTTCTGTAGCGATCCGGCAAGTTGGGGCGGGGAATACTCTACTCTCGAATCCGAAGGAGAGGGCACATGCAGAGAAGAATCTGAAACGGCCTTCCAAAAGGGCGATATCACAAGGCCTCGTGGGCTTTACTTGGCGCCATGTTGTTTCCCGTCAGCGACTCAATTTGCAGTCAAGCTCACGCCCCAGCCCTCGAGCACCCTGCGACAGTTTTTGGCCTCCCAGGTCGCACATCTCGACAAGTCTCGCCTGAAAGGTCTCATGTCCGAGATGGTATGTGTCGGTGTTACGACATGCACCAAGATGCCCACGCTGGCTGAGCTAGCTCGACGACCTTAGTCTCTCATAGACATGGCGGATATGATCCCCGGAGCTTGGTATCACCAGAAGGTATGATGATGCAATTCTTCAGAAACAACGATACTCAGGCTCGGACATCGGTCCTCGAAGCCGGAGCTCGTGTCGAAAGGTATCGGGATGTGGTACGGCCAATCGTCACCATCCATCAGTGCCAATGCCGAACGAGGGTGATCTGAAACACTGACTTGCTCTCCTGCATTTTCAAGCCAGCCGCCTCGCCTCTCAGCCCAAACTCAACATTAGAACCAAAACTCTGCGGGCTGCGGCAGACTGGGTAGAAAGACCAGGCCAGATCTTTGTGAGGGTGACCCAAGACTCAGCTGCAAGACGCCATGCGCTGGGCCGTACATCAACCTTTCAACGTGGTGACAACATGGCGGTTTCACCCCCCGGGTGCCTTGCATAGTGTCGATTGAGAGCTTTGCCCGCTCGTGTTCTTGACGGCGTATCATGAGCAGCAAGCGTAGCCGAAAGTATGGCTTGTCGGTCCATCCGCAGACGTAGACAATGGTTCGGTCGAGTTTCTTGACAATATGCCCGCTCGCACAGAATACAGCACCCGAACGTGAAGCCAAACATGTCGTGGCGTGGTAGCCTACGTGCCCTGTCGCCCGTTGGCGAGAGTGGATTAAGTATGCTGGCGCTGTGATCTGCTGAGCGTTCACAAAGAGAGCTGTCATGTGTTACAGCGTCTCCAGGCGCTGAGAAATGCGTGGGGAACACTGCTGGCAAGCGACGCTGGCAGAAAGTAGATAGGGTGGCCCGGGGATCTTGTCCAGAATGACAGCTGGGGTTGCTCAACAGCGGGAGGGAGATCCTCCCCGTTGACCCACGGCCGCCAATATGTGCCGGCCAGCACGAAAGTCGCTCACGCAGACAGTATGAGTTGGAACTTTGGCAGAGTTGCGCAGACTGTCCTCCGTTGCTCGTAGCAGGAGTTCCGCCAAAGGGCCGCATGCCAGCCGGGAGCCATTTCGTGCTCGCATACTTTGGGATGGGCGTAACAGATTCAACAAGAGGCTCGCTCTCAACAAGATAAATGCTCAAACTTATAGGCCAGGGTAGCTTGGGGCTCCATAGTCGTGTAATGCCATAGATATGCACATGTCGGTTGGTGTTAGCTGTTGCACCCAGAAAAAGAGTGTCTCGAAACGCTTGTATTCGGCTGAGTTACGCTGGAGAGTACCGGCGGTTGTAGGTGTTGCATGGATTGTAATCCGTGTCGCCCACCTGCCACACTTCTCATCTTCTTGGCCTGCGGTCATAGTCGTCCCGTCCGTATCGATCCCTATCTCTATCTCGGTCTCTGCGATCGCGGTCTCGTTCTCGGTCCCGATCACCCCGGTCACGGTTTCTATCTCGATCTCGGCGGTCCCAGTCTCGTCGGTCGCCTCGACGATCGTCTCTCGGTTTACGATACCGATCCCGACTTCGGTCTCTTGGGCGCGGACTGCGGCTTCGACTCCGTCGTTGCCCTGAAGCTTCTGCCTCGCGAGGTACCGGAGGAGGCCCATCGTCCCTCTTTCGCTCTGGTCCATTGCGTTCCAATCTACCCTTCATCTCCTCCTCTCCGTAGACCATTCCGTAGTCACGCCCAGTGCTCCTTTCTCCCTCTTCGCGATATTGCCTACGCTTTTCCAGCTCCCTGACACCTCCCCAGCCACCCCGACCAGCATTTTCTCGGCGCTTGCTGTTTGTGTCCTTTCTCCAGACATCGCTGAGCTTGCTCACGCTCTGTGAAAAGTCGACGTGAATTCGTCTGTCGTCAATCAACACTCCCTGCATTTTGAAGTATGCCGCCTCGCACGATGCCTTGTCCTCATACTCGATGAATGCGTATTGCAAGCTGTCGCCAGTCTTTTGATCCCTAATGACTTCGCAGCTCAAGATCTTGCCAAACCGACCAAAAATAAGCTCAAGGTCCTCGTCCCCAGTCACGGGGTTCAGCTTGCAGACGAACAAGACATTTTCCGGAGGCTTCACTTCCGCGAATGGCAGGTCACCCATCATTTCCAGAGTGAGCGCCTGCGCTTGGGCTTCCCGGTTGCGTCGCCTCCTCTCTAGCTCCTCCTCGTCGACCCCGTCATCCTCGTGCAAAGCAGCTTCGTCCGCAATGCGAACTGTTTTAAGCTGTTGATCGGTGGGAGGTGGACTCGAGCTCGGTTCTCGAAGGCCAGGCGGGTCAGGATAAGGGTCGTCCAAGATGACTGTATGCTTGATCCGAATGTCGATGAGGGGGTAGCCCTTTTCGTCTACAATCGCCTCGTTCACTTTTTCCAACGCATCAAATCCTTCAACAACTTTTCCAAAAATGGCAGCTTTGCCATCCAAATAGTCTGTATCCTCGCCCAGTGTGATGATGAATTGAGACCCTGCGACGCGCGTGTCTGGATCGGATTGTAGCGGAGCTGTAGCCATGCTGACTGTTCCTCGCTCAACATGTTTGAGCTTGGGGTGGAAGAAGGCTGGAAACGTTCGTTTCGAGGGGTCGCCGGACACATGACCCCATATTGACGAGCCGCCGTCCGAATCTTTGGAGAGAGGGCCGAGAGGATCGCCGGTCTGGAAGGAGAAATTCTTTTGGACGGAGTGAACGGGCGAGAAGTTGTAGTACTTGACTTTGCAAAGCTTCAGGAAACTAAATGTCTGTTAGTTCAGTGACTTGATGCAAAGAAGCGCGGATCCCATTACTTACTTTTCGCATAGCTTGGGCGCATGGTCGACCAAGAGATCAATCACGACGTCGCCCGCGGTTGTCTCCAGGAGAACAGACATGGCGTCCTGCTAGTAAAACCCCCGCAGATGTTGCCTTCGTAGAATCGTGATACCAAAGTGTTCAGAAGGGGGGGAGAAAGGGATCGGTGGGAAGTAGTCACGGTTGAAGTTGAAGTTGTTCTAGAAATTGGCATGAGCCACCGTCGCGATGGAAGCTTCAAGTGGCGCGTAGGTAAAGGCTCCACATTTGCCCGTGGCAGGCAGGCGTGGCTGAGAAGCTCCATGATCACATGACACCCTCATCGCTCCTTCAACGTCCAACAGGCTCCCTTTTGGCCTAGATCGTGAGACTTGCCCAGTAAAAAGACTTCTTTAACATGACGATTTGTATTTTTCTCAAACCTTCATGGTTGAGGCACAAATAAATATGTACCAGCTCGGCCCCTGCTTTTACAGGAACTGCCTATTCTGACAATCCAAAAGAACATGAGACTACGGAGTAGCCCAGGTGCTAACTTTCAACAGTCTATCACTCTCGACAGAAGATACTTCAAGAAGTACACTGTTTACACGCAGAGGATCACTTATTAGGCTCCGTGCTGATTGGATAATTAACGAACAATACTAGCCGCCATCTCGCTCTCCGAGCAGCCAAAGACAAGTCTCTGATTTGAGAACCCCTCAGAATGACCCCAGTTCTGCACCCCAGTTAAGCAGCTGCAAGAAATAGCACCTTGGCAAGCTATGCAGACGCAGACAAGGAAGTCCTTGGTGCTCTAGCCTTGGCTTACCCATCCAGAGAGACCCATTCACGACGTCAGACTCAAGGACGTCATGACGTTTCGAGATGTTTCTACTCCGTACGCAACAAGGAGAAACTTGTCTATTACAACGAGCGCAGTGGTTTAAATGAAGTGGGTACTGGCAGAGCTCTTGGCCCAGTTCGTGAGCTTTTGCCAGGAGCAAAATGTCCGACTCGCCACGTACACGTCCAAAACACCACTTCTCAGCTGCACAGGCTGGTTACTCAAAGAGGTAATACTGAAGCCATCGAGATTTTGTCGATGAAAACGGGACCCCTGGTGACCCTGTCCCAGCACGCTACGTCATATCAGATCAAAGAGCCGCAACAGCGTGGACATGTCATCATGATGTCTCTGCTCAGCCCTATCAGCGGCCTCGTCTCAAGCTTGGCCATGTGGACGAGGCTGGTAGAGATCATCGCCACCTTTCTTTTTGGCCGTTGTCGGAAGTTTCTGTCCCTTCCAAGATTTCGAAACAAGGACGGGTAAAAGTCATGCGATGGATGCAGACAACGCTTAAAGGGTCTTGTGGTGGCTGCGATCCCGCGATGTGAGGGTGTGTGGTGTTGTTCCCGGTAAATTTTTGAGCTATCATCTCGGTCAGCGTCATTCTACGGGAGCGCTAGACCAGACTTCCGGGAGACCAGGGGGAGCAAGTCTTGCGGCTCAACTCTTGACGACGTGTCGATCAACCAGCGATTGTTGAAGCGCTAGTTTCCATCACGATGTGCCCAAGCTGAAAGCTCCCATCCATCGTGTATGATGTAACCATAGCTCACGAGGTCCAGCGACTTACACGTCTACCACATCATGGCGTCCACTCACAACCCACGCCCGACGCCCTGGAAACCTGCTGCAGGGTTACCCTCAAAAAGCATCAAGTTTGAAGTGCTCCTCCCCAGCCTCACCGACGCTTGCTAAATGGTGTGTGCCGGGTTTCTCGGTCTGCAAGACTATCGCTGCCGATCCCCGGGCCGAGCGCCGTTATCCATCCTAACCGGCAAACGGGACCACCACCCATTTTGCGGTGTGAGAAGGACGGTTCCAGCCGGTGGCAATTCCAAACAGAGACTAAGAGAGGGAAAAAATCGATCGTGATCGGTAGAGTCCAGTAGCTCACATCAGAAAACCCACTCCTCCTTATCAATTAGCGCTTGCAACACACCGTTGTGCAAGAATGCCCACTCCTGTGCTAATTAATCGCGTTCTTTTGCCCATGGGGCCCTGTCTCAAGCGCCCGGCGCTTAGTTACCACTTTAGGTTGCTGTCGGCGCGCGTTACGGCCGGTCCCAGTTTTTGCGAAATGATCTTCATTTCCCCCCAACCGCTGAACTTTGAAGTAGACAGGGGGAGCCGATCAACTGCAAGATTGCGGGTAGCGACGCGTGTTGTTTGACTCTCTGCTTTCTCGGCTTCTCTCTGATGGCATTGTTTCACATCATATCATCTTGTTAGTACCGTAGACCGGGTGATGAAACCCGGGGGGTAAACTGCGTGATATAGAGGGAACGTAGTGTGGTGGTGTGCGATGCAATCGCAGTTGCGTTTTGATTCAAGCGATGGGGACGCCGCTATCGCTAAGAAAGATGTGTTGTGCATCAAACCATCCCCTCTCGGGAGATCTTCATGATATAGACTTCTGCCGTCTGCAGCGCTATTTTCCTTGCCCCAGCGCAGCTCAAGAATGTAAACGAAAAGGTTAAAAGTAGCCACGCGAAATGCCACAAAGAAAGGTCTTGATACCCCAAGAAAATGCCCCCAGATGCCGCGCTATGCAGGCTTTGTTTCCCCATCCCTAATCCACTCCGGCCAAAACCCAAAAACTAAAAAGAACACAAGAGATATGTGTGTAGTGATACAGGAGGTTTTTCCTTCTGGCCTCCCAGAATCGACGCTTTTCCCCAAACTTGATGAAGCCAAATAAAGTTATCCCAGCCTTCTGTCCCAGAAAGCCCAACTTTCCCAAAAGGTTAAAATCCTTCTTTGTTCCAGAAAATAAAAAAAGCCTCGGGCAAGGTCGTTTGCCGATCAGAAACCAAAACGCCTGCGCCAATGCAAAAAGTAGACAATGATGCAGCAAATACAAAGAAGAATTAATAAGGATTATGCCAGTGCTGTTTTTTGTTGAGTGCAACCCTGTGCAATTGGGGGAGGCAAAAGCATGTGTCTGGTTTTGCCACTGGTAAAAATGTCGTGATGATATGATAGATGGCGGCGGAGGCGTAGAGTTGCCGGAAAGTTCTCGTTTTACGAGCTTCGGCGCCGACGTCCAATACGGAGCTCTTTTTCCGTCTCCATGAGCCGTGTCTGCACCCACGTCCTGAATGCCCGGTCGGCGCGGACGCTGCTGCAGTTGAGAAGCTCCGTCAGCGTGCGCTTGATACTCTCGTTGACCTCGGACAGGCGCTGCTCCTCTGCTGAGATCTCATAGAGGGTCTCTTCGTCGGGGATGGTGGACAGCTCGTTGCGGTCCTCCCAGCCGCTGCAGCGGGCATGCGAGCGCGAGTGGTGTCGTCCGCTGCTTCGGGAGTGGCGCTTCGGCGAGGAGGGGAGGGAGAGTGATGAGGCGGAGGATCGGGTTGGTGATGTCGAGGGCGACGAGTTGAGGGAGCGGGTTGAGA
This sequence comes from Fusarium sp. JS1030, assembly GCA_000966855.1. NCBI lineage: Eukaryota > Fungi > Ascomycota > Sordariomycetes > Hypocreales > Nectriaceae > Fusarium > Fusarium sp. JS1030. The sequence continues at coordinate 193,740 of JWIW01000009.1, read as the reverse complement.
TGGTGAGCTCGGGGCGGATCTGGTCGAGACGGTCGCAGAGCTCCTGATGTTGCTCTGACAGGAGCATGTACTTCTGGAGAGCCATGGTATAGTTGTGCGCGCTGGCGGAGGCCATCTTTGATGTCGGGGCGGACGAGGAGTTGAGCGTGGTAGAGACGCTGGTAACGGAGCTGATGCTAGATACTGATGTCGAAGGTGTATGTCGGCTCTGCCCGGCGAAGAAGTGGGGTCTGACGTCTAATGACGAGACCATCGAAGCGATTGCTGTGATGTGTGGAGGAGGAGTAAAGTATAAAAGGGTTGAGCCTCAGATGAGAGGCTATCGCGAGTGCGGGTCGAGGTTGGTTTATGAATTCCGCGAGTCTTGCCTATTCGTACTGCTCCGGGAATTGACGGTGTAGGTGCACAAGCGGTGCAACATGTAAGATGTAGGTACTGAAAGCGCCGATCGCCGGATAATAGGTCGTGGTTGTCCAAGGCGAGAGAGTGCTATCGCAGGATTGAGCTTATGGAGCTGGGGGCCAATCTGCGAGCTTGTACGCGGAACGTGTGTGTGTGCGGGTGCGAAGCTGTAAGAGTCGGTCTCAAAAAAAGAAGCCGGTTGAGTGCAAGAATTAAGTAATGGTGAGAAAAAGTGTAAGAGAAGATGAATATACTCGAGACACACAGAGTAAAAAATATGTGTTGTCAGTGGAATTGTAGTAATGATGGTGCTTTCGTATCCTTGAGGGGGGGAGGATGGGGAGCAGGGTGCCTTCATTAATAAAGATATCGTGGGTATGAGAGAGGGAGTGAGAGGATGGGCTGGGGAGGGGTCAGCAATTGATTAGCTCGTAAGGGTAGCGCCTTGTACCAAGTACGAGATCCAGGTACGAAAAGCCGGCAGAGCCAGGAAATGGGAAATGAAGGGACAAAGACAAGGTCTCGAGCAGCGAGTCAGAACCAAGCAGAAGCACCATGTCTTGCCGAAACCAGAAGTACACGGGTACATATTCTCTTTCTCTTTCTCTATCTCTTCCCCCCTCTCGCTCTGAAGTTGCAGTAAGGCATTAAACACCCCTAGTTCTGGTTAGCCGTGCCTTGGTGCAGAGTAAAGAGTCGGGCTAGCTTTTGGGGGAGGGCATCCCGCCCCTTCGATTGGGGCAGCACTGCTACACCATCACCACTTCCGATGGCATGGGAGGAGCAGGGGGGGCCTGGGCTTTTGGTCTGCCCTCCTCTTCCTGTCGCCATGGCACAAGCTTTGTGTGGATCCGCGGGCGATGTGGGTGTGTGTGGTGGTGTCGCCGCCCTTTTTTTAGCTTGACTAAACTCGGTTCGGGTATATTTCCTCTGGCACAGTGAGCTTTTGAGAGGCGCTCTGTGGTGTTGCGTTGCAGAGTGAGAAAGAGAAAAAAAAAAGTTCTCACAGGGTCGTTGGGTTGGGTTACTTTGCTTGCTGCCGGTCTGTTGTCGATGGTAACAAAATGGCGCCGTGTGGCTCGTTCCGCACGCCATCATCCACAGCAATGAGCATGATTTTTTTGCAAGCTGTAAAGAGACAAGTCACAGTGGTGGTCTCTGGGGACCTGATGAATCTCGGGGTTTCCCCAAAATGGTTGGTTGGTGATAGCGAATCTCAAGTGATCAACGATACGAAAAGGATGATCCAACGTTCGAGAACCTCTGACCGGTTGGATACACCGGTTCTGCTCTACCACCACACAAACACAGCTTCTTTTTGACACTCAGACACTCAGACACTTTGTCGTCGTCGTCACCAATAACTCCGATCTGGGAATGGGCTCGATCCCAAGCCCTTCTTCCTTGGTGGCGGACGGTCCCATAGTGGATAAAACGCCCCCAGCAAGCGGGACAATAGATTGGAGAAGCGAACCCATCCGTGCCTTGCTTCACGATAACCCCCGGAGGAGCCCGGTCGGTGTTGAGCGATAAAGGTGATGCCGGCCCCAGTTGTCAAACGCAAGCTCTTGTCTGCGTGACTTGGCACAACTCCACGACTTGGCAGCTCTTCTTTCTCCAGCGGGGTTCATCTAAACTAATCTGTCAGTTTTTCTTACTCTATCCGGACCAACAACTCGCTTGGGAGTGCGAGGCAGGTTGTGGCGCCGGCGGGTTGCTCGTGCTGTGGCGATTGGTGTTGGCTGGCTGGCATTTGGAGATTGGGACCCCGGCTCCCCTCCAGACGCCAGCCGGTATCCATCAAACAAGTGCAATGGTTCAAAGCTGGGTCCTTTTTACGCAAGTGAAATGCACAAACCAAACTGCAAGAGATCTCGCCCACTCAGCTGCAGCTTGAGGGGAAATACCTGGGGACGCCTGACCACGTGCAGATATGCAGCCGGTTCAAAAGGAATTGCCTGATGGATTCGCTGGAGTTGCAAAAGGAACCGTTGTAGCACCTACTAGCTATGCAGGCAGACTGGTCTCGTGAAAAAGAACCAATATCCGTACATATCTGACAGCGACATTGGCACACGGCACAGCTCAGCTCTGCACTGTGCCTCCTGGCCTGGGGTGATAAGGCAATGGCAGCCCGCAATCACGAACCAATTCCTAGCCTGGCCTCTGGCCGTGCCCCCGGTCGACGGCTACTGACGGGGGGTGCAGTGCAGGACGCCCTATTTTAAAAAGCGTGCATCTGGGCGATGCTGCTGATAAGGCACACGAGACCTCGTGGGGTGATGGTGATGATGCCGGGCCAGAAAGACGGCAACACGAAGGGCTTTTGCAACGATGGATTCGTGCTGTCCGAATTGGCACAATCGAGAGAGTAAACGGTGAGATGACACGTACAGAGCTGTGTGTACCAAGTACAGCACCCAATTCCCCCACCTCCCCTGACAATCAGTGATAAACCACCCACACATCCTGAGACCCCCCAGCAAATTGTCCATGTCCGGGATACCCCCCTGTCCTCAGGTAAGACGTTCCCGAAATAAAGAATTTCTTATTTCCCGGGAATCCAAGCTTCAAATGAGATGAGCATCCTCCATTCCAATACTTGTGCCCAGATTTGGAAGCTCTGTAGAATGCCCTTATCGTGCCTGGTTCGTTGCCAGGGGGGTTCCTGAGGCCTTCCAGCGTCGTGATCACACCTTGCATAGCCGATTGCCGACCGTTTGAGACAAACACCACATGACGCTGGTTGAACCATCATCACCTCATCCCAAGGAAAAAAGCAAGGTTCCCCGTGGAGGAGAGACAACAGACAAGCTTTCTCTCCTCAATAGCTGCATCCCCGAAACACCAGATCGACCTCATGTCCCAAATTCTCACTGCACCCCCTAGAAAGCCAAGGTCCTCTCCAGTAGCCTGCCCCGTCCTTGCCAGTCCGGGTAGCAAGGATCAAGCTCCGGTTAATGACGCCGGAGCACCTTTTGCCTGGAACCAATCTCCCCAGGCTTGATAGGCGTTTGATCTGCTCTGCATGCATAGCAGAAACGTTGTCAATTGACTTCCGTCAACTGATTCGCGCAATGATGTAAGTGTTATCCGGAAACCCTCTCCCCACAAAGTCTAGGGTAGTCGTCAGTGCGATGTCATTAGGCAAAACGCCTCCTCAATTCGAGACATTACGCAATGGGGCTCAACGCTTTCAGCAGATCAGTAGACCATGACGTTTCAGTTTGTCAAATGTCATGATAGGAAGGGTTTTACCCTTGTGTGACGTCTGTCAAATCGAGGTTGCCTGTCAGCCTGCTCGAAACAACTCTCAGGCCCTCCGTCATCATCCGTCTTCAGTATTCATCACCAGACTTATCGTCATCTGGGGAAGTAGGCACAGTGCGAAGGCTGCCAGAGTCTCGATTCTTTGTTCAACCGGGGATTAGACCTTCACACACCACATCCCCTCCCTTGGCACCCATCATCACCACCATCATCGCGTCGATCCGGATCCTATCGCCGTACAGTACCTTACAGGGCCAAACCCGCATTCCGTGGCCCGTTATCAGAGCTCTCCCCGCTCTATCACGGTCCAGTTCGCCACACCTCCATTCATCTCATGGTCTTCATTGATCTTGTGGCTATCACGCTTCTGGGCCATACCCCATGCGCGAACCATGGGTGCCACGTTCCTGGCTGGATGACTTCATGTCTGGTCGTACCCCCTCAACCCCACCTGACCAAGCTGACGGGAATCCGGATGTGAAAATGTTTCGATGTGCCAAAACAATACTACACATCTTTGACACCACCCGCCGCCATTCGAGCGGGGCAGAGCCAATTGCCAACCTGGATCGATAACTGGTGCCTCTAGATCGTGCCTCAGAGCTTGGCCAGTTCGCTTCGCTTCTCCCCGATGGAAACTCAATCGCCCCAGGGGTCTTGGGCGCTGACTCTCGCCGTCAACTTGAGCCTCTGGGAGCTTTGGGAGTTCTGGCCCAAGCTCCGGCGTTGAACTTGAAGCTGACGCACGCAAGCCTGGAAGCCCATGCTCGATAACCGGGATACGTTCAACCGCGTCAATGAATCGCATGCTTGATCTGCGTCAACAATGATCCCGTGTAAACAAGGTCAGCCAATGATGGGGCCATGCCGGGAGTCAAATCCCGAGACTTCATCGTGGGAGACGGGACAGAGTGGTATGATGCCCTCCGTACTCCCACATCCCCATCTACATATCGTGATGACCACGCAATTGCCGTGTCAGCTGTGCTCCGAACCTCGGGGTCTCCAACATGGGGACTGAGAAAATCTCCTAGCGGGATGCAGGATGCTGCGGCAGCCGTGAACTGCGGGGCCACGACGGGCGTCGTGGTCTGATTGCTGGTTTAGTGGCATGACCCTTTCTCCAAGGTCCCGGGTAGCCGAATCGGTTGTGTTGCTCGCCGACAATAGCTTCATTAGAGCTTCTCAGCATGCTTCCGTCCGGGTTTCCCGATGATAATGTGCGCCGCATTCTGTAGAGTAAGCGACTGGTGTGACGGCCGAGACCCTTCGGCTCCTGGGTGGCCAACGCCTGAGTTGGCGATTGGAATGTATGGGGAACTATTCCCAAGTCGCCATTGGCCAGACCGCCACGGCATCTAGCTCCCGCTCTCCTCTTTGATGAAACGAGTATGGTGTCGAGTCTGAATGTCCCAAACTCCTGGTTACACTTTCGAAACTTTGCAGATCCGGATAGCAACTTTGTCGTTGTAGAAAGGGCCCTCTTGTGTATCGCGCGTTGGGACCTCGAACTCTAGATCCTCGACGGCCAACCCGTTGGCTTGGCACTTGTCTAGAAACACCTGGAATGTCTTTTCGTTACGCTGTGTTGCTGAGATAAAGACCGCGACACGTGGGTAAAGCTCGAAGAGTTCCAAGAGAGTCCCGATCAACGCCGGTATCACACTGTGGTCATAAGTTATGTCGGCTCCAAGCACAACATCGACGGTGCGTCCACCATTCCATTTGTCTTCCTCCGTGCCTAGAAGTGCATGTCCCCACTTGACCTCCATTGGAACCACGCTGGTCGAGTCCTGGAGGTTGTTGAGAAAGAGGTTCTCCGGGAGGTTATTGATCACATCATCGGAACCGTCGGATGCAATAACATGCCCAGACCCGAGAATGTTTGCGCAAAGAATGGAGAGAAAGCCTGTGCCGGCTCCTAGCTCCAGGATACGCTTTCCCTCCACAAGCCCACTGTTGTGGCACAGGTATGAACCCAGATGGAGAGCAGCTTCCCACGTGCGAAGGCCGGTGGTTCCCGATGCTGAGATAAGAGAACGATTCTCGAGGAGTGTAATGTGAGGCACTTGTGTGGTGGTCCGAGCGGAACTTTCTTGAGAAAGTGCAGAAAGATGATAAGTGACATAGCACTTTTGCTGAACCGAGGTGACCTCGGGAAGAAGTGGTGTTGCGAGGAAAACTGAGAGGGTAGACATCAAGTTATCCGAAACAGCCTGAGGACAGTTAGAGGGACAAGGTTCCTCGCATGGAACTCGCAATGTGTGTTTTGGTTGACTTACATACTCTTCCCAGTCGTCAATACTAGCCTCAACCCGGGACATTAGTTCCTTGAGAACTCGTAGCTGGTAACGAGCTGGTGGGCCATATCGAACGGCGCCATCTGCAAATAGTCTCTCATAGAGCGCATCTTGTACTTGAGAAGTCTTGAGAAGTGCAGGTTCAGGAAAGTCCAAGTCCGGTTCAAGCTGGAGGTATTGATGGCAGAACCGGTTGACTTGTCTTGTCGATGAGGAAGACATGTTGAAACTCGACTTGAGTGCTGGATATGATTCTATGAACAGCCAATGTTGCTGCCCTTCAAGTGATGTTCTGATAAAACCCCATCATGAAGCCATCCGAAAAGACTCAGGAAACGACTCGATTGGACATTACTTGAGGAGTATCTCCACTCAATGCTGGAGTTGCAGCTCACCCATCTCCAACAGACGTTGCACCACTAACAATTTCGAGGGGTAGTTCATCCGAAGCTTTACCACCACGCCGCACTTTCACGTGACACTTGAAAAAAAGCCCTTTGTGTGGGCAGACTGCAGCCCCAGAATTAAGGCAGAAAACCCGCACAAGCCAATTTTCAGCCGGCGGTTAGGGTTGGACCCAATTAAGCGACACGGGAATCGGAATTTTCGCCCTCTCCCTCACTCTCTGCCTAGACTCGCCGCCCGCGACAACTTCATCAACGACCTCACCCCAACACCGCCCCCCGTCTCTCCACCGTCAACACACCCAGAGACCATCATCGTCAATCGGCAAAAATGGCGGACAACGACTCCCCCGTCACCCTCCGAACTCGCAAGTTCATCCGCAACCCTCTGCTGGGCCGCAAGCAGATGGTCGTGTGAGTGACCCTTGATTATGATGCTCTCCTCCGCGCCACGTCGTCGTCCATCATCAAGAAACATCGCCCTGCTCGATCCTATTTTTTGCACGTCTCCCGTTTCCCGGACGAAGATCGATTCTGCAGCTCAAAACCTTGCGATATATCAACAATTTGTCCGCGGAAACTGGTGCACGGCAAAAACTTCTTGATCAGATGGACGACGGTGCACGGCTGACGGGACTGAGACTATGAGGATTATGAACTTGGGCTGACTGGACGCGATGATAGTGACATCCTCCACCCTAACCGGGCCAACATCTCCAAGGAGGAGCTCCGCGAGAAGCTCGGCGGCCTCTACAAGGCCCAGAAGGACCAGATCAGCGTCTTCGGTCTCCGAACCCAGTATGGTGGCGGCAAGACCACCGGCTTCGCCCTCGTCTACGACTCCCCTGAGGCCATGAAGAAGTTCGAGCCTCAGTACCGATTGGTGCGGGTTGGCCTCGCCACCAAGCCCGAGCGTGCCTCCCGACAGCAGCGTACGTCTTTTCGATCCTGTACGACTCTTATCTGGTGGCTGACGTGGTTTACGCAATACAGGCAAGCAGCGCAAGAACCGACAAAAGACCCTCCGTGGTACGGCGAAGACCAAGGGTGCCAAGGCGAAGAAGGACAAATAAGCGGCGAAACGGCCATGTATATCCTCGGGCTGGTTGGGGAGCTGTGGTATTGTGCATTCGGCGGCCACGGTCATGCGGGTGCGTCCAACTCCTGTCCGTTGGCATAAGGTACAGGGACCTGCCGACGGCAGGGGAGCTATGGACTCGGCGAGGGGGAGTGAGGGCTCTGCTTTCATGATCTTTCCTCAATACACTAGCATGAAATCAATGGTGTTTCGGGCTTCGGACCAAAAAAATATTACATCTCGCATTCACACGGTCTCCTATTCCCTTTGTCGCTTGTGCTGGTCTGGATATCGCTGATGATAGATGACTCATGACTCGATCAACGCTAGAGAACCCGATACAGTTGTCACGGAGATAAGATCAGAGGGAAAGGGTGAAAACAATTGAATAAATATGCTGCCCAGCAGCTGGGTATCAAAAACCAAGTCTATACAAACTCCACCAACTCCAACCATGCAGCTTCCAGTATGTTCTTACAACAAGACTCCCACGGCCAAAGCAGCAACACCAGCAACCACCCCCAACTCCGCTCTTCGTTCGGCAGCACCAGCCTTATACACGGGGATATGCCACCCACAGTGTTCCTGACCACCTCTTGTCCGGCACTCATAGTACGTCGTCTGCTTCCATCCAAGACTTGCGAGCGCCTCCTCTTGCGTCGGCGCCGCCGTGACGGGCGGGTTGAAAGGCGGAGGATCGTCTTCATTGTTCTGTCTCGCCAGAAGAGCCTCGTCTTCGGGAGCGTATGTAGGTTGCGAGGAAGACACGTGCACGCTCGCCGGGAGTGTAGATGTCGGCGAGGACAGTGTTGCGACAGGGTGCGCTTCTGCCGTTGTCTGCGCGGGGAGGCAGAGACTTGTGGTTGTGAAGCCTAGCATGAGGAGCAGAACAGAGATGATGTTGCGTAGCGTCATTGTTGCGATTGAAGTTTCTGCGTTTCTTGAAAGGCAATTTGCTAGTTCCTGTACGATTCCCGTATATAGGTGATTGATCCCGTCAATTGCCAGCTGAAGCGTCCGTTGTCGTTATATAGAGGTCAACTCGTCATCGGGACACTTGCCAACAAAGCTGTGTAATTCTCGCCAAACGCCGAACAAAGACGAATAATGAATGGTTGGCACAACCCGTTAAACTCAAAAGACAAAAGAAAAGGACTCCAGAACAAAAGACGAAAGAAAGCTTCCAGGTGCCGGACAATATACCCATCATCCATGGTCCATGGTCCTCCATCCCATGACGCAAGGTGCACACCCACGCACCAGCAGCCAACAGCTCCAATTCTACATAAGCTCATGAGACAAGCAAGATCAAGATGCTGCACAGTGGGTGGTAATGTGAGCTACAAAGCCCAAAAGTTGGTGGGTTGTTTCGCTGCATCATTTGCTCAGCTCGACAACTTGGTTGGCTGACAAGGCCTGGCTCGTGATGCAACTCTTGGTTCTAAAACCCACCCTGAGACAGGGCCGAACTAAAATGCCGGTTCGTGATGTGCCTCACATGAGACGCTCAGCAATAGACTCTTTGGACAAGAGTGGCTTTTCTCGATTCATGCTTGTATTTTGCTAATGATGCGCTGCAGCAAATTAACCTTGTCTTCAGCCAACTACTTGGCCGACACGTCAAGGCTCCGCCGACGCCAAGCGCTGTTCTGTCTCGTCATCGTACAGATTCGTTAGTATACAGGTTATCAACGTTTCCTGGATCCCCTGTCTTTGTCCCTTTCGCATAATTTAAATCAAGGCCCATACACGCAACTGCCATGTGTGCCTTGGGCTTATCCCTTCCAGAACTTCCATTTGCCTCCCTCAAAACTTGCGTGTCGATTTCCTCCTTCCCTTGATCTGACTAAAAGCGCTCGCAGTTACATCTCGGGCCGGTGGTAGAGAGGTCCTCCCATGGGGAAGCCGACCTCGTGAGTTCGCCTTGCTGCTCGCCGCCGCCGCCGGAAGGCTCTTTCCACGACTGCGCGTCCTCACATTGCTCACCTTCTTCTGCACCCAGCCTGATCCCTGGGGCAGTGGGCTGTCTTCATATGTTTCATCCTCGCTGTCTTGAGCATAATGTTCGGTAAATTCTACTGATGGTGGGCTAGAGCTCAGTTCGATCACCTGGCTACCCTCGGGAATCACAAATGGCGACTCTCGCTTGACCTTCTGTGACTTGGGAGGTGTTGCAGGCGCCTCGGCCTTGGGCGCATCAACTTGGGGTGATTCAATCTTGGGCGACTGTAGTTTAGGTAAACTTTCCGAAGGTTCCGGCTGCGTTGCATTGGGAAACAAGCTGCGAATCGATTTGTTACGATCGGGCGACCGATCAGATTCTTCCTCGCCCTCATCAAGCTTTCGCATCGCCTCTTCATACTCCAGGTCTCCCCTGCCAGGCTTCAAAGACCGTAGGACTGACTGTTGGGTCGATCTCCCTGGACTTTGCGTTTGTCTTGACGTAACAGCTGTGTGGAAGATCTCTTCCAGTGAAGGAAAAGGACTGCTGCCTTTAGGAGATGATTGAGGACTGGGCGTCCTCTCGCGAGGTCGAGGTGTTGTTTCCGCTACCACAGAGTCTTCAACTCGTTCCTCAGGGAGATCTTCAAGTCCGCTGTTTGAAGGCGGTTGCCGTCCACTGCGAATGCTACCCACGGATGATGGTACTGTAAGGGCGCGATGGTCGATAGGAATGCTTTCTTTCGAAGGAAGTGGCGGAAGTTCTGGCGACGGTATACTATCAGGAATGACTGCGTCCAAAAGAGGCTCCTCAACTCCAGGGCCCGACTCTTCCATATTAATATCCATTGCCTCTGCGGCATCATCTACTTTCTCATCTCCAGTTTTCTCCGCCTTCTCCTCCGTAATACCCTCTGACTTGTGAGACAGAGGGAGTTGCTCTCGCACCATGGCCGCGTGTATCGTTTCCTGCAATTGTCGGGAAGGGCTGTTGGTCATATCACTCGACGTGTCTGCAGGTCGAACCAGTGTGCTGATCGGTGTGTCGTCTCCAGAAGCTGTAAGCTCAAGCCGTGGAGGTATTTGGCCAGAAGGGATCGAGGTTGATTTGTCGGGCTCAGCAGCTCTTCTCGCTGCCTCCCGCTCCCTGAGATCGGCCTCAACCTCGGCTCTCACTTCCTGCGTATCTAACTCCTCAGCCATAGTCTCATCACGATCTTGTCTCTTGCTAACCTTGTTGTCCGATGTCGGCTCTCCGTTCTCTTTGGTTGTGTTCAGTTCGGCTGGAGGCTCGGTGCCATTAGCTGGCGTCTCCAGCATGGTAGGCGACGGTGCCTGCTGGACAAGTTTTGGTTCCATCATTTCTCCCCAGGGAATCTCCCTCCGTCCATCGTCCTCAGTATCGGCGTCTTCTTCCAAGTCTGGTGCCTCGAACTTTGCGTAAATTCGTTTGCCCGTGTGCTCGTCATATTCTTTGTCGTCCTGTTCGCGGTCTCTTTTTGCTAGTAGAACGTGAAGAGAACTATCTTCGCTGATTGACAGGATCAATCCTGTCACGGACGCAATTTCAGGTTGCCAGTTGGTAGCTTTAGATAACAGAAGTTGCTTCCATGTGATGACCATACCAGGCTTGATCTCCGAGAAGTCGAGGCTAGGAAGGGTGCCAAGGTCTGACGGGAGCGAGGGGAGGTCATCCATATCCGTAAACTGACTGCTCTCTGGACGGGCCTTGGTAGGTACATCATCGTAGTTCAGCACCACGTCTGCGTCGTCATTCTCCGGCCTTGCATCAAACGGACTGTTAGATGATGATTCTTCCTCGTCATTGCGTCCCTTTGACTTTCGTTTTTTGGACTTCTTTTTCTTCTGACTGTTGTCGTCCCACTCTGCCTCGTTTCCGTTCCACTGGGAATCTTCGTCGTAGTAGCTCTCGTCGTAAAAGTTCTGCGAGCTTCGCTTCCTCTTTCTCATAGATCCATACTGCTGCTGAGGATCCCACCTCTGCACAAACGGAAACGGAGGTTCGCTCAACACCATACCATCGTGGCAGCACTCAACACCACGATATGAGATTCTAGCTCGCCATGCGTCGGCATCTTCGTCTGACTGCCCCACTGCGGCCTCAACACCATTGACCTTGTGATCATCGCACTGGACGCGAGGGTTTTCCAATGGCTTCACGTCCTTCATCAAAGTTTTTCGGAGTTTCGCTTCATCGGCCTTTGACTTGGGGTTCTTCAACCCAAGAGCACCAAAGAGGAGTCTCCGCCCAGCTCCCATATCTACCTTGAGGCGACGCTGTGCAGAGGTAGGTTCAGCACAAGAAGTTGCTTCTTGGGGTGCCTCTGATGCTGGCGTCTTGTCGGCCGTGGCTGTGGCCTTCGTACCGTTAACCTCTTCAGTAGCCATCTCCACTGGAGCAGTCAGGGCTTGATCTTCAGGTTCATCGCTCACAACGCTAAGAAGCGCCCGTTTCCGTGCTAGCAGTTCCGCATCCTCACTTGGGTTCTCGTTGATAGATGACTGAGATGGTGTGTCCTCCAAGGCCTGGAGCACCTTAAGTCGCTTGGCATCTCGTCTTCTCGCATTCCTCTTCTTGGTCCTCGTCAGGCCTGAGCCAGGCCTGTTGGGCTCTTCGATGGACTGCGAAGCTGAGTCTGGAGCTTTGGCTTCAGCCGACGGTTCAGGAACTGCAGGGACGTGTGATGCTGGAGATGGTTCGGCCCGGGCTCCTGGCTTAGAGGATACCTCTTCAGGTTCGGAATCTGACTCAGAATCATCACTCGAGCTGGAGTCGTCATCGCTGCTGCTGTCGCTTGAGCTGTCACTGCTTTCATCAGAGTCGTGTCCAGTTGAATCGTTCACAGCAACAGCGGCCTCGCTGGCATCACAATCGGAGTCGGAGTCGCTTGATGAATCGCTCTCTTCTGAACTTGATGTAGTTGTTGCATCATCATCGTATGGCGGCCGCCTGTCAGATAATTCCGTGTCTCTCGTCCGACCCGGGCCGGTTGGCGAGTCATCAGAGTCACTGTCAGAATCGCTTTCGGAGCTTGAATCTTCCAGGTCTTCGTCAGATTCATCATCAGAGTCCGATTCGGATTCAGATTCCGACTCTGACTCCGAACTGCTCGAGCTCGATGTATCTATGTCATCTTGCACCACGCCGATCAGTGGTCTTGATGTCGATGTCGGTTCATCCTGAACTTGGCCAATCGGGTTTCGCACAGGATCCTCAGTAGCCTCGATCTCTTCAATCAATGGACGAGCAGAGTTTGCGGGTCTTGTATGTCCGGGAAGCTGTAGTTCTTGGTTTCCAAATCCTTCTATCATTGGACTCTGTTCTCCCGGAGGTCGCAACGGATTGTGATCAATGCCCCCAATCAGGGCACGGTCCATAACTTCATCAAAGCTAATGGCAGGGTCGTTCGACTCTTTGAGAGCCTCGAATGCCGCCCACAGATCCCCATTCTGCGAGAGCACCTCAGATTGTATCGAAGTGATCGGTGAGAGTGGAAAGGCGGCTCGCAATGCGGTAATTTGATCGAGTAACGAAAGAGTTGAAGAATGTAGAGCAAGAAGGTTTTGCCGATTTTGTGAAGGAAGTTGGGCCTGTGGATGTTGCAAGGGAACATGGGGTTGCGGATGTTGCAAGGGGAAAGAGCCCTGTGGATGTTGTAAAGGAAGAAGAGCCTGTGGATTTTGGCTGTCATCTCCTGATAGGAGACTCTGTTCTTCCACCGGAGGTGTTTGTTCGACAAGAGCATTATCCTCGTTCAGAAGCCTCAATTCCTCAGAAAGGTCAACATCAGGCTCATCGTCCTCGCTAGTCTCGTCGTCATTGTCCATCGTAGGCTCTTCTTCCTCGGGGCGCCTAATCGGCAGGAATTCTCTATCGTAGGAATCGAGATCAACGGCTGGATCGATGTCGAGGAACCTGGCCCGGACTCTAACACTGCCTGGTTCGTCCACTGTTTGCGACTGGGAGCCCTCCAGCAAGAGCTGTTCTGACTGGTCTTCCTCATCTGCGTATGAGCCATCGTTTTCGTCGAGTTCTTCTTCGTGTGTGATTCGGGCGCGTTTTCGTGGAGGTAGGTCGAGTGATGGTCTATCTCGCGGTACCCTAAGCCATGGCCTTCCAAACGCTAGGCCGTCGATGAGATGCTTGCCATCCGTAGATATCTGATGTCGTCCGTTGAGTCGGCGTCGTCTCAAGTCGTCGGTAAGAAGTGGTCGAATCCTGATCAAAAGTTAGGTTGCGTGGCCAAAAGAAAGTTGGAGCAAGGCCCTTACAAAACTTGATCATCCTGATTAAGAATCTTGCCAACCTGCTGGAAATGTAGCAATTCGTAGCTATCGCTCTTGCCATCAAACAGCTCGACGGCATAGTCTTCAAGCCCCCAATCTTCGCTTTCGAGGGGGATCACCTCGTTGACCTGCGCGAGGAGCCTCGAAACCGTGAGGTCATCTGATACAGCGCAGGGCCAGACGAGCTTGGCTTCGGGGACGGCGTGTCTGCGAATAACGAGGCGCAAGCGAATCGTCTGGGAAGACATGATGATGACTTGTAGAGATGAAATTCTATGATCGCATGTTGTTGAAGAGAAAGAATTAAGAGATTATTATAAAAGGGGAAAGGCGCCGAAGTTGGCAAGGACTGGGCTTGAAGATGCGATTTTGGAGCTTGACGCGCCTGCCTCTGCCAAACGAAGTCGAAGCTGCCCGTTTGGCAGGGAAATCGGGAAAGAGGTACGTACCTTCGTCAGCGGCACCTACCTACCCGCCCCACCACTCCGGCTTTTCGAGTCCGACAGAACAATGTAGACGGGAGCATTCAAAGAGAAATTATATCGCCCAAACAAAGAATATCCTTGGAAGTAGACTGCAAAATACCCGGGCCTTTGGATGTATCATTGAGAAGTCCTGGCTTTTCTAGATACAACCTAGTACTATTATTAATTCAACTCGCTTTCTAATACGTGCCACTTAAGCCAAGATGTTGACTCGACCAGCTCTCATATCAGCAGCGCTTGGCATTTCAAGGAGAACAGACGCCTTCATGTCCGTGATTTAAAAATCAGAATGAGGTATAAAGCACGTCGCCGAGACATGTGCAGTTTTGTCTACATATACAACAAAGCTTCCGCCGTAAAACGCCTCCCAAACAACGACAGCAAACTCCATTTAGTGCAGTAACGATAGTAAACAAGTGTCCCTCCCACAAGCATCCTCTCCTTTGGAGTCTTTATCTCTTGACTGGCATCTCGTTTAAAGAACTCCACTTCCAAGCATGACCTTTACTGTGGGAGTGATGCCATGTCTAGCATATGGCCCATCTTCTCGATCTAGACAGTTTGTTAGATGCTTGACTCCGGAAAACACATGTTTTGCGCTGTCAAACTTACCTTTGTCTTGAGATAGCCCTCCACCTCCTGGCTGCGGAAACCTCCCCGGCCCTTCCACGACAACGGCACCATGGCCACACGCTCCTTGACAACAACCTCGCGGTTAGGACCCTCAACCGCTCGAATCTTGTCGGGGTTATTGGTCAACAGTCGCACCTCCTGCTGACCAAGATCCAGCAGCATCGCAGTGGCCAAGCCGTAGCTTCGGGCGTCTGCGGGATGTCGCAGCAGCAGGTTTGCCTCAACCGTGTCTGAGCCCAGATCCTGGAGGTTGTACGCCTTGAGCTTCTCACCAAGACCAATTCCACGACCTTCCTGTCGCAGATAAATAATAATACCACCACTCTTGTTTCCCGGCAGACTCATCAATCGCGCCGCCTCGTCGAGCTGTTCACCGCAGTCACATCGCGCCGACCACGCTGTCTCGCCTGTGTAACACTCGGAGTGAATTCTCACCAAGGGAGCTTGCTGTGAAGGTTGGGATGGCAATTCCTCCTGGGGTGTGTCTCCTCCAGCCATGCCACTAGTTGTCCGGCCTGGGAATAGCCTGCCGGTATATGCGCCGCGCACCATGCGGTCCATTTCCGTCTCACCCTCCCGCGGAGCGTCCAGGCTCTGGCTTCGAATATCATTTCCAAACACAATGGCAAGGTGTTCCTTGTTGTCAACATTATTTGTGTAGAGATGCAGGAACATCTCTGTACCAGCGACTGTAGGAATACGGGCGCGGACAACACACTCGACTTCTGGCAGAGTCTGGAGCAACTTGGGCCGCTTCGAGCCGCATCCTCCAGAAGGGATTGAGCTGTCAACAGGGATGCCACGAGGTCCAACAATATTTGGTGTTGCTGTGCCCGGCGTGGCGGGCGGCGTGAAGGCGGGCGACAACAGCGAAGGCGGGGGCGGTTGACCGATCGGTGTCTCGGGGGTTTCGGCGGAGGCGGAGGCGGAAGTGGAGGGAGCGGGGGAGAGGGACAAGTCGTCTATAGACTGCTCAAGGGTTCGGCCATTGGTCTCATTGTGTGACGAGGCCTCTGTGTCGGCCGCCTGGGTTCTGGGAGAGTAGAAGGAGGGCAAGGCAGTGTTTGAGCCCGTGGGAGAGCCCGACAAAACATCGGAAGGCATCTTTTGGCTATGGGGCGGGCACGGCGCCGCGATCGGGTTTTGGAGGGGTTCAGGGTCACGATTGCGTCGCAAGTCGTCGGCAGCGGTCGCTAGATGGGTATCGGGCGGTGGAGAGGGTCGCAATTGCAGGACGAGTACAGACTGGCTGGGCAGAGTCACAAAAAATAGTGTATCGTCTCTGGTCCGAGGAGCAATGGGCAATTGAGTAGTGCAAGTCCGACGATGGCGATAGTTTGCGGAACCATGGTTTGATGGTTGGTGGGGTTCCATCAAATCAAGGGTGCAAAATGCGGGTAGGACCCGTATTAGTCATCTGTCTTTCCATCGCGCGCGGTTGTGTACTTGCTGCGTGCCGACTCCGCGGCATCGGACCCGTTCAAAGCCGTTGGATCCGGCATCTCGGCGCAAGCTGTCTGTGTCTACTAAACGATTTTTTATGCGAGGCATATCTACGTCTTTGATCCGGCAAGCACCGCTACAGTCTACTGTCAACGGTCAAGCCGCAGAATGATGGAAAAAGCCATCTGCGACATAGAACCTCGGCGAAAGCGACAGAGGCGGCCGAGGCCGGCACGTGGGGCGCCGTTGAATGTGTAGGTAAGCATTTCCAATCGGCCAATGAATCTGACTCAGGCTTTTTGCTGGCTAAGGAAGGGACGCGGATTCCCCTCCGCATGATAGTCCGAGCAGCGCGGGGATTACCAATGGGATTTATGCTTGGGCGATTGTTGAGCAACTAGGAACTATATTGGTCACCAGGCGCACTGGTGATTGGAAATGTCTTTCCGTGTGTTCGCTGACATTGACATGGCTGTTGAACGAGAGTCGAGATATCCACTTGCCTCTTTGGGCGAATTCGCGGCTACAATTGAACCTCGACGAAACATCAAGGACATGCATGAGTTAAGTGCTCAGTAGCGAGTCGGCATGTTTATTCGAGCCGTAGTTGGAGCCTCTATAGGGTTCTTGACTCGTTGTAGTATCGACACATCGATCAAAATGCCACGACATAAATGGACTGCTTCCAGACGAACCAGTCAAACCAGAGGACCCCAGAGTGAGATACTAATGCACTGATATAGTTCTACAGCTAGGTAATGAATTGTTCTCACCGCTAGATTTGGCGAATCAAGCAAGCTTGGAACTACCAGGTAGGTAGTTTCTCTGACTTTGGATGCAACCGTGTATGCGCAAGTAAGCAGTGTAGTTCAAATGAACATCGCAATTGGTGATCTACGACATATTAATTTCGACTCAAAGAGCCAAGTGGCTACGACGGTGACATTCGCCTCGAACACATATGGTAGTAGAATTAATTAAAGAAAACAGATGGATGGCTCCGTTTCCACCATCTCACCGTTACCAGCAGCCACAAACGGTTGCTGACGCCGTTTTCAACATCATCATCATCGCCTCACCGACAAGCCTTCGAAACTAACAACGAACCACTCATGGGCCCAGCATCCAGGAGAGAGAAAAAACGGCTGCCATCCCAAGAGAAGGGATGAAACACCCCCCATCCCAGCTGCCTTGACGCAGGTACAGCCCATCCCCGGACGCCGCCTTTATTAAACGCCGTCTCGAAGCGCCCATATCGGCAGGTAAGAAAAAAGAGACAACGCGACAACAGGGCTGCAGCTGCGGCGTCTTGCTTTTCCCCGTTTCATCTTAATTGTTCCTCTACAGCTGAGCTGCGCTCGAGCCGCCCAGATCTCGTTCGATTGCTGCTGACATGGTCAGGCTTCCCTGCCGGATGCTACGCTCTCCCCAGGCTCGCCGAACTGTTTCGTACTTTGGTGAGAGGACGAACCCAAGAGCCACCGAACGCTGTCAAATGAAGATCGTCTGCCAGGTATTCAACGGTCCTTAGTGCGCTGGCAGTTGGTTAACCTTTTTGCCCCCAAGTTGCGGTCACAGGCGCCAAGGTCAGGTACCAGCCAGCACATGGCATGGGCTAGATAAACTTCCCAAGCGCTCATCATCATGCAAGGCCAGCTCAGCAAACAGGGAAAAACCGAAGGAGCCGAAATTAAGAAACAAGAAAACACATTCAATTAACTTTGTTTCAAGTTCACTCTCGCGCGGGGTTATTCTTGCTGGGCCAACTGCACATCGAATCCTTTGTCTGCACATCGGTCGCATCCCTATTGGTCAGTACACCGTCTACGCGCGACCACGCGCCGCAGAACGGCTGGTCCATGTTTTAGGGAGAGACAAGAAAAAGAATGTTTGCATGCACAAACTTTCGGAAGGCAGGAGGTGAAACATCCAGGGCCTGGCGGTTGCTCGGCGTGTAATTCAGCAAGGGAGAGAGGCCTCAAAGAGCGGAAGCGTCAAAAAAGTGAAAACAAGGGCTGGCAACAAGGGTGCAAAGGGGGAGGGGGAGGCTGAAAACAGGGGGTGTGTAAGGCCGACTTACACCAGCTGAAGCCACTCTCAGAAACAAGCAACTAGGCACGCACGAGTGACGTTCACGGAAAATAGGTGAGAAAATAGGCGGAAAGCAATGTAAAAATGGTATTTGACCTTGTCCATCTAGTATGTACATGAAGCGAATGTGAAAGCAAGAACAAAGTCCTTTTCCCTGTATCCTGTGTATCATTCCCTGGTTTTTCGTATCATTCGTAGCGAGTGGCACACCCCCTGGAACTCTTACCAGGGCGGTGGTTTTCTATTGTGATCATCATGAATTGAGACACAAGGTTACTTTACAGAGCGGTAACCTTCTTGCCGGTGCCATAGGCGATGTTCTCAACCTTGAGCTTGAGCTCCTTGACAGAGCCGAGGCCGCTGGGGCACTCGGGCTGGTTGCTGACAGCGAGGTTGAGGTGGCACTTCTCGTCAACGCCGTGCTTGCAAACGGGGTCGTTGATGTTGTACAGGGCGTAGTTCTGAGCGACCCAGCTCTTGGGCTGGCTCAGGCAAGAGGCGACGAAGTTCATGCTGTTGGCGGCAGCAAGAGGAAGCTTGCCACCGTGGAGGAGGTGCTTGCACTTGTCGGCGCTGACGAACTCGTAGTTCATGGCGATGCCACCGCCCTGCTGGGGGTCCTGGGTAGCAGACTTGCCGAAGCCAAGATAGTTCCAGGCATCGTAAGAGATGTCGTGGGCTCCACCGGAAGAGTCAATCTTGAGGAGGTAGACAGATCGGCCCTCGTTGGAGACCTTGACGCAGATGTTGTTGCAGTCGACATCGCCAGGCCAGTAGGCAATGCGGTTGGTGTTGACCTTGCAGCCCAGGACGCCAATGCTGCTGGAGTACTGGTCGTGGGGAGTGATGCTGGCAGAGCCAGACGAGCCACGAGGAGCAATGGGGCTGGCAGAGACCAGGGTAGCCGAAGCAGCGGCGAGGATGGTGGTGAACTTGGCGAACATTTTGGCTGTTTTGTTGGTTTATATAAAGTCTTTCAAAAACTTTGTACCGGTTGAATTGTAACTTTCAGTTGGAGACTGGCTCGACTTGTTTTTTCTCAACGCACGGCGGAGAGAGAAAAAGGAATGGACAAGTGAGTTTGTTGTTGGAAAGGACTGATCTCAGATCTAGGTCTGTGGTTTGGCGACGGCCAGCCGAGGGAGTGACGAAGAAGAAGGTTGTAAAGGAAGGAACCTCACAAGAGAATGTTTGTTGGTGGTGAGACAGAAGAAGAGGCCTGGATCTGAGGTGGAGGCGATCGTCCTTATATACATTATTGAGATGTGAGCCCGACCTGTCTGGGGCGTGTGGATGACAGCCCCGTCCAGGTCGATCGAGGAACTCTTTGCCAGGTTTGCAGGGGCGTGCGTAGCTCGTCCCCCGAGAAGACAAAGACCGCCCAACGCACATGCATCGAGGCGAAACAGCATATCCCGAGAGGACCTCGCCGAGAAAGCGACCGCTCCGTGGGCAGGGTGGAACTACTAGCCAGGGCAGACTTGGAGTGCTGGACCATGTATCCCGTCCCCAGAGTCAGGTAGGGAGGCGGCTCCATGATTCGCGATGCCGACCCTGGTAGCATGTCACTAGTCGAGACGGTGCGTCTTCCATGGAACAGCCGTCGCGTGCAGGCTCGTGGGAATGGGAGGCGACTTGGACCCGCTCGGCACGTTGCCGATAGGGATGGCATCGGATGAGATGAAAATCCTCATAGCCCTGATGGAGTCATGAGAGACTTTAGGTGTGTGTGGGCCACGGGTCAGCCAGTTGTCGTCCAGCCTTTGTCCCGCTGAGCGTCCTGGCATCCTCCGTCAGCTCTGGGTGCCGGAAGGGCTTCCACCACGCGCCGTCCCCTAGCAGGAAAATGGCTCACTCGCTAGGCCTAGATCTGCCTAGGGCTCTCTGACTGCCAGGCCTGCCACCCTTCTTCCCAGGCACGGTGCGTTAGTCAGGGACCCGGCACGGCGGAAGACGCACGCACTCAAAGGGCCTGGAAAGTTGAGGTGTCGCAAGCGGGGCTCTGACTGGACGGCCCTGATGCCTTGTGCCTGAGCGGCGCTTGGCGATGCCACGCTGTACCTGAGTGCTGTCAGCCCTCCCCTGCCTGTGCCGGCAGTCCTGGCCTGTTTGTGTGCCCTCCATGTTTCCCCTGTGCCTGGGGAGGCGCCAGGGGGAGGACGGCAGAAACAGAATCCATGGCGCTGCTAAAATCCTTGCCGCGCTGCTCTGTCGTTTCTCGCCGCGCCGCACCACGTCCGCGTCCATCGATCGGTCGAGAAGGTGTGTGTGTGGGTTATGGTCGCAGTCGCGCGTTCCGTTTCCTGGCAAACGGAGCGAGGAAACGGAAGAGAAAACTCTGCATTCTTTTCAGCGGACCCGCGATGATGCGATGCGATGTATGCGCCCCGCGGCCAACAAGCGCGATCGATGTTGAGAGCAGAATGTCTGCCTGACAGCCTGCGTGCCTGCCTCCTCAGCTGGCCCCCGCCGACACTGTATGCGACCGTCCAAAATGGTTGCGCTAGCTGAGCGTCAATTATGCCTCAGGCGTGATGCTGTGGAACGGTGGAGCAGTGGAAACGCGCCAGAACCAAGGCAGCGCAAACTGTGAGGAAACAATTGTCGGCACCGCAACCAACCGTTATCGGTCAACGACACCGACCTCCGAACGGGCTGTTGGCTGAATGCCAAGCAACGCCAACCACCGACCGGAGTGCTTATTGAGATTTGGTTGAGATGATGGGACGCCCGCCTACGGGAACCCGGGCATGGACGCGGGAAGCCGATAAGCTTGTTCAATTTTGCGGAGCTGGATCTATTGTCTCATCCACTCCGAACCTGGGAATCTCTTGACGGGAACCTACAGTACTGACTATATTGACGTGGTGGGAATCACAGAAACCAGTTGGCGAGCCACGTAGCCAAGGCCCAGATCACATGGCTTGTCTCATCTTCCCGTCCTGCCCTCTGCTCATGCTGTATGTTGTCAGAGTCGGGATCACAAGTCTGAGGGCCCAGTT
Source organism: Fusarium sp. JS1030 (assembly GCA_000966855.1). Lineage (NCBI taxonomy): Eukaryota > Fungi > Ascomycota > Sordariomycetes > Hypocreales > Nectriaceae > Fusarium > Fusarium sp. JS1030. The sequence continues at coordinate 172,383 of JWIW01000009.1, read as the reverse complement.
TCCGTCCATCAACCACCGTGCTGAACGAATCAGGTGTCTTGACGCTCTTGTTAGTTGCTGCAGCTCTGCTGGTCATCAATTAGGCCAAGGCTCAGTCGTCACTTCTCCGACTTTCCACGCCTCGAGTCGGTGAGATTTTCCTTTTTCTTGCCTCTTCTCTCTTCATACTGTGTGCAACTTTCTGCGAGCTCGCTCTTGGGCTTCGAGGCTGTGCGCTGCTGTGGGTTGAGCAATGGGTCTTCTGTATTGGTGTCTGGCCTAAAAATCAAGGTTTTCAAAGAACAATTTAGCGGATTTTCTGATCCTCGGGCTTTCTCGTTACTGCTACCCTAGAATGCCCACTCACAGTTCTTTTTGCTTGCCCAACAACCCACTCACACTCTCTCAACTGACATGCACCCATACAAATCGAGCAGATCTCCCGGAGCCCAGCCTCCAAGGCTAATGCTCTCCCGGTACGTATCTTGTCAGTTGGATGGAGGCACTGAATAAAACTCTTCCGTTTCTTCTCATTGGCGAACGTGCCCCATATCGGTCGGGATTTGTTGCTTGGCTATGGGTGGCTGAACCTTGGACAGTGGACCTTGAGGTTCTTTCAAGCCTTGGAGGGCGGAAGGGGCACCGCCATGGCAGCAGATGGCGTTTCCCGTACCACATGGCTTTGGCAGTTTCTTTCTCTGGGTTTCTTTCGTGGACCGAAAAAGCCTCTGATTCAAAGCCTGAAACTCTGAGGCTTTGTTCACCAAAATTAAGGTGAAACTTGAAGCGTTGACGCGGATTTCACCACATGGCTCCCGCCCTCAGACGTTGAGAATGCCCCGAATGACATCTCTTCCCGCCTCGACAAACGGTTTTCCCCTTCTCGAGTCTTCGCGGTGTCTTCCAGAAACTTTGTATAGAGTTCGAAACGCTCTCCGCTTTCCCAGCCACCACATCCCGAAACACCTGCCGGCCATGACTGGGTCCTGTTCACATTCTTCCGTGACTGCACCTTGGAGAACCGTCACAGGCGCCGTCCCATGCGCCGTCCAATACGCCATCAGTAGGCTATGCTTGGTTCTGTACGGTTGCATGATCTCAGAAATGTGCTATGATAGCGCGACTCCACAAGGCATCGCCGTGAGAGTCGGATAACTCTGAGTCAGCTTGCTGCATCGGAGACTGAAACAAAATCGACCACTCATGAATCGATTCATGATGGCCTCATGCTGTGGCCTCAGGTCCATAGGCCCGATGGCGGCTTCTGGACAACCTGCTCACCTTCCAGGTTGAGATTCTGGCCGAAACGTCGGTCTCTCGGTCTTTGGACCGGCTTCATGAACATTCCTGCTTCCTGCAGGCCAGACGATTCATGCAAGAAAGACCTCACTAATGTTCCAGGCTATTTTCTCTGCCGGTGTTGCGGGGAAGAAAACATCCTGCCACGATTGTCTTGCCCTCTGATCATGGCCGCATGCCTTGCCGCCCCCATCTCCTCCCCAACGTCTGATGTTTGAAGCATCCCCTCGATTGTGGCCAGGTGTTTATCATATGTCAGATGTACCTTGCCCCATAACCTACGTCGTGTCTAAGCCTTGATATATGGGGTAGCAAGGATTCCATTCATGATCGCTCGATTGATCAATGATCCGGTGTTTGAAGGACCGGTCCGAAGCATGAAGGGAACTCCTGTATATCAACTCCACTGGCGATCGTCTGGGGAAACGCGATCCATCTGTACTTGGTGCCGGTTCGAAACTGCCGTTGTAAAGGTGGGTCTTGGTTGACAGATCGCATGCAGCTATGTATGCTGGTGATGAACATGGCCGTACTCCATGGTCGAGACTCCATCAGCGATGAGACTCCGTGATCGGCGTCCTTCTGATCGAACACGATGCTATGCTTGGGAACTTTTGCTCTGCATGTCTTTAGTCTGCAACTATTCGTGTAGTTGGTTGGGGGGTGTAGTTGCAATTGTCGAGTCAAGCCTTGGGAAGTCGATCGTTTGGCGCTGAGCTATGGTCTGGCGATCGTGACCTTCTTGCGCTGTGGCTAGTATTATGGCCTGTTATTCTCACAAGGTGGACTGATGCTTTTCCTCGAGCAAACCTGTCTCTTCGAAACCGTGGTGCCATTTTTGCTTTGCCGAATACGTGAGGATTAACAGTTTTTCGAGAGCGTGATGCCCCTGTTAGCATTCTCGGTACATACATCGTGAGATGTGATTTTGCACTTAGGTGTAAGAAAATAGTCGATCTTGGTGGGAGGTAGTTTGAAGCCAGAGAAACGAAACGATTGAGTAGAAATCAGTTACAGGATCAATGTTTCTGTTCTTCTCGAGCCTATCTGATGGGTTCTGACGGTTTTCTTGCTGTTTTGCTGGGTTGCAAAAGGCACGGGTCCAGGGTAATCGGGTTCAACTCGACGCCGTTGCGAGCGGCTTGGCCCCTCTTAGGTGAAGCCCCACCTGTTCACCTCGGTGAGCTATGTGAGTGTTACGATAATCGATAAGGAAAATAAAAAATTTCCCGCCGGCTGGCTTCCTTCAACACCATACGACTGCGGTACCTCGCCAACAGTCGACGCAACTATGGCGCCAATTGACCACGCGGCCGCCAAGGCCGAGAAGAAGGCAAAAAAGGAAAAGAAGCGCGCCCGAGAGGAAGATGCTTCCGCAGACGCCGAACGAAAGCACAAAAAGTCAAAGAGTGTTGCCGCAGACCTTCCCGCGCCGGACATTGTCAACGAAGACCTGAAGGCCGAGAAGAAAAAGAAGAAGAAGAGCAAGAAGGAGAAGCACACTGAGGAAAGCGTTGCGCAGCCTGAAAGCGAACCTGCAGCCGTGGAAGAGCAGAAGCTCGAAAAGAAGCACAAGAAGAAGAAGCACCATGATGCGGACGACGTCACTGCTGAGGATGCTGGCACCTCGGCTGTAGCTGACGGCGAGAAGAAGAAGAAACACAAGAAGAAGCACAAGGATGCCGAGACGACCGAAACGACAGACAAGGCCGAGGGCAAGAAGCACAAGAAGTCCAAGAAGGACCACCAGCCTGAACCGGAAGTTGAGGTGCCTGAAGAAGAGACTTCATCGGCCGACCCTGATGCTATGGATGTTGATTTCGCCGTTCCCGCTTTGCCTTCCGCATCCAAGTCCAAGTCTAAAATCCACCAGCCGCCCGACATTCCCGCCAATCCGCAATTCCCCTTCTTCACCCAGACCGTGTCACTCTACGAGCCTCTCTTCCCCATCGGCTGGGCGCAGCCTGTGACGAACTGCCAGTATCAACACCTACGACACCTCCAGAACAAATACGTGCCGTCATTGCGCGGTGTGTTGCTGGACTACAGGAACGTCGCTTTTGGCGAGAAGCCCGGCAGAAACGGAGCTGCGACGGATGATGAGTCGCCGACGACTGTCATGGCCAAGGATGAGGCTGCTGTTGGTTTCGGCTGGATCACTGCTGATGTCGATCTCTTTGTGCCGAGCCGTGGTGCTTGGATGGAGGGTAGCGTCAACCTGCAGACCGAGGGACACATTGGTGTTGTCTGCTTCGGCAAGTTCAACGCTTCGATCGAGGCCCGTCGACTTCCGCCCGACTGGAAATGGGTTCCTAACGAGTCCCCCGAAGCCCAGGGTTTTGAAGAGACTGCCTCGGTCATCACCGCCGATGACCACGGTGTCGTTCGCCAGATCCACAGCACCGGTTTCTGGGCCGACGGCACCGGCGACAAGGTGAAGGGCAAGATTCGCTTCCGGATACGCAACTTCGATGTCGGAACCAGTGGAGAGACCAGCTACCTCAGCTTGGAGGGCACCATGTTGGACAAGCAAGGCGAGAAGGCCGTGGTTGCCGAGGAGGCGGAGACGGCCAAGATGCGCAAGGGCAAGAGGGGAGGCCAAAGGCAGCACAGGCGACGCGTGCCCGAGTTCAGTATGACACGCTTTGCTGTGGACGAAGAGGAACAGCAACAGGACAACGAGCAGGAGAAGCGAGAGGTACTGGCGGTGAGCGAGGATGATTAAAAAGCATGGCACGGGACTATTGAGGAGCCAGGAGTTGTGTGATACCTTGGTTTAATGATGAAAAACTTGTTACCACAGCCAGAGAGGCGCTTCGCTAAAGGGGTGCTACCTATATCGCCCCGACACAACCAAGACCATATACTACCAATACAGAACGATCGAACCCAAACGCCGATTCCGATAGACGTGTCAAAGAAATATCATCAAGCAGCTGCCTTTACCATGGGCTCCCACGGTCGCGCCAAGTTCCATAGATATACCTCCCCGATGGGCTCCTCGCCCAACGCCTTTACAAAGATGTGTTGAAATAGCGGTGCGTTCGAAAATAGCGGCACAACAGGGGTGACAGATCCTCGATCCCAACCCATCGAGAGTCCCTCAGTCCATGAAGGCTGCTGCAAGAACTCGTCCACCTTCTCGTGGTATGCTTCCCAGTCGGCCGAGTGGTCGTTGACAACGATCTGGAATCTCACACCCTGGATATCAACCGTGATACGCTGCACCATACTCGGAAAGCCATGCTCAGAACCCGAACTCAGAATCCATGTATAATCGGTTTGGTCACCGTTGCTCTCCCAGTCATACCACACCTGAGTACCGCACTCGGAAAAGTCGTTCAGCACGAGTCGTCCCTCGGCATCGAAGCTCAGCGCACAGTGACGGGCATCGATACCCGCCATTTGAGGGAGGACGATGTCGCAGGTGGTCGGATCGGTGCCTAGGACGAAAGAGCCTGGTCGCTTGGGGGGAGAGTCGAAGCAGAGCTGGATGGCACGAGGGGGACGGCTGGTGAGGAGGTTTGGTAGGCGAGATGTGAGGGTTTGAGATGAAGTTGTAAGGACGGTGCGGGAGATGTTTGAGGGGAGGTGTGTAATTTTATCGGCGAGGGAGTTGCGCGCCGTCGGGACCAGCCAGGCGATGATGTTGGACATGATGATGATAGTGATTATACAGTTTGAGGAGAATGAGTAGAGTTAAAGACCGAGGTTGCTGAGTGCTTAAGAGAATGCGGTGTGATAAAGAACGCTGATGAGTGAAAGGATGGAGTGAGTTGATGAGTTGATCAGAGTATAATATACTGGCTCAAACGAGAGTAGCCAAGTCTTGTTGTTGTTGTAATGTGTAATGATGATATTGCAATAAAACTTAGAAAAGAAAAAAGAAACACGCTGAGCAGATTGTCTATTTCTCTACGTGAAGCGTTTGCCAGCGCATTTATATCCCACATCAACACCTCAACTGCCTGCGTTGCGACGACAACCACTGGCCATCAGCCCTCCGCGTCCAGCGCGTCGCGAAAACACATGACGGGCTCAGACACAGCGACACTCGAAAACGACGGTTTCACCGTGGCTGACCTGTCCCGCGTTGGGTTGACCACGGGCTCAACGCGGTCGTGTTTGAGGGCGGGAGCGCGACAGCCAATAGATTTTGGGTGGACCTCAAAAGAGGGCAGGGGGCCCGCCAACAAGGTGCTGACTGCTGGACGAGATTGCAAAGATGATTGTAACATGCGTTTAACATGCTGCGGGAGGACTTGATGTGGCTTGTCGCGAGAGGCTGTTCCTGGGGTTTATGCTTGAAGATCGTCTGTGGTGAGGAGACGGGTTGGACCCTGGGCTGACCTTGGGTGAGTCATCTGTTTGTTTGGATACAGTATACGCTTGACTTTGGGTTACAGATATGCTTGATTATGCTCGATGCTTTGCTAAATATGGTGGATGGCGGTTTGGACCTGCATACTGCGTCGACAATAGGGCTGAATTCCTCCATTCATTACCAAGTTGAGGAGATGAGTGAGCGCATCTCAAACACGGCATCGCAAGTTACTAGACAACCTAGAGTAGCTAGAAGCGTTGAACTTGACCCGTACAACTGCATAGCGACGGACTTGGTGAGCTGATCAGATAGGGATGGACTCGCCTCGGTCCACTCTTCTATGATGAAGGAGTTTATCGACTGGTGCGCGAGTTGAACTTGACGCTTCTTTACGCGTCGATATCTGGTCGACCAATGAATGGGTGAATAAGTCTCATCACTCTTTGATGGTCTATCAAGTCATCAAGAGCAGCCACAGTCGTCACCTCCCGCTCAGTGGTCCCTAATGTAGCTGCCCAGGTGAGTTCCAGTACGCTCAAGGTTCCGCGGGCGATAGCGAGAATTCTCAAAGCTGTGCTGGCAAGCTCTTTGTCCTCGGCGCCATTAAATGTGCAGCGTAGAAATAAAGTGGCGTAGAGCTCTGGGAGTTGTTCAGGCAGGGTAATTCTTCTAAGACAATTCGCATCGGGCTAAGCGCTCTAGTTGAGCGGACCTCAATAACTTCAACCACCATCTTGGTCCATATGGCGCTTCCTTGAGCCAGATGAGGCAGTCTTTCTATGATAAGTGTTTTAACATCTTTCGAAAGGTCGGATAGTCGTCTCTCGACTAGTTTCTGAACGATAACGCCACCTCACTTGGCGTTGCAAAGGCAGCTAGATCTTGGCCATTCCGTTCACCTGATCGAGGATTTCTTCTTTGTTGGTATCCGTTGTTGGTTCGAAGTTCCCAGAAGCCAGAGCCTGACTTGTACCATGCATAGAATTTCTTTTTCAGGCCAAACCCCGCACAAGGCTTCGACATGCAGATTCGATTTTTCGCTTCTAAAGAGAGTGCGGATTGCATCCATCATCATCCAAGACCCCTTCTTGCGCTACGCTTCTAGACTCGTTGTGACTGGTAAGTTCATGGGCATATTATCTCGTCTTCAATATGAAAACTAACTCACTTCTCACAAGCACTGTGTACCCTTATGCACACACACACCATCATCGCCGCGACACGCCAGAAACCCGCTTGACCTTTCGGACACGCTTGCGGCGCGACATCAAAAACCAGCAGTGCTGCCTTCAGAATAACCAGTCGCTCTCGCTACCTGGTCTTTCTTTGCGATCATTCGTAGGACGCCTCGCATCTTCAACACCTACGGCGACCAACTTACTCCCCACGGCACCGGCACGACATCCTACAAGAGCAGAACAATCTCTATTGGCCACTCTGACTGGACATGGGCCCCGGACCGGACTCGAGATCCGGAGCCCCCGGCGTGGCTGGCTTTCTGGACTTGCCACTAAGGATTCGCAAGGACATATACGAACGAGTGCTCGTGGTGGGACACCCAATCTACCTCTTCCAAGACTCTGGATCTCGAATAGAGACATTGCGCCCGACAAACCGAAGCGGTGGACTGCATTACTATACACCAGCCGACAAATATACGGCGAAGCGAAGGCAGTCCTATATGCTAAGAACAATTTCTATTTAATGGACAAGCCGCAGCAACAAGACCTTCTCCTACAGTCCTTTCTAGATTGCATTGGACCTCACAATGCAGCTTCACTCTCCTGCCTGTGCATTAGCTTCCCAGTCGTGGAGAAAGCACCGAATCAACCGGAAGTGGTCAGGATCAGAGAAGATAGCCTTCGGAACTTTGGGCTTGTGCAGGGAAAGTGCACCAACTTGACGACACTGGAAATGCAAGTTTCCAGAGAGAACTCCATGTTTCTGACAGAGGAGGAAGGGGGCAACCCGCAGTTTGTTCAGGATGCACTGATGCGAATTGATGGGCAGCTAAAAGCCATTTCTCGGGTGGAAAAGATCATCGCCAGACTCTATGCTAAAGACTTGCCCTCTCTGGCAGTCGATATAATGCAAGGATTTGGGTGGGTGCTCTTGGACAGGTAATGCAGTTGCTAGATAGGCGACGGAGTAGCAATCTGATGACTCGGACACCTAACTCTGACTTTCTAAGCTTCCTTTTTCCTATGTCGGCTCATACAGGGCAATCGCAGGGTCCCAGGCAGCAATATACACACCGTCATTCAAAGGTTCCGTCGCCCGTTGCCAATGACTGAGCATTCCGTGATCACAAGAAGGTGAAGGATACCTTAGCCCAGCGGGCAGTGGCAGTATTACAGTAATGCAAATGGTATGCGACACGCGACGTCCGACGCGTTCCGAAACACACACACAAATTATTCAATAGTCGTGATGTGACAAACAATCGAATCAAGCGGAGTCTTGCGCACGCCATAACGGCTCAGCGTTGGACCAAGACCTGCGTGGATTCCCGGCTCCGCTGGGTCGTGCGATTGGCTGTGCGACGAGACGAAGATCCGCAACTTCACCTTGATCCCCAAAAATCTCACGACTTTGCTCATGATGGATTGAAGCATGTTGTCAAATACAAGTACTTACTAAATCAAGCGGCGATTTACCAAGTTGTGTCCATTTTTAAGGATACAAGGTAAACGGCGATTGGCGTGGCTGAGGCAATTGCTCAAGACTGCACCTGTGCTTGCTTATCCGCAACAACACCAACCAGGAGGTGCGACATGCGTTCTTTAACTCGGACAAAGCCAGTCTATCTGGCTAGCTCACTGTTACTTCTATCAAGAATGGCAGTAGCTCAGCAGGACGCTAATCAGCAAGTTGCCTTTTCGCCTTCCGACGAGTCTTCACAGAGACCTCTTCCGCAGCCAGACCATCTCGGCAACGGCAGAAAGAACATTGTCTTCATCCTCACGGATGATCAAGATGCGGCCCTTGATTCGGTATCATACATGCCTCTGTTGAACAAGCACATTGTCGATAGAGGCACCTCATTTGTCAACCACTTCACCACCACAGCCATCTGCTGCCCTTCCCGTGTTTCACTTTGGACTGGGAAGCAACCACACAACACCAACGTCACAGACGTGAGTCCTCCGTATGGTAAGCTATAACTGATAACCCTCAAGTTTATTGGTCCTAATGTAATTGTCTCAAAAGGCGGCTTCCCCAAATTTGTCTCCCAAGGCCTCAACGATAACTACCTCCCGGTCTGGCTGCAAGAAGCTGGCTACAACACGTACTATACAGGCAAACTCTTCAACTCGCACACAATTAACAACTATAACTCACCGTTCCCAGCAGGGTGGACAGGTACAAACTTCCTGCTTGACCCGGGCACGTATTCATACCTCAACCCCATCTATCAGCGTAACAGTGAGCCACCGGTACATCATCATGGGGAGCACACGTTGGACTTGATTGCTGGATATGCGGACGAGTTGTTGGAAGAAGCGATTGACTCTGACAAGCCGTTTTTTCTCGCCATTGCTCCTGTTGCACCCCATTCAAACATTGATGTCAACCGTGGCGGTGGTGCCCCTTTGATGACCATCCCTATTCCTGCTGAAAGACACTCTCACCTCTTTGAAGGAATTCAAGTTCCCAGAACATCAAACTTTAACCCAGACTCGGTATGTTTCCTACACATGTTTAGGGTAACATAACTACTCACAAAGACGTCAGCCCAGCGGCGTGAGCTGGATCTGCCAGCTGCCCCAGCTCAACGAATCTCGCGTGTCGTACCTAGATGACTACTACCGAGCTCGCCTCCAAGCACTGCAAGGAGTCGACGAGATTGTTGAGCAGGTCGTCAAGCAGCTAGACGAGGCTGGACTGCTCGACGACACATACATCATCTACAGCTCCGACAATGGGTTCCACCTTGGCCAGCACAGGCTGCCTCCTGGGAAGGAGTGTGGCTTTGACGAGGACATTCGCGTACCCCTTTACATCAGGGGCCCAGGTGTGGGTGCTGGTTCCGTGGAGACCGCGGTGACTACTCACATCGACCTTGCCCCTACTCTGCTGAGGCTGGCTGGCGTGGATCTCCGTAGGGGCTTTGACGGAACTCCCATCCCGGTGCTGCCCGGTGGAAAGGAGGTCCCGGACACTAAGCGCCACGAACACGTTGCTGTAGAGTACTGGGGTATTGCAATCGCCGAGGGAGACATCGGTGGTTTTGGTATGCCTCGCCCCCCTTCAGCCCCCTTTCCTGTAGTTTTAGGCCGCTGACGAGATCATTGCAGATGGAAAGGGCCAGATTGTTGTGCCCAACAACACGTACAAGGGTGTTAGGATAGTTCACGAGGACTACGATCTCTACTACTCGGCTTGGTGTAGTAATGAGCATGAGCTCTACGATCTGAAGGTACGTTTACCGGGACGCTTGTTGAAGTACCAAGGTTGAAGCTCACCTTCTGTAGACGGACCCAGGACAGCTGCGGAACCTCTTCCCTCACGAGGGTCATGGCATGACCACAGATACGTTACTCCTTGGAACGAGCACTCGCCAGGTCATAAACCGACTTGATGCTTTGATGCTGGTGTTGAAGTCGTGTAAGGGAGAGTCGTGTATCGAGCCTTGGAAGGTCCTCCATCCAGATGGCGACGTGGTGAACCTGCAGGATGCTTTGAAACAAGAGTTTGATGGCTTTTACGAGCAGCAGGTCAAGGTTCGCTTTGATCGTTGCGAGAATGGGTATCTGATCGATGCCGAGGGGCCACAGGTCGGTTACCAGTATCGAGATGGCCTCGAGTGGCATCACTGGACTTGAGGTTAGTCTCGTGGTCGTCATAAGATCGTTGCTTTCTGTAAATGATCAGTTTGCAGCCTCTGGAGACTTGGCCGTGGTGTATCCTGTCATGATCTATATAGAAGATCATGCAAAGAAGAACAATAAACATGCTTCCTCCTCAAATCACCCACGGCTGGTGACCGATGCCCCGATAGATCATCGAGGCCCGGCCTCTGTCAGCAAGTACGAACGAGTCGGGTCCATCAAGAGGTTGTTGCCCAATAGTGGAGTATCACCCTGGGATCATGGGTTGCCGGTGAGGATAACATGTTCAAACCACGCCAGCCAGATCCGCAATTTGTAACATATTGGGTCATGTGGTTGCTTCCACGTGGATCGTCGATTCTCTTCATTCGACGATATGAGGGCGTCTCATAGAAACCAACAAGGTGTAGAGCAGCCCAAGAAGCACGTAATCGAGGACTTCCGCTTCACGGTGACCGGTGAGGTACCGGTAAGGTGTGCCGGGTCGGAGCGTCTGGGAATGGGACGAGAACTTGACTACTTTGAGATTCTTAAGCATATTCAATGGGTCTTGGCCTCGTGAAGGCAACACCAAAGTCAAAGCGTCTTGGGAAGATCTGTCCTAACTTTGAGTGTTTGCCGGTGCCGGTAACTTTCTTGTCTTCTTGCCAAGAAATCCTTGGATAGGAGACAATGACAGTACTTTTCAAGGCCCTGAAGCCCCTGAGCGAATCCTCTCGTCTCTCATCTCATACAACCCCCATGCCCAGGTTCCCGGACGTCTTTTAAGATTTCTCTTAGTGTAAGTCGAGTCTTGGCCGGAGTCGGCGCCGGTCCGGGCCCACTATGTTTGCCGGTATCGACTTGAGATCCAAGTTTGAGATCTCTAGCAGACACGCAACACAGGCGATCAAAGCAGTTCAAACTTGAGAAAAATACATCAGAAAACAAACCGAGGTATCCGAGGAGTTTTGATATCTTGAAGTAGCAGTAATTGAATGTTAGTGATGCTATAAAGTCGCGTGGTAATTCGTGAGCTCCCATTGGACAGAGAGGTGTTTTCTGCCGGAATAACCAGGCACAAACTCGGAAACTGCCGACCTTGAACCGAGAGAGCACCTCACGACAGCTCTGCCAATTCCAAGCAAACCTCACAATCGAAGCCCTCAATTGAACCAGCAACGATGGCTTCCGACGCGATTACCGAGCCGCGGCGTACGTACCGACCTCTGGACAGAGTCTGCCTATTTTCCCCCGACCTCGACCACTGACACCCGTCCGTAGAAGCGACCCGCGAGGAGATGCGCGATGCCAAACTCCCGCTGGCATACCGAGACAGCTGCGCGCACCTCTTGATCCCTCTCAACAAGTGCCGGAGGGATACGTGGTACGCCCCCTGGAAGTGCACGGTAAGCATTTTCCTCTCCCAATCGCCCAAGCCCAAGTCCCAAGCCGCCGCGGCTACACCGAGGATGCCCAACGGGTTGGATTATTACCAGGATATTCAAGAGACACCATGCTCACACCGAGGGGGAATTGCCAGGATGAGCGACACAGCTACGAGAAGTGCCAGTACGTCGAGTTCAAGAAGCGAGTCGCCAAGATGGACGAGTTGAGGGAGTCGAAGGGTGGTGCACGAAGCAACTAAGACCGGCACGCACAACGCACGAGAGAGAACACCGGCAACGCAACGAGGTCACCGGCACAGGAGGGAACGTGGTGGGCCGGCCGGAATTGTACATATACAACCGTCCATTGTGTTTGTGAGAAAGGACCGGAATAGAATGGGCTTTTTCTCCCACCCGAGGACAAGACGACAAAGAAAATAAGAGAGACCAATTGAGTGATGTGGATCCTTGATGGCGTGAACGACCGGGTTTCCGTGGGAGCATGTGCTAATGGTAAATGAGAATCGACGAGGTTCCCTGCGGCGCAGAGCCTCATGAGGCTCATTTCTCGATGTGCGATCTGAGGACGGCAGTAACGCAAACTAAGAGAAACGGTAGATGGGCCGACTTGGAATGCATTGGCCGGATAAGAGTGGACTTGCAAGGGGAGAGAGGGAAGAAGTGGGACAGGAATTGTTGAATAGTGACAGGAACAAGAGAGTCTGGCAATGTTGCAAGCCGGAGTACCACACTGCAAAGGGGTTTTGCGTGGTCATCGTGGCGGAATACCCTGTCCTTCTGTGCCGGGCACAAGACGCCAGACACGCCCAGGTGGACACGACATGATATTGCGGCACCGGGCTTGGTCGTGTCAGCCAGCAGTGGAAGTATATAATATGACCGTCTGCCGCCGAGAGTTCTGGAGGAGGGGCTGAAATGGACAAGTGGTAAGCCAAGCCGTGGAATATTCACAGTCGTTCATGAAGCCCAATCTTGATTGTTTTTATACAGGGCATTGATCATCGGCAGTTGGCTACCGCAGAGCCTCAACACCAGTACCGCCCATCGTCGGCTGCCTTGCTCCCTAATTCGGCACTTGGAGCGAGTACTGGGCCACACTCGATAAGAGATACCGTCTCTGTCTCTAGCCACGTCGAGGCTGATGAGGTCTGGCAATAACCGGCTTTAGCTGACCAAGACAACTGCCCAGGTCTTGCAGCTAGGGCTGATTGATGCCCTGTGCTCCGGTCCACGTCGTCATCCTCCCTCTGCGCGGCTACGCTAAGAGGGACTCCTTAAATGGAGTAGCATGAGTTTGATGAAACCGAAGATCGACGGTCGCGCCATGACCGCTCCCGGATTGTGTCGGCTCAACTCATTGCAACGCCAAGATGGTGATGAGTTGGTGAGTTTATTGTGAAGGACCGTCACAAACGTCACTCACTTGATCTGCAGCCAGATACTGCCGCAGGCAGATGGCATCTGCCACCATGACATGATCCGACGCACCCGAGCTGAGGAAGCCTGCTCTGGCTATGCCTTGAGCAGCCGCCAACTCGTCAAGCCTTACGTACAAGCTGGCCCATTGCGGCTCCACGACCCTTGTACTGCGGCTCGCTTGCCCTGGCCTAGGCAGCACAAAAGAGCCGCATTCAGGATGTTCTAGCAAACTTCTATGCAGAGGGTCCCCCCACTGGCCAGTACCAGGGATCCTCAAGCCGAAAAAAGCCTTCCGAGCGGGTGGCTTGGCGCCAGGCGAGTCAGCCATGGGTATGGGGCCACACACAACGTGATTTTATCAGATGCGAGATCCACCGGCCAGGGGCCCTCTCAGCCTGTGAGGCTCTTTGGAGCGGGCCTGTCCGATCCATCAAGATTGCATGATGGCAACAGCCGGCATTAGCAAACTTTTATTCAACGACGATCCACATGTGCCGGACAAACAACCTCGTTTGGCTGCCCTCTGCCCATCGGCCAAGGGTCGCTCTCCCGGCCCGACGACGACTTCGGCCGGTTTGTGGACTCTTGTCTTGTCTTGAGACGAGTGCCAAGACGAATTGCCAAGACGTCGTCTCGTGCTTTACGGCATCACCGGTGGCCAGTAGTCCTGCTCACGGGGATGCTATGTGGATATTCACGACAAGACACGGCTTTATGGTTGGATCAAGAGCAATTGTGTGGAACCACTATTTGAATTCTCTTATATAACAGTTTCTAACCGGGTCCGGTAGAATGACACATGTACATGATGATCTAGGTAGAGACGCTCACAGTCGCAGACGTTTGATGGTGATGTGCTGGGGGCGTATTACTCTCACACACAAGACGGGAAAAAACAACAACATGCTCTAATAGATTGGAAAAGGAAACAACAGGGGGGCATCACTTAGAACAGGGCATTGTTGCCACAGTCAAAGACACCTTGGACCGAACTCGAGTCGTTGGCAAAGATGTCCATGAGCTCGGTGATGGAGGACCACAGGCCGGCAGCGTTCATGAAGACAGAGATGCCGATGAGGAAGGCGTTCACGCAGGTGAGGCAGATCTTGCGCCAGTCGCTGAACAGACGGCCCCAGTTGATGTGGAACCAGAAGACGGCGCTGAAGCCAAAGGTGAACCACGAGATGGTGGTAGCCGAGGCAATGGACAGGATTGAGTCGAAGACGGGGATGGCGTTGGACAGGATGAAGCAGAGGAGCCAGAAGACGGTCACGATGGTCATCCAGATGGACCACGAGCGAACATTGTTTTTGGTCATCTCGCCCGTGAGCTTGAAATACTTCATGACCTCGACGTACACGTACTTGATGCCCGTGTGGCCAAAGGCGAGGCCGGTCGAGAAGACAGCGGGGAGCACGATGCCGTAGGCGATCTTGGCGGTGGTCTCGGGAGCCGAGCCGAGGGCGGGCGACACGGTGAACTCACCAGCGAGGCAGTAGATGGCGATGGCGACGATGGTGTAGAAGCCGATCGAGGTGACCTCGAGCCAGGCCAGGGCAAAGCCAAAGTCGTTAACGGGGTCGACCATCTCGGCCATGTACGAGACAAAGTTGATGTTGCCCGAGTAGGCGTAGCAGATCTTGAGGCAGGCGTTGAGGCCCTCGCGGAAGGTCGGGGTGCCGACCACCTTGAGGTCCTTGTGCCAGTCGGCAGGGGCCTGCGTGGGGTTCGAGACGCCGAGCGAGATCATGACGATGAGGGCAGCGGCAATGATAGCGACACAGCAGGGGATACCCGACTGCGAGACGAACTTGGCGGTTCTCGGGGCGCAGAGGACCCAGCAGCAGAGGCAGCCGATACCGATGTAGCCGACGGTGCAGAGCGAATGGTTGGAGATTGTGTTGAACGAGATGGACAGGGTCACACTAGCCGAGGCAGCCGTCATGATGACCTGGATAAGGAGACCAATACCGGCGGCAATCTCGAGACCGCGGCCGCCAACAACGCGGGTCATGTCGACGACATTGACGACGTGTTGGTGCCGGGCGTAGAACTGCTTGAGGACAAAGGCAGTGTACCACGACAAGCAGCCAATGCCAATGATGGCGATGACGCCGGGCACGATGCCCATGACCTTGAGGACACCGGGAAGAGACAAGACACCAAGACCGACCTGGTTGGTCAGGAGGGCAAAGGTCGTATCCCACTTGGACATGTTGCGAAAGTTCTTGCCTCCCTCTGCGCCGCCGAAGCCATTCTCGACGGGCACGTTGGTGGCCGACTTGAGGTCGACCTCGGGGCCTGATTGTTCATGGCCGACCTTTTCTTTGCTGTTGGTCTTGCTCGTGTCGTTGCCCTGGTCTGAGGGGTAGATGTCGTTTTGTGTGTATGCAGTCATGATGGGCGAGTTGTGATGCCGTGAGGCGGTGGATGTATAGCAGGATCCTCTCTAGTAATGGTATATAGTTTAATTGATGATGTACTATTGCTCTTGAAGGGAGTGTAGGAGTGGTTCCTGTTGAAAGGAGGAGAGGAGAGGATGGGAGAAGAGAGGAGTGAAGGGCAAAAAAGACAGAGATGGCAGATACGGGAGAGAGAATATATACAAGTTAGACTCAAAGGTTAAGTAAGAGAGGAGGACAACAGGGAAGAGGCAAAGAAAGAGGAGCCTCGGAATTCCCTCGTCAAGCTTCCGCGTGTCAACGATGATCCCTGGTTTCCACGGGGCGAGCAGCACTCTGGGGCGAGTATGCCTCTTACAAAAACGGTTATCTTCTTCTTGGCAAATATGGGGCAAGGAGGCATTTGTTCCTCATCTCCCCATGGTGGAGCGACGGAGCGCGGAGACTATACCATTAGTCTGTGTGAGAGGAGGATATTCCGGGCGGACGGCGGAGGCATATCAAAAGATGCCTTTTCTTTATCTTTTTTTTCTCTTATACTTTGTTCCCAGCCACGACAGCCAAAGAATACAGTTCTTGTCTACACAATCAACAGAACTTAATGCTGCATAACACCGTAAAAGACGCCTTCTTTTCTTTTTGGTACTGGGCATGGATACGGCGCGGAAAACCCTGGGGCTCCACAAGTTTGGAGATGGGGGAGGAGGAGGAGGAGGAGAGGAGGCAAGCCTCTCCGCCGTTTACAGGGGTGGGATGTATATGGGACCCCGAGAGGAGAGGAGAGGAACCAATCTCTGTTGGAGGAAGGGGAGGGAATCACGTCAGGGTCACGGATGATCCAATGGGAACGAGACCTTTTTCAGCGGCTGCGAGAAAGAAGGGACATTCTTTTCTCCATGGGGGTTTCATTCCATGGGATAGAGCGCAATGACCGTGGGGGAATGGATGTCTTGTACAAGACACGGTCCATGTTACGTACTGAAGCAAGAGGACACAATTGAACTTGGGACCCGGTCCGGCCGTGGTCCTGGGGCTGTGAGTCCGGCCCGGTTTAGTCTTTTGTTGGCGAAGCGGATCCGATGGTTGCTGGGCGGCGTTGTCAGCGATTTACAATGCCCGAATTGGGGTTTATCATGAGGGGATCATGAACAACTCCTACTCTAACAAAAATGATGAGACTCATGTACAATGACGATGCAGAGAACCAACAAGGCAAAAAAGCAAACAGATGAAAAAGGGCCTTTTTTGCCTCTGTGCAAGGGCGGTGGAGAGGCGGCGTCGTTGGAACAAGAGAAACATCCACATCAAACGCTAAAGAGCGAGGCTGACGGGACAAGGGGAACTAAGCCGAGGAGGGTTGAACCGAGACGGCGGGTGGAGATGTTGCACAACGCGCCCTAGAGTGGATATACAGGTATTGCCGCTGATGGATGCTTAAACGGACAGACTCTTTACCGCGGCATCGGGTGAAGGACATGGATGAAGGGTTGATGGACAGGAAAAGCAGGCGATTCATCTTTACACGGCCCTGGTGATAATGAAGAGGCACGTACATACGTACCCATGGATGTCGGCCAATCCTAGATCTCATGTGTCTTTGCCGCCGTGAGATCCATCGGCCAGGGTCTGCTGGAGAAGGGATTTGGAGTTGAGCATCAGGGTATCTGGCATCAACTTCTCATGCTATTCCTCTCCAGCTGTAGCAAATGTGACATGTTGCAAGCTCAGCTCTTAGTCAAGGCAACTTTGTTTTAGCCCCCTCCGTCGAGTCAGTTACGCTTTCTGGACTCTTTCAAGAAGAAGCGCATCCCTGTATCCATGTCATCATCCTCCACATTTGCCCTGTTCCCTGCAGGGGTTCCCACATTCTCCTTTGTGCATGCAGAAGGAAAGAAAAAAGACGCGCCTTCTAGTCGTATTCTAGAAGACTAAATGGGCCCAGTTTTGCCTGAGGCTTTGCCCGACTCCTTCCAGGGGGACCCGACTGCCAAGAACTTAACTCTGCAATGCCCTCGTCTGCTTGGCCCGTCGTGCTCCTCTGGCTCCTCACCTTTCATCACCGCTCGGTGGATTATCCAGCACTTTTGATGGGTACCCTATGATTTCCCAAGGATCCTCTGGAGCCTTTCCCCCGGAGATGCCGCGCAACTCTCACGACACATCACAACATGGCGATGCTCAAGCATTACGAGACCACCGTCGGACCTCTCGTGCGCACCCGTTTTACGTACAACGCTCCATAGTCCCCATGGGACACCTAGACGGATCGCTCCCGACAATCAAGGGGACTCCAGACTTTCCCCGTGAGACGCATTGCCATTTCTCTTGGCTTTTGGGGCCAAGACGAAGAGAGTGAAACAGGCCAGCCAAGATGTTAGGTTTTGTCAGCTACGAGATGCCTTCAGTTGGGCAGGCTTCCCCGAAGACGTGGCCGTGATGAGTTCCTCCGGCGCCCGGCCCGGCTGGTACGTGCGGTGAAGGGCCAAGCCCGTCCAGCATCAGAGTCTTGACGATCGGCCAGATTATCGTGGTGCCACGACTTTTTTCCTACGGTAGCCGCCCTCAGCCTTGTCCGAGCGTCCTGTAGAGCCGCAGGAACCACACCTCAGAGGCTCCTTTAGGAAATATTGTCCTCGCCTCACCCAGCACCCGTCCATCAATCTCTCTCAGCTAATGACAGGGCACTGCCGGGCAAGCCATTCGGTCCTGCCCGAGAATTCCCGCACCTTGTCGTTTCGAAAGAAGAAGCTGCCGGTAATCGTGGCCATCTATCATCATGACCTGTGTAAGTAAGAGCCCAAGCATCACGGCATCGAGCCCAAAGGCGAGAGAGATTCTTGGGGTTTTTTTCTGCTTGCGAGACATAGTAACCTTGACCCATGAGAACAAATACTGCGGTATTTTGTGCATGAACTTGTCTATGCTCACTGCCGACTCCGCTTTGAAGGAGTCGGGTCATGGATATGTTGGTCACGATCTCCTCATATCATCACCTCGATGCCAATGAGCTCTTGATATTACCACTGTTCCAGAAAACACTTTCGATCCTGGGATAATCTCGACCGCCTTTGCTTGCTGCATGGACCTACGGGCAGCTTCCGTCTCCAATGGCTTTCCCCGCTGGGCACAGCTTTCATTACGTACATGTCGCCTCCGATTCCCCAGCCCAAAAGTCGCCTTATGCCACGGGGAACAAGATGCCTTGTCGACTTGTAACATTTGAGGGGCAAGGGTCTGGCCCTCGCCCCTGGAAGAGGACCGCGATGAGCAAGAGAGAGGCTCGTTCCGGATGTCACATTTATCCACAGACTCCTCTTTTCCACCCGCCTGGATGAAGGATGCCCAGAGCTCCATATAGATAACGTTTCTCATATGAGGAACATTGTTGATGACTGTTGGATAGTGGTCAAGAGCAATTGTCGCTCGGTACTGTCTCGAATATCCCCTTCGGCCAACTATCCGAGAGCCTCCTCTCGACTGCCGCCGTGGTGGGGACAACAAGGTATGCCGCATCTAGGAACGACTTACCCGTACGTGGGATGCGGGCGTTGAGGCTCTGCCTTTGGGCATCTATGTACTATCCAACTTTTGACCGGAACTCGTTCGTTTTAGGCTCCAAGCCGGCCACAGCCGGCTCTGTGACTCTCTCAGACGATCGTAACACTTTTGCGAGGATCTACTTTACGAAAGACGAGTGTGTAACAGTTTGCTGCACTTCGAAGAAACTTTCATTGTCAACACACCACCTACGAGGCCTCCAAAGGCATCCACCCCCTCGGTTCTCGCCCTGAGTACGAGTTGCTCTACGGATTGGGCATCTTCTTTCGTTTCGAGCTTCATCCGAACTTCCTCTCGCTATTCCCATCGTCGTCATCATCACCCATGATCGGATGGACCGCATCACCATGTCTTTTAAGATCTAGACATGTGCTTAGAGCTTAGGGTTATATGTACATCCACTACTGAAACTGACTCCGATATTTGTGGCCCCATAGCAGGAACAACACCAAACGAATACACAAAACGGACGACGCCGACTCGATGGTCTCGCTACCAAAAGCCGGACCCCTGGCTGGGTATGCTTCCCTGGAGGCATACTTTGAACACCTCGACGAAGCTACGTGGCAGAGCCAATTCTTAGTGCCTATGCCTATCCTACCGGTCAATGGCATTTCTTGGCCGAGGAAAGCAGCACACATCATTTGCCGAATAGCTCGCGTCACGAAAAGATATTCTGTTGTGAACGCAAGAGCCGTTCCTTTTACCAGCTTCTGCCATAGCCCTGGCGGAGTGCCGGACTCGCTCCTCTGCTACTGCTACCAACAACCCTTTTTTCTATGAGGTATGGCAACAAATCCGCTCAGACGAGCACAAAAGCAAGGAGTTTCGGGATCTTTGTCTTTGAAGCGCTCCTTCCAGTAACCTGCGCCGACGCTCCTCCATCGTCGATTTAGAGTTGATAAGAGCGCATACCCCTTGGTGAGTAGGCATTTGAGCATGCTTGAGGACGTTGTCGACGCAGCCATACATACTCCTTTCGAGCATGGCTACCCTATCCCTTTCTATCTCTTACGCAAGGTTACTTGGACGAGCCCCTTTTGGGGGGACTGTTGAGAATACATCGCATTCCCACAGCACGCCCCTTGCGCAGTAAGCCTTGAAGCCGGGTACGTGAGACATGTAAATCAACCGCCAATCCTCCTCCCGGCAAGCTTTTGCAATGATACGAGAACGGTTCGTCCTGCCAAGTGCCGACGCTCATCATGCTCAGGGGATAACTAATCCTGCTACTGCGAGAGCCTTCAAGGTCTGGTTGCTCAAACTAATATAGAGATAAAGTAAACAGTTAGCAAATATAGGTCTCCGAGTCCAGTATCATCTAGGTAATTGTAGAACTGGTGGTGTCCTACTCTTTGTTGGCCCAGGGGTCCTCCAGTCTCCAAAGGAGAAATGAGCACCCAACTTGATGTCCTGCCAAATCAGTGTGGCAGGTACAATCCTAAATCAACACTTCCAGCACTTACGTCTATACATAAACATCCCATGGTTCGTTCCAGTCCGGGGAGATGTGCTTGTCCTTATATATGGGATCATCATCGTGAGTAGATAGGAAATCCTCGTAAAATCCACACCAACCAGTTCTTTCCAGGCTTTTCTCAATCAGCACTGAACCCTCCTGCCCTGGCTTCTGAAAAGCTATCAACCCGAGCATTGCTAGAAGACGCAGTCAACTTGATGTTTTTAAAATCGCTCTAGCCGAGACCTTACACCAGTCATCATGAGCCTGCTCTTGTTCTTATAAGAATATCCCAAGGTCCTACTTGGCCCCATCCTTGAATATCTATCTAAACCTCGAGTTCAAGCCAGTCATGTCTAGCGTACAAGGTAGGTAAGCCCTAAGAAGCCACTAGAGTTTTTGACGAAACGTGTGCTCACCATTACCAGGACAGAATGAGTGAACAAGTGCAGTATTGTGCTTATGTTTTCCTGTCCTGAGTTGTAAGTCAATAGGACAAATCTACAATAGTCCGTCATGGAGTTGTTACAGCTTCTGGAATGTCTGACTTTATTGCAGGACGTAACCTCGCAACACTGATCGTGTAGGTTCGAAGTAAGAAAGCGCTCAGTATAGCGCAATTAAATGTATGCACCCTGAACATCCAAGTCATTACTATAGAGGTAAGTACAAAATAGCAAATATTCTATCTGACGATATTGGATTTAATATCCTCAGCACGACCCCAACCAGAGGTTTAGGGTAACCGAAATCCAATTGTTGTCAGCCTCGTGTGACATCCGATCAATCCCGGCTGCAGATCCATCATCCATCCTCACTCAACAATCCACGCTCGTTCATCCCACAGCAAGCGGCTACTCATCGAAATTGTCAATTGGACTGTGCGAGAGGAGTCCGGTGCGACAGAAATAACAAGGTGCCTACGCGACCGTGGCGGACATCACAAATTGCTTCACAACAAGGCTGAAAAAAGCAACGCCAGCATCCTGCATGAGCGGTAAAAACCTGGAGCCCATCTTGACGACCTGATATAATTCGACGCACTCTCGATCATCAGATACAGATTGGCTAGTAAACAGCCTTATACAACACGATGGGCTCCTCCGACGTCGCCCCTCCGACGGCCCCGGCATGGCTTGTCCCCGCCTCAACCGTTTGCCTCGCCATGGGTATCAACTTCTGGCTCATCGCCTACGTCCTCATGGTCCGTCGCTCTCTCGCTACGAATGCGACCCCGGCGCCTCTTCTCGCCCTCGGCCTCAATTTAGCCTGGGAGGTAGTCTATGCCTTTGGCGTCTGTGAAGCGCCCATCGAGACGTTCGGCTTCACCCTGTGGCTGCTGCTCGACATCCCAGTGCTGTACGCGACCCTAAAGACGGCACCGCGGAGCTTTGCCACGAGTCCCCTCATCGCCCGAAATGTCCCTCTGTTGCTGTTCATCATCTTCGTCGCTGGAATGATCGGCAATGGCATGTTTGTCTGGTGGTGGCTTAAGGAGCCGCACCGCGGGTATGGTATCAAATGGGGCAAGACGTGGAAGGGTCTTGAAGCTCGCGATACTACGGAACTGGCCTTTTGGTCGGCCGGCGTTGCGCAGATGATATTCAGCGTCGCAGCTCTGGCCATGCTTCTCCAGCGAGGGCACTCTGGCGGGCAGAGTTATGCAATCTGGTGAGTCCTTCTCCTACATGCATTTATCAGTTGCTTCACGGGGCGTGTCTTCATCCGTCTCCTGTCTTCTGATTCGTGTTTACTGCTTGTCTCGCTCTCTCCGGGCCCGGCAGCGCGGTACTCTACTGCAGATTGCGTGTCCGGTGAGAGCGTTATAAAATGAGTCAAAGATAAGCAAGCAGACCCAGCAGACTGGCTACCACTAGGATTTCATCCACTTGCATGTCTCGCGATCAGAGCTGGACAATCCTCTCCCCGAGATCGCCGTATTCTAATGGTGCTGACAATGGGTAATTTCCAGGTTCTGCCGCTTCGTTGGCACCGTCATGGGCCTCCCCGTCACCTGCGTGTTGCTCTGGTGGTATTGGCCAGAGGCCCATGGCTTCGTCTTCCACCCCCTGGGCATCTTCTTCATTGGTATCTCGGTATTCTGCGATCTTCTGTACCCGTTCTTGTTGGCTCATGTCCGCATGACGGAGAAAATTCTGCCTGATGGGACGGTCGTAGCCGGAGATGCGGTGGTCGAGACGGAAAAGAAGCAGCAGTAAAAAGCACCGTGATAGACGCGTGATTCATGTGTGATGCTGGGTGCGTCGTATTGCATACTGCTCAAACAAGGAAATGGCCGAGACAAAAGCAAGAAATGACCCGTCTGATTGCGCTGCCAGAGTCGGGTTCAATAGAAATCACTTAGAGACCGGTTCCGTACTCTAAGCAACGTCAGCCAACAACCGTGACTACGATCTCCTTGCCAGAACAGAGCAGTTTGCTTGCCCCAGAGCGAGTCGCGGGTGATCCAATAATAGACCGTCAGCTCAGCTTTCGCCTCGCGCGACCGCCTCCCACAAAGCACATCGTGAGACGCGGCACAGCTGTGATATAAGCACACGATGTTACCTCAGATCCGAAATCTCGGGTCTTAATTTATTGTGATAACGCACCATGTAAGGGTGACCAGTTGAGCATCCAATGAGAGACTGAGGGAACCATCCAGCTTATTGCTCTTTGAAGATCGAATTGCGTCAGTCTAGCCAGCCTTCGGCAGTTTTCTGTCCATCAAACAAAGCCACGGCAGCTGGGCGTGGCATCAATGCAGCTTTCTCCTCTAGCGCGCCACAGAGAATGTCAGCCCGTTGCAAGGACCTGAATCGTGGCTTTTGTGATATGTGACGGGCGCGGAGATTTACTCCAATGTTAGAACCAAGAGCTCAAGGCTAATCGCCACCAACGCTCGAGAGAAAAGCAAAAGGGGTAGTGGAAGGAACACGCCATGGCAGATTAGATTGCGCCCGACACTCCTGAAGATACAAACACTGTGCTTCCTTCAATACTGTGTTGTCTCAATTTCCTCCCGCTGAAGTCGTTGGTTGAAGTTATGCGGTTTAACAGGATTTACCTGCCAAGAGAGGAAAAGCAGCTTGCCAGGATTGGACAACAGAGCCAACAACGTCCCAACCAACACGCCAATTGCGGCGGCGCAGGCAAACTAGACACTCGTCTATGATGGCCAACAGTCCAACAAAGGAAAGTGATCGTGGCTGACACTCGCCAATGAGGGCTCGATCCAGTCTGTCGGTAACAAAAGAGAAGCAGACAGCGCATTGTGACAAGGGCTCGAGATCTCGATTCGGAGAAAGCTGCCTTGGCCAACTGCACCTGCGTTTTCAACATGTTGGTTCCAGACCCTGCGGCCATGCATCTGGAATGATCCTAATTTCCTCGTCGTCAACTTGTTGGGGAAGTTGTTGGCCAAGAGGCATTCCCGACGTGAGGTCGTGTTTGTCTTATGGTGAACTCACCATCTGAGACACTGCGCAAACTGTTGCGGTGAGTAGCAAGAATTGCCTGTGCTTCGCAGACGCTCATTGCAACCTCGGAGCCAATAAAGATAAAACACTAGATTAATGTTAGAGAGACGCCATCCCGACCAGGTCACATGTTCACGGGCTTGTGCGGGTGCAAGCATCCTGACATCAGGGGGAGCCCATGTGGAGGGTGGCCAAATCGTGGAGAACGTCTCAAGAACATGCAGTTTGGCATTGACAACGGAGTTGCGTCAAGCCGTAACGACGTTCCTATTTGGATATTTTTGGATAGAGCTCCTCTCACCCAAAACGAGCACGATTTTTCCGGAGGAGATGGCCGATGTGTGAGATGAATCATGCGATCGCGGAGAAGGACAAGGACCCTGTTCTCGACGAAAACCTTCCTCCTCCAAGGGGCGTGAAAATACAGACAGCCCTCCGAGCCATGATCATGACCCCGTGCTTGGCGAGTGGCATCATAGCCAAGGCATCGGGCATCGCAAGAAGGAGGATAAAAAATCCCGTGGGCCGAAAGTCAGTAACCGCCGGCTGAAATGGCTGAGGAACGCAGCACGTCCTCGTTTGGGAACAAGTGACATCGGTCCTTTCTGATTTTGAATCGAATTGACCCGATGTGGGCAGATGAGGGAACTCAAAAAAAAAAAGCGCCTGGGGGGCAGCGTTGGGAGTATCATGGATGAAGGGTGTGGAAGTCTGCAAGTGGACGATTTAGGAAATAGGATGGACGAGGTGGATGTTTGAACGGCCGTTTGAAGCATTGGCTTATGGGGGTCTATGCCTCTATGAGAAGAATATTGGGGCAACTGCCGGATGCAAGAGCGCTAATGCATCTAAGCGGGATCGAGGTTCCCCTGGCCGTGGGTGCGCTGGCGTCAGCGTGGAGAGCTGTCAAAACTGTCATCTGGCAACCCTCTTGAGACAAACATCCGGATCAACAGGTAGGGACCGCACCGCATCAGATACCGTGCGATGCAACTCTATGATTCAGTCTGATTCAGCACCGCTCAAAGGGTCTCGAAGGGCCTCCCATGCCCACCCCGCCGTGTTTGGCATTGGGCTTGCCTCTCGCAATGAAGGCCAGAGACGATGCGGATCCAGAACAGCGACGCTTGGGTCTTGCGCAGGCACCAAACTTGCCACTTTGCCATGGATCAAGGTGCTGTTGATCATGCACCCCCTCCCGATCCCCAGCCAGAAGAAACCATTGAGAGACGGTCTCTTGCTTCGCTTCAGAACGTGTACCAAAACTACGTACCAGTAATATCACTGCGACGTATTGTCTTCCCCTCACACGGCTAGAAAGCTCGGGTATTGCTCCTCCCCGAAGCGAGTTACGGCTCTTGTGAGAACCCAATCGCCATATCACCCCCAAACCACACGACCCTCGTCCATCAAGCCTGACTGCGCCACGGCCCGTCGGGCAACCTTCCTCGTCACAAGCATGCGACATCTCTCGAATTGAGCAGGTGAGTGTGCTTGCGCGCATGTGTGTGTGAAGTGACCCTGTTTTCCCGGCTCCTGGCACTTCGGTGAATCGCGCTGCAATTGGACTCCCCAGCTTGCAGGGTTTCCATACCGGTGAGGACTTCTTGTGGGGTAGACGGCCTCATGACGGTGCTTCTTCTGGGTTCAAGCGTAGTATTGGCCGGCGACTTCATCTCCATAAGCGTTGGATCAATCCCTGGACGACGGGCAGTTTTCCCGTCTGTTGGTCATTACATGCAAGTCAACATTGGTAGCACCTTTCGCTTATTGCACACTCGATTCAACGTATGATGGGATTGGAAAAAAGGTCGCAGTTCGGAACTGCAACCATTGCGCATATCTTGAATCTCACCCAAAACCCCAAGGCAACCAGATTACCAGGAATTCGGAACGTAATGGGAGGAATCCCTCTCGCTAGCATCCCACGCTGAGACAAGGTTGCCATCACCAGACGGCGTGGGGTTCTGGTCGCTACACCACACGTGGGAGGCTACTGGGCGATAATTGCTGGCGCCCGCGCCTCTATCAGGTCGTCTGATGAACCGTTCGCATGATGATTGGAAATGATAAAATGACGAAATAGAAAGCATTGATCACTGCTTCAGAACCCATTGGCAAGTCAAACTCGACTATCTGTCCTCCCCCAACTCTGGAGGTCGGTGTTGTCGCCTCCAAGCTCCCGTTCCTGAACAGCCATCATCCTTGTCATGGATAAGGGTTTGACGTGATGACACCCACCTTTCGAGGTCATCCGCATGCAGGATCTGGTCTGCCATCACAGCCTTGGGCGGCTGGCAATGCAGCCAGCCGCCAAGGGCTTGAGGCCATCATCACCTCCTCGGTGAGGAAAAGCGATCCGATGGCTATGATGACTGGGTCCGTCATGGCGCTGACCGGTCGGTCCAAGCGGCAGGGTCCCCCTTCTTCAGGTGTGACTGAATCCCTGATCCTTCAGGCTGAGCCATCACAGTCGCTTGGAGTTGAAGGAGCAAGCGACAATCAAAGGGCCCTTCCTTCACCTACTACAAACATCAAAGTCGATAAGAGGAAGAACTTTTGGCCTTGTGTAGGGCTGGCGTGTTACAAAGCGGCGATTGTCCCAAAGTGGGTTTCCAAGACGCAGCAGGGGAACAATCAGGCGACCGACAAGGGGTTGGATTTGCGTGATGATTTACAGTGCCGGGTTCGTTATCATGGGTGCCGTCCCAGCTGGCCGGTTATGGGTACACTTTTTGATTAGCAGCAGGCCCGTCCCTACGCAGCTACAGCTAATCGCTGGAGAAAGCAGGCCACACTCACGGAGAAGCAGAGGCATATCGGAGATGCAATGGCGTGAAGTGACGATGCATCTCGGACGGTCTTATCGGGACCCCTTTAACCCCCCATCCTCAGCTTGAGCCTCATCAGGGTTCAAGAACAAAGAAGAGTTGACCCCCATGCTGGCGATGATACCAGACAGCCACTGCTACCGAGGACGGAGCTCAACCACGAGAAACAACAGTCTCCCACGCGGGCAGCATGCACCCCACGTCGCGATCTCTAAGAATCGTACCCATTAAACTTTCCCGTGACGGGAAAACTCGTACGTGATGCTTCTCCCAAATTATTCCCATTACCCGCTTTGCCTCCCGCGACGACGTGGCATTCAATCCGGCGCGCCGTTGTCGAGCGCCGAGAAACGGCGGCGGCGGGCCAAGAGAGTAAGAAGAAAAAGTAAGACGGGTCAACCCGCAAAAACTGGGCATTGGCGTGTATTTCGAAGAAAAATAGAGCACACCGTACCTTGACTTAGACTACATTGGACGACTCGTAAGAAACCGGGGCGGGACGGTTTCTTCAGGTCTAAGCGGCCGCCACGGGGAGGTAGCGCACGTGCTGTTGTGTGAGGCTGTCTCGAACGCCAGCGAAGCGATTGCTTCGAAAGGAGGCGTCGGTGAAGTCCTAGGTCATGTTCGGAATTTCCGCTATCCTCCGGGTGTTCCGTTTTCCTGTGGTGTGCCTAGCAGCGGCATGGCATGGCGTAGGGGCATGGGTTAGAGTGATGAGGATGGTGGTGATGGGTTGTTGGTGATGAGTTGTGTCTGCGAGCAAGCGGTGAATGGCAGGTAGCCGCGCTTTGCGTCCGGCAGAAAAATGGTTTCATAGACGCAGGGCCCCAGTCCAGTCCCCAGCAGTTGACCGTTGTCGTCTCTTTGTCATCTGCATTATTCTGGAGCAACGGTCCCGCAAGTATTTTCCCCTTTGATGTCATGATAGGAAGTCGGTAACGATGGGTATCATGACGACATTGAAAAGAGGCGCTGGGCGCGACGATCCCATGATCCAGCATCGCAGATCGAAACGATAATCTCGCATCCATGGTCTCGTTTGGGTTAAACTTTCAAGAAACATGGCGACAGGCCGGACGGAGGTCCCCTAACATGACAGACAGGGCCCCGGCAGCGAAAAAGCACGCGTGAGAAGAGACAACTACCGGGAGAAAGAGTGGACGGTGGCTTGCATCAGCACGCATGAGTCGAAAAGCAGCCACCTTCGAAAAAGCAAGCAGAGCACAGACAGGACGGCACAGAAGAAGGGGAAGAAAAAGCAGTAAGAAAACCTTGGCAACGGGCTGGCGCTAGATTCCATTCTTCCATGTCTTGAAAGGGTGGACAGGGGGTGTGCTCTGCCTTTCAGGGCGGCGCGGTGCAGTAGCGCCAGCGCGCGTGTCAGCGAGATGGTGGGAGGGCTTTTTCTTGTCCCTCCTTGATTGAGTCTCTGCGATGTGAGAGATGAGAGAGAGGAAACTCGAGGGTTTATGAGGTTGAGGAGAAAAGGGGAGAGAGACATGATAGACGCGGATCATGGCATGATGATGTGCATGCATGCGCTGTGATGATTTGCATTCTGCTTATAGAATATCGCAACACCACAAGGCATTTATTCTCTTTGGGTGAAACTCAGTTATTAACTAAACATGTACAATCAACGTGTTTTTGCTGCCAGAGAACCCACCTCAAAAATGAGACAGACACTATTTTTCAACCGAATTTTCTACCGAACGCCAGTCAAGAGAGAAAGCCCACAACGCTCGTCATCCCAGCACACTCTTGAGCCCATCACAGTCCCTCCCCCCTCAAGTTTCATCCCACGCACACACAGACGTACGCACACGCACACATGTCGATAATGTCCTTCCCGTCGCGGATACCGAGGCAACATCACGCAACCCACGTTGGAATTTCGGTATATCAACCAACGTGCGAAAAAGCAATACCCGTATTAACCCCCCGGCAGTCGAGCGGGATGAGGCAAGCTTACTACGGTAGCTCGGCGGGCCGAGCGGGCTCTAACGTACGGGACAACTTAGAGGGCCTAGTTTCGTCCAAACCCGTCCCCGCGTGAACGTGTGCCTCTCTCTCACCAGTCCTTCTTCTTTTCCTTCTGGATTCGGAATGTGGGAGAAGATGGCGTGCACCCGGAGGGTTTCTCTCTAGTTTCGTGGGGGATCGCATGTGAGCGGCTGGCGACGTTTCTTGCATGACATTTTGGCCCTGACGTGAAGCTATCTCGCTGCAAGTCAACACTAGGCCACGGTAGGTTGTGCTCATCATGACATGTCCATCTCACGCGCATCAAGAGTTGTGCAATCCAAAAGTATATTCTAATATTTCATCAAGCGCCAAACAGTATGCACCTAATCAGCTGTGATCAGTAGTGGTGGTAGGTAAAGTAAATGCAAGAGTCCATCATCCAAGTAATCAAATCCAAACCCCGCGATGTCGGTTCCCTCCAAGTTTCCATTGGATCCGTCCCGTCCATATCCCGCCAGTGAAGCGCGGCAAAAACGATGATAACGCCATGCCACGAGTACAAGAGTATAGTTGTGTAGTGGTTTCCAAGCCCAATGATATCTTCGATCCCATGAATGCCATTTCCAAGTCCATGCAATGCAGCCGGTTAGTCGAACAAGTAATAAAAGAGAAAAGAAAAGAAAAAAAGGTGAGAAAATAAACGCGATAACAAAAGCTCCCTTCTTTGCTAGTGGTGATCTCCTGTCACTTCTCTCAGGGACGGGGGTCGATGATGGCCGCTTCATCAGGTTCGTCGACGCAAGATGCAAGATGGGTTTCGCAAAGGTCATCCCACCTCGTGCAGGCATCTCGACAGGACAGAGAAAGCGCCCGAGCCTGGGGGTGGCGTCCAATGCCGACATGGAGGTGCTGAGGGCCGCCGCCCAGGAGGGTGCCGAGGGTCCTCACAGCCATCGAGATGGGTCATGGATGAGCTTCCCTGCTCAGTGGCAATGCGTGCCGTTCCCGGTCTCAGCCGCCCCCAGCTCCAGGTCCCAGCTCCAAAGCTCCCCCAGTCCGAGCTGCTGATCGACGCCTGAACCCCCCGAAAAGGTACCAGAGCATCAACACCCTCTCTCCCTAAGCGAAGCAAAGAGGAGAAAACCACCGGCAAAGGCTGGTTTGCACCCAAAGAGCCAATTCTTTTTCCACCTTGAATAAAATATGCATTCCGGCGCCTTTGACAATCCCTAATTTTGAAAGTTGAATTTTGTGCTGTTTTTTTCTTTTCGGTTTTCGATGCTGTGGTCGCTGTCCAATGTAAATACCGTCGTGTAGCCTCTCACATCCCTCTCCGCGTCTCCACATTGACCAAGGTGGGGTTGGTCAGTGAAGAGTGCACTTGGCGTAAACACCTGCAGATGCACAATCTGCTGTGCAGGCCGGCACCACCGAAAAGAGGAAGATAAAGGTTGTTCTGTGTTTCAAGTCACCCGAGAAGCCGGATTATTCGATATCGGATCGGATGTGTGGGGTTTGGATGTGTGCCGCCTGGTTGGAGAACGCGGGTCGGCTGGCGGCATCGTGAATGCGTCGTTGTATGCCTCGAGAGCACGTATGCCGACCCGCGAGGCGGCGACCGCTCATTGTGCAGGTACTTGATGAGTGTAGGAGGGTATGCGCGAGTCGGGACGCTGGATGAGCTTTGCCCACGGATGGTTGCTGGGCTGCTGGCGTTCGCGGCACGCGGCTGGTAAGCTAGTTAGTATACTGCATCGCCCTAATAGTTGTCGGTGGAGAGGATGGTTCCGCTCGTCCTTGGAATAAGTTGAGACATACCACAAATGTCGTCACCCCTTTTGGTAAAACCCGTTAGCAACGACTCATGCGAACTATCCAGAGTATATGTGCATTGACTCACCAGTACTGCTTGCTCACGATAGTGGGGGGGCATCGCCGTTCTGTCTCGATGTACTTTGGGCACCATGACTCTACCAGGTGGTAGTGGTGCTGACAGCTGAGTTCCTTCTGAATGAGGAAAAAAGTGTTAGTCATCGTACCAGACACCCATGCTTCTTCATTGTCCTTCTCATAGCCATCGTCGAGGCCTTTGTGTTGTCGGTGCTCCAACTTACGTAGATGTAGTTGCACATGGTGAGGACAGTCGGTGAGCAGATGTTGGGCTCCGGATGTATCAAGAACTTGTTGAAGCAGGCCAGGCTTGTTGATATATCAAGACCCAAAAGTCTGACAGGCCCTCAAGATGTGGAGTCGTGACGATAGTTGTTGAGAGTCAGACTTGATGATGAGAAGTGTCAATGGCGGCGAGAAAGTTCGACTTGAAACGACAATGACAACACGCTGTAACGTCAACGTCAACAGCGTCGAGGGAGGTCGGAGAGTATTTAAAGACAAGATGGACCCAAAACAACGGAACCGAAGCTAGTCAGTGAATCCCTAAAGGCAGGGCGAGAAAGGACGCTATTCTTGCTGGCCGGGCTCAAGGTTGTTATTATAAGTTCCAAGACGCACCAAGAGGCGTTCCAGTCCCTACCGTACCCCTGTTGACAGCCCACTGGGAGAATGGAGTCCTGACAAGGACCAGCCCGAAAGCCCAAGGCCCAAGGCCCAAGGAGCGAGCGATGCCAGAATAGCCAGAGCACAGAGACGACGGGACACACACAGACGGGCACGCACACACCAGTACGTACAGGAGGCCCTGCAAAAAACGTGTGCCAGAGGTCCAGTCCGCAGAGGGACCCAAGAGGGACCCCCCCTTGCTGGCGTAAATGGAGATGCAGCAAGGGGGGGGCGTGCGTGCGAGTTTGACGTGGGCACCTTTTCTTCTTTGCAGGCAAAAAAATAAGAGAAACAGGGGTCCAGGGTCGGGAGCTGAAGAGCGGAGGGAGTGAGATTGTGGACTTTGGTGGAGGGAGTGGCCTTGTTACAGAGATATGCAAGTATTGGTCAAGTGGGGAGTTATGCAACCTTCCGGGGTAGAAGGTCCCTTTGCACCCTTCTAGCCGCAATCTACTGGGAGCGAGATGCCTCCACCCAAAAAGTCCCCAAGCACTACCGTCTTCGAAGGGGGTGACACAGACCAGCGTACGAGCCTCGCAACTTCGGCGTCGGCGAAGTGAGGATGACTCTAGAAGCCAGTTGCCAGGCCCTGAATTTACCGTCTAGATAACCAAGACCCTGAGGCCCATTCCATGACTCGGCGGTGGTTGGAAATTGGCTGATGGGCCTGACCAGACCGACAGACCGAAGCCCGTGGGTTTTTCTCTGTTCTCCCTGGGTGTCGTGATGGATGAACCAACCTGAACAGGAGAACTTGCCACTATCCGTACCTACATACAATAGCCAACACAGAGTCACCGCCGGCATAGCAAAATAAGACCTAAGGATCGTGTGCTGCGTTACCCGCCCCGTCCCACGGCCCGCGACGGGCCACGAGGCACAAGAAAGCGTCTAAACTTGGACCCTTCCTTCACTCCACCACAACCGCAGCAACAGCTTCCCAATGCTAATGCCGCCGGCCATCCAATCCACTCATCAGTGTGTAACCAGTGTATCAGGTTACAGCACATACATACATACACACAGCGCCTTACTGCTCACCGCAATGCGCAGCGCAGCAATATTTCTGTCCTAGGGCGGGGACGCCAATGGAGTCATCGAGCCATAGAGCCAGTCCTGCTCCACATGGGGTGCTGTCGTCCGCTAGCCCAGCCCAGCCCTCTCAAGAGCGTCATGTATCTCTCTCGCATCTTGGAAACGTCCAATGCCTGGTCAGATTTGCATTCGGGTTGATGAGTGCAAGGGCCCTTCAGGACCATTCGATCCCTCGACGCCTTGTCGTCTTCTGCAGCCCCCGCGCCTGCAGCACCCAACAACGAAACAACACCACCTCTGAGAAGCACCATCACATCCCATATATATCACCATCTGTTGATTGGGAGTAAATGGCATCACCCGACAGACGGGCCGTCGGGCACGTGGGAGACCTCACCGAGCCCCTCTTGGGATCGGCGTCCCGTACTTCCTAGAAGGGACAATACAGCCACCGTTCAGAGTACGTAGTCAAGGCTTCAACGTGCAACTCTCAACTTTGGATCGCCATGAGCTTTGTCTTGTGCCAGGTCAACCTCGGCCGGCCGTGTCTTTCAGCGTATTGCTCAATGGATCGACTGAGGGACTCGCTTGCATCCTGCCATCGGCGATTGCTGACTGGCGGTGGCTCGATTGACCTTTAACCCCGTCAAGAAGGGAGTCCGTCTATCTCTCCTCAACATGCATGGGCCTTATTTCTCTTACCATTGCTCATACCGGCTTTGCCGCCTCTCTGTTGGTCAAACAAAAGTCTGAGCGGCAATGTGCCCAACGACAACCCACGTCAATGCAGGAAACGTTTTCTTTGCCTCCGAATTGCTCGCAGCTGCAGTGGATATTAAACGCGCCGCGTCCGTTGGAGCAACCGTTTTCTCCCTCACCAATCGCAGCTGCGTTGCCCTTACATCTGTGAGGCATCTCCAGGTTGGTCCTGGGAACGAGCACGACGTCTGACCCACCGTCGACCAGGATCAGCCGAGCGTCTTCCACCGTTCCAGACGTCGTCGCCCGCCAAGTTGGATTCATATCCATGGACGCAGACGCTGCGCCGGTGACGCCATCCTCGTATGCCCCGGGAGCAAATCAAGTACCGTCGATAAAAGAGGCTACTGCCGTGCGTCTCACGGGACGGACAATCATTTTGTTCGAAAGGCAGGCTGTAAACCTGCTGCAGAGACCTCGGTCAGATGAACCGCCAAAGATCAATAATCACCCCATACACGCCAGATAAACAATGCCTTTGGCGCCTGCTCCACCTCACACGTGGGTGGAATGCCGGCAGCTTCTCTCATGTCTTGTCGCTCTGCCGAGCTCCCTGTCCACTACTCTTGTTCGCCTCGGAGCCCAGAGAGTCCGGGGCCTGGTCAGAGACTCCATCTGTCAACGCTGAAGCCCCTACTAGTGTACCCCGTACGAGTGTCGTGATGTCGTCGGCAACTCCAACACCATCTCGACGAGGAAACGCATGCAAAGTAAGGCACATGCTACACTCGATACGCGCGCAAATATGTCGGCGTTCCTTCTCGTCTTCCTCCCGCCTCTTCTCAGCATGAGCTGTCCCTCACTGGTTCGGCGCAGCATGTCGAGTTGCAGAAGCCATTCAGCCGTTACAGCCACGTTGCTTTCCCAATGCAGGAACCGGTGAAGAAGTTTCGACATGGCTGAACGAGTTTGAGCCGGGTCTTTCTGCGGGCCCTCTGTCAAGCATGCCATTCCCACCAATAACGGCTCTCCGACTCCCCGACCTACTGTACCATCTGCCTTGACACCCGGCCACGCTATACCCACATCCCGGAGCTGCCTCGATGCTGCGATATTCATTCAGCCGGCCTTTGCAGCCATTTCCCGCTCCACCGCCGAAGATGGCAGGGCTTCAGTCCAGGGAGAGAAATATCCTTCTGTCGACGTACGGCACTCGCTCACAGCGTCATGATCAAGTGCCACTAGCGAGACGATCCAAGCCGGGGCGTCTTCTGGAATAATTTCCACTTCACCCCGTCCCCACAATGATCCGGCGCCGTCTCCTCATCGTTACCACACCGCTATCCAATCAGCCCTGCAAATCCCGAATTTCCTGTGACGACCTGGGGCCAAAAGTGTCGATACCAGGGGCAATTGTCTTTCAAGCCCATCGACAAGCCTTCTAGCTCTTACCGACTGGTTGGAGGGCCGCCTTTAGAACGAGATTGGAAGCAATCGCCCTTTCTACGCCCTGGCGCGCCGTCTCAGTCGCCCGGGCCCTAGCAGCGTCCCCCGGTGCCGACATGCTACCTCTGCCGTCCCTCATTCGACGTCCCGTGGCGGCGCCTTGTACCGAGAATGTCGACCGCTCCGCAGGGCCCTCTCTCATCAAACATTTTCAACATGATGTTATTACCATTTTTCTTCGATTCGAGGTCCCTGGCTATTACGCCTTCGCGCCGAGCCCCAGCTTAGCCCGAAGAACCCGGCTCAGTGCTTGGGGTGTTGCAGTTAACGTTGCAATCATCAAGTTCGCTGGGCTACAGTGGAAAGCCAAGCCTTAAGCCCGCTCTTGGCGTCATATTGACCAATCAGGAGCGTCCCAGCTGCGTGTCTCTGGCGTTCCCAGGACGCGGGCTCGGGCCTCGGGATGTTCTGCTTCTGGCATGATAGCCCCGGCCGGTTCTCAAGTTCCCTCCCGCTTGCCAGGACCCTTTGCGACCGTGGTCTTCGGCGCTCTTGCAAGGGTGTCGAGTTATCAGATGGTCAAGATGAGGTTGCAAAAACCACTTGATGGGATTTAGCTGCCGACTTAGGGGACATGTATGCTACGTGGAGGTGCGTCGAGAGCTTAGAACATTCGCTGGCACCGCATATGGTTGTCAACATGCAGGATGCGATCTTCAAGATCGGACACAACTGCGTCCTTGTGGGGATCATAAAGGCACGCACGCGTCTGTGACCACCACGTCTGGGGTCACGCTTCACGGGTTGCCATGAGACCGCCTGTCATAACCACGTATTCAGGGCAAACGGCGCTGCCTCGGACGAACCCCTCTATCGAGGCCCAAAGACGGCCTCGCCAGACAGCATCCATCCGTTCGTTTACGTTCGTTTAACGAAGGTGCTGTCTGCGGAACCGCGCCGTGCCGAATCCTTCAGCCTGGAGATGGCTCCCTGGCGGATGGGTGTGTCAAATCCACCGGCTCCACGCCAAACTGACTGGGATCGTTGGCGACTCATTTTATCGTTGCTTTTTATCATTATCCCGTAACCAGGAGAAAGGCATTCGAATCCTGCTTCACCACTCGCTCGCCAAGCAGATCAAGGTTCACCTTAGTCTCACTTCGAATCCGCCACAACCGGGGAACAGGATGGAAACCGTGTGCGGGTCGGCCCTAGACCAGCCATGAATTAGTTTCCGAACCTCTGGGAGGACGAAGAGGAAGGGACAAGAGGGATAAAGAGACAACAAGAGAGGAAACAACGACGATCGGTAGACGGGAGGTGGTTAAGTTATCGGTTGCGGGAAATTGGCTCGGCCGCTACTTTGCCGAGGGTCGCATCAACAAGTCATGATGAGGACGCCTTTACTGACTTTCCGCCACCCTACTTCGATATGCAACAAGGGACACAGGATACTGGGCAATATTGCTTCAAAACGGCGATTCTTCTCAAAGCGTTTTGGACGGATTTCTTCAGCGAGAGACACTAAACTAGTTGACGCAGACCGCTCTTTGACAGCCAGTCTACTGTACGGTATCAACAAGGCATGCAGCTTGCAGATGGAGCAATGCAAAATTCTCGCAGGGTCTGGAACTGGGAGGCCTTCGGTTACTCCAGCGGCATCCCTAGATATGAGAATGTTCTCAATGACAACCTCGAGAGAAGGAGGTGATAATAATAAAAAGATGCATGCCGCTGGAAGCGCGTGTGGGAGACGGGCATGGCACACACACGGCCTCCCACTCGGCCGGCCCATGAGAGTTGCGTCTGTCAACCCCAGACTTTCCAAGAAATTAGCAAGACCGCCACAGCTCTCGCGGCGCCCATCAACCATGTTGATGATAGTTAGACGTCCTGCTCCCCGCTATGTGGGCCTGCGTCTTGTTGGCTGCATCTACTACTGCACAGCTGCACATGTATGTACGGGTGTTGGCTGGTGACCTGGTCGGCATCGACCACTACTGCCGTGCCCTGCCGGGTTGCAAGCTTCACGTGAGAGTTGAGTTGAAGGGGTCTCGGTCATGAGCGTTGTTGAGCGAATAAAAGGTTCTGGACCTCCCCAGGCAACGAGCGCCCCGACGTCACTGTCAGCCGATTGTCTGTTCGCGACGATAGTTGCTGGAATAGCCTTAAAAAAATTCACGGCATTAACGAATCTCACGCGCTGAAACCTACGCCTACGGCACAGTGAATGGCGAAGGCAGAGGGTGAACTGCTGGGGCACGAATGGCAGTTGTGAAAATGCGACTGGCTGCCAACCGCCAACCAGGGTCGAGATTGTTAGTGCACTCGGGGATAGGGAAGCGGGTGCGGCGTCTTGAAGAAGGAGGAGAAGGCAAGGAAGGGTGCAGATTATGCCTCTATTTGGATGAGTCAATTGCCGCCTGACAGTCGGGATTGACAACAGCGCCCGCTCACGTTGCACAACGAGGTTGACGACCAGCAAGTCAGAGTTGATGAAACCTTCACAAGTCTGAAGCTTATAGTTGCATTGCGCTGATGATAAGGTATAGGTTAGGGAACACAGCTCGCCAAGAAAGAGGAGTCTCGAACACGCGCAAGGGAAGCGACATTTGGACTGCAACGTCGGCGCTTAGTCCGACTCCGTATCTCGGAGCGACAGAAAGGGAAGTTTCAACACAAGCAACCGGCTTCTTGTTTCAGGCAGTCGAATCGACCCTTGCCGGGCTGGAGGCACGCACGGGACGATCAGTTTGCTACGCCCCCCGGATCACCATGGTGGCCTGGCCTGGCCTTGCCCGACGGCCATAATACGTACATACATACGTACATGAATGCCACCACGCCCATGGGCCCAAAGTGCACAGCATCGCATCTCGGCCGACGGAGAAAATAGACGACATTCAGTGCGACGACGGCCCCTTGACTAGTTGGCCTATCGCCAAGTCGTTGATCGGGGTATTGCAACTTGAGTGGTGGTGAACCCCTCCCGCATCCCTGGTCGCTTGCGAATGTTCCCTGTCTCTCCTTTGCACATCAGGACGGCAGTACCGGCCAGTTGGAATTGGCGAGATGACGCGGGCAGGCTTCCTAGGGGAGGAATTCGTAAAGCTATTGCACAGCAACGCCGCTCTCTGCCGATAACTGGGCCTACCATGTGCCGTTATGACGGTGGTGACATGTCACGGACCTGGAGCCAGAAAAACGTGCCTCAGGGCGGGAACAGGGGTGTGCACGCAATCGCTGGCAACCCTTACATTGCTTGTTGCTTTGTTGATGGGTGCACCGCTTACACGGGGCTTCTCTTGTCGAAGGATGGGATTTCAACATGGAGGTTTGATCGTCGGTATCAAAGCCCCATGATTGGCATCGTATTTGGCGATATTAGACCCCTCGCGAGGGTCGAGAACAGAGTCTAGCTGGGAGGTTGGAGCCATGAATCCTTGGGTTGGGCATCAAGAATGCCCAAGAAGGTACCGATGGAACGGGACTCTGTGGAACTCGAGAGCTCCACCAGGGTGAGAACTGGGCCAAACAAGACGACGCCCACGCCGTCGGTGAAAGCTTAATCTTTGTCAGTTGCCGCGCGTGTTTCATGACCTTGAGACTGCGCCCTGCTCCGTCCCTGTCCGTCTCCAGAGAGCCTAGAGCCTAGCCCAGGCAGTGAGAGAAACCGAAACCGAGAGAGGGGAGAGAGGGCGAGCGAGGGAGAGCGAGAGGGAGGAGGTCTGTCGCACCCCGGCACTTCGGACCCTTGGATTTTCCCGATCAACGCCCCCCTCGCTCCCCCCCTGGCACCCTTATTTTGTGCTGCTGCCGTTATGCCCTGCTTGGTGCTCATGGACCCCCGGCGTCGTCTTGAGCTGGTGCAGATTGCGGCATGCCCGTGATGAAGATCACTGGGGCTGGCTGGGTCAAGCATTATTAAAGTTTTGCCAGAGTGCCATGCGAGGATTCCCAATCACACCACCTGCTGTCACTTCTCATTTTTCGCAGAAACGGCTTTTCGCAGCGCCAAGCAAGCCGAGGTGCATGAATGCAGAATGGACGGGTGGATGGATGGAGAGCGACGGGAACTTGGCCGGGCTCTGCCATTGGCGATAGACGTCTCTATACCCAGGTCCCCGTATTCGCTACGATGGAAGATGCCGTCCCCTCTCCAAAAGAGCCCTGCTCTGGGTGTATGTGTTTGGTGATCGCTGTCTGCTTCAAGACACCAGGGTGGATATGCTTCCCTTCATTCCAGCCTTTCCAGGCAAACCGACTCGACGTCAAAGCGCCCTCATCATGAGATTGAGTTTCTTGGTCTGTCCATCAGCCAGCAGCAGCACACGGGCTCTCGGTTAGAATTTGACCGATATGAGCGTGCAGCAAACCGTTGCGCTTCAAGGATGGGCTGGTTCACCAAGAAGCCCTGGTGTGCCGTCGGGCATCGTCATGCCGAAGGTTGAAACCAAGACGCACGCCCCATCTGCCGAACGTTGGTCTCGTCGACTTTGTTTGAGAGATGCGACTCTACTCAAGACAGTCTGCTTATTCGATGAAACTCAAAATGCCTTGTTTGCTTCGTCTACCAGCTCTTGTCTCCTCCTCGCTATCTCTCACCCCTCTCTCGGTGAGGTAGCGGCGTATGACCGAGCTTAAACAGGGCGGACTGGGTGGCAGCGGGGGATTTCAATGCCCGTTTGAGTTATTTTGACCGGGACCGCCAGGGTCGGCGACCAAACGGCTGTCTCCGAGATGGGGAAGCGAACCTAGGCGTCTAACGGGGCGCTGGAACGTCCAGTTAAACACCATAGAGAACCCTTTTGGCCTTCTGGCGGATGCCGGATGCCCGTCCCCTAGCGGCCCTCGATGGGGTTGTGGCGCCGGGGCTATTGTTGGGGGTGTGAGACGGCAAGCCGAGATGCTTTGTGCGCCCGAGTAGGAATGGTGTTGACGGTTGTGTGAGAGCTGAATTGATGATGGATCGCGATGCAGGTATTCAGAGGGGGCCGGGCAAAGTTGGGCAGAAGGGGGAGAAAGGGGGAGGCCTCTGTTGGCAGCAAGAGTTGTCTGGTCGTATATCGTATGTAGTCGAGTTTAGAGGCGATCAGGGCGAGCCGGAAATAGTGCGTTACAGACTCGAGAAGATCATCTTCCTCTATAGGAAACCGATCTTGCAGGTCTTCCAGAGCGTTGGGTCGGGTTGGGCACGAACGGAGAATTTTGAACCTTGAGAGGATCTCCCAAGTCTGAAGATCCTTCTTGCAGATAGGAAAAGATGTTCTCCCTGTAGAGTAGAGTGTTCCTGACGTTCCCGGTGTTCCTGTCGATGATTGCCTTGATGAACTGCGTCTCCTGACATGTTGGCGTTGAGCCAAGACGGCCGTTCCAACCTCGTTGAAAACTCATCCAACCCGTGAAAACATGCAGAGGTAGGCTACGATTGCTCTAATGATTGTAATGTATTAGATTAAACTACTCCTCGAGTTGTACGAGCCCCGGAGCGAGTGAATTGAAGATACTCGTGTCCAACGCATGCCCCTATCCCCATCGAACCGAACCGCACCGACTTGAACAACATCAACAACATATCTCGTCCATCAAGAGTCGAGTAGAGGCTCTATCTCACTCCGTAGCTCAACGAGATGTTTTGCGAGAGCCTCCTCCCGATCCCGAAACGCTTGGAAAGACACGTCTACTACTCCCGCAAACATGGACGATGCGTTGCCGACTCCTACACCGGACCAGCGAGCCGTTGACCCTCTCAGACGAGAGAGGAACTCCTCGGCTAACTGGATTGTCAAGGACATCTGAAGAAAAGGCGATGATTCTACTGCAAAGGAACCGACGGTGACGTCGGGGAGCTTCCAGAAACTGAAGGTCGCGCCCGAGCCGGCTCGGGCCAGCTCAGCGTGGACGAGGCCAAACACTCTCTGATACATGTCCAAAAGCCGGACATATGTCGACAAAATGAACATGGCGTTACCCGGATCCGTCCCGTCGATGAGATGGTGATGAATCTTGGATGACCCGGCGTCCATGTCGGCCGGTGGTGCGTCACCCGGAGGCGGTGGCGGCTTCTCGAGAATGTCAGCGACCCGCCGCGTCAGCTTGAACATGTCCTCGATGGGAAACCCCTGACTCGTGAACCTCTCGTCTCTGGGCCGGCCCAGCTGAGGCCCGTCCTGCGGCGAGGGCAGGGCCGACGCGAGGTCCAGCAGGCGGGCGTTGATGTCTGACAGCTGCGCCATCCAGTGAACGGGGGCTTCTTCTTCTTCTGATGCTTCCTCAGGGGACTTGTCGCGCCGGAGAGTGATTTGCCTCGGCCGCTGCTTGTTCCTGCGCGGCGGGCGCTTGTCAGAGCTGCTGTGCTCAGGTACACAGCTTCTGCTCCTCAGGGGTTGCTGCTGCTGCACAACTTGGGGCAGTGGCTGGTGATGCTGCTGCTCTGGTGCCACAGCTAGAGACGAGTAGAGCTGCTGCCTCGGGTCCCAAGAGTCTGCTGCTGCTGCAAAGACTGGATGATGATGATGAAGGCCCTCTCCAGGGAGCAGCTCGGCATGAGATAAATGCTGCTGAGGAGGAGGAGGGAAAAAGGCCAGCTGGTCAAAGCCAAAGTTGAAGTCGCCCGTGTCGAGGACGGGATCGGGTGTTACGGGGAGAAGATGACTCTTGGGCGCCAGGCCGTCTGTATGGGGTACTATTGGCAACTCGGAGGTGAGTCGGTGGTTCAACTCAAGACATCAAGACTCAAGGGGGCATAGGGGGATAGGGGGCACGTACCCGCGTCGGGTGCCACAAGACTCGGATCGCCCTCGCTGTCGGTCCGCCGCCGTTTCGGAGAGCGGCGTGCCGTACTCGGAGTTGAGCTGGCGGTTGAGAGTTGCTGTTGCTGGTTGTCAAGGAGTTGTTGCTGTTGAGTCTGTTGAGTCTGTTGCTTCCTGTACCGGAGAGACGGACTCGACTTGCACTCCGTCTTGAGCCGCACGCAGCGCTCGCAGGCTTCGTCGTTGTAGCGCTTGCAGCTGAGTTTCTGCGCGTGACAGCGATCGCAGGCCTTGCGGATCACCGTCTCGGCCATGGTCCACGGACGAGGTCGAGGTGCCGAAGAGACATGGGACGAGGGTTTAAAGAGGAAGAGAATCGCCGAACTTGCGTGGCTGGGCTTCGATGCTATTGCCTGAGACAAGGACGAGCTCAAGGTCTATATCCCCCGGCAAAGGGTTGGATCTTGCATTTCTCGGTGCCACAAGCAACAGCTCTCTCTTTCTCTCTGGAAGCCCTTTCATGCATGGCCTCGCCTAACTAGCACGTCGTGCTGCACGCTTCCTGTATCTTGCCAGTGAGGCGGGTTCCGATGCTGTCGGCACCCTCGTTGTGACACGCAGGCTGCCAGGGGCATTGGAGTATCCGATCCAGTGGACCGGCACAAGAAGTCGATATATCCTCTGTCTCAACTTATAGTGTCAAGTTACTAGTGTTGACTAGCATATAGGTTAGCTGACCACCAATGCCTTTGAAACTTGTCATTTCATCAAGACCCCTTTCACCACAAACTATATCCTCCCAAGCAAAATATGTCTCTTATTCCCATATCGAACAAGCGGTGGCGCCCTCGTCATCTTTCTCACGTCGCACAGCCGCACGCCCTGTACGACATGGCCAAAGACTCGAAAATAGCTGCCGTGCAACATGGGCGCTATTCCAGGAATCCCTGCCAGGCACGATGCCGAGGGCCTGCTTCTTTCACCGCCGTGGGGGAAAAAAGGGCTTGGGGCAGTTGAATTCATGTTATTGGGGGACTGCTTGGCTACCTGCAGATGTATGTTCGGAGGCGGAGACGAGGGCCGACTTTGTTGATTTATAAGATCGACGTTGCAAGTAGCCGTTTGTAGTGTATTTTACAAAGTGCACATGGAAGCAAAAACATATCAGACACCACCGTGCACTGCAAATATTTCACACAAGTAATATCTCAGCCATTCTCATTAGACATATCTCGAGTTCTGTACAACTATCACCATTTCATCTCCCCCACACAACCCAACCCTCCCCTCCCTATCTTATCGATCGGTTACATCCGATCTTCACTACCCCCCGACACCTCGCAAGGAACTCCTTGCAGGACCAACCCCACAAACCAGCATATTTTTTACTTTTCAACCCCAGACTGATAGACACAATGACCATGCAACTTGGTTGGGGGATCGTCCAGGCTCGTTAAAGTGGTTGCATATTTGGATTTCGTC
Source organism: Fusarium sp. JS1030 (assembly GCA_000966855.1). Classification (NCBI taxonomy): domain Eukaryota; kingdom Fungi; phylum Ascomycota; class Sordariomycetes; order Hypocreales; family Nectriaceae; genus Fusarium; species Fusarium sp. JS1030. The sequence goes on along the minus strand of JWIW01000009.1, from coordinate 129,475 downwards.
GGGTTGGTTGGTTCTTGGGATAAAAACAAGCGAGTTGGCGGCGAGACATTGTCCCAAGTGGCGTCCAGTCGTATCCCGAGCCTGATTATCCGAAACCTATTTTTTTTAAAAAAAAATATTCATATCCTCTCGTTATTGGTAAGACGTCTCACAGGGACAGTTGAAAAGGGTTTAATTACTCCGTTCTAGTGTTCCTTGAACCATCATACTATTCGAATCTTGACGCAGCTTTTAATAGCCCTGGTATCTGGAAGCGCGTAAAGAACCAAATTAAGAAAACAGAAATTGTACGATAAACTCATTCTTTGTTTTGAGATGGGTGGTATCTAGGATATACGCTCTTTTCTACTCTTGCAACAAAAACCACCCCGTTGCAGTAAAACAAAAAAGCTAAGATTCTAACAGCAAATTTCCCAACGCCCTCGAGAATGCACAGGAAAATACAAGACAGAAACAAATAAAAGGAAAAAAAAAGCCGTCATCATCATCCAGGACCCTAGCATGTACATATTCTTCTCAGTTACCTGTTTTTCCTCCTTTTAAACATCACCAGTCTTGAACAGCTCGAGGTGCTGTCGCTCCCGGGGAACGCCCTTCTCCTCGAGCCAGGCTCGCACGCCGACCATCCAGTCCTCAGGGCCGCAGATATAGTACTCGGCGTCCTGACTGTTGAGATGTAGCAGGTTGTCCTTCTCCAGGCGGGCGAGGTCGATCTGGCCCTTGAAGTCGTACTTGTCACCGTCCTTGGCATCCTCGAGGAAGATCTTGGTGGTGACGTTGTCGTGCTCCTTAGCAGCCTCAAGGACATGGGGTACGAAGCAAGTCGAGCCACTATACCGGGCACCATGGATCCAGGTGATGGGCCGCGAGGCCGTCTCGGAGGCGAGGACGGAGTCGTAGATGGAGACGAGGGGCGTGGCACCAACGCCAGCAGAGAGGAGGACCAGGGGCTTCTTGGCGGCCGAGGCGTCGGCAGGGTTGAGGAAGAACTCGCCGGCAGGGGGGCTCAGCTCGACCTCGTCGCCAACGTTGTATCTCTTGTGAAGTCTGGTGGAGACGAGACCGGCAATCTTGCCAGCAGCGAGATCCTCGACCGAAGGCTCCTCGGAAGGACCCTCGAGCTTGACGCTGACACGGTAGTGGCTGTTGCCAGGGGCCTCGCTCAGACTGAACTGACGGCTCTGGAGGAGGCCATCAAGTTCAGGAACGGGGATCTGCAAGCTAACGTACTGGCCGGGGAGGAACTTGGGCAGTGGCTTGCCATCAGTGGGCTCGAGGTAGAAGCTGGTGACCGAGTCGTTCTCAGCCTCCTTCTTGATGATCTTAAACTTGCGCCACGTGTTCCACTCGCCGGCCTCCTGGTAGAGCTGGCCCTCGCGCTGGATGAAGATATCGGCCAGCTGGCCGTAGGCGGCAACCCAGGCATCCTTGATGTCTGTGGTCAGGGCAGGGCCGAGAACCTCGCCGATGGCGCCGATTAGGTGCTTTCCGACAATGGGGTAGTGTTCGGCTTTGATGAAAAGTGAGACGTGCTTCTGGGCGATACGCTCGACGGCATGCGTGAGCTTGCCAAGGTCGTCAATATGTGTGGCGTAGGCGAGAACCGAGTTGGCGAGGGCGGCCTGTTGGGCTCCAGTCTGCTGGTTTCGCAGGGAGAAGTAGTTCTTCAGCTCAGGATGCGCGCCGAGCATGTTTCGGTAGAAGGTGGTGGTGATGGTTTTGCCATGCTCCTTGAGGATGGGAGCAGTGGACTTGACAATGGCGATCTGTGCCTGTGAGAGAGCCATGGTGGGCTGGGCTGTGTATGTGATGGATGAGAGAGGAGATGGGAATTGAAGATGTTAAAAACCAATTGCGTCTTGGTGATGGACTGAATGATCCCGGATACAACGACGTCAAAGTGGCCAGCTCCCAAGCTCTTTATATCTCACCCCGGAGAACCACTCAAGGCGCGGAGAAAGGCCATTACGCTCGCCTCCCATGACTCCCGAACTTGAAGCCCGTCCAGGTGAAGAAACATCATGCGATGCGAAAACAATAGCTCACGGCCCCGAACACTGCGCCGGAGCTCTCCTGGGTTCCTGGATCACCGCCCGATCTTCATAGTGGTCTGATGGGTTTTGGATGAAGCATCTCCGCGGGGAGAGAAACCTCAAGGCTCGGCCGTTGCTCCCGCACGTCGTCCGGATCTCAATCGGGGCTTTTTTCGGTGCAATTTTTTTGTGATCTTAGTAAGAGATGAATATGTTCCTGTCAATGCAATGCAAGCAAAAAATTAATTAGTATTTGACGTTTCAGTTGATGCAGTTTACCCAAGCTCCTGGGAAAACAAGCGAGCCAGGTTGTGCTTCCATCCCGCGCCCCGCCTCGTTGCGTGTAAGTTGACAAAAAGGCCTGTCGTTATTAGCTGGAATGCCCATGTCCAACGGCCAGCAAAGACTATCCCCTGCACCGCTTGCGTCAGTCAACACCAAGAGGGGCACAGCACCGCCTAATTGACACGGCAATTCCTCAAGCCTGGGAACTATGTTCCAAACCAGGAAACAATTAGTCCCAAGACAGGCAGATGCCAAAAGCGCATTGCGGAGAAGCGGAAATGTCAACGGCGAGCTCTATTTTTTGAGCGCCACAGGCCTGGAACCGAAATTTCTGACACACAGTGGGCTGACACAGCACCGACAAGCTTCGGATCAACCCGGGGAACTCGAAGATTCATCGGAACGGGTATAACGGGTAGGGCCTGGAGTCCAAGATCTCGCTCTCAACTTTCTGATGAGCCTCTTTTTAGCAGCCCCCCTGGCTCCCCGTTGCAGCCCTAGGTGAGCCATGTGACAGCGTTGCTTCCCCTGTCAATGCCTTCAATTGAGCTTCGCTGGCGCGGGATACCCGCCGTTCGGCTCCCGCACGAATCGTTTCCACAGTATTCATCAGCAAGATCACCGGAGATATCGATTCTGCATCCTGCGAGCTAGGACTCGGTGGGGCATCAGGAATGTGATTCCTCATGGTGAAACTTGTTCGCAGTCGTGTCCGTATTGCCTAGAGTTGTACGGCTTGGTAAGTCGTAGTCAGCACTACAACTTGATACCCAAGGGCATGGCATCGCCGCATGGGTATGCCGACTTGGAAGCCCAGCCCATTCAGTGTGGAACAACTTCCGCGCCCTCATCCCGTACCGATTATTCAGTTCCTGTTGGTCAATGGATCGTGAGCCCACTTAAAACAATTTCCATGTCACACGCATCGACAACCTGCGGCCAGGAAAATGGATGAACTACTCCACAACTCCACAACGACAACGCAGCGGCACTTGATAGAGTTGTTTCTCGTCGAAATTTTCATCGGCCGCGTGGCCTAATGGCTAAGGCGCTAGATTTCGGTCTTGAGCTCCCGAATTCTCTAGAGATTCCAGGTTAGTCTACATAAAAGCTCTATTCACAACAACATACTAACAACTCAAAAAGGTTCGAATCCTGGCGTGGTCGAGATCGTATGATCAAGCTCATCTTTTTTTGTCAATTCTGGGCGTGGCTTTGCGCCAAGTTGGGGCCATCACTTCCCCTTCTGATGTAGTTGCTTCAATAACTCGGCACAGCCCTCTGTTAACTAATTGACTTGTCAATTCGTGGGCGAGCGAAAGTGTTGATCATTCTCGTATATTCAAGGAATTATTCGATACATCATATGCTGTGTTGTCGGTGAGAAGCTGCAAGTAACGCCAACCGCGCAAAACACTCCATCGCTTCAACTCCATGTTGCTTCAAGTTCACTCTGTTCTCCTCGGCGGCGGCGGCCCGGGCTTTGGTGGTTGATGGCCCCTCCAATAGGAACTAGAAGGCTGCCTTATTTGATCGACCGAACGACACCCGGGGTTCCAGTGGTCATCCTCCTCTCCAAACGGCCACATGGCGATGAATAGCACTTCGTCCGGCGCACATGGTTGGCGCTGTTTCCAAGTCGCCCATCCAAGTGTATCAACAAGCTGCTGTACCACGGCACGACCAGTCTCGACCGCCCTGTCTAATTCCGCGTCGTCCGTGTCTTGTTTGTTGACCTTATAATCGCTCGAGCCCGATCCAGACGCTCTTAGCAGGAGAGTTCGAACCGAAAAGAGGTCGGTGCAAATGGTTTGCATGACGCTATCGACGGATGTATAAATCAAGTCATCTTCGAGACTCCATCGTTCCCTTGCCAGCAGAGCTGGTCTAAGGAAGTGCTTTCTACAACGCTGAACGGCGTCGGCGGTTCGGTTGATCTGGTATTCTGCCATGTTCGCATCGTCAGGAAGCGGTGGCGCGTCAAACCAGGTCAAAGTTGCGGTCTCAACTTCGTCGATAAAGTAGTTTGAGGGAAGCGACTCGTATGTCATCATTGCGAGTCTCTTGCTGAACCGACTCACAATGAGGTCGACCAATCCTTGCCAGTTGACAGTGAACCTCCGGGGTCGAGTAGCGACGTCTTTCAGGTAACCCTTAATGTCCTTGAGCTCGTCCAGGGTTGCCGTTCCCAGTCGCATAAGGTCCGGTCGATCGGCTTGGCTGCTGGAGATGTTTATAGGGAAGAAGAGCCCTGACACCATTGACGAGAAGTCGATTCGTAGTCGGTCGGCCCCGATGTCATTGTATCGTTCCCCAGCAGCCCTCGCCCATTGAAAAGATGACAGTTCGTGTTTTCCCATGGTGTCTTGGTACAACTCCGTCCGTGTCACGCTGGCCAAGTCCACGCCACTGCTAAAGTTGCAATGGATGATCTCGAAACCTATCTCGACACGAACCAGGCCATCATAGCCCCATTCAGTGACCACGTCACAGAGATCAACCGCTCGAACCAATTCATCCCACCCACCACCGCCGTCGCTGGTTTTGTTCTCGCGAAGCACGAGGTCTTGCGAGTCCAGCGTGCCCATATTAGTCTTTCCAGCGCTCATGCCGTCGAGCAGAAGCAGATTCAAGTCGCGAGTTGTTTGATACGTGTGGAGGTATCCGCGACGATTCCTTGATTCGTCGTCATTGTCTCCTTTGCCAGGGCCGTGTCTTCGGTCACTCTCGTCACTGCTCGCATCATGTTCGCCGCGACGTCGTAGCTCCTCCCGGAAGCCCTCCTCGCCCAAAGGTTTCTGTCCACGGGGCTTCCCATTTCTTGGAGGAGGTCCATGCCCATCTCCACGCCTAGGTCTAGTAGATACCGCAAAGTTTTCGGCGTGTTCAATCTCGAAGGCCAACCATTCAGGCCCTGGCGGCGGCACCTGTTGATGAGTGCCGTGGTAGAATAGGGTGCCTTCAGGCACAATGACAGGGAAAAACCCAAACCCATTATGATATAAAGATGAACCCCATTGACGGCCTGCCGAATGAATGGCGTTGAAAACCATGTTCGCCCTTTCTCTGGCATATTCGTGATCTGGGTGGATACGCTCAGCACCGTCGCTGTCGCCGTTGACGGCACCAAGAGCGAGCGATAAAGCGCCCAAGACGCGAAGAGCGGATTTCGAGATCATGACTGCTGTTCATCCAACCCTAAAAAGTGATTCTCATTAGCAGAACAACTCTTGCCAGCAAGAGCTGGAGATAGTAGGCCGTATAATTGTAAAGAAGAGCGACTTCCACTGACGTTGTCAGCCGCGCGGCCTGAGGCTGACCCTGGTGCTGACGCCCACTTCCCGTGATCGGTGGTCGGAGACCGATCTTATCCCCATGGTGGAGATAGCAGCGCTGATCTCCAGATTGATAAGAGCTAGACGGCAGCTTCTTTGAAGACGGAAGGTTCTCACAAAAAATTCGGTACGATTTCTTCCTCGCATCCAGATCGTCCGAGGTTCCCGATTTGAGAGCTTCTGATCCACAGCCTGTGAACATGCGCCGTTCAGAAGCGGCGCCCGAACCGCCTACATGCGATTGAACGCTAGGCGACGCGATTGATAGCAATATAGATGGGATGCGACTCAGCTCTCTCTGCGCGCTTTGAGGAGACCAAGTTGGGTTGCCCTTCTCATGAGGGTGTCGCGAAGCTCAAGGAGGCGAAGCTGCGTTGAGCATCGACAATAGAGGACGGCCACGTGTGCTCATGCCATTGACACCTAATTGAATCAGGGATTTCAATTGCGACAGCATGACTGCCCATGAGAGCTACAGTACGAAGCATGAGGCAGGGTGCTATCTGCAAGCACCCACCTAGCAAGGATGTCAAGCATGGACCCAAGCTGGTACTGGTACGTCGATCGTGGGTTGGTTCCACCGCTCAAGCTCCCACCATTCTATGCTTGACCTCGAGCTGGCATTAATATCGACTGAGGTGCACGCGGCACCCGGAACTGCACCCGTCCGCGCCCTGAGTTGATTCTGGCCTCGTTCGAGGGCTCTAGAGTCGCGGTAGATCCAATGAACATGCCGCAGACGCACATGCGCGATGCTGGTGGTGGGATGATTGGCGCAGCATCTCCAGCCCAACACGGTTCACCGCCGGTCAGCGGTCAAGGGGCGCAAAGACTCGGTAGTGAGAGGCGAAAGGTCATTGAGGCTGATATGGCGGCTGATGGCACTTCGGTGAGACGGATTGTTTATGAGCCGCCCTTGAAGCTTGGGATTGACCTTGAAGGCCATCATACGATAGAGAGGCCAGGTGACCAGAAATCCGAGACGGTGAAAATGTTGACAAGCCACTCTTCGTACAGGCGTCGTACGAAATGCTGTACGTACTCGGGAAGGTTGCTTCTCCTGAGTGCCGTAGCCCGGTGAAGTGGACGCTCGGGGTCGCGTTTGCCATCCGGATCATGTCGAACCGGGGATCCGGAGGCTGAACTATGAGTTGAGTATCCCTAGGATGGAATGGTCATTTTCTCGAACTGACTGAATATTCATTGTTCATGGCCTTGCCATTAAGTTGCCAACAGTGTGGAATTGTGTCCCTCGGTAGAGACAGAGACCCCGTGAACCCCCACAGGATAGGTAGATAACTGACGTACATAATTATTCAGGCTGAAGGCAGATAGCTTTTGAACAAGGACTCGAGTCCCTTGCATATTCGCCGGGGGTTCCAAGACGGCATAAAAGGCGAGTTGCAGGGTAGAGACCGCTGAATGTCTGTCTTCCCCAGAACTGTGTGAGTCTCAGAGTTGCTTGCAGTAGGCGCCCGTGGGCAGCAGGGAATGCGGCGGGGGTTTAGCGGGCATCTTCCGGGGATGGCCCCTCTCGCATCGCTCCTTCCTCATTGTGGAACTGCCCCCGGGCGGCTCGGCGCATCGCGGGGTTCGGGTGCGCTAGGTGTTAGGTACCTTAGGTACTTGAAGCTACCTGCTGTAGGTCTAGGGCCCGTTGGGCGCCACAGTAGCGTACTGTAGCAATGGGTGACAGCTCCGGGATAGAAGGATTCGCGGCAAATCAGCTGCGAATCCCAAATAATCGACGACTAGCCCTGGTGCTGCAGTGATGCATCTTGCAACGACCGGCGTGCCCAGCCAGAGCAATCCAGGGCCGTGGAACGTAGAATGTTCCGTCCAAACTCGAGAAGAAAGAAAGAGTCAGCCGAGACCCCAACTGCCCGTTTTTCCCAACGAGAAATCTTGGCTTGGGAGGGACAGCCCTCAACTATTTGCCCGCTGTCTTAGTAACCGTCGCTGGGCCGCTGTCATTGCACGACAGCAACGGGAAGGAACAATCTGATGATGCAGTGGCTGCAACTGTAACTGGCCCGACAGAGACAAGAGGTAAACCCAAACTTCCCTTCCTCCATGCCTCCTTCCATCCCTAGGCCAGAGGGGCACGAGGAATGTCACTTTTCTCTTCTCATCTCCCCCCTCTCCTCTCTGTCGTCCCATTTTCCCATTCTTCATCTAAACTTTCGAGGATATATGCCACGCCCACGGATGCGACCCCGTACCTGCATCAAGCACGTTGGCGGCGCTTATTGATTTGTTCCCTAAACAGTCCTGGATTTGCAGCGACTTTTCTCCATCGGATTTCCAAGGCCGCCGCGACAATCGCAGTCCACGATCAGATTCATCAACCCCCGGTGATCTCATCACGCATATCAGACCACGTCCCCATTACCTCACTTTCGCCTCGCCTTCCCTCCCACGTCCGGCTTCTTTTCCTGGCCCCCTTTTCCGTGAACCCGGACCTCTCGGCTTTGATGATTTGATTCCGTGTCAAAGTCAGTAACGGAGAAATCATTGTCTTCAGTTAGCAGAACAATTATCAACAACACGGTCCCTCAAGACACACAAACGCACCATAGCAGGCCTCATAGCAAGTGGCATTTCCTACATCCGCTATTGCCTTCCATTTTGCCCCCCGAGACCCAATCTCTCTCCTTTGTTTCTCCTCGATCCACCCCTGGGTTAATTTACCTGAGTGTTTAACTCGGGCAACCGTCCTCTTCCAATACGGGCTGTCGTCCAAACACAAGCCAACGTGACCATCTACCACAAGCATCGTTCAGGCATTGCCAAAGCTTCACCCCGTTCCCGGCACGCCACCCGTCTCCTCACCTTGGAGCAGCATCGTCTGCTCACCTGGTCACCTCAGTCTTAACTTGCTGTTGACCCCACGCCCAGCTGGTGGCTTGCCCCCTGTCAGTTTGACTCGTCGAATTCCCTTGTCTCTCCCGACACCTCGAGTTCCTGCTGCCGCCCTACGGGAGTACTGTACGAGTACTGTACTCTACATCGAGTGTACGCTTCGTCCCTCCCCCTCGCCTCCCCCACTTCCCCTGCTGCAGAGACCCGCGCTGACGGGGCAAGCCAGGGTTTCAATCTTGGGTCAACTGCCTGGCCTTCCATCTCTGCAGATTGTTTCGGGCAGGACCCTGTTCAGCCATTACCAACACATATTCGTTGTCTCTTCTCGGTGGCCCCCGTTCGCTGGCCTCTCATAACCCCCAATCTCTTGGTGTAGCCATCTCAACAGGGATACCTGTGTGTTAGACACTGCTCCAGCTCCACAACTCTTTCGATCCCGACCTCCTACTCACCACCGCCTTTTGCTTGTCTGACCTGACCAGGGAGGGGCTCCCAGAGTATATCTGTCGTCTCGGCCGCAGTCTTGTTCATATTTCTGAAGTCCTAAGCATCTCCATTGGCTTCTCGTCAAGTTCTCTCGTCTCTCAACTCGTCCCTAAGAGAGCCCGTCTTCTACAAGCCGTCACCAGTTCACTACCCCTCCCTCATACCCATTACCCCGCTACACGCCGCCATCATGACTTCCAAGCCCACACGCAAGTTTTCCACGGGCGCTACGTCGCACCGCAAGAGGCAGATGAGCCTTCTCGTCGAGAAGGATGGTCATGTCAATGCTCCTCTTCAGGTAAGTTTTACTCCACTTCTGCTTTCAAGTCTTTTCCCGACTTGAGTTACCACCTTGTGTTTTGTCATGACACCTGCGTCATCGCGATTCCAAGCCTTCTCAGCGTCCCTCAACATGGACCCCCAATGCCGATCGCTCCACCTTTAAGGCCAGAATCACTAACATGGGCTCAATGACAGACCTTCTACCTCGGTATCTCCGCCGTCTTCGCTGATGACCACACTGCCGTCATCGCCCTCGCTATCCATGACACCGTTTACCTCAATGACTTCTCCATCAAGCACATCTCTCTCGACGAGGATATGCGTGAGGGCCAAGACCTCATTGCTGATCACATCATCTCCGAGGTCGAGACCTACGAACATGAGAACTTTGTCAAGTTCATCGGAGCTGGTCTCCCTGTCACGCTCAAGTACATGAGCCCTTCCCTCTGCTCGCGCCTTTGGCTGGAGCTTGACATTGTCCCCGTCGTGCTCCGACCTGACCATGAGGCCAAGGAGAAGAACTTCTGGGATGTTAAGCGTGTCGACGAGCAGGCCGATTCTATGGCCCGCAAGTGTATTCTGTAAGTTCACTTCTTATTTGATCGTGAAAGTTAGTTTCTGACTTGTATGAAACTATAGTAACTTTGGTCCATCTCTTGTCCCTCACCTGCAGGTTGGCTACCGAGGCATTGTCCAGACTGACGCTGGCTTCCGCGTTCATCTCACCACTCTCCAGAACCACAAGGACACTTGCTCTGCTTCCACCTGGAATGCTATGCAGTTCTATGCCAATAAGCTCCGCGACAAGAAGACCAAGGTCGCCTTCTTCAGCGCCACTCCCCAAGGCGGTGGTGTCGCTCTCATGCGTCACGCTCTCGTCCGCCTGAGCCGACTCTTAGGTGTTGATGTGACTTGGTATGGTAAGTACTATTGGTCTTATGAAACTGCAGTAAACAGAAAAATCCGTATTCTGACCGATTTGCAGTTCCCAAGCCGCGACCTGGTGTTTTCCGAATCACCAAGAACCAGCACAACATCCTCCAGGGTGTCAGCCACCCCGACCAGCGCATCTCGGACGCTGAGAAGGCTGCCATTACAGACTGGATTGAGGATAATGCCAAGCGATACTGGCTCTCCGAGGGTGGCCCCCTCCGTCCTCCGGAGGAGGGTGGTGCCGACATCATTTTCGTACGTACAACTCCTCAAGAAAAAGTGTAGACACAGATACTTACTTGACGAATCAAACAGGTTGATGACCCTCAGATGCCTGGTCTCGTCCCTATGATCAAGAGGATCACACCCAACCGCCCGGTTCTTTACCGATCTCACATCCAGATGCGAAGCGATCTCATTGCCAAGGAGGGTTCCCCCCAGGCTGACATCTGGAACTACCTTTGGAGCAACATCAAGGAATCGGACATGTTCATCAGCCACCCCATCCCCAAGTTTGTCCCTCACAACGTTCCCAAAGAGAAGGTCGTCTACCTTCCCGCTACCACCGACTGGATCGACGGTCTCAACAAGCCCATGAACAAGTGGGATACTGGCTACTATGCCCACATCTACAACCAGCAGTGCCTGACCCAGCGAATGTGAGATTAGCTCACCCCTTTTATTGTTGATGATTGACTGACTGAGCTCCAGGACCCCTCTTGCTTGGCCCGACCGTAAGAGATCTCACAAGGTACCCTCTATCTCTGTCCATCACTGACCAAATTTCTATAGGCAAGTACATTGCCCAGGTTGCTCGATTCGACCCTGCCAAGGGTATCCCCACTGTCATCGACTCGTACGCTGAGTTCCGCCGCCGCTGCGATGAGGCCGGTATCGATGATATTCCTCAGCTCGTGGTGTAAGTCCCTTTAACTAGGTGGTTTGCATATTGCTAACTTCAATAGCTGCGGTAACGGATCTATCGATGACCCTGATGGTGCTATCATCTTTGACCAGACTATGACCCAGCTTGAGGACCACTACCCACACCTCATCGACGACGTCAGTGTCATGCGCCTGGAGGCCAACGATCAGCTTCTCAACATGGTCATTGCCAATGCCCATGTCATCCTCCAGCTCTCGACCCGTGAGGGTTTCGAGATCAAGGTCTCTGAAGCTCTTCACGCCGGTGTTCCTGTTATTGTCTCCAACGAGGGTGGCATCCCTCTTCAGGTCAAGGACAAGGTCAACGGTTTCCTCGTCACCCCCGGTGACTACAAGACCGTTGCCGGCCACCTCATCGACCTGTTCACCAATGATGAACTCCACTCCAAGATGTCACATGAGGCCAAGACAGGTGTCAGTGACGAGGTCGGTACTGTTGGCAATGCTCTCGGCTGGTTCTACCTTGCTGCCAAGTGGGCTGAGCTGGGCGCCAACCCCGGCCTCCGCGGCGACGAGAAGTGGGTTAACGATATGGCCCGTGAAGAAGCTGGCATTCCTTACGTCGAAGGTGAGAACCGCCTGCCTCGCCACTACACCCAGCGCAAGGAAGGGGAGGAAAACGCAGAGGAATAAGCCGACCCGGAGTCGCAATTCTCCATTACGTATCGTTTCACATGGATTCACTTGGGGTTATAAGAAAATCAAGACGATAGATGGGTGTGTGTTTGCGGTTACAATGGCTTATTGTTAGAATGGGGACAGGTTGTTCATGACTGCGATGGGTATGACACTTCTGCCCGATGGTCGGGAACAAATTCCACTCACCCTACAGTATCACTTTTTCACGGTTACGCTTATGAGAAAATACCGTATGAATACTATTGTTTATTGCATGTCTTTTGAGCTGAAAGTGTGATGTGTGCATGCTTGCATTCGTGAATGCTTGGTGAGTGTAGCATGGTCACTGTTGAGACATGGAGACAGAAGGCACAGCATAACGCACATACCCGGCTGAAGCGCATCTATTTGTACAGGCAGGTGATTCACCTGCCCAAGGAAGGTCAATGACTGAGAAAAGGGCTGGAAGGAGGCTCCTCGACGACCCTTCCTGGTTCCTTCCTTTTCAGCTAATCTTCGCTGGAGCCTGCTCGACACCTGGCTGGCACCTGCTAGCACCTACATATCTCTATCGGCAAGATTTTAAGGAAGGTAGCCGTGCTTGCCGTCTTCACTCCTCTCCCTTTCTCCCCTCGTCTTCTTTGTTCTCTCATCAACTCCATCATAGATGATGAATCCCGCACGTGCTCAGATGCTCGCTGATGCGGCTCTGGAGGAGGCATCGAAGCCTCCGCCGGTCATCAAGATCGAGAGCAGCCCGCCTCCTCCAGTCAGCGGGGCCAACAGAGCTCCCGTAGGCGATGCGTCCCTCCGTGCCTTGCGGGACTCGAAGACAAACCAACCTCAGGGATCCCAGCCGGCCACAGTTGTTTCTGTGGAAGACGAGGGCCCCCCGAAGGCAAAACTCACTACGACGACCGTCATAGACCTCGGGAATTCTACTCTGCCCTCCAAGGTGCCCGACCCCGTTATTCCCCTAAAACGCCCAGCCAACGACACTGGCGGTGGGGGAAAGGGGAAGAAGAAGAAGACAAAGCAAGCAGGATATTACACCGAAATTCTAGCTCTTGGTCCAGGTGAGTTGAGTAGAATCATACGTTGCTTCTGCCCCTTCTAACCATTGTCAAGCCCCTCGCCTAGATACGAATGTCGAGTATCTTCTGTCTCTTTTGCGAAATCGGACCTTGACCCTTTGCTTGCAACCTCCTGTCAAGAAAGGAGAGGTTGTGAGCCAGCCCAAGACGTACGAATTCCAGATCTCGCAGGCTGCTTTGATTCAGCACGAGGCTCTCTCAGTCCTGGGCGACACGCGCGCCCTGCCTCTGTCTCTTCACGACCAAGATATCAGTGCCAGTGATGGTGCCATCTCACGCACAGTCAAGGGGGAGCTTCTCGAGGATATCTGGTCTAGCTTGAGCAAGCAAATGAAGTATCAGTATGCTCGACAGCTTCGCAGTTGGCTACACAAGTTGCGCGGCCATCCCAAGGATCGCGGTGTCGGGTCAGTTCGGTCCGGCCGGTTCAGTCTTATGCTAGACAAGCATCCCGACCACACGTACTACGCCATTCGCGAGAAGCCCTCCCAGACGCAGTTCATGGCGCTTCTTATGTCAACCATGTATGACAGTGTGCCAAAGGGTGTGGCCCAAGCTCTAGTTTCGCAGTTCCGCGTTAACTATCCCACCGTCTTTACCCATGGCGCGCTCTGTCCCAAGCACATTGTTGTCTGTAACAGCACGATCGTATGGATTCTGGGCTGGGACTGCGCAGGATACTACCCCGCTTGGTGGGAGTATGCTCGCTTCTACGAGGCGAGGACAGCCAAGGTGAATAGTGACTGGTACAGCTACGTGGCGGATATCTTTGAGGAGCAGTTTCCGACGGAGCTGGCTGTGTACCAGGGGCTAGTAAGATGTCAACAACCTTGAGAGAGGTGTTATCGAAGAGCATGCTTAGAGCGTTGCGGGGAGCTTGTTTTATCCCCGATTTGTCGAGCTGATAGTATTGTAGCCGACTTTGAGGCCAACTCATGATTGTGTGGGAATGGATGGACAGTAACGGCATTTGACTCCACGACGATTCGATTCAGAATCTCGATGTACTATACACTCGGTATCTTGGCAAACAAACATGTCTACACGGGGCTTGTAGGACATAGCACATAGCCCTAACACGTGTATTTCAACTCACTTGTGGCGGTTCTTGAATCTCCTTTGCCCAATTCTTGCACTTCCCACTAATAAATATCTAGTTTCCGAAACGCTTGGCAACAGTGCTCCAGTTGATAACGTCCCAGATAGCGCTGAAGTACTCGGCCTTGCGGTTCTGGTACTGGAGGTAGTATGCGTGCTCCCAGGCGTCAATGCCGAGGAGAGGCTCAAAGTTACCGGTGACGGGGTCCTGGTTGGGTCGAGTGACGACGGAGAGGGTGCCCGAGGCCTTGTCCTTGACGAGCCAAGCCCAGCCAGAGCCCTGGATACCGGCAAGGGCGGCGTTTGTCTGCTTCTTGAGGGTCTCGAAGGAGCCGAAGTCCTCGTTGATAGCAGTCAGGAGCTTGCCCTCGGGCTCACCACCACCACCCTTTCCGTTAGGGGCAAGGTTCTCCCAGAACAAGGAGTGGTTGACGTGACCGCCGCCGTGGAAGTTAAGAAGGGGAGCTTGTGCGGCAGCAGCCTTGGCGTCGCCCTTGGCCTGGGCCTCGGCGATAGCCTCAGTGGCCGAGTTGAAGCCATTGACGTAGGTCTGGTGGTGCTTGGAGTGGTGGAGCTCCATGATCTGGCCAGAGATGTAGGGCTCAAGGGCGCCGTAGTCGTCTGCAGGGGTCAGTTTCTGGCGAGTCTCGAGGAATTGAGGGACAGCAGAGCCTTCGAGGTTGCTAATCGGAGACATGGGACGTACAAGGGAGGTCGGGAAGAGTAGCCTTGTTACGGACAAAGCTTGTGGTGGCCATGGCGGCGAGGGGAGTAGAGCGGGCGCGGAGGCCGGCGCGGAGGGCGGGAGTGGTACGGAGGAGAGCGGACGCCATGGTGATGATGAAGCTATTCAAGTGGGAGGATAATGTCAGCGCAAGATTTCACAGTCAAGTCAATTAGAGCAGAGATTAAGAAACAAAGAAGACACAATTGCTCGCTAAAGCTAGTACAGCAATTGAAGGATTCGAGACATACCGAGGAAAAGTCGACTTCTTATTGTACGGGTGGGGGATTGACCGATGATGTCAAAAAAACGAAGACGGGAATTTGGGCCAGAGGAGGGGAGGGCAAAAGAAGAGCGGCGGACGGCAATGTCGGATTGCCGAGCTGCGGGACAGTGAACTCAGCTTGTCGTCATTTTTAGGGAGCTTGGACCACTGGCCGTGTGTGGCTGGAAGTGTGGCACGGAAGTGAAAGAAGACCACGTCCAAATAGTTGTATAAAATCGTGGCTAAATATTTAAAGATAAATTAGCTATATAATTGCTTTCCTCCAGGTCAAGATTCTATGATCCTCTTCCTAGGCCTTGCCTTGCCTTTTTCTCTTGATGAGGATCTTGATATGTCTAGTAAGAGCTGTTGATGTTGAGCCACTAACACCATCATCATGAAATTTGACGACAGAACAGTAGTAGCAACATTGGAAATTCCAAATGCTCCACATTGATCATTGAAACTTGCATCGATTCTTACTTTGCCAAGCTATCACTTTTGTTTCCGACAAGAGGACTTTTTTTGCTGATGTATCGAGAACCTTTATCGGCATGAACTTTGCGCCACCTATCAACCTCGCCCAGCCAAGCATGTGCCCGCCCCATCTCGGCCTCTTGCACCAAAAGCCGAATCGCGAAATACCAAAACGTGCCAAGACTTCGGTGAATCGCCGTCTTTTTTGCTTTGAAATGGGATTTGTGACATGAATCTTGTAATCCCCCGTTCCTCCGAGATAGCCGCTGTGCCGATCTCGGAGTCCCGAGCTCAGCTACGAGCTGACGCAGGAAGACACCGACCTTGATATGAGGCTTAACACCGAGTATGGAATCATGTATACTTACTTATGTGTTTACATGTGAAATACCAAGTTGATGTATTGTTGCAGGCTGCTCACGAACAAACTCGTCAAGACAGCTTGAGCTCAACAGCGATCTCGGCCAATGAGCTTGGAATGATTCCCAATGCTTGTGATTGGCCAAGCGGATCGCCCCGCAGCCAACGGCCTGGGATTATGTCATCGTAGCCGTCGCGTTCCCAAGCACTCTACGCGTCCATCTCAAAACAGCCCCTCCAAATATCGTCAAGCACCAAGAGACGGTGTACAAGACTCGGCCCAACATGTCGTACTACGACATTGACGCCATCCTGACGGATGCAGAAGTAAGCTCTCAACACATCTTCAATTACTAGGACTAAAGGCTCACCAGTTCAAACAGAAAGTCCCCTGCCAATTCGAAATCGACGTTCCCGACCTCGGCCACCTCGACAACTCCCCCCACGGCCTCAAGGCCAACACGCCCCTGACCCTCCCCCTCTGGCTCGCAGAGATGCTCGCCCTCGCCTCAACACCTACATCGAATGCTCCCCTAACACTTAACCTCCCTCCATGCCTCTCGCAAGCTGTCCTCGCCGCGCTAAAAGCCGACCCGCGCGCCGTGCCGCTGCGTGACCAGAGCCTGCATTTTTACGGTGTAGGAGTCAGGATGTTGGATCTGTTTGACGAGAAGGAGATTGCAGAGGTGCTGAGGAAAACGTTTGTCGTGAGGGCGGGTGAAGTTGGACTACATGCTAGGAAGGCGGATGAAGGTATGGGAGGCAATAGCGAGGAGTTTCTGAGGGGTCTGGAGGAGTGGGAGAGGGGCCTGTTTAGAAGAGGGCATGAGGGCGTCAAGGGGGCCAAGGAGTGGACGGAGAAGGTCAAGAAGATGTAATGTGCGCGGACTCGACAATAGAGAGACGGAGTATTTGGCTATGCACAGAGGATTTAGATACCCATCATGAGATGCCTCAAATTGGCACTACGCGTCTACGACACATCAACACAGCACAGTTACATATGCATAGCAGATTATCAGACACCATTTCATTACTAGCCAACAAGATACAACACTCGAAACAGCTGCAAGTCAGGGATAAAGCGTGCATCTTCCAGCACGTTTCTATTGCCGACTCCGACTCCTACGCCTTGAAGCCAGCCGGGGTTCCTATCCGCAGGCAAAAGGTACTCTTCCAATCCGCTCAGTAATGTTCCAACCGAACGACAAGCCCGGCATTTCCCAGACATTGCCCCCAGATTTCTAAAAACCCCATTGTATCCCCAAAACCGCACTCCTTACACACTTTCAACTTCCACCCTGTGTTCTAACAGTGTAAAAAGCCCTCCCCTTTAAAGAGTAAACGCCTCTTTATGTCGAGCTTGAGAAAGGAAAACAAACCCAAAAGCAAATAACCAACGCTGTCCCGTCATCGAAACCCGTCCCAAACGGATTTCCCTGGAAAACAAGAACGCCATGCTCAAAAGTCGAGACTCCTTCGGAGTAGGGCTTCCCATGTCATGTACAGGAATAAATGCAAACCCGACTCCTCTTTTTTCCTCTCCCGAGAGGATCACCCCAGTACCGACCGGCCCCCAATGTATCATAGCCGCACGACGAAGCACTTTCGATCGCGCTGAGAATAAACGTATAGGTACCGCACCCGTTGTGAAGAGGCCGGTCCTTTTTTGGCTGCCCCATCCAGGGGTCAAAAGCCAGTTAAACGTATCCACCAGTTGCCAAGGGATTCGCTGAATAGTAAACCAGAGTAATCATGGACGCCATGACGGTAAAGAAAAGAGAAAAGAAATCAGAGGCGAAATAACGGAAACAACAATCATAACAGGCTCCTCAAAGTCATTAGTTGTGAAGGCAAATTTGAAACGGCCCAAGCAAGGGTTGGGATCCCCTGCTTGGGGAAAGAAAGGCCATAGGCACCCAAAAAGGCGGATATGGCACCGAGCGTGAGTCTTCAGTTAGACGGGCATTAACGTGTCGGCCCGTCGCCAGCTCGGGCTCGGCGTGCTGCATTTTTTTGATGTTTTCTTCTTTTTATCCATCCTCATCCTGCGGTGCGCTCGGCGCTCAGCACTGACTCGACGTTGAAGTCCAGGCCCGGTGGCGCACACCAAACTGGTGGAAACAGGGATAATGCTGATGTAAGAAGATAGAGAGCAATAGTTGCTACTCATAAACCTCGTCTTCAGAAGCCACCACGCTTCAAGCAACCCAGTGGTTCTCAGTGAGAGCCAGCTGAGACATATCTTGGAATGTCGTGGGGGTGATGGTATTGGAGGAAGACAGGTTGGACCCATAAGCCGAGGCGCTCTGCTCAGAGAAGGCATAGTTATCCATGCCGACGATGGGGGAGCCATCTGAGAAAGGAGAGTAACCGAAACTGCCCGAGGCTGAAGAGATGGGAGCAGTCATGGCAATCTCGCCGTTGACTCCGGCCATCATGGCAGGGTCCGCGGCAGCTTCGACAGCAAGGTCGTAGTTCGCCTCCATGTCAAAGGGACTCATACTGCTTCCAATACCTGAGAACATTTGGGCAGGGATACCGTCCAGCTCGCCATCAACCATGTCTGCGTCGACCTCGTCCTGATCGGCCAAAGGAGATTCGTTGAGGTCAACCTTGACCTTCTTCTCCACGAACCAGGCCTTAAGCTCAGACATTGGGGGCCAGTCACCACCACCCTTGCCTCCGCGCTTCTCATCGACGTTAGCGCCCTTCTTACCGCGAGGGGTCTTGGGCTTGAAGTGAGTGCGTCGAAGATGCGCGGCAGCATTATAGTAGGCACCATACTCCTTTCCAGAAACGCATGCCTTGCACTTGGACAAGGGATTGACAGCCTTGACCTTGGACTCGATACCAACACTCGCGGGGTCACGGCAGACAAACTTCTTGACAGTGCCCTCGTGCTTGGCATTGACGTGACGTCGAAGCTCGTGGTCACCTCGGAAGCCATCAGGATGCTCGGTGCACTGGGTGCAGTAGACCTTGGGGTGCTTGGGGCGCTGGTAGTTGCTCTTGTTCACGGGCATCTTAGCCTCCTTCTTGGCGGTCGCGGAGCTGGCGTCGCTCTTGGCGAGTTCCTCTTTGGGCTTGGGGGCGAGCTGGATAGTCTGCGCAGCGTGGAGAACACGCTCTCGGGCTTCCTTAGCTCGACGTTCCAGGTTAGAGGCATTCGATCGCACACTCGAGATACTGGTGTTGGAGATGGAACGCTCCATGTCGGTAGAGTCCGGAGATGCAAGCAGCGAGTTTGCGTTGGAGCTGCCATATTGCTGAGCGCCAGTAGGAGACAGGTTGGCTCCGAGGCCAAACAGGTCTTGCTCGGACGTGTATTGCTTGCCGTTCGAGTATATGTTGGTCGAGCCAGGAGAGAGGTCTGGGGTAAAGATGCCGTCAGGGACCTGAGACTGCGACGATTCCATGCGGGTCATGCCAACGCCCATGTTGTCGAATGAGCTGTTCTGTCGTGTCAAGGGACTCGCTGCCTCGGCGGCAGAGGGGCCCGAGATCATCGAGGGGCAGGCCGATGACATGGGGTAGCTGCTCGGCACATTTGACGACAGACTTGAGAACGAGTTGCCGGGCGCCATGCTGTAGAAGTTGAATGACGAGTCATACTGCAGGCCCTGCGTCGCCTCGGGGAACTGTCTTAGAAACTCTTCAGGGTCCATGCCGACATTTTGGAGGGGCTGGTTCTCCTGGACACTGGGGAGTCGTTCTGATGTACCCTGAAGGGACTGGCTGGAGGGCTCATCCTGAGCGGCGCCGAAGCGGTCGAGAGAAGGGTTGGCGAGAGGGGCGATGGGGTTGCCAGTTTGCGAGAAGGGCATGTGAGACTCTGATCGATTTGACATGCTACGGCTCATGGGCAGAGCAGAGCTGGACTGCTGGGAGAAGGCCCTCCTCTCACGTTTGTGAGCCTGAAGGCCGACATGGCGATCCTGTGTCGCAGTGTTAGAACGGGTGGATATGGCACAGGACGTCAGGGTGCATTTACCGTGATGGCAGACTTATTGTGGGTGGGATAGCTAATAGTAGACTTGCTACGGGAGAGACCACTACTTCGTGCACTTGGGAGGACATGGCTGGGAATCTGGTAGCCTGCCTGAGCCAGAGAGATGGTTTGGGCGTATTGATTTAGTATTGTAGGATCTCCTCTGAACTGTTCTTGCATCAACTGCTCAAGCTGCGAGTTCCGCGCGTTGGCGAGTTCTAGCTGACGTTGTAGCTCCTCGACAGTTTTGGTGTTGGCTAAATTCATCTTTGTACGTGTAGTTGCACGATAGAAGATGGACGATGAGTGCGGGGTGTGGAAGGCGAAGACAGGATAACCTTGATTCGCTCACGATAGTTGCAGTGTGATCTGGTGTAAGCCGATGTTGAGCGATGGAGACGCTGCGTGAAAGCGGGCAGCCTTGTTCGAACCTGTGGATGTCGGGACGTGAGAAAAAAAAACCGAGGCGGACGATAGAGTCGGAGTTTGAACAGGTCCAAGGCTCTAGCTTTTTTCGCAGGCGAAAGATAAAAAAGTGGAATATGTGAGTCGAGAAAGACGACGAAGGAAGGGAAGGACAAGAAGGTCAACGGGATGCGGAGGATGGAGGATTAATACGTGCGCCGGGATGGAGAGAACAGGCGGCCCAGTCGTTGTGAATGAGGCTTCCAATCCCCACCGGGTGAGCAGGGGTGCGCAAGGATGGTGCAACTAGGCGGGAGCTGCGGTGTGTGGTAAACGATTTGCAGCCCACCTCGACGAGAAAGGATCTTGGTGGGTGGCCTAATTAGTTTGATAGAATACCGCGGGTCCCGGAAGTGGGCGTGTGATGATGATGTAGCCTGCGTCTGTGGTGGTGTGTTTCGAGGGAGCGAGAAGGAGATTCGGCATCGAGGGACCAGACGTGATATCTGGTTGGTGTTGCTCTGGCTGTTGGGCAACGGGCTGGGTATCGCGAGTGGTCTGATGAGCGACAAGAGTCGAATCGATGCAGGCAATCAACAACAAGAGCAATGTGCGTCGACGGCGTCGAAAACGAAGCACGTGGAGAGGGTGACGCCCAGGACAGCTGGCTCTGATGGGCCGTTGGTGTTGAGATCGAAATAAAGATCAAGGTGAAGGCGTGGGATGAGACAGCTATCAGAGTGGACCCCGGGCGAGAAAGCGTGGAAGGCACGAGACTCGTGACGAGCACAACTTGAACCTACCGGGCCCAACTGACAGCGCGCGTGGGCTGCTCTCACAGGGGTTCCACCCACTAAACAAACGTCCACCAGGCTAAAACGGCCACTGAAGGTCGGCATTGTCGGTCCCCGTTGAGTGCTTGACCTCACTAAAAAAGCCAACCGTCGGTCTCTCTCCTTTTACCGGTCAAGCCCATGTCACGTCGGCCCACTAATAAAACACCCCCGGGTAAAGTTGTCTCATCCAAAAAAAGAGCCCCCGACTTGAAAGCTGGAGCCAACTCAAAGGGCCAAGAGACCCCTGTCGCTGACGCGCCCGGGTCGAGTGGAGGTGGATGATGCTCGCAGAGTTCCAGCGATTGGATGTTTCAAACCGGGCTCTCGACGCGGGTTGGCTGTTAGAGTTGTGTGCCCTGGCCCGGCCATGGCTTGCTGCGACCACTACAACCTCGCTTTCGCACTTGTCAGTCATTGCGCGGCCAGCAACCTATTCGACGACCGCGAAACCAGTTGAAACGAGGCATCTCTGGAGATCGTTGCGGCTGAGCTGCATCAGGCTGTGCTATGTAGTTTGCCTGCCTTGTATGGCCATGGCACTCGAAAGTGCAAAAGCAAAAGCACACGCAACGATATGCTGTGCATGGCAAAGAAAACCACAACCAAGACTTGCTTGTCCAAGAGCCTTGGGCTCGTGTCTATCTTTGCTGGTGAGACAGGACGGCAAGCCGCATATTTCTGACACCTCACACAAGTCCCGACCGCCATATTCATTCCTGGCAGCCGGCTACGTAATTCGCGGCGCCGTGGCATCGCATCGTCATCCGTCACGAAGCGGTGGCTTGCGAGGGAATCGAAAAGAAGGAGGAAACCCAAGATGCGACAACAGAAGCAATGTGCGGCGTTGGTTCTCCAAGCAGATGCCAGAAGCCCAAGACCAAGTCGTCTTGCATGACGGCAGGCCAATCCAAGATGCAGGGTTCACAGACAGGAAATCGACAGCAAAAAGCAACGACAACTCAAAGATGGGCGGTGCGTGTGCCTCGAGTGGGATTTGTCGAGATGCGAGATGTCATCGTGGCGGGCCACCACTCACACGGTGGCATCAGCAAAACCACACCAAGCGGGCACCGGGCGGGCGCCAGGGGACGGACGCCAGAAGCGCCGCTGGATGCCAAACTGGGCAGCTCGGCATGTCCATCAGAGCACGCTACGCTGCATACACGCACGGCAGTGAGACTGAGACAGTTACGAGGAAGCGTCATATCCCCCATGCGCTAGCCCGCTTAAATCTTGACCGGCTGCACGTTTTTTTTTTACCAGGTGCTGTTGTCAAGCTCCAACGGATGCGGTCAAGCGCGAGCCTGAGACAAATACGACCGACGTTGCGTAGATAATCACCGACGGGGGCGCTTTTGTTTGAGATGAAGAACAGACGAGAAATGATAGTGCCGCTCGCTAATGAGATTAATCGCCCAAGGATCTGGTGTAGCTATTTTCAGCCCTGTAGGAAGCACGCACTGCACTGAGCGAGCAGATTCTCTCGTAGGCGAGACCAGGACGCTCCCAGCACTAGGGAACCGCATGCTGATCGCCATTTTCCCTTGCAATGCTGGGCATTCCCTGGGCATTCCACTGGGGTTGAGATCCAACCCGATCACCTCAACCTCGAGAGTTGTCCAAGTCAGAGGTGCAGCAACCCTCAAGCCGCACAGTTCCCGGGCGCTGGCTGCGGTGTAGGTGGTATACATAATACAGTACATAGAGGCCAGCAGCTGCGGCAGCTGAGCAGTTATGCTGCTGGGCATGCGCCCACAAAGAGGCCATCACCAAGAACAGAATCCCAAAACGTGCTGGGCCTTGAAGCACCAGCTCCAACGGATAGGATCCCTGCCCGGCTAGCGCCCACACTCCATCTCATTTTAGCACCCACCTCCCTGAGAAAACGAGGCAATCAACGAGACGGGGCATCCAACGATTGGCTCTCGAACGTGGTCAGGCAGGCCCACCCCCATCTCGATTGGCTCCCGCTGTCGCATAGAAGTGAGGCGGACGGCACCACCCCAGCCAGGTGTGACTCTTCAGAAGTGCCCTTCTCCAGACCAGACCGAGCCAACCTAATCAGATCCTTTCTCTGCCAAGACGCTTCACACCATCTTCAATTCTGACTATTGCTTCTCTTGTCTGCCAAAATGAAATAACCTCATGCTTCGGTGAGAGCTTGGGGGCCCTGGCTCAGACAATGACGATCTCATCGTGTCTGGGACTAGGCGACAACCGTTCCGCAGTTCTAGACTAAACGATCTTCAAAACAGCCATGACACACGGCTCCTCGTCCCTCACTAATCTGTCCAATCTTTGACTACCGCGAGGAAACGTCCGAGCCCTGTGTCATGCAGTCAACTACACTTGCAGCTTTGGGTTTCTGCTGACTCGGACAAAAAGGTCTTGGCAGCCATTATCTCGTACGGCATTCCTGTCTCTAACCCATGAACGGCTCTAATATGATTGCTGTTGATGCTAGTTTTGCAACCATCACCACCATGCCGGGCACCCGGGCGCCTGCAACCACCAGAAGGAGAGGGTTCTTGCGACATCAGCACACCAGCCCGGAACCTCATCCGGATCAACGACCCCGGACCAACGTGATTTGACCCCTTCCCCTTGATCTCAGATGGGTGCGGTTTCGATCAATGCCAGACGACGATGTGCCGTCAGTACACCACCACCTACTGTCTCTGGCAACTCCCGAGCCCCTTGAGCTTGTTGGCCAGCTCAACTCAAAGCACAAGACAGAGTCCCACTTTCCACTGCCCCATTGCCTCGTTTCCTTGCGTTGATCATGCAGGCTCAACCTATCTTCAGACCCGTTTCAACTCAATAATTCGCAGATCATTTACGGAACTGGCCCACTAGAGAGCGGCTCCTTGATTTTCCTGTGCCCGTGCGGCCTCTCGCTTGAGCCGCCCGCGCACGTGTGAAGGGGAACGGCAATGCAGACCTTGGCCACGCGCTTTAATTGTGAGTTTGCTTACGACGTGTTGGCACTTTGTGTGTCGATCCGCGGCTTGGAGCGAGCACGTGCACCCTTTCGCATACGCCCCGATGCATGTCTCTGTGGAATTGGGCTGAGCCGCCACGCCTGGATAGTAGGTGTTGTTGCCTATGCCTTTAACTTGGGCTTGTGGAGAGATCAACTATAGGCGAGTAAGGCATTCGAAACATAAATTCGTTTTCCCGTTGCATAATGACACGCATAATGATACGTTGGTTGCCAAGTAGTCGATCTGTCAATATTGGAAGGTAGCAAAGGCACTTACCTACCCTGCATCATATCGCCCGAAATTGATGACACGGCCCATCGTGTTGCGTACGCCCTTGGCCCTGTCAACCTTGTTTACATAACATGTTAGAAGACATGCAGGACATTGTAAGGAGACCCTGAGTTGACACGATCCTCACAAACCGAGCGGGTTGCAACGATCAATCATATGCATAAAGGAGTTCGTAATGTGTTGGCGAACCCCTAACAAGCGTCAACTAGGGCTGATGATTTAGCTGTAACGAACCATGATTACACACAGAACCGCTGTCGGCAGTCCGTTGCTTGAATCCGGCAGCCGAGCGGGATATGGCTGTTAACGCTGGGATCCCCCTTGGGATGAACCGTCAACATCATGCCATGATGAGCGCCTAGCGCTCTGCTAGAGCCATAACAGAGTCAGCAGAGGCCAGCACCAGGTCCAACTCAGGTAGGCGTTTCGCCGCAGTCGTCGTCCAAGCTCGGGGCCCACGGGCCGGCGATGAGATCGAAACAGAATCTCGAGGATCTTGCTTCCGCCGTAGACCGTTTGAACCCTCATCCCGGCCGTGGCAAACTGCCCACTCGACACGTGTAGTGTTCCGAGCAGTTCTCCTGGTTGCGGGTTCGCCTCCGCAGCGAGGATGTCCCCAGGAACGGAATACGCCGGTGACATTGCCGTCGGACTGCCAGCTGAGTGTGACGGTGCCATGTTGGGTACGGTTACATACGTATTAAACTTTGTGATTTGAGATGAACCTGAGAAAAACGCGTAACGCGTTGGCCTCTTTTTTTGGCCAACATGTTGTCTCCTCAGTCCTCCTCGTAACGAGTTTGCCAGGAGAGGCAACAAGGACTGGATATGAGATGAGGTAATGGTCAGCGGTTCTGCGTCTCCTTCAATTTGAGGGGGGCGATTATTATTAGCCACGACTCATCTCGTTATCGGCGGCATTGCCGAGCATTCGGCCCCTCTTAATCTCCTAAAGCTCCGTAGACTCAGTCCGTGAGAAGTGGAAAAGGCCGGCGTCGTGCTCGGAGACTCTGGAGAACCCTGCGCCGCCGGCTGCCGGAGAAATGTCCGTGGAATGACGCGAGTCTGTAGCGTAGCTGACGCCGGCAAAACCTCGGACACTTAGCTACTGCTGATGGCCCTAAACTCCACAGCTCGGCCCATCATGACACCTCTCCCACTAACGCTTGGCATCCAATCCGATACGGACCAGGCGAGTCTTGACATTCTCGGCAATTCTTTTGAGCTCTATGTGAGCTACCCACGGCGAACTACGGCACAATGCGCCGTTCCAACTTGGTTCTGCTGGCTGCGATCCAGCTTGCTGGAGCTCGCTCTCCGGGCTTTAACATTCACGAGGATTTGTTGACGTATCCTCAGGTAAGCTGCCCCTCGCTGGCCCGACCGGGATCTCGGGATTGCGTGTTGTCTTTATGCTCAACGTCGGCAGTTTGAAGTTGTGTTTTCGGATGACTACATCTCCGAGAAAGATGCCAACTCCCTGCTTGAGCAGAGCAGCCAACATCCGACTTACTCGGCCGACTTTGCGCAATCGACACTCGAGCAGGTCCGAGAGGCCGACGAACGCGACAATGACGAGGCCAATGAACAAACTGGCCCCTCCCATACGTATGAGCTCATGAAGCTTCCCCCAAATCAGTACCTCTGCTCCATCCCCGTTATACAACCCCCGGCACCCGAGAACAAGACGGCAAACGAATTGGCCAAGGCTGAGGAGGCGCGGGAGCTCAGCCGTGCGACAGCGAGCGGGTGGGATCTTGTCGCGCAATTAGAGAATACATGCCTCTACTTCATGTCAGGCTGGTGGAGTTACAGCTTCTGCAACAACCGCGAGATTGTCCAGTTCCACGCACTCCCGTCCATCCCCAACGGTCAGCCTCCCAAGCGCGATCCGCACACAACCGAGTTTGTTCTAGGCAAGGTCCCTGAAATACCTGCAAACGCTGCGTATCAGGCCAAGCAGAAGGGCGAAGAGGCACCTCCTCCAGCAGAGTTGCAGGTCAAGGGTGACCAGCGGTATCTGGTCCAGCGACTGGTGGGGGGAACCATCTGTGACTTGACAGGGAGGGAGCGGACAATCGAAGTCCAATACCACTGTGTGCCGACCATCAAGAGCGACAGGATTGGCTGGATCAAGGAGGTTACTATTTGCGCGTACCTTATGGTGGTTAACACGCCGCGCCTCTGCAACGACGTTGCTTTCCTGCCTCCTGAAGAGACGAGAGCGAACCCCATCAAGTGTCAGCTCATCGTTGGCGAAGATGAGACTACCCCGCTGCTGGACCAAACCGCCCCCTTAAAGAATGAGCCCGAGGCTGAAGCACAGAAGCAAGACGACGCCACCGCACAGGACCAGCCCCCAGCAAAGGAAATAGTCAATGTTGGAGGGGTCATTGTCGGTGCCCGAAACGTTCTCTCTGGTGCTGACGAAGACGGCAAACCACCTGCCAAGCTCCCCCCTCCGCGCAGCTACTTCTCCAACACGGAGACAGATGCTGAGCGCTTCATCAAGGTAGTAGCCTCGGGCAAGTCTAAAGAAGACGGAGGCGAGATGGAGGTGCTGGCCAATGACGAACTGGAGCGACTGGAGCTACAAGCTGCCGCTGTGAAGGAGATGGCGGACCGGATGAAGAAGCTCGCTGGAAAGCATGGGTGGAAGTTGGAACTCGTCGAGCTGCCTGGAGGTGACAAGGAGCTGAGGGGTTACATTGACGCGGATGAGGATGAGCTGGCAAAGGAGAAGGCGCAGAGAAAGAAGGAGGAGAGCGAGGGCAAGAAGGCTAGCGAGGGCGAGGATGCGAAGGCCGAAAAGAAGGAACCGGAGGGGCAAGCTGAGAAGAAGGATAGCGACGAGAAGGGAACGGAGGGAAGCCAAGAGGAGTTTTTCAAGAAGGATGAGCTGTAGTCTTGGGATGTAGAACTGTATGGCGTTACGGAGATGGGTTTATGATAGCATGAATACACAAAGCGTGGACATTCATTTGACTGGCATATTCGAGTGTAGGGTGGGTGAGTAATGGGGAAACATCTTCGTCGTGACTTGGGTCTTGGCTCGGTGCTGCTACCATCAGGCAACCGCCAGGACATATCTGAAAGGTGTAATTACAACTATGTAGCGAAAAAGACTGTACACTTGCCTCCTATCTACATTTAGGGTAGTGGATGAATGTGGGTTGAGTTGTTGTTTGCTTGATAGGATTCTCTTATCCCCTCTACTTGATGAAATACCAGCGACAGACCAATTACAGTATGGCTAGTCGATCTTTGAAGAGTAACTTTGCCTTGATGTTTTGGCACCAGGGACATTACCCAAGTAAAGCGGCCGTGTAAGTCTTCTCTGAAGACTCGTCGAGGACTCGCAATTGGGATAGTTGTGATCTCAAGGAAGCACAGCCCCTGAATATGGAGGGCTGTCAACCACAGAATGTGTGCACTACCTATGGAATAATGATGTGAGACTTTACGAAGAGATAAGAATGTAGACTCTCAAGATGGCCATTGTTGGACGCTGTGAAATGGTGAACCTGTTGTTTTGAGAATGAGAGGTATCTAGTCCGCAGGAACTTCAACGCAGGTTGCCCTAGGAGAAGGATAATGGGAAGATATTACCCAAATGATCCCTCCAGAGGCTCATGTAGGGAATTTCAGCCCAGTTCAGTCGGTTATGGGACAAACACCCGGGCTGCCTGGATATCGCCCGCCATGCAGCCCCTGACAGTCGTTGCCAGCTGCCCGCCAGCCGCACCCCAATACAACCGCCCATAGCTACATAAAGCTCGAGTAGCAATTCATATTTCACCAACAGGGTGGTGGAGTGGTTAAACCACTTGGATTCCTTCGGGGATTCACGGTCGTTCAACGGGAAGAGGTGGCGCAAGAACACCAGATCCCCGCGATTATCGCCTTCAAATCCACGTTTTTTTTGTCTTTTCTTTTTTTTTGCCGTGCTCCTTTTCTCTCTCTATCTTTGTCCTATGTGGGGATTATTTCTCGACAGAAAAATGCGTTGTGTTCATATATATATATACGTTGACATTTTCTTTTTGGATTCGAACCTGGGTGCGTGATGGTGAGGCGCCAGGATTGATACTCGGCGGCTACTGCTGGAATTCCGCGATAGGTAGACTCTACGAGGCCGCAAGCTAGCCACGAGAGCCGTAATTCAATTTTGGGACCGAAAGAATTCTGTTCAGAGAGGTTCAAAGAATTGTAGACAGCATTACCCTTAACCCCGGCGCTAGATATGTTTACCCCTGAAAGGACTCTTCAAGACGCAGACACATATCTTCTCCGCCGACAAATGGGAGCCAAAGACATGGACAACCGCTAAGAGTCCAATATGAACATGCGCTTTAGATGCAACTGCTTTATGAAAGATAGTCATG
Organism: Fusarium sp. JS1030; assembly: GCA_000966855.1. Classification (NCBI taxonomy): domain Eukaryota; kingdom Fungi; phylum Ascomycota; class Sordariomycetes; order Hypocreales; family Nectriaceae; genus Fusarium; species Fusarium sp. JS1030. The sequence goes on along the minus strand of JWIW01000009.1, from coordinate 100,786 downwards.
TCATGACGAAGAGGTTGGCATCAAGAGCCTCAATTGGGATCCATCTCACGAACTTCGAGCAGCTTGCACGAGACTAGGCTGGTGACAGGTATGAGACCCCGCTAGAGAATTGCGATAGAGTAAGTATCTCTTGTAAAATGAAACTAACTGGTACTCGAATACCGTTGGTCTGGTCCCTTGGTAACATATCAATCACTGGTTACGAGAGTACCTGCAGTAGAATACAGCAAGGCAAGTACTTGTACGCTATCCGTGTATCATGGCAGTCGTCAACTGCTCAATGGCCCCATTTCCAAGATTTCCAACCCCTTATATATATGCTCGCATCCCAAGGACAGCCCGAAAACGTTGTCTCGTCGTTGAAAGCGGCAACTAAGCCAAGCGACTATCATGAAGTAACCCCCCTCGCCGCGTCATGAGCGTTTAGGCAACCAAGTGACCGGTCATCAGAAACAATCCTGCCTCTGCTAGACCCGAGCTACGTTTTCGTCGGCATGATGATGCTTGCGGAGGGGCGACTTTTGGATATATGCAGACGCCCGAGGGCGTCTTGTAGAATGGCTGGCCGTCACTGGCGCCATCGATCTACTCAATGGCTGCGCGCCATCCCGTTTGACATACGTCGATGGTGCTGGCTAAGCTGTTTGCCTCCTATGATGTGGATGGCAGGTTCTGACACCGGTTGAAGGAATAATGGATGGTTGTGAACTGATACCTTTGATCCTAAGTGCACAGCCTCAGCCCAAGACCTTCACAAAAGAATGACAAGGTTACGTTGTTCTATGATTGTTCTTACTCAAACTCGGCCTGGCCCTCTTGATAAAACTCTTCATCTGGTTAGTAAGGACCAGCCAAGTATTGTCAACCGCGTGTCCGGGTGGCTGTCAAACTTTGGCGCAGGCGGATGCCAAGGCCGAGACAGATGCACGATGTTTAACGTTACAAGCGAGAAACACAGCAAGAATCTGTGGTCTCATATCGCACGATTCTGGTGCTCTTGATCTCTGTAGCGAGCAGTGACACTCTCCACAGCATTTCAGCAGGAGGTTTGGCAGCGCAACGAGCTGAACCCGGGTGTCTTCGGGACCCAGCTTTCAGCCGTCCACGTCTAAGCAAGCGCGATAGTCGTTGCCAGCCGCGCCTCAGCGCCATCATTCATCGTGTAGGCGGAATTGACCGCCTCCAGGTGTTTGCGTCGTGCTGCATTGAACAGCTGCATAGCAGATGCTGCGATCCGCCAAAGGAGCGGTATGCAACCCCCTAGCCGCACATGCGTTAGACGTGAAAGTTCCACTTGGTCGCGTCTGCAGAGGCATCGTCGGAGAAAAAAGTTTGATCGGGACCCATCTGATGGTTTGCGTGTGTTTGCGTTCGTTTGCAAGTAGGTACGAAGCTTATCGAGCGCGAAAAAAGGGTCCAGTTCCTGGTGGCGGCGAGCTTCAATGAGGTTGGGTATCAGTGCGCGGCGCGAAACTTCCACGTGAGAGGGTGGGAGTGCTGCCACTGCGGACGACTCCCGACGGGAAAGGCTGAAGTGAGACAAGAACGAGGCTTTCTTGTGCTTGGCCGTTTCCGTCAAAGACGCTGATGGAGGGTGCGAGAGTTCTAGGCCGGGCCCTTCCAATTGAAGCCTGAAGCTAGACTAACTGTGCGGACCGATGTGACAAGGGCCGGACTGGTTTCATCATCATTGGTGGTGCTGCCCAATTTATGGGTGAGATTTTACGACGACTGAAGAGAGTCCAAGTTATATCGTTCGGCAATTGGACTCAATGGTTTGATGCGAGCCGTGATGCGTGGCGTGCGAGACCCTGCAAAGGGTTTCAGTTGGGTTGCTGAGGACAACGACGAGGAGAAGCCAGGCAATTACGACGACTTGAAACATGGGGAAGAGACGACGTCTTGCGAGCTCTCAACGGCGCGAGAACCACGGGCTCCGAGAAACGGACGCTCTGCTGATCATTCGGCTCAGCCTCAGCTTTCCTGCTCTTCCCCTCTCCCTCGTGCTGCTCGTTAAGCCACGCTGAGAGTCCGTCGTCAGAGGATAGCCCGCCAAAAGCAACGACAGGGCACATCACAGAAGCAAAACGCGCCCAGAGCGCTCTGGACGAGGTGACGACATGGGTCTGTTTCCCCTGCCGTGCCCTGGCCCGGAGAGGGGCCCGCTCGCCGGGAGCCGGGGGGCCATGCTCCCCAGGGAAGTGGAAGCGGCCGTGATTGGGTGGCCGCGTGGGCTGTGAGGTGACGGGAGGTGATGAGGGGGGAAGTAGAGGCTGTTAGTGGAGGGGGACTGATTTCAATTTCGAGATGTGACGGGCACGCGTGTGGCTTTGGGGAGAGTTTGCGAGACCGCGTGAAGGGGTCGGTTGGTCTTCGTACGATACTATGGTACGGATGAGGGGTTTGAGTTGCGAGTTGACAGGCAACCTTGACTTGAGTTGACTGACGATGGATGATGCTCTGCATATTCGCCGTGGAAACATGAGGTCAATAAACACGCACAGGCCAGACTCGGGCTTGGGATTGGCTTGAGGATCCAAATTGTCATCTCTAAGGATTACAATCGACTCGTTGTCGTCGTCCCGGTATCGAGATGCGCCCCCGCTTGGCCGTCAGAGGACACGAGCTCGATAGGCCGTACCCCTACGGTATAGCAGCTCTGAACCTTGCCGATGGAGGATAAACTGAGATTGTATAGTGGCTCAGCCCAAATATAGCAGGCTACTCGAGATTGAACGGCCGCGTAAAGTGGATTGAGCTTTAATGACCGTCGCGGTCGCGAAATGGTCCCAATTCAACTCCCGGGGCCGCCCTCCCTGAAACCACCCACTCCACTCTTGAGCTCTGGGTGTGTGTGTGTCCTGTCGATCGCCCAATCAATGCAACCCTCCCGGCTGACGGCGCCCGGGCACTAACAGCAGCGACCGAGCCCGCTAATTTTCTGGTGCCTGACTGAGTGTCCCGCCTGCAGCGCTAATGCGGAGGCCCTTACGGCACACGCCTTTTTTTGTGCCCACGGGCTTCAAGGCTCAAGCCCCCTGGGGGCTTCTTATGCCAGGGATCGGTGGAATTGGAATGGATTGGCTCGCGTTTAGTTTGGGTTTTGGGTTCTGGCAGGAGGAGCAAGTGGGCGGGTGGTACGTAGAGAGCGGAACGCAATCAAGGACGTCCATCTTTCTTAGGCTGTCGGTATCCTTATCCTTTCTTTTGCTCGTCCTCCTCCCTCTCCCTCTCCCTCCTCTCTTCCCTCCCCGTCTCTGAAACATCTTTACTCAAGACACGCAGCTGCATCATCACGCCTGCGACACTTTAGATTGGCCCATTTCCTGTCGTTCTTGGCCCGTCCCGCGTGTCTCTCCCGTCCTCGCTTCCTCGTACACGTCCTGTCACGTACCTCGTGCCTACTTTACTCCTTGCGCCGCGACCTCTTTTCTCCCTCCACACACGCACCAACCAGTCTCCCTCACATCGTCATCGCCGACTGACTCGTAAAGTCACTGACATCCAGTGTCTTCGATATTGCGCCTCGCCTTCTCTCCCTCGTTCGCATCGACGTGCATTGTGACATTGCCAGCATCTGGCAGTTGCTGAGAATCGCCTGGAGACAGCACACGACGTCTCGAAAGGAAATTTGTGTCGACATCTGCGACATCACTGTCTCTGCGTCGACAAACATTGTACAAGGAGCTTGATTCCTGCCATCCATCGCTGAACTGCCCAGCTCCCCACCGACCACAAGCTCTGAGACGAGCTAAAAGAAATATCGATTAATTAATATTCCACCCATTTCGCCTCCTGCGACGATATCGGCAAGCTGTTAAGCACCGTCCGCGATGAAGTGAACGAAGCTACACTATCGCGATCCGGACTTCACGACACGCGACCAATCCGATATGCTGCATAGACTCGTATAACTACGTGTCTAATCGCCCATCCCACGTCGACTAAATATCGATATCCCCCATCCACAAACTGAACCTCTTGGCTTGCCCGAGATTCAACGGCTGACCTGTCTTTACTCTTACTACACTTAATCGCATAAAAGACCTGTTGGGTAAACTTAATCATGGACCGACCTCCTTCTCGCTCTTCTTATGGGCGAACCGCTTCCCGCTCTTCGACCAGCACCACAAACACAAGAGTTACCATGCATAGCGCTAACAGCTCCGTCTCTCCCGTTCCGCCATCCCCCCAACTCGCCCATTCGCAACATTCCCACCGACTCTACCATGCTTCATGTCAAAGGCCATCCAGCACCACACCGCGAACAAACCCTCGAATGATGCCGCGCCTGACGAGGGAATCTAGCAGCGAATCTACACGTCAACCTGTCGTATCATCCTTCCTCCAGGAGAGGCTTCAGAACCAGCGCCAGGCTGAGAGTGAAAAGGCATCATCATGGTCGCGAACTAACACTGATGCCAACTCTTCAGGCGAGTTTGGCCGGGTCATTCCTGGCTCCCCTATTAAGGGCGGGGGGTCTGATGACCGCCGGCCGGACTCTTCTGCTGGAAGTGAGTCGTCCAGGAAGAAGGGATTGGGTGTCAAGGACATGGAACAGGTAAGATTACTCTGATTGGTCTATATGAGTTGAGCTGACTCGTTCTAGGTCATATCCTCTCTGCACAAACAAAATTTTGACCTAAAGTTGGAACTGTATCATCGCCGCGAACGACAAACAGCATTGGAAGACCAGGTTGAGACACTCGAGGCAGACAAGAGGCGAGCCGAGGAAATGAACGATTCTCTCGTACAAGAGATGGAGAAGCGCGACAAAGCAATCGAGGAAGCCGTTGGTATGATCGTGATGCTTGAGGCCCAGCTTGAGCAGTTTGCTCAAGAACGTGCCATGGTCCAGCAGATTGAGGCAGAGGGACAGTACATGGCTCATAAGTTTGACCCTTGCTACGAGGATCCCGCACCGAAATCCAAGTCGCCGGACCTCCCGCGGCAGGAGGATGATGCTAGAGTCATCACCCGCATGCCTAGTTTCTTGTCCCAGCGCAGCGAGAACACCGAGAATCTACGGAATGTCTATCTTGGAGCTAGAGGCAGTGTTATCAGCCTGACACAAGTCCCTGAGGGCGGTGCGGATCCCGACAATGGCCCTGGGACTCGCCTCGGTAGTCCGAGTATGAGCGTTCTGAGCGAGAGCTCTTTTGTGAGCGTGTACGGCAAGGAGCGTCAGACGAGTGGCCCCAAGAAATTGGATGAGCCTCTGTCTTTTGATGGCGCCGATGCCCCTACCAAGGCACGCAGCATTAACCGACCAAAGACATCCCTCGCCAAATCCCCTCTCCCACACCACAGCCACGGACGGTCGAACTCGGCCTCGAACAGACAGGGGCAATTCGACTCGATCACCAACGTCATCGACCGAAGCTCTCCCCTACAGCAGGTTGAGTCGACTTGCTCGCAAAAGAACTCGGAAGAACGGCCATCAAGCCGGGATAGGGATGGTTTTACTGGTCGGACACCCAATCAACGACGCACTAAGGAGGAGAAGCGAGAGTCTCTCCGTAAAGTCGTGACTGACGCACCAGGGGGTGTTCGATTGCACGACCACAACCTTCCACCAACACCGGACACGATTTCTACCTCTACATTGCGACGATTTCAGAACTCTAACGAGACACTATCGAAGCAAGCGATGATGAGGCGCAGCCACAGTGGCTTATCAGATGCCTCAGACGAGAAGGCTGATGGGCATTCGGGGGCCCGCCTGGACCAGCCAATTCACGCACTCAAGGCTTCGGCCAAAATTATTGAACTGAACAATAGCGCATACCTCGAAAACCGTGGCCGGTCGATCCAGCGTCCTCGCTCCGCTGACGAAACTACTGTATCTCACCGACGAGGTAACGACTGGGACACGGACGACTCAGACGTAGAGTCACTCGAGTCGAGCCTTGATATTTGGATGCGCGAGAGCGCCAAGCCGAACCAGCAAGGCGGGCGCGTTTCTCCCGATCTCTTCAGCTTTCCTCCTGGTGCTGCCAAGGGCGGCTGGGCTATGGACGCCATGTTTGGCCCTGGCAACGTGTATCACGGAAGTGTGAGCACCGGCGCCGACCCCCAGAGAGTTATGGACTTGTTTCCAGTTCAACAAGAGCTCTTCTCAGCCTCGCTACCCCCGCCTCCTCCTAACAGGCGGTCCAGTCTCAATGCCCAGGCGGCAGCTGCTTCGAAGCCCTCATTTCTGAGTAGGCCAACCAACGCAAAGGTCTCTAAGCCAGGCCGACGCAACCGGCAGAGGAGAAATAGTGATGACATCCAGATGAGGGCTGAGATGCAGACTCCGGTCCAGCCGCTGCAACAGGCACCACCGGCCGGCGAGCAGAAGAAGAACCACTACCCGCCCATCACAGGACAACAGGCCGTCCGCAATGGGCTTACCAAGCTCTTCCGCCGGTCTCTCGGAGGAGGGTCAGCGAACAATGTCCCACCTCCCACGGCAACTTCAGATTCGGCTCCTGCCGAGCCGTCCACAGTGGAACCACCGAACACTAACGGTGAATTGGCGCTCCCACCGTGGATTAGCCGGACAGGAGCGGCGGAGGATGACCGCGAAAGCGCAACTCCTCCGCCCATCATGCGGCTCCCTCGTCACGCACGACATGTCTCTGTTGACATGCCTGTGCCTGATGACTCGATAGGCCAGGAGCCCGCAACACCAAGCACGCCCATGCTTGGAGGGCCATTGAATGACAAGGCGACGCCAGAACAAGCAGTGGGCAGCCCCAGAGTTGCCTCGGCGTCTGGAAATAGGAGAAAGTGGCTGCCGGGATTTGGAAGGGCAGGCCTCAGGAACAAGACGGGTTAGGAGATCTGGATTGATCAAGGAATTGCATTTGCATCAAAAAGGATGTGTAGTGGAGCGTCAGATTGTACCTACATGGCACAGCCAAGGATCGGAAAGGGGGATTGCAGAAACAGAATGCAAACAGGCGTTGGATTGTATCATACCCAGGGAGGAAAATTCCATTTGTTTACAAGGCGGGCGGACGGACAGGGATTGGGACAGGCTTGGGCAGGGGAAATACTGGCTTAGGTTGAGGGGGTCGGATATCAGCAAGGTCATTACGCTGAGGAGTACTAAAGCGAAGTTCAGGTAGCATAAATTGGCAGAATCAATACAATTGACAACATGGTAGTGGTCTCCAGTGAGGGTGATAGTTAAGAGAAGGGACATGTCACATCAGGAGAACAGAGAAACGAGCAGCAAGGTAAGTTGAAGGTTTTTTATTGAGTCTCTTGAGAGCCCTTATTCACATGGCTGACCTGTGCAGTCGATCCAGGAGGCAACCCGTGCCATTGCCAACGCATATGCCCCCCATATGTCCGAGTCAATCAACTGTGTCCGAGAAAGAGAGTATCCCACGCTGAAGCAAAAAAAGACGAGTGTCGAAGGGGTCGAGACCGCTTAGGCCCACTCCCAGCTTCCGGTGACCCTGCCAAGGCCGAGATCGCCAACCGCCTTGGTGAAGGCAGCGGGAGAGAGGTCGAGGTCGTTGGTAGCGCAGCCCTCGCAGCGGTCGACGACGGTGACGACAGCAGTGCCGGCATCGCCATGAACCTTGATTTTGCGACCGCAGGGCTTCTGGGCATCGAAGAGAGCGGCCGACATGGCGACCACTATGTCACCATCGCCGTTGGTGCCACCGCAGGCGCCGAGGCCGGGGTTGTAGAAGGTGAGCTCGCCGGAGTTGCGCTTAGCAAGATTGGCGGGAGCGGCGTTGGCCAGAAGGGGGAGGGCGAGAAGAACGGTGGCGGCGATGTTGGAGAACATTTTGATGTTGTCTTTGGGTATCTTGAAGAAGATGAAGATGAAGAGAAGGTTCTTGAAGGAGAGTGCGAAACCTTGGTGCTCCTGAGCGTTGAGGTTGTGTGAAGGAAAGTGGTTGCTTCAAGACTAGCTTGCGCAGCGTGGGTTTGAAAGGGTTTGAAGGAATGGAAGAAGAGACTGTTGATGTTGATGATGAGGAGGAGGAGGGAAGAAGGAAAGCAGCGAGGAGAGGAGGGCTCTTATAGTCAACAAGTGTTGACTGACGGTGAATCACGGCCGCCCACTTGCCGCTCGCCTCCCGATGAACTCTCCCTCTCCACCGATGCCTCTGGGTGGAAACATCTGGGCCTCCGGCGGGGAAGGGCATGAGTCGCAAAGGCCTCGGACGAATAACGCGGCGACTACGTGGAAGACTGGATGGTCGAAACGATGGCGCCTACGCTATCCGGCCAACTGGCGACGGCGGCACACTACATGACAGTTGCATCTGGCGAGGAGGGAACAAACGGCACAACAGGCCGGGGGTGGAGAATGCCGGATCTACACGCGCTCCACGAGGATTGGTTCGAGAAGAAGATGGGACGATGGTTCTGCTGCACAGGGACGCGGAGGGCGCCCGTTTCACATGCGGTTTATTGTTTCGAAGGAGGTCAGAGCTTTTTTTTTTCTTTTTCCTTCTCGACTAGTCAGGGACGAAAAGAGCCGCGTGGCTCCTTGTGGAGCTTGTGGCGATACGTCAAAGTGACAGGCCGTGTAACCGCGCTGACGTTGACAAGGTGCGGGGGGAAGGCAAGGGATGCCGACACCCGAGAGGTTGAGTCGAGGAGGTTGTGTGTGTGCCCCTTGCCCAGTGCTTTCGAGATGGTGTTGGGTTGGGGAATCGAGAGGAATGTTCCCTGTCACGAATCGTAGATGGGAACGGCTGGGCCGGTAGAACGGATATTAAGGTTTTTGTCGATCAGGAACGAGCTGTGGAAGGGTTACCTTTTTACTTGCAACGATGGACCTGGTATAGGGCTGTGGTTTATGGCAAGATCTGCGGCTGTTGGTTAACCGATATGCTTCCAAAGGCACCTGTATCACATATACCGTCTCATCTTGTCGCGGGACAAGAGAGAGTCTCAAGTCCAGCGAGGCGAGATGCAATGGGTAGACGGTGAGCAGGTATCGAGTCATGATGACTGCATGTACATCGGCGCTTACAACTCAACGGCGGAGACGTGCTCTCCACACCGACAACCGTCAACAAAGGTGAGGTATTTGTCGGATAATGTCTCCGAGTTCTTTGAGTTTCTGTACCTGGATTTACCGATCAGTATGTGTTGTTTTCTTGCACGGTGGCGTGAGGAGAGCTGATGCTGTGCTACCACCACGGCGCTTCCCCGAGTTCTAGTTCTGGAAGAGGCGGCATGCTTAGCTGCACATGTCAGCTTGAAATGTTTCAAGACTAAACAGTATTGTTTACACTGTCGTGTAGATATTCCAATCGAAATCGTCCGAAGGTAAATGATCCCACGTGTCCACCTTTTCTGCTCCGCCCCAATCAACTTGTCTCTTCGGAGAGAAATCTGTCGGTTCCTGGCATTAGCTCGACCAACAACTCAGCGGACCCAACAAATGGGCGATCATTCAAAGTTTGCTAGGCGCGCACAAGTGGCGATACATATTGTGAAACGCTGAGTGGCTGGCTTTGTGCACTACATTCACTGGAGCCACGGCTGCTCGTGTTGTGAGGTTGCACGCGGGCGGGGTTTTTTTCGATCGGATCGAAGATTGTAAAGTTGTGAGGTTTTAAGTTGGATGCCAAGACATTCATGAAATAAGCATGAGACAATCAGAAGCTTGTTTTTCCTTATGAGCCTTTTATGAACGTTTTCTTAAGGCTTATCTGCTTCTCTTGATGAGCAGCTTCAAACACGTCGCATGGACCGCATCTTGTTTCGATAGGGTGGTACTGCGTGCTACGGAGGGGTAACTGGTGTTACCTAGGCTTGACGAGGGTCGGGATCTCGCTCCTCGCTGAGATCGGGGAGAGATCTTGCTGATAGCAGAGTATCGAGCATGATAGGATCGACACTGCTTCGGGAGAGCGTCATCTCGATATCGCGCAAGTGTGAAGATCCTGTAACCTGGGCGATCATCTTGGGAGCACTGGCTGGCGATCTTGGAATGGCCTCTTTTATAAAGATGGCTTTGAGGAACAAAGGCCGTCCTCATAAAATCTCGGCATAGCTCGTATTGTGCGTCAATCCCGAGTGCCCTGCTCGTCTGTGATCCACGACGCCTCTCGGAATAGCAGCGACCTCAAAACAGCCCCATGTCATTGCATGGCGCGCATCTTGGGGCATTTATCCGTGGTGCCTGAATAGGTCTCGGGTGATGACTTTGTCTGCCTACATGTACGCTTCTCGTGTTTGTGGATTGCGGGCGGCAAAGACATCTATATAATACTGCGGCATCGCCAGAGCGCCCGTCTCAAAGACGAAGGGAAGCTATCGTGGTATGCATTTACTCTGTCATAAGATATCCGAGCGACCGGAAACTGCTCCGAAAGTTGATGTCCGACAACATGCTATCGCACTTTCAGGCTCTCTCGTTCCTCATCCTCAGCCTGTATTCGGCGGCTTCACAAGCTCTTCCTACGTCACGTGGCCTAGAAGATTCTCTCACATCTTGCTTGGCTCAGGCATCCGTTCCCTACGCCCCGAGAAACTCGACTCAATGGGCCCAAGACACCAGGCCGTACAACCTCCGCCTCCCGTACACGCCGGCAGCGGTCGCGATTCCGACAACGATCCAGCACATACAAGCAGCAGTGCGATGTGGTAGCCAGAACGGAGTTAGAGTCAGCGCCAAGAGTGGGGGACACAGTTATGGATCGTTCGGGTTTGGTGGTGAAGATGGGCATCTGGTCATTGTCTTGGATGCCATGGACAAGGTCACGTTGAACAAGGACATGAGTTGCACCCTTCAACCTGGAGCACGACTAGGGCGTGTCGCTTCTGAGTTGTTCAGCTTTAACCAAAGAGCTCTTGCTCATGGGACATGCCCCGGGTAAGACTTATCTTTGTCGCTGGAGTTACGCGAACTGACGAGGGTAGTGTTGGCATCACGGGTCATGCTTTACACGGCGGATACGGTATGGCTTCTCGAACGTACGGTCTCACACTGGACTCTTTCGTCGGCGCGACTGTAGTACTACCAAACGGAACGATAAGACTCAGCTCGGACTGGGACACGCCCGATCTGAACTGGGCTCTCAAAGGCGCTGGGTCTTCATTTGGCATCATCGCTGAACTCGACTTTAGGACTTTCAAGGCGCCAGATATCGTCACGACTTTTAAAATTGAACTTGATTGGGAGAAGGATGAGGCAGTTGAGGGGCTCCTGGCCTTTCAGGAGTTTGGAGCGCGGGCACCAAGAGAGATGAATGTGCAGATCTTTATGGGCCCCAATGGGCAAGCAATCCAAGGCGCGTACTACGGCAGCAGAGATTCTCTGAATGAAGCATTACGACCGCTTCTGGGAGACATTAATGCCCAGATCTCCAAGGCCGAGACGATGGGGTGGCTTGAGAGTGTGAAGCATTTCGCTGGTGACCAGGACCTCAATCAGAGGCGCCCGTACGACCAGGTGTGACTGCTCCCTATACCACTTGAGATGAAACTAACAACATGACAGCACGGCACCTTTTACGCAACCAGCCTCCTCACCCACGCTCTCACAAGACGCCAGGTCGAGTTTCTGGTCAACACCCTCTTCACCAACGCAAAAGACCCTTCTGCGCGCCACTCGTGGTACCTCCTCCTCGACATCTTTGGCGGCCCCAACTCGGCCATTTCAAACAAGGCACCTTCAGACACGGCATTTCCTCATCGCGATAAACTGCTGCTTTACCAATTTGTCGACGGTGGCTCAACTGGGGAGTATCCCGAGGAGGGCTTTGCTCTTATCAGAGGGTTCCGGGAGAGCGTCACGGCGTCTATGGCTGATGGCGAGTGGGGTATGTATGCGAACTACCTAGATACGCAATTGGATGGCGAGACGGCTGCGAGGCTGTATTATGGACAGAATTTGGAGCGTTTGAGGAGGATCAAGGCTGAGTATGATCCGGATGATGTGTTCTGGAACCCCCAAGGAATCCGACCAGCTGAATGATGTGCGAATGCGACGTGGACCCAGGCGGAATCGTCGCAATGGCTCTTTTTGGAGATGTGCCGTAGGGCTGCTATTCTCTGTACATACTTGGCAGTAATGAGAGAGATTGAGTTATCGGGCGTTGTGAGATGTGGACTTGATGAGATTGCCAACCATGGAACTTCCCTTCCGCATTTGAGCAGCCACCAAGAGCAACGCCACCTATACTGTTAAAAAAAAGAGTAGACAAATTGCAATGCCTTGTAAGCTCACAAGACCTACTAATTACGCTATTCCGAGCGGATCTTGGACATTTACAATTCTCCGCAGAGAAGCATCGGAGATTGCGGGGATAGGAAGAGGATTGGTTGCCTTTTTAGGAAGTAGATCTAAGGCTGAGTGGCCCAGCTGTTGTCACAGCACATGGCATCTGTTCCTGGTGGTTAGGACGAGGACGAACGTAGTTGCCAATCCTTTTGCGGTGTTAGGCAAAGTCCGTCGAGATCTTGGATGTGTCTTCAGCCCTGCGGACCTGTCGCAGGGCTGCGGAGGACAGTTTGTGTATAAAGCGGCGATAAGCAAAGGCTCAAGATACGCGCTATGGATCATCTGAAACTTATGAACAATTCTTAAAACAGCTTTTCACACACATCAAGATCTTACTGGAATCTGTAGTCATGACCAGCTTCAAGGACTTTGCGCGCGCACAGTGGTCTACCCTACCCGTCGTTCCTACAATCGCGAGCACCACCGGCGGAACCTACATCGTCACAGGCGCAAACACGGGTCTTGGATTAGAATGTGCTAAACATTTTGTCAGACTCGGGGCCAAGCGTGTCATTCTTGCGGTTCGATCCATCCAGAGAGGCGAAACCGCTGCCGCAGCGATTCACAAAGCGACCGGCCGACAAGATGTGTGTCAAGTCTGGCAGCTCGACCTTGCATCTCTAGACTCCGTCGAGAACTTTGCAAAGAGGCTCGATACCCTAGATAGGATTGATGCGCTGATTGAGAATGCGAGTATTGCCCTGGACACGTTTACGCTCTCGGAAGGAGTAGAGACCACCGTCACGGTCAACGTCCTCGGGACAATGCTTCTGGCTATCCGAGCTATGCCAAAGCTCCGAGAGTCAGCTAGTAGGCACGGAATTAAGCCACACCTTGTAATCGTGTCGGGCATGACCGCGTTTGACTGCAAGGGGGCCCTGGACGGTATCAACGGAGACTTGTTTGAGGCTCTGAGCAAGAAGGAAGATAATAAAAGATTGTCTGGAAGGTAAGATACACTCACTCTGATCTACTTGGGGAAAATAATGACTCTGTGTAGCCGGTACCCCTTGACCAAGCTGCTACAAGTCTATGCCACCCGGGAAATGGCATCGCTATTCCCGGAGCCGGAGACGGGCGTGGTCATCAACGTCATGAACCCTGGCGTGTGCATCACTGATCTTGACCGTAATATCGGTGGGATGCTCAAAGTTCAGATCTTTCTGGGGAGGAGACTGCTGGGACGGACTGCTGAGGAGGGTAGTCGGACGTTGTTGCATGCTGCGGTAGCTGGGCCGGAGAGTCATGGCAAGTATGTGTCGGACTGCGTGATCAAAGAGTAAGTGCCCGATCGACTGTTGATTGCAACCCAGCTGATATGGGAACTAGGTATGCTGTGCCTGAATGGATCAGTGGCCAGGAAGGGCAGCGTATGCAGCGGCGGGTTTGGGATGATATGGTCAAGACTTTGAATGCAAAGGGGCATCGTGTGGATCAAGTTTTGAGCCAGTGATGTTGATTTGGCGTCGAAGCATATGATTTAGCTGAGATTTGAGCATAAATGCCTGCCTAGTTTGTAAAGATCTTTCTTTGACCATACTGAAGCCCATTAGTGACACGGATAAGACTGGAGCGTGAACTCAGCCATTCACCACCCATGTCGGGCCCAGCTGAATCTTGAACGTGGTCAATTTTTCGATATCAGAGGCTTGATGCAAGAATTGAAATCATCAGGAGGTTCTAGTTTGGTCGTAAAATGAGTCTTCAAACAAATACTTCTCTGTCTCCCTGATTCGCGGAGCCGGAGGTTGCTGCTGCCTCTTCTTGAACCATTCACTAACCAGCTCCAGTCGTTGGGATGTCAGTCTTTAATATCCCAATGCAAAGCTAAAAGACTATTGTCTTAAGGAACGATTAGTTTTCGGAAATGGTGTGTTCCGACAATTACTCGACTCGTTCCCGAAGGCGCTCGGGAGAGTGACGCAATGGCGGCCGTGGTCTGTCGGGCCCAAGATCAACGGGAGCTTTCCTGCTTGTGGTCAAATTACGGGGAGGTCACCTCCTGCTACCACCAACCGGAATTTCGGGTTCAGATCTCCCAAATACCGATCGACTTGGCTTGAGACGGGTCCACGTGGGGTCGTCTTGGTGGTTAAGGGACCGGCAACCACGCAACTACGCCTGAAAAGGGTGTTTTCTGAGTGCTGGACTTGCATTGCCCAATGCGAAGTTTTTCGGCATTTTGCATTGTTGGCAAGGTTTCAGAAGAAGCATTGTAACCTTCTACATCAATGTCGTGACATCCAACGGCATCGCCTGATGCTTAGCGAGCCGCTAACAACCGACGGCGCTGCCGATTCGTTTCGGCTTCGACAGACGAACGCTTAGCGACGATGATCAAAACTACCGGGTTGCTGTCAGGAGAAGGATCGTCAGGGCCACACGAGAGTTGAGCAAGGGTTTCTTTCTCTCCAGCATTATCCCGCATTAAATTTTGAACATGGGTTCAATCTGCCGTCAGGGGGCTATGACGTCGTTGGGAAGCCTTGAGGGCTATGGAGGAGTAGGTAACATTGTGGGAGGGGATATATCATGATGTGCAGTTTCAGAGCGTTGATGGAAGATGTGACGTGACAAGGTGTTGATGGAGATGGAAAACACAGAGATGCAAGCAGAGCCAGCAGTTGATGTCTAACAGAATATTTGTTAAACACTGAAAGTGCATTCAGCTGATCATCTCGAAACTCAAAGTTAACCATCAGAAATCTGTCTGTCAAACAATGCGTGCAACCTACGCTCTGTAGATCAATGACAGACCTCAAGAAAGACGGTCCTTGGCCTAGAGTCACTAGCCAAGCCTGCCACTCGACGCTCGGTCCCAAGCCCCTTGCTAAGAGAGCGATCGACGGCAATAGTAGAAACATGTCGCTGCCAGAACTAGTAGATCCATCGACATTTGGCAGCTCCTCATCGTCATACCCAAGCATGTCCAGGAGGCATATAAGGATCTCTTAATGTCACCATTTCCAACCATCTCATCCTCATCCTCATCAACTCAACTCTACAGACCAACCACATTCCTTTACAACCCCACCACACTCTTTTACATACACACTCTTTTCAAAATGAAGGCCGCTTTCTTCTCCGTCCTCGCTCTGGCCGCTACGGCCTTTGCCTCCCCCATCTCTACTCCTGTCGGCGATGTTAAGCAGGTCAACGGCGCTGTCAAAACTGCTGAGCAGCTCGTCCCTGGATCTGTTGGAGTTGAGCAGATTGTTGATGAGGCTACCAAGACTCCCATCAAGACTCCCATCAAGGCCCCTGTTAAGCGGGGTATTACCGACCCTCAGCAGTTGATCACCACTCTCAAGGGGGCTGTTCACACCCTCAACGGCCAGACCACCGGCATTAGTACGTACCATATAGGCTTCACTTCTTGATTATATGCTAACTAGTTCTAGACGACATTGTCGACAAGGTCAAGGCTGGTGACCTCACCAAGGTTGCTGGTGCCACCCAGGCCGTTCCCATGTTCGAGGAGGTCCAATCCACCCTCAACGAGGTCGTCACCAAGCTCACCGGCGCCGCTGGCCTGAACGTCCCTGACGTCGATGTCGACACCGTTCTCAGCCTCGTTGTCGTCCTCGTCTCTCAAGTTCTCAACACTGTCAAGACCGTCATCAGCGTCATCGGTCTCCGACCCGAGCTCATCTCTATCCTCCACTCTGTCTTCCAGATCCTCTCCAAGCTCCTTACCCTCATCACCGGTCTCGTTGGCGCTATTGTTCCCGGCCTGGTTTCTGCTCTCACCCCTCTTCTCTCCGGCCTCGGCAGCAGTGCGCTCGCTCCCGTTCTCACTCCCCTTTCTGGCCTCCTTTCTGGCCCCCTTGCTGGCCTCCCCCTGTAAAAGGGCTATATCATGAGGGGCTTGATGTAGGGTGTTGTATGGATTCATGTGGATCATGAATCACGCTTCGAAGCAAATATTTCTTATAGCTGTCAATAAAACGATATGAAACCGTACTTCTGTCACTCAACCGTGATCCCTTTATGATGTACATTCATCTATAACGCCCGAAGCGTATCATCTAGACTTCCAATATGCCTAGCGGAGATATTTCTTTTCAATGGAGCGCATGTGAGAGTCTCCCTGGAGCTCAAAGACGTCGGACACTGGCGCTATCTCCCCCTCAACTCCACCAATACCTCCATCTTCCAAGATGCGGCTAAAAGTACGTCTCATAGACGACACTGCGGACCGAACGGCATGGTTACCACAAATGATCAGGCCAACCTTGCCCAGTGCTGCCACATCAGCGAAAGAGAGTTGTGGATAACTGGTTGGCACTATCACTAGCGGCATAGTCCCCGACCAGGTTTTACAAAACGATACAATCTCGTCCGGAGTCTTTTGTTTGCTATGGACAAGCACTGCATCGGCTCCGGCCTCTGCATAAGCTGTAGCGCGCTTGATAGCCTCTTCCTCGCCCAATCCTGCAATCAACGCTTCTGTTCGAGCAATAACTAGAACAGGGCTGACTTTGGCAGCTTCAATCTTTCCCTGAAACTCTGGAATGGATATCAGAGCATGAAGTCCTTGAGATCGTAAACTGCTGTCCTTCGGAAAAGCCTTGTCCTCGATGACTACGGCCGACGCACCAGCCGCAGCGAACTGGGGAACTGCGTAGGCAACGTTGACTGCGTTTCCGAAGCCCGTATCAAGATCGACAACTAGAGGGAGGTTCTGGACCTGGCCCATCGCGCGTGTCATGTCTAGGATTGTGCTCATGGGAAGGATGCTGGCGTCGGGAACAGCGTATGACGCTGAGAGCTCGAAGCCGCTGACCCAGACAGCCCCAAAGCCAGCTTCTTCTACAAGCTTGGCTCCCAACGGGTTATGAGCTGCCATGGCGATTGCCGGCTTAGTTGGGCTCAACCGTTCACGGAGAAGGTCGACTCTGGATTTCGCTGATGACGCCATTGCGAGGGTGCTGAAGGTGAAAGGTCTGAGAAGAGATCCAGAGGCGGCACGATGAATTCCACTAATGACGAATCTGCTGGATGACATCGAAGTTGTGACTCTATAAATTAGAGGAGACGTTGGGGAAGACCGAAGTGACTCTCTTCGTTATAGGAAGGCGTTGAATGGCTGCAGATGAAAAGATCAGCTGATCAGGACTTTGATGTCCGATTGTAAGCCAAGAACCGACGTGGGTTGGAGTCGATCCTGGCTCGCCGACATCGGGCAAATGAGATGTACATTAAGATACTGCCTCAGCCAATTGAACCTTTCTCATGGGAAGAATTTCTTTGTTGATGTTGTTTATCACTATCGTCGACATACATCTGACTAGTGAGTTACATTGACTCTGAGTCCGAATTCACTCTGGACCCATCCCAAAGCTAGTTGCCAGTCATCATGTTGGCAACTCAAGTGCCGACCAAATCTTGCCACCAGAGCAAGGCTTATTGACAAGTCGTGTTCTCCCAGTCGCTAGTATATCTGTTATTGGCTCGTCTTTGTTCTCAAGCCAGCGGCCGATGCGTTCGCTCCTGAGTTGCTCATCATCCCCCAAGGTGTGGTTCGTAGTCCTGAACGTTGGTCGGGTCATCAACGACAAGGGAGAAAGGAATCATGTTTGCTTACTTTCCAAGCGTGCTTATGGAAGCTTGCATAGAGATTGGTGTATTAGCTGGCATATTGAAGATGGCTTTGAGTTTCATTAAACAAACTAAGTACGAGGTAGACTGGAGTCAAAGGGCTCATAATTTGGTGAAGACAATAACTCAACTTTTTAGGAGACTGAGTTCTAATTTATATTGACGGATTGCATACAGCATCTCAAATGGTGTTTGGTTCTCATCATATGGAAGCAGAGCCTTAAGCAACGTTCAGGTGCGTCTTCACACCACTGAGGCGCGATTCGCTCACTTGCCTCAAGGATAAGTCACTTTCCGCTTATGTGCCGCCCCCGCCATCACACCTAGGTGGAAAATTTTGAATTTTTCCACCTGGGTGCGCCCCAGCCACTGCGGGTGGTCCCTATTTTCTTAGCACCAATGTGGAAGATCGATCGCCTCCGTCCTTTCCTTTCTGTACTATAGATCCCAATATGACGGACGTCCTCAGAGTATAAGCTGATGCTCAAAATTTCGATGTCCACATACCTACCGACCGCATCTCTCACATAGTAATAACGGTTGGTTGTCACTATGAGTGGGTGAGACTGGACCCGAAAGAATACGAAAAGCGAAACGAAGATGGTCAATATTTGCCCTTGACAGATCCAGTTTGCTTCACTCTCGTGAGCCAACTCATTATTGTGGATCAAGTTTAATGGTTCATTAATTACTACGATTACTTCTCTTGTCAAAGGTAGAGAGGTTAGCCACAATACCAATGAAGATGGTTTTTACACATGAACGGCATCTCGACAAACTCAATGCCACGCAACATCGCAATCCCACGGCTCATAGCCAAAGAGGTTATGAGAGTTGCTGGTAATGAGCCGTTTATATGTTAGAATTTCGACGAATAAATTGATGATTCTGGCACCTCTGTGATGCATTAGCCAAGTCAGGACCACTCAGCTTGTTAGGGTGTTCTGATCCTGAAATTGGCTGGTGGAAATGTTTGATGTGAGACCTGAGGATGAGCCTCAACGGTTTTCGCATTTTAATTCGGTTAGGCCCAAGGACCTGGTCGTGTGATCAAGGCGATGAATGCATAGACTGGAACGCGCCTCACTGCCTCACTTTGAGCTGGGGGCTTGAAAATGCAAGCTGACCACACCCTGTCGCGCCTCATCGCGTCTCATCGCGCCTCAGTGAGAGCCTCACTTCGCTGCCTCATTCAGGGCTGATTGAGGCCGCCACTTCAGTCACCTGTTTGAATTACTTATAAATGAACACCCCGGACAAAAGAATGCCACTGCTTCTGGTTCTCGCAAGGTGTTTGCAGAGGTTTACAACCATTGCAACTCTCACTGGCTTTTATCTCAGTGCCGGCAACTAGTTTGTTGAGACGTCTGGTCCCCGGTACGCGCAACCGCGACTCTAGGTCCTGACATCGTCGGGACTCTATATCGTTTGACGACAACTTATCCATGATTGATATTTCTGAGGTATTGGTCGACCCACGGAAAGAATGGCTTCCTCCATCGGCACCCGTGCCTGCTAGGCTGCCTAAGCTGATTAGGTTGAATGTCAACCGAAAGGCCGGCGTCCTACGCACTGTTTGGCACATCGCATGGCGCTTCCGTTCTGTGGGACGATCTGACAGCCGACGCCTCGGCCCAGCAAAGAGATACAGGTAGGTAATACACTCGTCGAGGTGGGATGTAGCTAAAAACTGATCATGTTGCTGTCTCCCAGACCTGTCTCTATCTTTGGACTGGGGCCCGGCTGGCTGCCCCCAGAACACCACATGCGAGACAACACAACTTCTAGACGACCAAGCCTTGTGGCAACAAATTTTCATGACTTCTTCCACAGACAACTTTCCTGCATGTCTCTCGACGATGAACTCAACGTGTCAACCCACGATGTCGAAAGAGAATAACCAGCAGGACCAACCTGGTGAATTGGGACGGATCGCGGAACCAACAGACGAGGCATCCTCGTCACGGACTTGCATCAACCTCGCATCAACTCCTCTTACCTTTCCGAGTGAAAACACACAGACAATGACAACGCCCACAATTCAACCTTCAGCCTCTCCAGATGGATTCAATTCTCCGAGATTCAGGTGTACGTATCCGGAATGCCAAAGGCTTTCCTTTGAGAAAAGCGCTCGGCTGAATGAGCACATCACGCGTAAACACAAACGACCCTTCAAGTGTCCCCAATGTCCTCGTCGATTCGGGTCATCAAGTGACCGTGGTAGGCATTTGAGGACCTTGCATCAAGGACTCGGCGGTGCACTGCCATCATCCGAGAGGGCCTGGATTTGCGAAGAAGTGGGCTGCAAGCGAAACAGGAAGCCATTCTCAAGGAGAGACAATTACGTGAAGCACTTGAGGGAAGTTCACGATATAAGTGTAAAAACGCCAGAGGTTGATGTCCAAGCCAGGAACAGAACTGGCGGGCAGGGTGAGGACGTGACGCAACCCGTTGCTGAGACGTTGGTTGCTGCAGCTTTGGGGGATCAGGAAGGGGTGAAGCGGAAAGCGGGGGACTTGGAGGAGGAATTGGGAAATCTCTCACAGGGAGAAGTGGTTCAGCTTCTTCTCTATGAGCGGAACAAGGTTCGCAGATTAGAAGAAGACTTGAAGGGTCTTAGACGGAGGTGTGAGGCGCGGGAGGATCTTTGGTTGAGAGTGTTGGCGGATAAAGTTGGTCGACCCAACTAGGACATTTTGTGACAGACTTCCTTACAACAATTACCCAAATGCACAATATTGATATGCTAGAACCTTAATCATATATTTATAGTGATTGGCCTGTTTGCCATCTCTGGAGCATTGGGCCTTCACCTTGCTTGGGCGACTCTCCCTTATTGCGAGCGGCCGACCGAACAATTGCTAATTAGGAGCCTTTAATGCTTACGCAAGTCGTAGAAACAAGTTATTGTGATGGAGAGCCTCCCTTTGGCCAATGGCAAGAGCCAATACCATAGTCAGTGATCGCCGCTGACGGACCTACGTCAGAGGCTCCATTCCAAGATATCGACCTAAAGGCGCGCCCTAAAAGTGGCATATCGACAATCTCAGCATATAAAAGTGGCAAGTATTTCGCTTTGGCTTTCAAAAACAACGTAAAAGATTTTCGACCTTTTCTCACTCTAAAATACATCATGGCCGCCTCACGATCAGTCGCCATTACCTACGTACCCACGGATTGCGGCTCTATTCTCCCAGGCAAATCCAAAGCACCCCAGGCCTTTCAAGATGTAGGCATTGTTCAGAAACTGAAAAATGCTGGCATCTCATCGGTTTCGGAGCATCATGCCCTGGACGCTCCAGCAAAATTCGAGGCCACATCCTTTGCTCCAGGCACTGCCCGTAGTCAAGACCTCAACATCTCCGTCTGCAAACAAGTTCATCGCGCCATCTCACAAAACCTCAGCACTTCCTCAACAACACCGCCATTTCAGCTCATCATTGGAGGCGAGTGCGGCATGTTGCCAGCCATCATGTCTGCCTTCTGGGAGCACGCCGACTCACAGTCTCCTCCCAAGCGTGTCGGCCTTGTCTACATCGACGCAGACACAGATCTCACATCCCCAGCAGACCCCAGCTCCATCGGCACCTTTGCGAGTATGAGCATGACACACCTCCTCCAAACCCCAGGAACTCTAGAGGAAATGAAGCAGTTCTCGCGTCCCTCTGGCAAATCTGTGTGCGACGCCTCCAACCTGGTCCTTTTTGGCACAAATATGTCCTTTGCAGGAAACAAGAACGAGCACTTTTCATTTCTCTTTGACAACAACTTCAAGGTTGTCAGCTCGGCCTCGGTGGCTCGTGAACCAGAGCAGCGAGCTAAGGAAACACTCAAGTATCTTGAGGACAAGGTCGATGTCATTATGGTGCATCTAGACGTTGATGCCATCGATCCGCGGCTGTTTCCACTGGCCAACCTGCCCAACTTTACGGGAGTGACATTTGAGAATATGATGAGGGCGCTGAAGGTGTTTTTGGGCAGTAATAAGGTTGGGGGACTGACGATTGCAGAGGTCAATTCAGATCACGATCCTGGACTGGAAATGATTGGCAGGTTGACGGGAGAGGTCGCGGGCATGTTGGTGTCAAGATGAGAGTAGGTTATCATCCAAAGGATAAAAAGGAGAGACAAGGGCCATGAGATGAAGGCCGCCAGAAATGATGCCTATTTGTGTCCTTCTAGATCAGATATCCTCGTTCCTTTAGAAAAGTGTCTGCTTCCTCCAAACTCATAGACCCAGACCGAGATTTTGCATCCTGAAAAAGATCGTCCATTATTTGCATTATACCCGCCCGTAGATCTTTTCTTGCTGGGAAATCAAGCAAGACAGAGTCTTGAAACCACTGGAAAATCATACTGGTGATGAACCTACTCTTTTCCTCGCTCTCTATTATGCAGACAGCATGAGAACTGTCAGATTCTTCCTCTTCTTGTTGGCGTTTAGCGATAAGAAGCGCTTCAGCAGACAGAAGGTCTTTTTTGTAATCGAGCCGAGCGATATTTACGTCGGGATGGAGATGAATGAGCACAGCTTCGACTAACCAAGGGGCGTTGGCAGTTAAAATAAAACAATCAGCTCTGAGACTTCTCTCGTTATAGAGCGTGACTTCGTGGTAATTGCTGATCACGCTTAACCCGATGCTGAAAAGTGCATTCCCAGTGCAGAGCCAGGCCCCTGAGTCTATAAACGCTCGCAGTGTTTCAACGATCTCCTCAGAGGCTTCAAGGCTCAAACCAGTCCCACACATGATTCTGAGCCTGAGAAGGTATGTAAATGTCGACACCAAGTACCAGAGCCACGGGCTATATTGGGCGTCCACTGCGAATGCGTTCTCGGGGGTACGCCCTTGAACATGGTTTGGGTTTAAACCCTGGAAAAGGAGCTGTCTAATGGCGTGATCTCGTTCAACATGCCTTTCACCGTTGGCTTCTGTTGGGTAATGGGGAAAGAAAATTTGTTTGCAGCACTCTCGCAAGATGAGATGCAGAGTCTCTTTCGATGGTTGCGTGGCGCGTATTCGATTCATGACATGGTCGCCGAAACCAAATATGGCCTCCAGTGCGAGAAGTCTAAGTTCCTTATCCGCAGACGCTCCTAACTGCCATGCGTTCAGGTCTCCTCTCGACCAGGCCGCCTCGATTCTCGATAGAAGTCTTGTCTGGTGAACCCTGCCGGTCTGCTTTTGAGTCCACTTGACCGATTCTAGGAATCTCCAGATAATGTCACCCCGGTGATAAGGGACAAATTTCCAAATTCGATAGCCAAGGAGGCTGGCTTGGACAATCCTTGAATAGACATCTTCAGTAGAGATGTCAATCATCTGCCAAAGACTTCGACCATCTTCCGTTTCTACCAGGTAGTCGCGGGCCGTCCGATGTACGAAGTGTACCGTCATGTTGGCGTAAGCTACTACAGAACCATACGGACCCGGATCGCCGGAGAATGGCGCATTGTTGATAACCTGGAGTATGCCAGCAGATCGAATCTCGACAGAGTTCGCCGTGTGACAGCACCTCCTCTCAAGTTCACTCATAGAAAGGTGGCCAATGTTCTCTGAGAACCGTTCCAAGATGGTGGAGTCCATTGCGGCCATAAGTTCAAAAATTGATATCCAATCGTACCTTAGACACCGGATGACTGGTCTGAAATCGTCGTCCGGCACATGGCCTTTTGCAAGTACAATGTTGAAGTACCAACAAGACGTAGTTCTATAAATCTCATGATCTTCGTTTGACCTCTGCCACATGTCTTTGTAAAGAGCCGTGAGATCGCCCGGCATTGAACGTAGTCGCTGTTGCAGCTCGCCATTCGAGTCACCGTTTTCAATTCCTCTGACAAGAGATTTTGAGACAAGCACAGCCCACAGAAACACTCCCTCAGCTTTGTAAATGATAGGCCACACGAGGGACGAGATATCAAATGCTTGGCATGTTGGCGAAATAGCCCGACGTAGAGTTCCTCTGGCATACTTGGCTATGTCAGGCTGGATAAGATGGTGAATCTTTAAGGTCTTATAATGTCTCAGGTGGTTTTGAAAGACTCTCTCCGGTCTACTTGACACACAAAGCTTAAGCCCTAGCTCTAATAGGCCATCGAGCAGAGACAGAAGATCATGAATGTCATATTGTGGCATGAGTTCGTCGAGGCCATCAACAAAGATGCAGATTGGTGTTGTCGATTGGCGGATGTGATCCAGAAGGAATTTTTGAAGCTCAGCCATGCCCCAGTCTGAAGTTGATGACCGGTAACTAGATAGGTTCGGGGTTTGTTGTAGATATGCCAGGGCCACTGCTCTATCGAGACGGAAAATCTGATAAACTAGAGAGCATAGAAAGCCTTTGAGGCTGTGTTGCAACTGTGATCCCGCTTTCCAGAAGTAGTGCGAGAGAATCTGACTTTCGGGTCGCCATGCATTTAGACCTGCTTGAGTTTCGGGGTTGGACGATATGAACTTCATCAAAGTACTCTTACCGGATCCTGGCTTGCCAGAGATCCAGTACATAGAGTCTTCGGATTTCAACCAGTCCACAAAACTGTCCCAATCTGTCTTATCGAATTCCCGATCTGCCTCATCCGACTCGTACCAGAAATCTTCGTCGTAGTCTTCGCCCGAGCTGATGCTTGCTTCTGACTCCGTATCCTCTGAGGCTATTGATTCTCTGTGTGGTGGCCCATAAATCCAGTGAAAGGTTTTTGGATAGTTCTCACAAATCTGATTCTTCCTCTCGTCCATGCTGTCAAATTTGAGACTCTGTAGTATGCGTTCATAGGAAGCTTCCTCAGCGGCACTGTTGGTCCATTCTCGGAAGTTGGTAGCGTGCTGTTGGGTGTGTGTGGCGATTGTTCCCATGTGGCCCTGGATTAACTGGGTGTTTTTTGAGAGCTCACTTGTGGTGTGCCCTTCTATACGTGCTGTCGCAGTGGTTATAGCCTGAAGTAGCTGGTCCTTTGTTTCTAGGTTGTTCTTGGCAACGTTGTCGTGCTTAGCAGAGTACTGCCGGAGTGTATCGTCAAGAAGGCGGCGCGATTCTGTTACAGCGCTTTGTTGTTGAATGGCTGAAACATCCAAGCGGTCAAGCGTTCTCACGAGTAGCTGGGTGTTCATGGCAGACTGAATGGTGCGGAGGTCGTTCTCTAGGCGTTCTAGACGGGGTTTGCGAGAGATCGTCTTCGCTCCTTGACGTAAACTCGAGCGCAACCCATTTTGGCTCGTTGGGATAAACAGAGATTGCATCTCTTTCATCAAATTGTCTGCGACATTAATGCATCTTTCGGCTGAATTTCGAAGAGCCTGATCATCTAAGGAGAGATTTCCGGTGCTTCGGCTGATGATATCTCTTAGACTCTCCGATGTCCGCAAAAGCCGCTGGCTGTAGTCATGGAGACCCGAATCAGGCTGTCCACCATTGTAGATCTGCCGACAGATGGAGATGGATTCACCCGTGAAAGTGATCATTTGCATGATGTTGCAAGCCAGCCCCAAGGCTGCGAGGGGCTCTAGGCCAGACATGATGTCGGAGTTGGTGGAGCCGGAGATGGGTTTTCTTTTGACTGTAGGAAATCTCAAAGCTGAGAAAGGTTGAAGGAGGATAAAAAAGGTGAGAGGAAATGAGGGGGAGAGCCTGATTCTTGGGGGAACGTAGTTGGGCTGTGGGCTGACAGAGCCTGATGTGGCTGCATGCGGTGCCCAGGCCAACCAATAACTGCGATGCTGGGGGTTTCCTGGTGTTCTGAATCCCAGCTTAATTGGCCGACCTGAAATATTAGGGGCTGTACATGTTTGTGATTGTAAAGGCCATAGCCACGGCCTGCGTGGAGGCAGTGTCTTCGCGTTGATTGGGAGAGGAGCTGGCCAAACTTGGTATGTAACTCATGACACATTCAAGCCTCAACGAAGCGACAATTTGGTGGGAGACTAAAGAATAGGGTTCTCACGTGTTTTATTCTGGCTGCGTTCTGGAAAAGTAGAGAGGAATCCTACTAGTAAATTTGATATGGTATCTTGAGACGACACCCATGCGCTTCTGATAGACTTGATTAGTTATTTATCAATCCAATTAACCCCCGCCAGCTCATCAGCAGCTGGGTGACCGCTCCTGTTTTCCGTTTCTTAACTATATATCGCTTCAGAGTGGTAAAGGCATACCTCTGTCTAAAGACCTGCTAGCATTGCTAATTGCAGCTGAGTAATCTGGGACTCTAGTGTGCGCATTTGAGTCTATAGCAAAACTTCACCACCCGCAAATGACAGCGCTAGTGACCTGGTAATAGGTTTGGCGGTATACTTTATCCTTCATTAAGAAGCCCGGAAAAGACGGCAGTAAAAGATAGGATGGCACAACGAGGCGCTGGATCTAGATGTAGAAGAAATAAAGTGGCGTTCGTAGTTGTGAGCTTGCGCCTACGTTTTTAGCCACTAATCGATGCTTCAGCCCTCTCAAGTGCACGCCACTATGTTCTCAAGGAAGCTACTACATACTGACTAAGAACTGCAATCTCCCCTAGCCTAATTCTAATGACATCTCAAACACTCGATAGTCGAGCACCCGTCTCCTTAGTGAGATAGTGTATTTATAGGGACACTTGACCATCCTTTACATCGTTCCCACCTCTCTCAACCACTCTCCTTAACCCTCATTCTTGTCACTCATTATTGTTATTATTGTCACCATGCGCTTTAGTATTATTTTCTCCATCACTCTTGCGGCTAACGCTGCAGTTGCAAGTCGATGCAAACCTCGTCCTTCGAGTGACTCGAGTGAGTAGCCTCTGTTACGGCCAGCTGGGACCATGGCGACTAAACAGTGATTCAGGTGCCACGTCTATCGAGTCCACAACTTCGACTGCAGCTACAGAGAGTGCGACCACAAGCACTGAGGTTGAGACCACGACTACCGATTCTGTTGTTCCGACTACCACTGTTGCAACCACAACCACTACCTCTGCAGAGTTTTCTACCAGCACCGCGACGTCTACTACCGCAGATGACACCACCACGGCGTCGACAACAATGGACACAACTTCCTCGCAAACAGATACGACTAGCTCAGAGTTATCTGTTTCCACAACAACGACTGCCACAACTACTACGAGCGAAGCTTCTGAACCTATCGCCACCTTTGATGTTCTCGCCAGCGGCTCCCAAGTAGACGGCCAATATCTCTCAGCCCGGCCAATTCCTGGTTACATGATGGGATGGAACCTCCAGGGTGTTACAACAGCGCGCCTATCCTTCTCCATTGACCCCATCACGAAATACGCAGTTGATAGCAGCGGATACTACTGGTGCGTGACCTACGGCGGCGGCAGCCAGCCCAACTTCTTTCAGCTCTGCGAAATAGGCGCCATCGCCATCAGAAACTACGGATTCCTTACCTGCGACCAAACGGCCGACCACAAGCTCGAATGCTCTGTGCCAGCTGCGTCGTGTGTTGACTATCCCTATCCATCCTGTACACGCACTGGGGGCACGTTCTCGCAGTTCTATGCCTATTCTGGGAGATCGGACGGCGTCTTTCTTGCTATAGCGTCGACCAGCAACCCTCCCACTGCCAACACTTATCAGGCTATCGAGCTTGAAATCACGGCACACTAGGCCTGGTTTGGTGTGGCACACAAGTTGACGAGAAATGACCTAGGGAAGATTATTTACAATCATCTTTCTCTTGGGTATTCCTTGACTTATCACACCATTGGAGGATATAAACGACTGGATAGTGGAGATACTTCTTAGTTCTGCAGTGATACTTATGGACTGAATAATATTAATACCGCCTATTTATCTCGATCGCTTTTTTACTTATTTATTCAGGCCTGCGGGTCACAGTCTTCTACAAAGGAAAGTCTAGTAGGCCTGTCTCGACGCGAACCTCTGATCACCGCGGACAAACTGTATTGTCGCTAAACCAAGGTGAACACCCTGGGAGATTGACCCTCTGACGCTGTGACTAGCTCCCCTTCCATAATACCATGTACATAGCAAGGCCCAACAACGAGAAACTTGTCTGCATCCGTCTGACTTTGCCGCAGCACAAAAGGCAATGATAAACCAAAGATTACAACGACTAGGTCGCCTTCCTTCATCGACTTGGGCCCAATGCCCATGAAACCACTGGATGTCATGAAGAACCGCCGCGAGATACAAGCTCTTAACAGACAAGCTTGGAAACTCAGCCCGTTACCTGGATACATGGCCTCCTGAAACCCATGCCATATTTTGACGAGAAACGAGGTGGACTGAGAAAATTGGTCGACAAACTTTTCGAGCCAGGCTTTTGCCGAGTCGATAACCTCACTAGATGCGTCGGCTCTACCATTGTCGGTTGCCTCGTTTCTATTACCGCATAGGGTGTAGACAAAGGCCTCTAACACGGCGTCGCCTGATTGGTAGGGCCTCTGCAACATTCTGTCTTCTTTAGGTATAGTGACTTGAAAGGATTCTGCCAGGTTCCAAGCTGATGTGACAAAATTAATTTCTTCCTTATGTGGTGGGTAGTGCCAAGCGTTGTTGCTGCTCATGTTTGTAGTCGTTTGAGAGCCAGCTTTTAGCCCTGGATTCAAGGCTTGTACACGCTCGAAGCTGTACCCTGAAACTCGAAGCGTGTTTTCGTCATGATAATCTAGATGCATCTTCTTGCCAAGGTTTGAGTTGAAAAGCTCCTGATGCAGTCGTAACGTTTTACGGGGTTCCGTCCAGAGAGGAACCCAGGAGGGACAATCCTTCATCGACTGACCGTCATCAAGCTCCACCATGGTCAGCGGTAGAAGCGTAGCATGACTTAAGAGGATGAACCAAGTCGCATCTCGAAAGACATGTGCGGTTTGCTTGGTATAGTCGACGGTGACGAGTCTCGACAAATCAGCGTGTTTAGGATCTGGGTTGACAACCTCGCTGGCCATACCTAACACGGCAAAAACATGGTCTGCGGGCTTTGTGGCTTTGCGCTGACGCGAATCGTTAAGAAGAGGGAGGAGGTAGTTAGTACGGCCCGGTAATCGACGGATATGACATAGGTATCGGACTTCGAGAAGGGGCAATCCTTTCCAGAGCTCTTCCGAGGAACGCATTTTCATCGAGTGAGATATGGATAGCATTGCTTCATCCAATATGTCGATGGCTCGCGCAAAGGGCTCCCACTCCATCTCCCAGTCACCCATCATGACCTTGGCATCTTGAGCCATGACAACTTCCTGTACAATCCAGACTCGGTGAAACCAGGGCTGTTCCAGGAAACTCGCCAATATGGCCCATTCTGGGGCGTGAGATGGTGGGAAGCCGACCAAATCAAGTGCACCCTGCTCAGTCTCAATCGTTGTCTCCAACGTGGCTCCTGGTACAGGATTGTAATCATTTCTCTCTTGGTGCCGGTTTTCATTTCGCAGGGCTTGAGCTAAGAAGCTCAATATTACAGGCATATGGCCGAGCTCCGTCAAGCGGACACGACCGAGGGCGGCATCAAGCTTGCCTGTCTTCATATCAGGAAAGACTCGGGGTACACCCTCTGCGGTGACGAGTGTTGTGCCGAGCCAAATGCGCACAACCTTGGCGCTCCTGTAGATGCCGCGCATGCCTTTGACTTGCTCTGCGCACTCTTGCAAATCGGTCTGATTTATGCAAAGCGCATCAATCCATATGAACTCTGTCTCTTGATTTGGGTCTGTCTTGGCCCTGCGGGACTCGATAACTTCGATTTTGTTGCGGTTATGAGCAAAGCCCTGCCAAGCCCGCTTGCTGGAATGGAGTAAATGGTTGGAGTCGATAACATCCACGCCATGCTGTGCAGCATCACCCACAGTAGGAAACGGTCGGAGAGCGCGCAGGGCTGACTCAAGGTTCGCAGTAATGGTTATGGATGAGCCATTGCACAAGATAGGGTTGGGGCTCAATTCCTTTCCCCAGACATAAGAGAGGGCGTCGTAGCTCGGCGCCGTGCTCCGGTCCGGTATCACGGTGAGTTGGACCG
Source organism: Fusarium sp. JS1030 (assembly GCA_000966855.1). Classification (NCBI taxonomy): domain Eukaryota; kingdom Fungi; phylum Ascomycota; class Sordariomycetes; order Hypocreales; family Nectriaceae; genus Fusarium; species Fusarium sp. JS1030. The sequence goes on along the minus strand of JWIW01000009.1, from coordinate 70,971 downwards.
AGAGTGGATCCGCCGGCCAGCCGGGCTCTATCCGGAGGAGACGTATCGAAGTTACCGGATCGGGAAGGTTTTGGTAAATTTGGGAGTTCATTATGGACTCGATCAATATCTCAACTCAATAACATTTGGATGAGAAAAAAGCACCATTCAACTTGAAGATATCACACTCCTTTTGCCGCCAGCCTGATTTCTAAAAATAGGCAGCCAACATGTCGGCTGCGTTAGGCGAGCCACAGCTGAAAATCCGCCAAGACAAGTCAGCAGGCGCAGGTATAAGATCTACAGTGCCCGCCCGCCTCTTTTGCGGCTTTCCGGGCACGCTGCAAATATACCTACTGGAAGTATGGGCCTTTCTTTGAAGGGATTTGCCTGTATCTTTGGTAACGAGGTCAAGTCATTAAACTTCTGTGAGTCGATATCTCTGAGACCGCGATATGATACTCTCTAACTACAAACTTAAGACATTTACGCACAATGGTGAGTTAACGACAATAAAATTCTCCATCTCATGATAGTTGACAGATTGAGTAGGTGGCTTCTCATAACGTTAATAGCCGAGATAGTCACGGTAATCCTGCTACTAGCAGGCGTGATTGAGAAAACGTACGCCCGCCCAGCTGGAGACGTATTCGTTGGGTTTCTAAGCACGTATGACAACATTCCATTACCGTTATCGCCGTTTGACCTGACCTCGAATTTTAAGCGTTTCCATCTTCGTTATCGTCACCCTGGAACTCTTACTCTTTGACGCCGAGTATGACCGACGGATAGAGGATGAAACTCTATTTAACGTCATTTTCTGGGCCTTTTTAGATCTGTTACATTGGCTCGCGTTCGCTTTTAGACTACCGTATATGGCATCTGGGGCGTGTCTTGCTGTCGCCGTGGCCTGCTATATAGTGGCATTTCTGCTGTGCCAACCTCGACGGAGGACGGCGCTTACAGGTGGTACTGGTGTGGAGTATATGATGTTGGTGCTACCTGCATACAACATGAAGGGAAAGAAGACTGGTGGGCGTGCTTGATATGGAGTATTGTGCGGATCGGGGCATGGGAGCTCAAAATTGGAACAGGATCAGCCGAGAACCTGTTCTGTTTACACGCATCTGTACACTGTGTTCCAACATGTCTATGCAAGATTTGGATGGTGGCACCCGTATCGGGACCTTGCTCCTGTATGTATATATATAGAAGCCTTTCAACCTAAGACCTCATTGCGTCTCCTTCTTATATCCGACTGCTCTGTTGAGCTCGTACACGTCCCAATAAAATGGCTGCATACCGATAATAACTCCAGCATCTAGATCAACAGTAATGACCTGGCACATGGGAAAGTCCAATTCCTCGCCTGTCTTCCTGACTCTCAAATGAAGTTTACTCAGGGAGATAATCTTGTTGGATCCTTCCTTCTCGAATATTTCAGGGTTCTGTACGTCGACGACGTCGAAGTAGCCGGCCATGCGCTGCGCCCAGTCTTGCATGCCCTGGGGTCCGACATAAGTGCCCGCATAAGGCAGTCCCGATGTTTGTTGTAGGAGGATATCTTTTGAGAGTACTGCGGCCATCCCGCTGAAGTCTCGATCTTCGGGTGCCGCAGACATGTATACAAGCTCTGCAGCGTAAAACTTGTCGAGGATTGATCGTGGAGTGTGAGGTTTCGTAGACGACATGTTTGAATAGGCTTTAACTCAATTGACAAGACAGGTACGGTTTCATTTAGTTAATGGGGCAGGAAAATGGGACGTGGCGACAGTGGATATTGAAGAATTTTGAGAAAGCTGATGGTGATGTTTATATATCATAGCTCTGAGGATTCATCGTACGTGTTGTAGATGAGTTTGTCATCATCACGTTGCCGTCATTACAAAACCTTCATCTCCAAGGAGCAATCGGAGTGTCAGATCGGGTCTCCAGCGGACTTTCGTCAAGTCTTCCCAATGTGGCAATCCCGGTCCCGGAGTTCGCGGAGTTCATCCTATAAATGCTATTTCGCCGAGAAATCATGCCGACATGGAAAACAATTAGGCATTCAAGCCGACATGGACGTAGCCTGAATATTGAATTTTGCATAAATTCTGATCAGAGTTGAAACAAAAGCTCAATTGTCGCGATGTACTTAGTAATAAGGCGCCATTCTACTTTCTCCAGGCAACTAGAGCACTGTAAACGGCTGCACCCCGCAAATAAATGTGAAATGGTGATATTGTCGGTATAGCTTATTTTTATTAAGAACTATATTACCGACTTATGTTTTGTACCTCAAACCGGCAGGTACCCTGTAAGGGTGAAAGCATCTAAGGCGCCTCTCGTAGACCTTGCCTACACCCTGTTGCCTGGTGCTCGGCTTCTGCTTTTTAACGGCCGCGTAAGTCTCGAGTTGCTTGTGTTTCTTCTGTTACGGAGCTGGGCACCTCTGTGATCCTGCGGCCGTATGAGGCGTTGGGCCTGGCCGTCCAGACATGATCCTACCCTACTTCCTACCCGCGCGACTACGCGACCGATTATACCCGACATCCTCTTTCCCTCTTAATTTTCTTGCAACGACAGTGCTTGTTCTTACTTTACTTTGATTGGGGAAGGCTTAGCAGCAACGCACCGGAAGAAGAACCCACAGGAACACTTCCACAAAGGAAGAGAGAAGGGCTCTGGTTAGTGCACTTAGGGGATTGATGGTCCTGTCGTGTGCAAGCAGCTTCAGACCCTCTTGAAGGTCTACCACCGGGATAAGGGCTTTAATAGCTAGATCTGCTTAAGGGCTTAAGGCAGCTACGTGCGTGACTTAACGGGGATATCCCGAGGAAGAAGCTATCGCGAAGTGGAGGGCTTTCTTAAGCATCAGTCTTGCCTAAATAAACTGCTATCTTCCTATGATTCTACTTGATTGCGTTATGTATCTAATACCTTTAACATAACACACAGCTGTTACAATGTGGTGCCTCTCCAGCCAACAGCGCTAGTCTCGGATGTGCTTCAGGGACGGGGTCTTAATACTTTCTAGTGGGATTCTGGAAGGATGTCCAATTTCATGCTAGGACTACTACTTCCTGTGTCGGCAATTATCAATTGACGGCATCGCTCCACGCACTCCTGCTAGCACCAGTCTGCTGTATGACACCATTCTCTCGGCAATACGCTTCATAGTGATTAATCATGGTCTTCAATTTCTCAGGATCCGTGTCACCAAGATCTTTGGTCTCCCCTGGATCATCGAGAACATTGAAGAGTTGCCACTTTTCGGGACCAAACGGCCAGGGGATATAGATGGCCTTCCATGGTCCCTGTCGGATAGCGCGTCGCCCGAAGAGCTCCCATCCGGTGATGTGGTCTTTGCTGTGGATCTCTGGTTTATCCCCCTCGAGATATGGTACCCAACTCTTGCCTGAAATTGGTTCGACGGGTCGACCGTTGTAGCTTTTCCCAGGAAGAGGTATGCCCGCGATATCCAGAATTGTAGGCATGATGTCCATGACTGTGCAAAAGGAGTGAGAGAGGCCGCCTACTTGTTTGAGCAGCTTTGGGTACCTAACCACTAGGGGTACTCGAATGCCGCCCTCTGATGTAAACATCTTGTATAGAAGCCCAGGGGCTGTCGATGCACTCGCCCAACGTGATCCATACCATGCGAAACTATCCTTAGCACCAATGTTTTCAATGCTGTTGTTGTGGTATCTGGCGACGTAGGCATCCATGTCACCACCCGCGGTTTGGGGCCATGCCTCAAATTGCGCACCTTCAGCTCCGTTGTCGCTGAAAAACATGATCATAGTATTGTCGAGCTCACCTTTCTCTTCAAGGTAACGAATGACGCGACCAATATTGTAGTCAATACGGTCGACCATCCCAGCATAAGCCTCCATTTTACGAGCACTGGCCTTTCTCTCATCCGCTGTAAGCTGCTCCCATGTCTTGGTATCGTTGCCGTTCTCGTCTTTGCTAACGACTGGAGATGGGACAGCTTCTTGGGGAACGATACCCATCTCCTTCAGCTTTGCTAGACGCTTCTGACGTAGGGCTTCTGGGCCGTCGTCATACATGCCTTTGTACTTATCGATGACATCCAACGGCGCCTGAAGGGGCCAGTGGGGCGCACTGAAAGCCAGGTAAGCGAAGAAGGGTTTCGTTTCTTGACGTTGCAGGCGGTCGTCAAGATAGCCGAGCAGTTCATCGGTGAAACTATCGGTGCTGTAGAAGTCTTGCGGGAGGTCGGCGGGGCTCATGGCGCTGCCGTCTCTCTGATACATGCGACTCAAGACAGCTGCGATACGAGGAATGGTGCTTCGGTCTTGGTATGCCGGCTCGAATCCGTAATGGTTATGGCAGCCACCCATGAGGGCAAAGGACCGGTCGAAACCACGGGCTTTGGGGGTCCGGTCTTGTGTCAGGCCCAGGTGCCATTTTCCGGCCATGAGCGTCTCGTACTTGCCACTATCGCGCATGACCTCGGGTAACGACGCAACGCGGTCGTTGAGGTATCCCTCGTAGCCTGGATTCTTGCGCATCTCGGCAGACATACGTTCGGCCATGGATCCGATGCCAGCGACGTGGTGGTCGGTACCTAGAAAGCCACCACGGTACATCAGTCTGGAGTCCTAGCCCTAACCCTGGCGCTGTATTCAGGGAGTTGGGGGTTTCTTACCGCTCATAAGCATCGCACGAGTGGGAGAACATGCTGAAGCAGTGTGAAAGTCGGTGAAACGCATGCCCTGGCTGGCGAGACGATCCAGGTGTGGTGTTTCGATTTCACCGCCAAAGCAGCCAACATCTGAAAAGCCCAAGTCGTCTGCCAAGACGATGAGGACATTTGGAGGTCTTTGTTCAGCCATGTTCTAGTGGCCGTTGGTACGCTAATTAATAGCACGTTGCGAAGAACGAGGCTGGGTAGGCGATGCTGCAAGGATGCAACAGGGCCAAGTATTTAAATCATGGTGATCCGTAATCGGAGGACCCTAACCCGGAGAGAGTAGGCTGAAGACTAGACAAGTAGAGTGCCCCTCATGTTATTTGTTATTTCCGACTGGGCACCTGTGCCGGCAGAAACGCGAGCGCGCATAATCGAGAGAGCTCAATACTCGTTGCGCGTGTCGGAGGGAGAGATGAACTTGGACCGTAACGCGACCCGGGTGGGTCTGGCAGCCGACATCCGATTCCGATCCGAGCTGCCTGAGACATCAATCAACCACCAACACTAAAGTGATCAGGGTAGAAACCGCCGCACAACCTGCTTGCTCAGCGCACAATATACCCAATCGGCCGCACCCTCAGCCGAATATCTCGGCTCATCGCCATGGACTCGGCTTCGGCTGCCAGTCGGCCTCGCCCAGGGTCGACCCCACGATCCAAGCACGGGTGCAGCCAGTGCAGATCCAGAAAGGTGAGCCAGCCCAACTTCTGCATGGCTTCCAAGAGAAGCGTAACATGGAGAATGGAACGTTGGACATCTAGGCCGAGTTCCGTTTATTAGCCCTCGCTAACCAGTAATTGCGCGAGTCTCTCAGGTCAAATGCGACGAGACGCCCGGAGGCTGCACCACATGCTCTCGGCTCGGCTTCTCCTGCAGCTTCTTGACAGGAAGGGACACGTCCCTGCTTCGAGCAGGGGGCGAGGCGTTGGCCAAGAAGCGTGTGCGCCGGGCCTGCGAAGCGTGCCGCTCCCAAAAGCTTCGCTGCTCAGGAGCATTTCCTCAGTGCGAGAGGTGCCGGTCCAAGAGTTTGGAATGCATCTATCGTGTCGGCTCTCATGCTGCAGGTCCCTCCGGCCGTCGACGAAGCCAGCGTGGTCCGCTTCAGGATGGCTATCCTGAATTACCAGATGCTCAGACTCAGGTGGCAGGCAGTAGTAACACATCATCCATTGGAAACTCAACCGAACATCATGCCCCAGTGCGTGCTAGCAGTTCTGTTCCCACGACGGCATCTACCCCGGCACTGCCAACTTCTGTCGATGCCTCCAAGTATATGATACAGCAGCATGTCGACGCCTTCTTTCGTTACGTTTATCCCACCTCTGTTTTCAACTTCATCCATCGCGGATCCTTCCTTCGGTCCTGGCATAAGGGTCGCCTCTCTCCAAGCTTACTTCGAACCGTTGCCGGCGTAGCTTCCCGCTACATGGATCTAGCACATGGACCAGCGAAAGATTGGCTTGAGGAGACTGAACGGAGCATCTTGGCCGATTGGAGCCTCATTTCTATCCCTAAACTCCAGATGCTGCTTCTACTCATCTTCAATCGCATCATGGCTGCCGAGCTCCCAGCCGCTTGGTTTCTCATGTCCATGGCCGCCCGGATCGCTCATGGACTCCGATTAGGGCTGCCCACTGATGCAGTTCCCTTCACAAACCAGGAATGTCGTCGTCGTCTCATGTGGTGCGTGTATTCTCTGGAAAGAATGGCCCCATTCGACTGCATTTCGGACACATCCCCTCCTCTCTTGTGTCCACGGTCATCGATGAGAATCCAACTTCCCTGTGATGAACAGTCCTTCAATCTCGAGTTTGAATGCGAAACGCATTCTCTGCTCGACTTGGCGCAGAGTCGCTACGACAACACCGGCACATTGGGCGGCACTGCTTATCTGATCCGCTTGTTCGATTTGCGCGAGCAGATACAGACACTACGTCATCAGTGTCGAGACAATCCAATACTTGAAAGTGACCAGTTTCACAGATTGGAGGTCGAGCTCCTTGACATGACCAATAGCCTGCCACCTGAAATGCAGGACTCGGAGCGAGCTGTATATATCCGCTGTAACACTCCGGAGAGCAGTGTTTTCATCATGGTTCTCTCCTGGCTGCATACTTGTTGGGTCGAGCTCATGAGCATATTCGCCTACGCTGGCCCGGAATCCACCTCTACTCTGACGCCCGATGGCGACGACCAACAGCATCTTCTCACCCATTGTCGTCGAGAACTTGTACAGCATGCTATTTCTCTAAACAAGTTCTGGTTTCGAGTGCATGAGACGCAGGAGCTATCGCCCCAAAGGTTCTTTGTCACCGACATCAATATCGCCTATTGCGCGTACATGAACGTCCAGGCCCTTGTTCAGCCATGGTGTGCATCGTTGGATCCGCCACTCATTACATCACAACGAGTCCAAGAGGCTCTTCGTCTGGATATTAGCATTGTCCGTTCTTTGGAAAATGTCAGCGAATACGCCTCACACTGGGTAAGGATGATTGATGATATTTGTTCAAGCACAACTCGCCCTTTCCAGGCTTTCTGACCAACCTTTGTTTGTACTAGGGGACAAAGATTATCCAGGTAATTGCAGGGTCTGACGCCGCCGAGATCCTTACTTATGAAGAGCACGCCAAGTTAAGCGAACTGTTAGTTCAATCCCTCGCCCTGATCCTCGCGTTCAATGCTTAAACGTACATCCTACATAGGGACTCTTCAGCCGAGGGATCACGCCACCTAAATATGGAAGACGAGCTGGCCCAAAGGCGCAAGCACGAAGACTCAAGGTTCCCACGCCGAAGTGGCTTTCGCCCACCCGGCGACCCTTCCTGGACTGTGAGGTCTAGAACCAGTCGGCAGGTTAACAGAGTGGCGACCTCAAGCCAAAATGCCTCTCTGCCTCTTGCCTCGCACGTATCGGGCTCTAGTCCACAGCCGCTATCGGTACCGGATTTGAGTATTGATCAACCTGGGCTGCCACTCCCTCATCTCCCCCACTTGGGAGGCGTAGGAACCTTGCTGACACATGGAGATGCGGGTGATGGGTCTGCATTTTCGCAGGTGGGATGGAGCCCTGTTAGCGATTCGATGATAGCCTTCTATGCACAAGAACTGTATGATCAAGACACTTCCAGGGAGTCGGCCTACTCCCTCCAGGATGTAGCATCACTCTTCAGCTTCGGGACGGCCCAGTCAATGTATTGATAACCATAACTCAAATCAAATCTATTCAACCACTCACAACCAGCTCGCTTTCTGTCATTTGTGCCCATGCCTAGAGTGTGCCGATCTTTCTCTCTGTTTTAATTTTCCGTCTCTTTGTCTGCCTGTATCTGTTTGTCTCTGCTTCGATGTTGTCGCCCTCCTGCTCAATGCGCTGCTGTTTCTAGCGTTTCCGACTACTTCGGATGTCGGCTATCAAGTTCGTGTAAGCTAGGTTGCCCCACTCCCTAACGTACCTAGTCCAAGAAGTCTCCTTCCCCAGATTGTCACTACTCCCTCCCCAGTCCCCGGGTTTTTGTTCTCCAGCCATGAGGGGCGCCTGCTGAATGCTTGACCTTGTCCTTTACCACTTGGTTGGCAGCGTATTGAATACGGATAAAGGTTTTACATGACTCTCTGGTCCAAGGGTCAAGCCTGCAACCCGGAGCGTTCTTCCACCGTTACTGGGCCCAGGAAGCAGAGCGGGCATAAAGGTCTCGAACCCCAACCCTCTCGCCAGATCTGACTGAGGTTTTCCTGTCCATCTACTTTCCAGAGTTGGAACTTCGTGAGCGCCTTGACAGAAGAACTGGAACACTTGTGAATCTTACAGCACAGTCATGACAAACACTATCCGTTCGCAGCTGCGAAACCCTTTCGCCATTCGCGAGGATCCCATAAACCCCCTTCCCAGGGAGGTGTACGGATGGCGAATCTACGCTCTCGCCGCTTCGGCGGCCTGGGTAAGTATTCACGATGATTGCTTGCGTTTTAGTGTTTCTCGCTTTCTCCTATATCAGGTAGGCCACCTGTTGCGGTTCGACTGCTGATTAATAGTGGTAAACTCGCAGGCCTCAGCCATGTTCGGGTACGACATGTCCTTCATCGGCTAAACGATGGCCCTGCCGTCCTTCCAAGAGGCCTTTGGTCTTGATGGTTCGGCCAAGACTGAACTCTCGTCACGAATCACCTCAACGTTCCAAGCTGGATGTTTCTTTGGCGCAATTCTGGGTTTCATCGTGGGCGAGATGCTCGGCCGCAAGTGGAATCTAATTTCGTCAGGTCTTGTGTTCGCCGTGGGTGCCGCAATGCAGACCGAGTCTCGCGGTATGCTGGGACTCATGTATGCCGGGAGAGCCCTGACTGGCATCGGCGTCGGCGCATCGTCTCTAATCGTTCCCATTTACATTGCCGAATCTGCGCCGGCTACTATTCGAGGGCGCTTGATCGGTGTATTCGAAGTCATGCTGCAGCTAGGTACGTTTTTCTCGTTTCCCACCTCATAAAACAAGCTCAATCTGTGTACTGACTGGCCTGACGACAGCGAGCGTTTTTGGCTTCTGGATCACGTACGGTGTTAACCAGAATCTTCCTCCGGGCACGAAACAATGGACCATCCCATTTGCGGTGCAACTCATTCCCGCCGGCCTTTTGATTGTCTGCATGATCTTCATGCCAGAATCTCCCAGATGGCTCATAAAACGCGGTCGCAGAGAACAGGCCGTAAAGAACCTTTGCTGGGTCCGTAACCTTCCTGCTGATGATCCGTATGTGGTTCAGGAGTTGGCCGATATGGAAGCTCAGCTAGAGGCCGAAGCGGCATCGCAGGGTACAGGAATCAGCGGCATGAAGCTGGCATGGAAGGAGATGATGCGGAAAGAGATGCTATTCCGCATCATCTTTGCTATGGCTATGAAGTGGATGTCTAATCTTACCGGGTGAGTTGCTCCACGCACCCCACATCTTTACATACCTATTGTAGGTCGTTGTTCTGACGCCTATCCACCAACAGAACCAATGCTCTCAACTACTTTACTCCTGTCATATTCGAGTCCATTGGTTTCGAAGGGACATCCACCATGTTGCTCGCTACAGGCGTTTATGGACTTGTGAAAGCCGCCGTCACCCTCGTCTTCATTTTCTGGGCCGTCGACACCTGGGGTCGCCGAAAGGCCCTCATCACTGGTTCTCTAATCATCTTTTTCTGCTTCTTTTATCTCGGGACTTACTCCAAGCTCTCCCGCTCCTTCGATGGCGGCGCGGAGCGAGATGGTGGCGCTTACGCGGCCATTGTCCTCATCTACCTCTACGCCGCCGCCTTTGCCATGTCTTGGAATGCCATGCCGTGGATCTTCGCGGCAGAGGTCTCTCCGACGAGGATCCGTACCCTTGGTATGCTCATCTCCGTCTTGAACCAATGGCTTGCGCAGTTTATTGTTGTATATGTTACGCCGTACATGCTCTCCGGACTACGATACGGCATTTTCTACTTCTTCGGCAGCAGCATCTTCGTATCAGCGGTCATTGTCTATATCTGGATGCCTGAGACCATGGGCTTCACCCTTGAGGACATGCACTTCATCTTCGAGAACGGCCACTGGTTCGCGCCTAGAGCTCGCAAGGTGGCGGAGCGGCTTCGCGCGGAGAGAGATGAGGGACGCCGCCGTGAGGCTGTGATAAAGAACGACGAGGCAGAGGGAGTAGAGGTGGAACATGCGGTATCGAACAAGAATGATGTCTAGCGCACTTCTTTTCATCTTCCAGTCAAGATGTCAGATGTGCATTATTCAGAGTAGCTGCGCTGGCAGAAAGGTTTTATCGTTTGTAGCATAACCCAGTCTGTGAGAGAACAGAAGACCTACTAGCCACGAGGAAAGGGTTCAATCGCCATGACGAGTTTCTGGGTCCAAAGTGCACAATTGACCCCAGTACAGTGCGGTCCACAGTACTAGTTCATGTGGCCCTATGATATCCCCTGACTCGCACGAATTCCTAGCGTTCCCGACATCCGACCTGCACGGCAACCCCCCAATGCAAATCCACCGAATATCTTCTAGTCCAGATTTTGGGATCCGGTAGCATGGGGGAGGACTGGGTCGGCTTTTAGGGGGCTCCGAAGGGTTGCCGATGTGACTCAAGACGGTGCAGTTTATCTGCAGACGTCGCTTCGCATTCTACTCCTTGATCTGTATCCCAGCGGTCTGTCAACATAACCGTATCGAAAAATCCCTTGTCCATTAAAGGAGTGGCGTGAGACCTTCCTATCAAACAAACCCCTGCGACAATAGATTCTCCAAGCACCTGGCCAATTGCGAAGATGGCTATCCCACGTCCGCTAAGACTCCGAAAGCTTCGAGATTCTGGCGATCGCATCACAACTATTGAAAACAAATGTGTAGCCAATTCGAGCTCTCTGTGTCGCAAGCAACCGGATCCATCGCTCTCCATCTTTGTCATTGGGATGCGCGGGGCGGGTAAAACAACGACTGGCCGCTGGATTGCGACCCTTCTCTCGCGAACATTCCTTGACCTGGACCATGATCTGGAAGCCCGACTTCGTCTTTCCTGCAGCGATATCGTTCGCCAGCGCGGCTGGGAAGCTTTTCGAGAAGCGGAGCTGAATGTCCTTGCCGACTCGATGCAAAATCGCAGGACAGGCTACGTTTTCTCATGCGGCGGAGGTATCGTCGAAACACCGGAGGCGCGACAGCTGCTCAAGAGCTGGCCTGGCATTGTGGTGCAGGTGAGCCGCGATACAGGCGCTATGGTCGAGTACCTCATGATCGACAAGACAAGGCCGGTTTACTCGGAGCAAATACATCAAGTCTACGAGCGGAGAAAGCCCTTCTTGGAAGACCTTTCCGATGTCCTGTACCTCAGCACGCAGAGGCAAGTTGAGGAAGACTGCGAACCACCGCGGGACCTTCTCCTGTTCCTCGATCGTCTTTACGGAGAAGTAAGTGGCCACAAGGCAGACCTTCTCCTCGCCAGGAATCCCCTCCAGGTGTGGGACGTCTCCTCACTTGAACTGCAACAACAGCAACAGCATCCAAAAGCTGCAAAACATCATGTTGCCAACATTCCGAATTGCGATGCTTTATGTCTCCGCATCAGCCTGGATGAGCCCCTGAGTTTGGATAGCCTTGCTGTGCACATCGCAAGACTACGGAGTACCACATCGATGCCATTCATTCTGTCACTGGAGGAGTTACGAACACTGCAATTTGGGTCAATCGCATCTATATTCCGTCTCGCTGATAGAATGAGAGTCGAAATGGTCGCGATTTCTTCAGATACGGCGGCAATGGATTGGAATTATTTGCAGCAAGATTGTGCCTTCACGCAGATTGTCACGACAGAAGATTCATAAGAACCCAAATTCTTGCTTTTCAAGAACATTGTCAGGCACTGGAGATTTTAGCTGTCTATTCATAATATAACATGCCAGTCAGTCAGAGTCAAATATTCGAAACCAGCAGAAACCGAAAGTGTCGAGAGAATGAAGGCCAGACGCCGGGCTCTGCACTCTGGAGGACCGTTGTCTATCTGACGCATCCATCACACGCTAACCGGAAGTCTTATAACTATGGCCTTGCTGGTACCAGAAGTCTGCATATTGTTGTCCTCGATTGGGTATTGAATATGGAGTTACTATGTAGATACTGCCTGTGTTTATGCAATGACTAGGGTTGAAGGCCGCCCCCAATGATGGATCTTACGCTTCTTCATTGGCTCATTTCCATCTTCGTTATGCAGCCAGCCCCCCAACCAAGAACTAGCATAGCCCCAGGCATTCTGCGAACCACCCAAGATCGCTGTCGAGGCTCTCTCTTTCTAGGATTCTGCCTACTGTCTCACACTCTCTACCAAGTTCCATGGGGCTAATTAAGGCACATCCAAGCAAGTGGTCAAGGACGCTGAAGCTCTGGATCGCACGGCAGCTTCAAGCCAACATGAGAAACTCCAACCTCTGCGAAAAATGCCAGGTCTGGAACAACATCGAAGCATACAAAGACTGGTGGGAATACAACTCCGACAGCTTCGTTACCCTGGACGAGATTTTAGGCAATGCCCAATGCATGATATGCGAAGCTGCAGTGACAGCCGTCAACGCTCGCCTTCGAAAGGCGGACATTCCAGTAACCCCACAAATACGCGTTCGAAATGACGGCCCATTCTTTCTTGATTACGATACCGGTGACCTCAAAGACGCATCTCGTCATCGCATAGACTCATCAGATCCCAAGGAGAGTGTTGTTCGGCTGCTCATGAAATTGGAGGTCATAGTCGACCCAGACCACCCGACGGTGCCTACAAAAGATGAGTTAGAGCGCACGAATTTCAGTATGACGCCTCAGTACTGTTTGCGATATTCCACGAGCAATATCAACCCTCGCTTGAAGAGCGTGGAGCCTTGGGAGATTCCTCTCTTTGACCCTGGATTGGTGAAGAAGTGGATTCTGAGTTGCACGAAACTCCATGGGGTTGAGTGCAAGAGAAACATGCAAACAAAGACCGGTAAGTTGGCTCTTTAAAGCTTGTTACAAGTCCACTAACAGGATGACAGCCGATCTACCACCGGGGTTCAGAGTGATCAACTTGACGACCATGAATGTTGTAGAACCCACGTCTGAGGTGACTTACGTGGCACTCAGCTACATGTGGCCCCCAGAAAAGGAATCCGAGCGAGTCCAGCTTGAGAACAAGAACCTAGACATATTGGAGAAGCCAGCTGGTCTTGAAAACATTGCCCTGCCACCCATCATCACGGATGCAATGCTTCTATGCAAGCAACTTGGAGAGACCTACCTATGGATCGACCGATTCTGCATCATTCAAGACGATCCCAAGTCCAAACACAGCCAGATCCGCGGTATGGATAAGATATACCGACTGGCGAGCTTTACTATCATTGCGGCTCTTAATGATAAGGAAGGACGAGGACTTCCTGGCCTCACTGGTCGACCAAGGCAGCCTTCAATCTACAAGCCAGAAAGGGCGCTTGACGTTGAACTCAGAGGGCTCAACAGACAGCAGGGGTTAGGCTCGGCCGACACATCATTATGGAATGGAAGGGGCTGGACCTTTCAAGAACGAGTTCTGTCGACACGTCGTCTCTACATCACGGACCATCAAGTCTTGTACGAGTGCTGTCTGGGTCATGCAAGTGAAGAGCTCGCCTACTACCCACCGCATAGAAACGCATTTTCGTCACTCTCAGCCCCGGAGGACAAGGGGCCGGAGACTGAATTCGAAGAGATTCCTGGGTTCTGTAGATGGCCTAAATACGGCAGGGGTATCAACTATCACATCACAGACAGCACCTCGATCCTAGACTATCTCGACTGGGTAGCAAACTACACCTCAAGACAACTCTCTTTCGGCTCGGACATCTTGAACGCATTCTCTGGTATTGGGAACAGTCTGAGCGAGGTCCTTGGATCTTCCTTCATCTTTGGACTCCCGGAAAAGTATATGCTTCAGGCGCTGATGTGGAATATATCTGACAACACGGAATTGAGAACGATCGAGCCTGGCATACCAAGCTGGAGTTGGGCAAGTTCCCCAAAGAGGGCGGACTACACGTGGCTCGCGGACCGGAAACAGGACTCACTCAATGTCGTCAGTTTGGTGAATTTCCACTACCAAGACCCAAATAAGGACCTTCGAAAACTTGACGTTCAAGAGTGGTGGGTAGATAAAGACGTCCCACTTGAAGCTTTCCGGTCCATAGAGGAGGTGCCCGAAATCACCGAACTCAGCACGAAACACATGCCAGGAAGTGCAAGGAACAACCTTACATGGAAGGAGTGTCCTCACAATCCATGGCAAACTCTTCAACATTCAACTTTGGACCCAGAAGCTTGCAAAATGGCTTCTACTCTTCCTGGCTCTCTAGTCTTTAACACCACGGTTGCAAAGCTGAAGCTACGACGACATTCAATCCAATCTCAGGAGATGACGCAAGGCGGCACGGAGGAAGACTTGGAGATATTGGATCGTGACGGAAGGCCTATCGGGATTATAAACAGCACATTCTCACAAAACGCCAGCGGCCAGGCTGTCGAAAACAAGGAGCATGATATTATCGTCATATGTGGCGCTCTAGCTGACTACGGTACGCGGAAGTGGTGGGCTGCCGTACCCTGGTTTGATTTCGATCAGTGGCGGTTACATGTGATGCTAGTCGAGAAAGAAGTTTCCGGGCCGTTTGTTGCTCGTCGGATGGGAGTTGGATACATTCGTGCACATCTGTGGAAATTTTGCGCACCGAAGTGGGAGACGATTGTGCTTCATTGAGAAGCCGCCGACTCATTATACGAAGCTAAATATCGAGAATTTCTACCTTTTCATAGTCTCTAAGTTGTTTCTCTTTCCAGGATATCTTATCCTATATCAAGAATCATGAACGACACGTAAGGTTTGATTACATTCCCTTATCGACCCGGATAATAGGTATGCAGGAAAAGCCAATAATATAGACTTATCGTCATCATTTGTTCGTAGGTGTCTCTGTAGTCTCGGAGCCTTTTGCGACGTCAACGCTCCAAGAATCCTGCGCAGATGTATTTGGAGTGTGTCGCTTCGTAGAATGATGACGCAGGGCAATCAACTCAGTTGCATTCCACGGCTCATCCTGAATATTCTGAGCCAGCCATCGATCTATCGGGGCTAAGCCGTAATGACTGTCAACCTCAGCAACGCTGCCCCTTGCCCATGGTCGCGAAATGGCGACCCCGGTTTGGACCACGAACGCCTGTGAGGTTTTAACTGTTAACTGAGTTTTTGTGTGGATAATGGGAGTGTTTGCGCTTGCCCGATCGTGCTGTGACGATTTGACTACTTGAGATGTAGTATTTGACTTAGAATCGGTTTGGTGAGAAGGCATGATCTTAACAAAGATATAAGCAGAGAAGGGTCGAAAAAGCTGCTCTGGATGACCAGAAGTCTCGAGGTGTTTTTTGTTTTTGGCGCGCTGCTATTCATAAAAAGTAGTTCTGATCACAACGCGCACGCGATGCAGCATCTTTATAGTGTAGCCGTACTGGCCCGACCTGCCAAAAGGATAGGCAGTGAAAAGTATTGCGTGAGAATGAAGGTGAGCAGGTGAGGCGATCCGTCAAGGATTCGTAGGTAAAATGTGCCCCGTTGAAAGGGCAGATTTTCTTAGAAGACGAGCCCTGTTTCTTACACGAGGTGTGCATCTTGACATCTTCGCCTGACTGCCGGAGGGACAAGTGGATGCCGTCTGGAGTGTGGTTGTGAAAATTGGCCCCGCGAACTACGCAAACTTGGGGTTTACCTTGCTGTTGGTTACAAAATTAGGCCCCACGCATAAGGCATAAGTATCATACTAATCTTGAATAGGTACGTTTATTATAGATAGATGGAGGACAATAATATTGCCCCACGATTTTCAGGTTTCCGTTTCTTTATGTCTGTGACTGTTATGAGGTAAATTTCAATTCTGAAGCCTTGATTTGAGCCGAAACCCAACATATAAACTAGGCGAACAAGATGCCTAGATTCTACCCGAGTCTACTAGTAACCCCTGGGGTAGAACGGCACAGCAAAGAAAATAGAGTAGACAACTAGATAGGTATGATGAATTTCTTAAAAGGCCTAGATGAAAGATTAATTGTACAATGATGGTGGCCCATCGACAGAGAAGAAGAAGGAGATAGTTCGTGTCACTGTAGTATAATTCCTTTGAATTGTATTAAAAACGGCAAAGCTAATGACAATGGCAAATGAAAAGACCACTCCGACCTTTTAAATGTATGGGCCCAAAGAGGACATCGAAACGGAGCTACTGTCTGCTACAGTGGGTGGCCTTTCTCTGGGGGTTCGATCCATTTACGCTCCCCTGGAGCCGGAAATTAGATCGCGTTGGCCTTCACTTCCCTTGGAAGTCTTGGAAGGTTACGGGCAGCCCCCAGGTACTTATGCCCTACTGTACGACGTACCCAGCGCACGATAGATCGACTCAAATACCTTCCCATCGAATACCAATGACACCGCTGGCGGATAATTATGTTTTTGTGCTTCGATATGTTTGCTGCGCTACAGCAGTGCTAAGCAAACCAAAGCGCGAATCGCCCCAGCCTCAGCTTTCTCTAGATTCGGGTTTGGCGTACTTTCGAGGTCGTCCCGCCTTTTTCAGTTCTGTTTGGTGGTGTGTCTTGAAGAGACTCATGTCGATGAATGCAAGTCCGCATTGGCAGACGAACAAACCCCCTTGCACAGGAGCGCATATAGCACGACGGTGGTGGTCCAAAAGCTTGTCCCATCGTGGAAACATCTTGCCACACCTGCACTTGTAGCCAGAGGGATGGTGCTGGCGGTCAAGGTGTAGACAAACCGCTTTGTGTCGTGTTAGACCACGAGCGTCGGCATAATTTTTCTTGCATGTTGGGGCAGGACAGTGATGGCGCTTGCAGCTCTTGACATGGTAGCTGAGACGCAAACGTTAGTTGTTGACGACGAAAATCCATGTTAGGTACATGAACAAGAATGCTTACCGTAGACGGTTGGCACTGTACTGCTTGCCGCAAATAGCGCACCCGTCGTGTTGTGCTGCGCCCAAGGGTCTCTTGAGCTCACCAAGGGAGTTATCCAGGCTGACAGAACTCACAACATCACTTCTCGACGATGGAGAACAGGACGAGGATGTTGATGAAGGAGAAGAAGAATGCTGGGATGATTCAACACCAGGACCAAAGGAAGCTGGTCCCGACAGAACCGATTCACGGCCAAAAGGGCCTAAATAGGCATTTCCAGCGGCCGAATCTTTTAGAATAGAAGCCAGGTTGCTGACGAGTGACAGATATTCGGAATCGTTGCTGTCAAAGTCAAAGGTAGAAATGGATGGTAGGGTTGAGTCGCAAAGTGCGCTTTCGAGCAGCGCCTGTTCTAAACGATGACCGTCATGTTGTCCAGAGATGGCGAGTGCGCGGGAGCTAGTCCGCGCTGCTCAGCCAGCTAGACTTTGAGATAATGGAAGCTGTAGCGCTTATTGCGCAGAACTAGGCTGCTAGTCTAGGTACACTTGGTATGAGGTCAGCGATTAGATTTGCAGAGACGAGGATAAATTCCCACAAGTAGTTGGATTTGTTCCAGGTGGAAAGTCTGCGAGCAGACCTCCGGTTGGAGTACGTCTTACGATAAGGAAAGGGGGAAACCAGGCAGATAGGGAAGAGGGGTGGCGGAGCTTTTATGGTTGTTTGATAATCCAACCCAAAAGAGCGCTCACGGGGCCAATTGTTGGATCCAGTCGATTCCCAGACACGGGGCAGATTTTCGTAGCCTGTCAACCCTGTTCTTCAGCTGCAACTCTGATTGGCCATCCGCCCACCAGGGGCCGGGGCCGGAGGGCCAATTTTCCATGCCACACGACGTGTCCCTCGATCAAATGCTGACGGGGGTACGTAGGACTTTATAAGCTGAGCTTTGGGTGGCGTTCTAGCAGGGTTGAAAATAGAAGAAAAACGTTGTGTGCCTCGAGTGGCTAAAGGACAGTGGGTGAGTGGCTCACACAGTACAGAGCCCTGGTCACATCTTCATCGTTATGCGAGATGCGGGGCGCTCCGTGATCGACCGGGCATTTGTGGATGACGTACCTGCCGATGTTCATGCGGCATGGAGGCTTTCTTCCGGTTATTCACCCACACTGCAAGGGCGGGATAATTCAAACTCAGCTGTCTTGGCACCGAAATCCAGATATGGATACCGTTCCAAAGTTCCTCGTCTTCGGGTCCGACGCATCGCAGCCGGCCGAATGATCTTGCCATTGTCTGAGCAACTCCACGATCGATGCGATCGGCGTGGTGAACGGGGCTATCCTGGAAACGTCCTAGATCCCGTGCTTTGTTTATCGCCCTAAACGCAGGTCTTACAGGCGCCATGACGCAATGCGCATGATTCAGGTCCTTTCGCGTTGCCACCACCACTTTTTCGACCTCACAAACATGCCTGCCACCTCTAATCTCACGCATGTCGACCATGTCAAGCTCCTCAGAGCTGCAGCGTGAGAGGGAGGTTCAGGGGTACTTCCTGAGCTGGCAAACGGCTCAAGGCTCCTCCCTCAAGGTCGCTCGAAATGTCGACAGCATCGCCGCGCCTCACCGCCAGGGCCCGGGCTTCACCCCTCAGGCATCCCCCGACAAGGCCCTCACGGCCTTTGCCCAGCTGGCCGTTTTCCGACTCAACGTTAAACGCGCCATGGTATCGCTGATCGACACGTCCAGCCAGATCATCCTCGCCGAAGCCACCAGCAAACTGCGCCTAGGAAACCCAAATGCTCACCTAAGCGCGACTCAGTCGACGCATACCAGCCATGCTGGTGATGAAAAGGACAATAGCTTCAATAGCGACTTGTGGCGTACGTAGACTCCGTTCGGAACAGCAAACGACCTCCTGCCGATCGCCACCACCATCTTGGCCACCAGCTCCTCCGACTCTCCAGTGCATGAGGGGTAAGGTGAAGGTATTATTTGAACGATACTAACAAGAGTGATTTGAATAGTGGGCACATCTATCTTATCCCGTCCTGACGCTGTTTGCGAACACTGTCTGACAGACACTTGCACCGCTCGCGATCCCAACGGCCAAACATACACAGCGGCCGGTCTCATAGTTCCCGATTGCCGTCTCGATCCACGTTTTCAGGACCGCGCATATGTCGTCTCCGAGCCTGGTGTGCGATTCTACGCCGGTGTTCCCATCTTCTCTCGTAAAGGACACAAGGTCGGCGTCTATGCTGTGTCAGATCAATATCCCCGGGAGGGCTTGACGATCGACGAGCTGCAGTTCATGCAGGGTGTTGCCCAAGCGGTCATGGAGCATCTAGAATGGGCACGGGACCGCGTAGATCGGTTCAAGGGAGAGCGCATTGTCAGAGGATTGGCGACTTTTATCGAAAGCTGTTCTAGCGACGACCCTATGCTGACGAAGGATGAACAACCGGCAAAGTCTCCTTCAGTCATGCGACCACCAGAGATGACCATCGCAACAACAAAGCCGCCGCCGCGAAGGAAGCTGTCCCACAAATCCCACCCCGAGTCTGCCCAGCCACGAACCGAAGCACCTGCACCGGCCCCGACCTCTCAATCACCACCGCCCGAGAAGCAGCCGAAACCAGACGGATTATCAAGGATGTATCACCGAGCAGCTGAGAACATGCGGAATTCCACGCTGGCTGATGGTGTCGTGCTTTTCGGTGCTACCGCTTCGTATACTAAGTTTGGACGAGTCGCAGGATCAGACAAGGTTCGATCATCAGATGAAGACGATGGGTCTTCGTTGAACAACTCGGGGTCTGAAAGTGCTGGTGTCGATAGTTCTGATTCCGATACGTCGCCGGCTGCTAGGCCTTGCAAAGTTCTGGCCTACGCGCTTACTGATGAACAAGCTCGAAAGGATATCGAAAAAGGTCCGGCCTTGTCGCTCGGGACGCTTGAGAAGTACTTTTCAATGTATCCCAAGGGGAAAGCCTTCTCATTCACAGATGAAGGCAACGGCATATCTTCAGACGATGACAGCGCCAGCGATCGGGAACTTGTGGGCAACCGGAGCAAAAATACTGACGGCAGACGCAGAAAAGTGAAAATGGACCATAAAGAGTTCCTAAAGAAAATACCCGGAGCCAGATCTGTTGTATTCCTACCCCTGTTCGATTATGTGGAGGACAAGCTCATCGGAGGATGTTTCTTGTGGACCTCGGTCGCAGGCCGTATAATGAATCTCGACGAAGATCTTTCATACCTCCGCGCTTTTGGGAACAGTGTTATAAGCCAGGTCGGTCGCATCAATACCCAAAGGAACGAGGCTGCAAAGACGACGTTTATCGCAAGCATGAGTCACGAGCTGCGCAGTCCACTACACGGAATTCTGGGTGCAGCCGAATTCCTCAAAGACGCGGTAACCGATTCGAACCAAGCTGGTCTTGTTCATTCCATCTCCACCTGCGGAAAGACTCTTCTTGATACGCTCAACCACGTACTCGACTACAGCAAGATTAACAAGCTTGGGCGCGTCCACCTGAAACGGGGTGCGAAACACAACCGGCTCATTAGTTTGTCATCTGCTTCGATGGAGAGTCTGAACACGACGAAAGAGGTGGACCTAGCCATTCTCGTTGAAGAAGTTGTTGATGCCATCACCGCCGGTCACGCTTTCAAGACGGCCTCTGGGAAAAAGTCCTCGCCACGGATCAAGCGCACTACGACTGGATTGACGCACCCAGCTCCCGGACCCGAGAATCCGGTATCGGTCTTGTTGGATATCGACCCAAGAACATCCTGGATGGTAAAGACACAACCGGGTGCTCTCCGCAGAATCATCATGAACCTGTTTGGCAATGCGCTAAAGTACACATCTTCGGGGCTTATTATTATCTCACTCCGCGCCCAAGAAAGCTCAGATCCGTCAAAAATCGATGTCCTAATACGGGTTGCAGATACTGGAAAGGGCATGTCAGATGACTTTCAACAGAATCGCCTTTTTATTGCTTTTAGTCAGGAAGATTCTTTTCAGCCGGGCACCGGGCTGGGACTCAGCATCGTGAAGCAAATCGTCGACTCGCTCGGTGGGACTCTCGAGGTAAAGTCCCAGCAGCACAAAGGAACCGAGATTGACGTACGCCTCCGCCTCACACTAGTCGACGATGCGACATCATACCAGGAGGACGATCCCCTGCGCACCATCGCCGAGCAGACCAAAGGACGACGCTTGCTGTTGTTAACGAAAAACGAAGCGCTCGAGTCCACGCATTTAGCCCAACAAACTCGTATACGAAACGAGACTCTTTCAGAGACTTGCTCAAACTGGTTTGGCATGGAAGTGGCGACAGAAGGTGACGTCGATGTCTCAGAACCCGACATTGTTCTCTATTGCGAGCCGCCGCCTGTTGAATCTCTGGAAAAGCGATTTCAAGACGCCCAGCACGCGTCATCGTTGACGAAGAAATGCCCCATCATTGTCATTTGCCTGAACGAAGAACAAGCTATCCGAGTTTCTCAATCTCAAATAGAAGCCTTGTCCAGGTCGGCAGATATTGTGGAAGTGGTCTCTCAGCCGTAAGTCGGACCCTGGCGGAATGAATCAGATTGAACTAACAGTTGGCCCGTTTAGGTGTGGCCCGAGAAAGCTGGCTCATACTTTTATTCGTTGCTTCGAGCGAACCGAGGAGCTGGCAAAGACGAGCGATGCAGAGAATAGCCCAGGTGCATCTTCTGAGGCTGAGCTGAATGCAGGAGGACACATCAATGCAAAAAGCATAGAGGTACTAGTCAGGCCACAATTGCAGCAAAACCAGAGAACTACGTCATATCGAAGAGAAGGCACCGTTCCTTTGGCGCCACCTCAACCTCGCGATCCGGAAACCCCCACGATACCTGAGGATGGGGAACCAGTTTACCCAGAGAAGGATGAGATCCAACCCGACAGGCCCCATGTCTTAGTCGTCGACGACAACAAGATCAATCTTCAGCTGCTCGTCATATTTATGAAGAAATGCGGCTTCACGTACCAAGAAGCTGAAAACGGGCAGGAAGCAGTCGAGAGATTCAAAGAAGCCAGCCTCCGGGGACCAAGGCCAGCCAGAGCGTTCGACTATATCCTCATGGACATCAGCATGCCTGTTATGAACGGAGTCCAAGCGACGAAAAGGATACGAGAATTCGAGCGAGAAAAGAGAATACGGCCAACAACTGTGTTTGCTTTGACGGGTCTTGCGAGCACGGATGCGCAGCAGGATGCAATCACTGCAGGCGTTGATATCTTTTTGCCCAAGCCTGTGCGCTTTGCTGAACTAAGGAAGTTGATTACAATTGAGCAGGAGCGTCGGTAGATTTGGATGTATGTTGATTAATATTGTGTAGTGTAGCATATAGACTTCGACGTGCCATGACCTTTATCCCATCCTCAGAGTACATGGCGGTTTCAATGGATGCGATATCGAAACTTGTCGATCTAAATTCAGGCTATTCATGACGCTTGCAGCCAACTATATACAGGCGGATGTAATCCACAATGTCTAATAACACATCCGGTGCCACATCTATCAGCCCTTTCCACCATTTCCAAAGCATCTATCATCTCGCGTAAAGTCCATCCAGCATCCAATCATTCAGAGCCCAGTTTAGGTAGACTTATCATTCTGGATAAGCAGGTTCTTGGTGCCAGAGGGAACACCTTCAATCACATTCTTCAAGGCAATACCCTGGAGATACTCGCAAAGGCCAGTCGCAGCCTTACCAAGACTAAGGAAATAGGCGCCAAGGCCGACGACGTGGGGAGTAGCCATAGAAGTACCAGAGATGGTATTTGTGCGTCCTCCGATCCAGGTGCTCAGGACATCGACACCAGGGGCATAGAGGTCAATCAAAGTACCGTAGTTGGAGAAGGAGGCAACGTTATCCTCAACGTCGCTGGCGCCAATGGTGCAGACTGAAGGCTCAGAGGCTGGCGAGGAGCCAGCAGCATCCTCGGGGTTACCGAACAAGTCTCCGTTGCCAGCTGCCACGACAGCAAAGTAGCCAGCGTCGACGAGGGCCTTGGCGGCAGAGTTGACGGCTTGGGACTTGGTGTTGCCAAAGGACATGTTGATGACGACGCCGTTGGGGCAGTCTCGGCTAGGGGCGTCCTGGAGGACCTCATCCATACCGGCGATCATGAGAGAGCTGTATTCTCATGTTAGAAATGGACATCAAAGTTGTCATGATTAGTACGTACTCTGAGCCAAAGCCGTTCTTGTCAAAGATCTTGATGCCATACAGGCTAGACTTCTTGGCGACTCCGTAAGTCTTGGAGCCGATAGTACCGGCGCAGTGAGTTCCGTGACCGTGATCGTCTGTATTGATGCCGTCGACGTAGGTGGCAACGAACGTGGCACGGCCCTCAAATTCCTTTGAAACGTTAGGTCGAATCAAGTGCATCGGTAAAGTTGGGACTTACGGGGTGGTTGGCTTGAATACCCGTGTCAACGACATAGGCGCAGACACCCTCACCGGCAGTGTCGTCGTAGGTGTAGGTCCTAGAGCCAGGTGACTTGTTCGACAAGCGGGCCAGTCCCCAAGGAGCATTTGACTGAGTGGCATAGATCTTGGCTACGGAATCCTCCTCAATGTACGCAACCTGTAACAATGTCAGAGTGTCGTTCGTAACAAGGAGAGATAGAGTCCACATACGTTGGGGTCGTTTCGGAGGTCCTCGATTTCCTTCTCGGTCAACTCAGCGGCGAAACCGCCGACCTTCTTGTAGATGACGTCGGGGTCAGCAGAAACAGAGTCGATAGCTGTCTTGAGGACCTTGGCGGCGTTGATCGAAGCAACTTTTTTCATAATCACAATGTGCTTGCCTGTGAGTTCACCCTGACGCTTGATCAGGGGAGCACGCTTGACAGGGCTGGCAGCCACTGCCTCGGCCATCAGAAGGGCGGTCAGAGCAGCAAGAGGACGCATGATGAAGAGATGTGTGGACGACTTGGGGAGACGAGATAAGCACTAGCGTTGGTGATCTACAGACTCTTTTAACTGGGAACGGGCTTGACCTTTATATGTCTCTCGTTTTCTATCCCTAGACTGCTCTTCCAACCGAAGCCTCGGTCGGATTCTACTGAGATAGAAGGGATCCATTTCTTTCGTCCACGGAGTTCAACATTCACCCGATAGAATATGCCAAAAGTTCTTTGTGATCCTCGTGTATGCAGCGACTTCGGCGACTAAAAGACTTGGCATTCTACGTGATGGACGACCACGCGACATAGATAGTAACCCCTCCTGCCCCTTTAGAGAAAGGCGACTTATCCCTCAAGGTTTCAGGTCCATCGTCTCTATAAGGGTTACAGGGTTGGGTTACTTGGATCGAATGGTATACGTCGATCATGGCCGGGTTTGTAGCGTTGGGCCGTCGGGCCCTTTCTACTATTGGCAGGAGGGGGAGCACTATCTTCCCTGCGCTTTGATAAGGGACCTTTTGGTTTTTGGCACTTGCGGAAAATGATTGGTGCGCTTTCTTCGGCAGGGGAATATTAGTATACGAAGTGCCGATTCTGACAGAACGGTTTTATTGGTAATTGTTGAAAAGGGCTCGTTTATTGCGGGGTCTTGGCCTTGTTGACAACCCGCCAAGTTGCCTGGCGCATGCTTATTTCCCGATAAAGCGCGGCTCTTACAAGCTTAAACACCGGCAGTACAGTTTGCTGACACTTGTGATGTGTCAAAACTGCGTTATTTGATGCCATGCCTCTTTACGGACGACGTTATTATCACAACCGAGCACCAGCGGTATGAAGTGGAGGTATACCGAATCGCTTAATAGGACTATAATTCTCCGCAAAGTTTAATATTACACCACGAATCATGCATCGTATTCACAAATCTACTCCGTCGAAGGCAGTTAAATCAGGTCATAAAATCCCCTTCCCAGCTATGAGAGAACTGGTCCGTACAATTACTGTCAGGGGCTAGAAATAAGCCCCAGCTGAAGAGAAAGAGGTCATAGGCTCACCGATATAGCCTGTCTAGTTGTGGATACGGTCCGATCATGAACTTACAAGACAGGTCTCTTTACAGGGCTCCAGCATATACCAGCTGCCCCTTTAGGAGTATCAGAGACAAAGTCTCGTATTCCTTTGCAGACGCTTTCAAACTCAGATAAGAGGCAAGTTCAGTGGCCAAACTCGTGCGTTGCAGATCTTCCAACACCAGAAGGTGAGTTGTTGCTTAAGGCAGACCTCATTCCTGGCAATGTTGATAGAGTAACAGGACCTGCCCGAAGCAGATAGTGGTTCAAAGTCTATATCTGTTAGCGCATGTTGAAATGCCGTATCCGGATAAGCATAACTGACACATGCGAGGCCTAAGCGTGGTTGCAATAACTAGACGAGAAACACGTCCATCTCATGCCACGTCAAGCTACACATAAACTCTAAATTTTGTCTGCATCATACCTCGTCGTCGAGATATGATGCTGACTGATGCATCGAATCGTTTTCGCTTATGTTACTTAAGTGATTGGTTTATGTCACACTACCCTTGGTATCTCCCACTAACACGTTTCTTGAAGTGCCTTTAAGTCAATAGTGATTACTACAAGTAAATCAGCCAAATAAATTGGTGTATCGAGTTTCCTTCTGCTACACACCTGGCACATAAGAGTCAAGTCAAGTATCGACATTTTATTGCTATTCGAGATTGCAGAAATACCCCCAACACCTTCCTTTTGTTCATGAACTCCGGTGACCATATGGCTCAAACGGAAAAGCCGCCGAGACAGCCGCCATTGCAATAAAAAGCACGGCACAGACATACAAGGGAGCGGGAGTATCAGTGTTTCCCTCGCTGGCAACGACCGCCGAGACAATTCCCATCACACGGTTGCACGCAACCGCGATGCTACTCCCAGTAGCCCGGTGGGCGCTGGGCAGAACCTCTGGCGTATAAGCGTAGAGCGTACCGTAGTAGATGTTGATGCAGAAAGCAATCAGGCAGCTGATTGTTAGATCTTGGACAGATGTCTTGACAGAGGTGTAGGTGAAGAAAAAGGCCATGGTGATAAGAGCGCCAATGGCCATCGTATATCGACGGCCTAGTCTTGTATTGCACATAAAGCCGGCGACGATGGGGCCTGGGACGCCGCAGCTGGCTGTTACAACGTAGTTGCGCCATGTCTCAAACTTGGTGCGGTGGAACACTGCACCTCTGTTGGCTAGATAAGTGCTACGCCGCTGTTAAGATTTTTGGCCTAAGAAATTGTCCATATTCTAGAGGGATTGAGTACTCACGGCAGAAAGACATAGAAAAGGGGGTAAGCCAGTCCAATCATTGTCCATGAGAGGAAGATACTGACGGTCGAGATGGTCATCTTTTTGTTGCTAAAGAGACCACGGATATGAACCATTGACTCGCTTATAGAGAACCGATTCTTGCTGTGAGCACTTGTAATGGTGCCACAGGCCTCAAGGTCTTCTAAGGTGAGAGAGCAAGATCTTTTGTACGTCGTTGCCAGATACTGAAACGTCTCCATTAACTCGGCCTCTTTTCCAACTCCCAGAAGGTACTTTGGAGTCTCGCGCAGTCGAACAACGGTGATCCGAAGTATCGACAAAACCAAGACGAGAGCGCCGCCTGTGAACATGACATATCGCCAACCCCAGTTGTTATCTTTGGTGCATGTCGCAACATCGGAGCAGTTCCAGTGATCGGGAGCCATAAACCCCCATGCGATGAAACCTGCAACCGCTTGGCCAAGACCCCACCAGCAAGCAAGGAGGGTCAAAAGCCATTGCTTGTCACTCGGGAGGTATTCGAGAAAGACTGCCGTATCCATGACAAGATTGCCACCAGCGCCGAAGCTAAGCATAGCAATGAAGAAGCCAAGAGAGGCCCAGTTGGGCATACCTCCCGCAATTATGCAACAGGTCGAGCAGAGAAAGAGGGAGATGTTGAAAGCGTATTTTCTCCCTATCATATCAGCTCCAAACCCCCAGAACAATGCGCCGGCAAGCATTCCAACATAGGTTGCTACTGTTAATGCGTTGGCGTATCCCTTTTCTCCAAACTCGCGGAATGCCTGTGCAGCAATGATGGACTGAAGGAGGGTAATCATTGAGTCAACAGCGTAGCTTTAGCAAGGAAGTGATGGTCAGCGGGGATCAGTAGTTGACGGGCTCGCGGAACCACTCGGATGCTGCTCAAAGTCCTCACCCAAAGCCGTTCAGGAAGAATAGTTTCAAATGGTATGGCGTCCATCCAATCTCATCAATAGCCTAACTCACATGGTCAGGCTGGCACCATCTCCAAGTTAAGTGTATCTTACGTTGTTGACGAGGTGCATTTTGGCGTTGAATGCCGGATCGAGATCCTTCAGGTCGAGAATGTCCTTGCTACTGCTGATAGATCCCACCTCTGGAGTTGCGTACGGGGGACTGTTCTGCTCCTCCAACCCTGCCTGGTTCTCGGTGCTCTTGACGCGAAGCATTTTGTTCAATCTGTGGCCCAAGGTGTGAGTAAATCCCCGGAAGTTTCTGGTCAAAGAAGGGAAGAAATGAAAGAGGGGGACACGAGATAACATCCTTCTCCGAGTAACAGGCCTCTTTATTAGATGTTTGTGAGTGGACCACAGAACGGAGCCAGTGGCACCAGGTACCTGCTGAAAGCGGCATAAAGTGGGCCCAGGTCTTCGCCGTTGTTGTGAGTTTGTGCAAAGACTGACCAATCGCATTCGAGATTTTCAACACGCGGGTGTCAACGAGCAGGAGACTTTTCATGACAGACAACACACAAAAACACATTCACCCCGCCGCAGATCACGGCAGGATAGGGACCTAGGATAAGGATGCTTATCTTGTCACACATGTTGCATCAGTCACGTGCCCTATTGCTATCTACTATGTACTATTAGATGTCGAGTAGGGTAGAAAGGATACAGCCAGAACAGCAACCCGTTCTCAACCGAATGATTCCGAGCACATCCTTGAAAATAAAAGTCCCGGCAATATAATTTTGACCAAGGTTCTTGACAATGGCAAAGGGTTTGAGTAATGATTGTGCATGCCATCCAAGGCACGTCTCGGGAGTCACGACTCATAGTGCGAGAGTCTACAATGATGATTAGAATACGTCGATCGACCGTTGGGAGCAAATCGGGAATGAAGATGGACATTTGTTTGTTACTCACTCGATCAGGTTTCCATCTGGGTCTCGCACATAGATGCTCCGAATCTTGCCTTGAGCACCAGTCCTGCTCACAACCTCGCCCCCTTCAAGGACCTGAATGCCTTCCCCCTGAAACCCGGTGATTAGATCTTGCAGGTTCGTGCTATCTTCAATTATGAAGCAGAGATCCGCAGTACCAGGGAGAGCAGTGGTAGCCTTTGGCTCAAATTCCTTTCCCTTCTGGTGCAGGTTGATCTTGTGGGTGCCGAATTTCAAGGCTGTTCTTGGGTTGGATGGATCGCTTGCTGCAGCAAACGTCTCGACTTTCATGCCGAGGTACTTGGTGTACCATTCGACAGTCGCCGATATGTCGGCGCAGGTGAGGACGAGGTGATCGATGTCCTTGACTACAGCAAAGGGCTTGGCCATGGTAGGCAGCGATTGTGGTTATAGACGTAGGGAGTATTGATAAAACAAAATGGGTGTGTCAGGAGGCAATTGAGGTATATTTAACGCAAGCTGAGGTCATGAAAAGGGCGTGTTTGACTTCGTCTTGAAGTCGGCTATATGGCTGTGTTACGCAAAGCGGGGTAAGGAAAACTCAACGTCATGGCAACAACTATTGGAATGTCTATTCTCCCTCTCTCTGCACATTGCAACGACATTCATAAAAACTACATCGTATTCAAACTACTAGACCAAACATGAAAGCCCTATCCCCATGTGAGTGGGGCGTCAGAGAATGTAAAAATATGTCCATGAAAATAACTGGCCGTTACGGTCCCTAAACATCAAGCGTCCTGTGCAGCCAAGAAAACATGACACGCATCATCTCCTGCGCCGCGCCGGACTGGCAGTGGTATCCTGCAGCTCCCCGGAAGACGTGTAGCTCAGCAAGATCACCAAGTGCCTTCTTCACCTTGGCAGACTGGCCGGAAAAGAAGCCTTCGTACTCGGCGTCGGCGATCCAGACGGGAGCCTTAATGCGGTGGGCGACGTTCTTGAGAGTGTGCTGCTTGGTCATCTGGAAGAAGTCGTACGGAGACTTGGCCTTGAATGACCAGAGTCCCTGATCTATGCCCCAGGCAACCTGAGTAGGGACGTCGGGGCTGTTGCGGAAGGCTGTTATGGCTTTGTCAAAGGCCGTCTTGTTTCCGGAGTCGAAGAGCTCCACCATCTCGGGGGTCAGTTGCGAACCAAAGGACTCGTAGGTGTCCCAGACGCCGCCGTTGCAGAGGACGGCCTTGATTCGGGGCTCGAAGGCGGCGGCACGAGCGGCGTGGTATCCTCCGAAAGAGTAACCAAAGAGAGCAAGCTTATCGGCGTCGACGGCGGCCTTCTTTTCGGTGAGGAGGTAATCAACCAAAGGAGTGACTACGCGCTCCCAGTCAGGGATGAATCCGAGGTTCTGCTTGCGACGAACAGAAGGATGGCCAGGGCCTTCGTAAGTGAGAGCGTTCCATCCACGGGCAAGGGCACCGGCGACGAGAACGTGGTACAAGTCTTCCTGGGCACCATCGTAACCGTTGCCGATGATGAGAGTAGGTCGCTGGGTGTGTTCAGACTCGGAGTACCAGATCGCCTCGACGGTAAAGTTGTCGGCTTTGACACGAATGCGCTTGCCGGGGTGAGGCAGAGCCGCCAAACCCTTGTTAAAAGCGGCAGTCTGCTCCTCCCAAAGACTATTGATGAGAGGGTTCTCCCAGTTGCCGTGAAGGTAAAAGTCGGCACGTCGGAAGTAAGTGGCAGCTGCAAACCATGTATCCCTCACGTTAACAGGGTCATAAGCATAATCCGGGTTTTCAGCCTCGGCTTTGGTCTCGTTAGCGAGGGTGTGAAAGACTTCGCTGAAGCTATCCATGTCGCCGGGAG
Organism: Fusarium sp. JS1030; assembly: GCA_000966855.1. NCBI lineage: Eukaryota > Fungi > Ascomycota > Sordariomycetes > Hypocreales > Nectriaceae > Fusarium > Fusarium sp. JS1030. Next base: position 40,782 of record JWIW01000009.1, on the reverse strand, counting down.
TGATATTTTTGGCGGCCTGGAGGATGGGGTTGATGTCTGCGCCGCCAGCGATGGCCTCTCCGAAAGGAACGAGAAGCTCAAAGTGGAAGGACTCATCCTTGTTTAGGAGGATGATGGGGTGTTCATCTTTGGCGTCTGCGGCGGAGCAGGATGAGATGCCGAGGGCGGCGAGGAGAATGGTATTGGAGAGCTTCATGATGAAAGTAGACAAGAAGAAGGAAATAAGAAATTGGAAGAAGTAGTGAAGTAGAGAAGAGGAGAGCGGTGATACTGAATAGAAAGAAAGTGAATCTTCCCAAAGTTATATATCCCATTATCTTACAGCTCTCGCAAAACAGCCCTGGCGTTGGTCATTTCATTTCCCTCGCAACATTTTGGAATCCTACGGACATTGGATGCATTCAAAGCCAAACTACCTCCACCTGGATCTATTAACAGATGTTCCAAAAAGCTTCAGGCATAAACAGAATAAGACTTGCGAGGCTCGCAACTTTATTGCCAAATCGGGTAAGACGCCTTCGCAACAGCTCTCGCTTATGCGGCGATGCAACCCAAGCCACGGGAGCGAATGCGACGGGTGGAGTTTTGCTTCCATGATACCGAGCGACGCCCTGGCCACTCTTGTTCTTCATGTCTTGGTCTGTACGTATCTGCATTCGTAACTACTTACATTATTACACTGGAATACGGCCCAAGCCCAATATGACTCCGCCTTGACTCCTGTGGCATGTCCATGACGGTACGACTGCATCTCCAAGGCCAAGCACCAACAATATTTTTGACCTGACGAAGAAACAGCTGAGCTTGCTTCAAGCTTCCTTCCCTATTTTCATCTATTTTGAATTTTCTTGCCGCACGCAGAGACGTCAGCTTCCACATTAAAGAACACAATCTTATTGCCTTGATATTTGAGTAAGAAAGACATACTGTTATAATACACCACAAGCCCACGAGCAAAGAGAAACCTACGTCTCAAATACATCATCAATAAGTCACATTTCCATTGATCTAGAAAAACATCATGCCTATTAACGGCCCAAAAACGCGTAAAATTACAGATGAAGTTGCTAACGTCCTGCAGCTGCGAGTCTACAACCACGGGCAGTTGGGCTAAGCACAGATGGTCATGTGACCCCAATCCCAAAGAACTGGCCAAAGGGGACCAATAGCAGGAGCCGATCTAACTGCCTCACGTTAGCTCTCTACCTTAATTACATCGACGTCATTTCACTCACGTATTCTAAATCTGGCCCCTAGGATCATGTAGTAGTATTTAATTCCCGTTCATATTGTCGAGGAGCATTGCGAGTGTTGCGGAAGCTCAAGTAGGCGAGCCAGAGTGCTAGAATGGCAACCAAAAGAGACGGAATGTTGGTAGCCAAGGCTACAATGGCGGCTGGGGGGAGAGAAGACATATTTAAACTGTTCAAGTCGAATTCTGCTGATCAGTTCCGAGAGACGCTTTGTCGATAGATGTGAAGAGTCAAGAGAGCCTTTCTTTATACCACATGTTCAACATAAATGTAATTTTTTTCGCCCTTCGCGGGCAAACCATAGAAGAGGCTTAATTAGCTAACAAGGGTTGAATGTTGGGGGCTTATCGGCTGCAGTTCCCCTGCGGCTGCAGCCCTTCGATGTTGGATGCTCGTCATCATGCTCTACGGTGGGCATTGCGAACATTGCGCCATTGGCTTTCCGCACTCTGCAGGTATGGCAAGAGCTGTCAATTATTGTACCTCCTATTGCGCTCTTGCGCTATTGGCTGTGTCTTGGCTGCCTGGCTGTCGATCTTTCATAATGTGTCTCATACTTCGGCGTGGTTGTGCCTTTGAGCTCTGGGAAACTGACATGATCCCGCTGACACGTCGCAGCCAGCCCCACCCCTTGCATTGCGAAGGTTGCGCCATTGGCTTATCTTGTGGTCCGAGTCGTTAGAGGCGGTGCCCCGAATCTGTAAGCCCTCTGGTGTTTATTGCGCTATTGGTTAGAGCACTGCAGTTGCGTGGTTGCGCTATTGGCTGAGGGTTCATTGACTCGCTGCCTCAGGCATATTAATAATAATGAGGCCCTCCGTCAGTGAAGCATAACAAGGCTCTGTCATGGAACCTGTTTTCGTTCTGAATACTCTGTCCTGTTGCAAAACGACGCCAAACATACTGCACTCCTCGGCATCCTAATGCGAGAGAATCCGAGCAACCGTGCATTGAGATCGAAAAGCCCAATGCAGCATGCCCAAATCCAAGCTCAAGTGCAAACATTGCCGGGAAGACAAGCAAAAGGTACCACGTCTGAGGTGCCCGTTGCCGTAAGGCCATTCTGACCTGTGACTCAACCAAGTGCGAGCCGGGAAGCTCTGGACAAACTCGACCTTGTGAAAGATGCAAGGAAAAAGGCCTACCATGCTCAGAGCTTCAGCTCACTTCAGGAGCCCAAGGCTCACAAAGGCTTAATGCACAAGTTGACATGGGCAGCCCTACGATGCATCAAGATTTGTGAGTTGTCGGTCTTTCCTGCCCTAAGTATTGCCTTGAATCTAACAGATCAAGGCCACTAAAAATTTTCTGGCTACGGAGACTAGATCTATACGTCAGATCTACAGCCGCCATTGAGCACGAGAGATACGATCTCTTTGGTCCAACCACATCAGGCTTTACGCTTAAACTTTCTGATATACTCAAACAGGTTAAAGAGTACAAAGAGATGGTTTTATGCTCCTTAAGCTTTCCTTCCTTGACGGTCTCGCTTTCTCTCTTGCTGGATTCTTCGAGCCCTGCAGACTTTCATGATGCCAGCACGGGCATCAAAGGGCAAGAAAGCCGCCTTCTTGAGGCGATGAAACACCGAGGATTAAGATGGGAAAAGTACAATCTTCCAGGATACCTTGAAACATACCGCGACGCAATGCAGCACTTAGCAACTATTACAAACTCTTCGATGCTGCCAATACCCCCGCTACATAACCTACTATTACTCATTGACGGCAAGCAGGAAAAGTCATGGGAACTCCCAAAATTCCCAGTCACCGAGGAGAGAGACTTGTTTGGTCGATATTTGCTGCATCTGGCACTTGATCTCGGCATTGGAGAAGACGCTACACACCTGCTCAATACTCCAGTTTCTACAAGAGACGTGGACATTTGGTCCCGACATCCTCTTCACATCGCTTCCTCGACTGGCTCTATCAACATAATTATACGCTTAATTCATAACAAGTGTGACCTGAGGCTTGAAGATTGCGACGGACTTCAAGCTCTCCACTACGCCAGTGCCGCTGGGCATGAGGACATTGTCCGACTGCTGGTTGAGGAAGCCTGCATCGACCCACAAGACAGAATCGACCCAAAAGACAGAATCGGCAGAACACCTCTTTCGCACGGCGCCAGGAATGGGCACACAGCCGTGGTCAGTTTGCTTGTTGAGAGGGGGGCTAACATCGAGTCCCAAGATATATATGGTGGGACACCACTTTCGCTTGCCATTAACGGTGGAAGGATGGCCGTTGTGGAGTGGCTCCTAAATAATGGAGCTAGCGCCAGGTCATTGTTTGAAGCCAAGACACCTATGATGGTCGATTTCAGGGAAAGGCATATTGCTGTTCTCAAACTACTTCTCAAATCGGGGGCATTAGCTGAGTATGCTCCCCCTTCTATCCGAAAGCTCCTATTTGCCTGTGGTGAGATTGCACTATCATACGCCTCAGAATTAGGAGAGCTGGGAGTTGTCGTCAAACTACTGGAAGTGGAATTCGACCCCAACTGGGAGGGTTGGAGACGTGAGCCGGCCTTGTGCTATGCTGTGAGAGCGAGAAACGCCAAAATGGTCGAAAAGCTTCTTACTCACGGGGCAGACCCCAATTTGACGAGTGAAGAGGGCCGGTCAGCCCTTACAGTTGCTCTTGAGCAGGGAGACCAGGAGATCATTGAAATGCTTCGTATTCCAAGGGCAAATCAACTTAAAGGAGGCTCATTGGAGAACGTTTATCCCTAATCCTGCTAAAAATGGACATTTGAACGCTGTCAAACTTCTAGAAAGAACAGCGGATCGTCATCACTGAGAAATTTGAGATTGACGGCGGTTCAATTGCCCAAGAAGCGAAGCAGCAAAAAATAGTTGTGGAGAGCGCCAAGCCAATCTTTAGAGACCCAGTTCTAACATGTGAATCACACTCCAACTCTACTTGACTCAACTTTGAGAAGTGTAAGAGTGTTTCAAAGCCCGCCTTTGGCTAGGACGTTATATTCGATCAGATGGGAGATGACGGGAGCAAGTGTGAGGATTTGATAATGTCAACTTAGACCACGTACACAAAAAGCCTTGAGAGGGCTCTCCAATATTACAGAGCTGTTAAGGAACAGAGATAGATCTGTCGAACCGAATGGCACTCACATGGGCTGCAGCTCAATTCATCATAGCGTATTTCAACTTGGAAGAGTCCGGGATTAGCCGTGGAGTGGTTTTCTACGTGGCCGTATTGTTTGCCGATCCGTCTCAGGCCTGCAAGAACAATCAATGGGCTCTAAAAACACGATTTTCTACACCAGCAACAGTGCAGGTTATAATTGCAAGTGGTTATTTACTATCATAACGAGCCGTACAATTGTTTCTTTGGAAAATCGCCAACCTTGGTCAACGGAGTGAAGTATAAAACAAGATAGCAGGCGTGTTTCAGTTCCATCCACCTCTGAGAAGAGCGTTTAGCAACCGCAACCGCATTGCTTGCAATTACCCTTAGCGCAGTTCTTCTGATCCTTGGGACAGTCGTCGTCGCTGTTGCATCCCCACCAGGCCCCCTTTCCTCCGTTCTTGGCCGCCCAGCACCACTGACCCCATTCAATCTCCTTGTACGTTTTGCCGCAGTTCATCCAGCACCAGCTCTTGTCGCACCCATACTTTTTCTTGCCAATGGATGAAGTGCACTTTCGCTTCTCGAGGACGCTGGCCTTATCGGCGTCCGGGTTGCGGCTGTGGATGTTGAGGGAAAGCGGATGCTCCTTGCATTTGCGAAGTTCGCTGGGGACGGTGTCGGCGGGGAGATTGTCGAGGTCCCATTCCATGACACCGAGGGCACCGCACTCTGCTTCGGCATCGGGGGCCGAATACATGTTTACGGCAAGTGCCTGGCTGGCAAAAAGACCGACAAGGGCAGTATTGAACTTCATTGTTGAGGATGGAGGAGTTTGAGATGGTTGACTTGTACTGGAGAATGGAGTGACGAGTTTCTGTCTGGGCATTGCCATCTTTTATACCCGTCCGTGAGCTCGAGTCCCTCTACAACCATTCCGTTCTGCTCCCTCTTTAGTCGGTCACCCAAAAACATCTGATCGATGTACACCAAGTAGAATCCGCAGCCGATGTCCCGGTCCAATGAAATATCTGTTAATAATAGAACGACCTACTCGCACCCAACTGTTGTCCTCGCACCTTGCCATGTTTAGAAACGGCTGACCGACGATCAAGTTGTCGGATCCTAGAGGAGGTTCTAGGCTCGGCCACGGTAACCACTTGATCTGGTCAAGCAGGACTGATATTGTATTCAGTCTCTCGGAAAACTTGAATGAGCAGATATTGAACTCCGACGTAGCAACATAGGCATTCTGCCCTTCTACTTCTCCTATACTGATTCCTTGCCTCTATACAAGAAACTTTAGCTGCAAACTCTTTCAGCAAACCTGAGGACTGGGCATGAGTCGGGTAAGTCCCCAAGACGGCACCCTTGCGAACCGACAACCAACAACTAACAACCAACACTCAATACCTAAAAGACGACAAAGTTCATGACCAGCTAGGTCCACAGCGCTGGTTATACCCTGCTAGCTGAACGTGCGCCGCAGAAGGACAATGCATATGGCCGATGATCCTGGCTGCTCTCGCTTAACTTGTATGTGGAATAAGAAGTTCCATATGGACCACTTGAGTGACATTGATGGAGGGGTCCAACTCTTTGGAGACGTTTCTCTTCATTAAGAAGATGCGCAGTAGTTCAGGAGAGCCACTTCCTCACTGTTGTCCCGTATCAGCGACATCACAAGAGAAAACCCTCCAGGCAAGGCCTCGGGCAGTCCCATATTCTTGCAACAATCTACCTGCTATATCTTTTGGTAGTTCTTGTAGTGTTACTAGTAACCTGCTAATTGCCGAAGGTTTTTTTAGGTTTGATAACACGAAGATACCCGTAGACCACCCAACGCTTTAAGGCGTGGATCACGGGCTTCGACTCAAGATGGCAAAGATCCTCACTTCGAGACCACTCGAGGTATCTCTATTAACATCAGGCCTGATGAGTGGTAACCTGCCCCAACCTTCCCACCCACCTTATTTTGTCATATAGGGCCCGCGGCCAATAGAGATTCCTTCTACTGTGTGTTGCATTGAGTGATTGAGAAGTAAATTAGGATACTACTCTGTAGCCCGTCATCTCAGTCTTGTTTTATACCTTGTCTCTTGTCATTGCTCTGTAACTGTCGATCTCTATGTTGCACCTTGAAGCCTCTCGGGGTCAACCGGTTTTGATACTTGAGAACCTACCCAAGCCCAGGCATGCGGCCGGCGAGTTCGTTGTTGGGTGTCCCCCGTCATCAGGAAAGATTCCATAGCCTGGGAACACGGCCGGTCTTGCCGTAAAGGGCAGTTTAAAAGCCTGTTTGTTGGTTATTCAGTTGTGCTAAGCTTTGTTCACTCTACGAGCAACGTCTACTCTTTCCCACATTGTTGCGGCCAAGACGACAATTGAAGATTTCCCACACACGAATTTTTGCCTACGAAATATAGTAGGGGGCAAAAGTAGTCAATATCCTCTGGGACAAGGGAAACCTGTCACGTAGAGTACGTGACGATTGATTACGATGAGCCCAGGTTACAGGCACCGTATGCTCATCGAGCTGAGCATTTGACCGAAAAGGCAAATAGGCATTCAGATTCCAGGGGTGGATGTAAGTACTTTCTGTCTCCCACTGCAGCAGCCACTAGACATGCATGCGAAAGCGCTCGATTATCCCATCGCAGTCCCACCCAGTAAGTAGCACGACGGAGCGGGATGCTGCCGCGGTCACCGCCATGCCAGGAGGTATTAAAATTGTCCCACTCGGATGTCCGCCCCTCTCTACCAAGGGCTGGTCTGCTCGTTAAACACGCCGACTTGCCAGCCCGGCTTACTGATGGGAATACCAGGCGGAAACAGCATGTTCTCTGTGTCACACTGCCATGAGGATAACTCTTCGGCAAAGGCCAGCCTTGTAGTTTCCTCTCCATGAGAGGCTGTGCCAGTTGATGGCAAGACTTTTGCAAGGGCAGACCCCTTCACGGAGGATTATCTCGACACCCAACTGCTCCCCTGTATCCCCTGAATGTATAAGCCTTTCCAGGTGACACTTCCGGAACGTCGCGACACTACGACTGCCTTCAAAGTCCGCCCGGCTTGTGTTGACCCCAACACCGGACCCAGGAGCTTAAACAAGTATTGCCTTCCCCTCATGATCTACAGACTCATTAGCCCTCTTTCCGGACTATGAAGGTTTATTCTCATGTCTGGCTACCCACGTCGACAGCGTGAAAGAGTGCCCCCCGTTGAACCACCTCATCGCGTTTGCGATCCATGTAGAAAGCATTATTCAGCCAAAGGCTTTGTCTCGCAGTACAGCAGTCTCTATTAGGCAATCTGGAACCTGAGAAGTGGCTGTGATTGGCTGACTGCGTCGCAGCAAAAAGGCGAAACCCGTCATTGTAAACCCGGCATCGATCCCGCCGCACCTTCCGAATTGGAAGACATGCCGGCCCACTGCCCACTGCAGATCCTGGGCGCAGACCAATCGGACCAGCGTGGCTTTGAGGCCTGGAACGAGGCCTGGCATCGCCAACTGTTTTCAAGTGCCGTCGTTACATATAGCTGTTGGTTGTTGGTTGTTGGCTGTTGGTTCGACCCATGCGACGTTCTGTTGGCTGCACCCAAGTGGCTCCAAGACTCGGTAATTGGCAATTCGCTAGCCAAGGACTATGCTCAAGGCTGGCCAAATACGAGCTGCCCAAATTGCTCGCAAAGCATACCCAGACACGGAGCTCGTGTTGGCGCTTTCCCTCATGCTTTCCAACCAACCTTTCTCAACATCTGGAGCATAGTCTTTTCCGAATTTCAAGATATTCTCAAGCGTCCGAGAAACATGGGGGCTGCCGGTCTCTCCCCTCTCGGCAAGCGCCTCGGCCCTTCGAACTCGGCCAAGCCATTGATGCATGCATTCAACCCCATGAGGGCGCGAAGAGGAAACAAAAGGCTGTGTCTACTGCTCGTTTTACCCTTAATAGCCATGTTCTATCTCGTAAGCGTCCACTTACCTGGCTGAAGCTACTGAAAAGGCCCTGCTCGAACTACAGCGGCCAATATCAATATCAAATAACTACTTAGAAACACGGCTAATTCTTATTGAGTCGCAGAACGGGCAACTAAAACAATACCATCGAGTCCCGATTGTACAAGATGAACAACCGGTAAACATAACGCCGGAATTGTCGGGGAACCGAAAGCTTGTGGTCATACTCCCAGCGGATCAACCGGGCCCCGATCTCTGCAAAGTTGTCAGCAGCGCCATGGTCCTTGGTTATCCGGCGCCCATCATTGTCAACTGGAAAAGGGAGTCCCCCAGCGACGATGAAGGGGTCGGTCCAGCTCAGCCAGGCACCGTCTCCGGCACGCTCCACTTTCTAGACTGGGCAGCAAATGCCAATAATACCGACGACAAGCTCACTGAAGATGATCTTGTCCTGGTGTTGGATGCAAACAGTGTCTGGTTGCAGCTACCGCCCAGTCTGGTTCTTGAGCGTTACTTTCGGATCAACACGCGAGCGAATGACCGCATCACACAACTGTACGATACACAAGTTCCGGATTTAATGAGTCAAACAATCATCGCCCCTGCGCAAAAGGCATGTGTAGCGCCAAGCGGCTTGGCGTCGAACCTCCACTGTCATGATGTGCCGGGGAGTACCTTGCCTACCAACGTGTACGGTCCCCTCACAGATTATCGAGCCATGGGATGGAAATACGTGCGTCCAAAATACATCAACGACGGTAGCTTTATGGACCAGCCGGCGACATGCGGCGACTTTTCCGTCGGGTGAAGGACAAGATGAACCAAGACATGGCGAAACCGGGCCCGAACCACCAAGTTCGTCAACATCAAGGCGTCTTTTCTCAAGTCTTTGGTGAGCAGGAAGTTTGGCGTCGAGCGACAGGAGGACGATACCCGCCAGAAGACCCGGCCAAGATGAAGGCGGCGCGAGATGAATTCGAATACCACGTTGGACTCGACTACACCCAAGACCTGTTCCACCCAACGTGTTATGCAGAGTCTGACGGCTCCTTCATCGCTCTGGCCGACGAGGAAGTCGCCAAGAAAGAATCAAGTCGACGGGGCAGTTCGCCACCACGCATACAAACTCCGGGCGATGTAGCCAAACTGGATAATCCTCTGGCAATGTTTGGTGACGGGTTCAGTCAAGCCCGCTATGGCTCGGCAAATGTGCCCTTGTACACCGATTTGTTGACCACGTCGGTTCCTGTGGCGATTCACCACGGGACTACGAGAAATGGGTTGAAAGAACGGCGGGTCACATGGTGGGATAAAACATGGTACTTTCCTTATTTACGCATGCTTCTAGACATATCCATCTATGCAGATGGGTCAGATCCTCTGGCAAGCTTTACGACGGGCAACAATACCCTACAGGTCTGGGGATATGGTTCCACGAGGCACCCTAGATTGCCCAAATTGTTTGCCAGGGAGGAACATACGGAGGAGTGGGTTCTGCAAGATGCGCTTTGGAATGCCATTTGCGCGTCTGCGGATGCTATGGTAGAAGGGAGCAGTCCCTGGTACAATGAAGTGTTTCGGGATAGCAAAGGCCCGTTGTAGGGGTGCATAGACTTTTTAGCAAGCTGCAATCAATTCATGTCAACAGAGTCAGGGAGCTGGTCGGTCAAGCCAATCTAGTTGGGCCAGCAGTCTAAAGGTTCAATATTAGTATACACGTCTCTTCCAGCAGCTAGTCTCGGCTCTCGAGGGCACTTATCTTGTGAGACATGAACTTAGTGTCGATTCGGTCTGCAAAACTTGGTGAAACACAACGCTCGGTAGAAATTTCAGAATGCGTATCGACCTTCGGGCCAACGCTCCATTAGCGATGGGCCAGTTTCGGACGCCAACGTTCTCAGTCCTGGTTCGTCTAATGCAGGATGTCCATCGAGACGTAGAGGGCGATGGTAGCCAACTAGGAGCACCTAATGCAAACAACGGTCAGTTCTGGGGAAATGTGCTCTTCAAAGCTAAGCGCAGTTCTTGGGGCTTTGTGGACAAAGCAGACGCAGAAGCCCGTTTCGGATGGGTTTTGACTTACATCCGAACCGGAGAATTCCCAGCCAATGCGAAACTGGCACAGTGCCTCTTCCGAGAGACTCCATCTGACTCTGCCTCAAAGTCAACAAAACACCCGTACTCTCTCAAGGTCAAGTTTGACAAGGACAAGAATAGCGAGGAACTGCTAAACCCTGACCTGCATATGTGGTGGGTGATGTCGTTCTTGCAACATCATGGCGCATTGGCTGCCATCACGGCTGCTCTGGAAGATCACGACACAGACATGACGATAAAAGGGCTGTGCCATAACTACGGTATTCTGATCGCACCTCTCTAGGCGCAAGTAGGTGCAGGACCATGGTCAGGGAGGGGACGGAGCTTCTACTCAGATTACACAAACGGACACTCATTCAACAACCGAGTAGATGGGCACTTATACACTGTAATCTACACTATCTAACACCATGATCACTTGGAGTACACGATGTTCAGTCGTACCGGAGGTTGCTCTGTGATAAGCCAGAAAACACGTGGCACCCGAAGGCAAGCACCGACAGATTCATGCATGAGGGACCGCCGAACATTGTTCTTCAAAGGTGAAATGGAGCTCTCCCCAGGTTGAGTCACGGGTCTTAGGTAGCTCCATGTACCGGAGGCGGGATGGAAAAGGAAACAAGAATTACAGTAGGATGCGGTAGCTGCAGCTCGTGACAGTTCATTGGCCACGCAATCTGTATCCGTACAATGTATCGTGCATTCAGCACCCCGCATCTGCCTGCACCCGCAGTCTTACTGTCACGTGATGGGTCATCGAGCAGGTCAAACTTTGATTAGCCCTCTTCAGCCTGGGCCGGTGGCGGCGGCGCCCTGTCTCCCCCATATTTCCTTTTCGCTTTTCCTCCCGCACCCGGGCATAAATAAATTTCTTCCTTCTGACGACAACGGATTGTTCTTGTTCTTCATCCTGGGTCACAAAGCAAAGATTGGGACATTCGGATTCTCCTTGTCCTACACGCCCCAATTGAGCGGCTGTGCTCGCACCCGACTCTGCTCTTCGTCGAATCCTGAACACCCGACCAGCTCCGCCATGCTCCGAAATCGCCCTGCGAAAACGGCCCTCCGCACCCTTGGCCAGGCGAGGGCCCTCACCACCGCGACGCCGCCCAATACCACCCTTGCGCAGGGAAAGGTGCCTTCGACGCAACGGACGGCTGCTTCTACGTCTGCCGCGCCGTAAGTCTCTCGCCATTTCTCCGCTTGTGCCTTTGCATTCGCAACACCTCGGTAGTAGCTAGTTAAGCTTCACTGCCCGGCGACACTCGGTGCCCTTGCAGTCCTTAGTCTCGGGAGAAGCTACGAGAAAGATTGACGCGGAGCCCTGTCGCTTGCTTCACACTTCAATTGACATCGTTTCGTTTGAAACGCATCCGCTCTGCCATCAGTTGCTAATATCTTGACAGTCAGGTTCGCCCCGTGCCGAGCCCCGCCTTCAACGTCGAGCCCGAATCCCGCAGCCATGTTCAGCCTCTTGTCAACGCCTCGAAGCTCGAGATGGATGAGTCGTAAGAACCCCCTGCGCTCTCAAAACCATGAGCCTTTGCTTTGCGGAGTACAGCTACTCATGTCCTTGCTTTCAGGTTCATCGGAAAAACCGGTGGCGAGATCTTCCATGAGATGATGCGCAGACACGATGTAAAGCAGATCTGTTTGTCTTCCCTTGCATTCCTCGCTCGAGATGCCCAGAGAAGGAAACAAGATCCAAGGTGCTAACAAGCTCCACAGTTGGCTATCCCGGAGGTGCTATCCTTCCCGTCTTTGATGCCATATACAACTCAAAACAATTCGACTTCGTTGTTCCGCGACACGAACAAGGTGCCGGCCACATGGCGCAAGGATACGCTCGTGCGTCTGGAAAACCTGGCGTTGTTGTCGTCACGTCGGGTCCGGGTGCCACCAACGTTATCACGCCCATGCAGGACGCCCTCTCAGATGGCACGCCTCTCGTAGTCTTCAGCGGCCAAGTCCCAACGACGGCGATTGGCTCGGATGCTTTCCAAGTCAGTCCTTTGAATCGGAATGAAGGAAGTAATATGCTAACCCGATGGAAAGGAAGCGGATATTGTCAACATCAGCGCCCCTGCCACGAAGTATAGCTGCCTTGTACGCAGTGTTGCTGAACTTCCGCGTCGGATCAACGAAGCTTTTCAGATCGCCACCTCAGGTCGTCCTGGTCCTGTTCTCGTCGACCTTCCCAAGGATGTCACCGCTGGGATACTAAGAAAGGCTCTACCAACAGAAGACTGTCTGCCCTCGCTGCCCTCGCTTCCAAGCGCCGCCTCTCGTGCTACCAATCGAATATATGAGCAGCAGCTTGATAGTTCCCTCAATCGTGTTGCGGAGCTCATTAAGATAGCCAAGCAACCTATCATCTATGCTGGTCAGGGCATTATCCAGTCCGAGGGCGGGCCTGAGCTCCTTCGCGAGCTGGCCAACAAGTGCTCTATTCCTGTTACAACAACTCTCCAAGGCCTCGGTGCATTTGATGAGCGAGATGAAAAGTCGCTTCATATGTTGGGTATGCATGGAACTGCTTATGCAAACATGTCCATGCAAAATGCCGACCTAATCATCGCCCTCGGGGCTCGGTTTGATGACCGTGTGACATTAAATGTCGCAAAATTCGCACCTAAAGCTAAAGCAGCAGCAGCTAACAAGCGAGGCGGTATTGTGCATTTCGATATCTTGCCTAAGAATATTAATAAGGTTGTTCAGTCAACGGAGGCTATTGAGGGCGATGTTGCTACTAATCTTAAATTGCTTATGCCTAAGCTCACTGCTATAAGCATGGAGCAAAGAAAACAGTGGTTTGATCAAATATCTGATTGGAAGAAGAAGTGGCCTTTATCTAACTATGAACGAGCCGACTCTCCAGGAGGCAATGGCCGCATCAAGCCCCAGACCGTTATTGAGGAGCTAAGCGACCTGACCAGTCAACGAGATCAAGACACAATCATAACGACTGGCGTCGGACAGCACGTGCGTTTTTCTCAAAAGCTATCAGAATTACTCCAAACTAACCTCGAGTAGCAAATGTGGGCTGCGCAGCACTTCACATGGACGAAGCCTAGACAAATGGTCACCTCGGGTGGCCTCGGTACGTCTTTTCTTATTAAGTCCCCTGTTTAAACCTTTGTAGAAACCCTCACCATCACATCACTGCCTCTGGAGTCGACTTTGCCTCTGGGTCAAGTGGCCAGCACGTTAAGCCTGGTGCTAGGCTGCAGTGCTGCAGGCAGTTGTATAGCCACAAGTCACACAACCAAACGAGGCGAGAGGTCAGAGGCCAAAGCAAGAGAGCAAGAGAGAGCTGAAGAGCTGGTCACAGTCGAGTTTTCAGCCTGTGACCGCGCTCGATGCCTGAAACATCTTGTCTCGCTCAAATTCTGGGCTCGCCGACTTGACCAACTTCGCTTCGATACACCTTTTCATCTGCACGTTGCATCGCTTCATGATACTGCCTCTGAGTGCTCGTCAAGGCACCCTGCTTTGCGTGTTGTGTTTGAGCATCGAAGTCAATGATTCTTGAGTCAGCCAAGCATGACTCTCGCCGGCACGTGCCTCATATTCCAGACGCATCCCAGACTTTATTATATTGCCATTATCGACCAGTAGCTGAGCCATGCAACCGCTGGTCAAGCCATGGCTGGCCTTTATCTCCTCCTGTCATCACTCATGTCCTCGTTCTCACTCCTGAAGGGCATTTTTGCATCAGACTTATTTCTTCGATATATTTCTCTCTGATTTCATTATTTGCATACCCTTTAATCATCACTCCACACTATTCCTCTTTCGTCATCACACTCTTTTTGAGGCGGTTGCTCAGGGGCACTGTCCTTACCCCACATCACGAGTTCCCCCCCCCCCCCCACATTTCCTTAACTTTCAACTGTTCTGACTTTTATATATAGGAACAATGGGATACGGTCTGCCCGCTGCGATAGGTTGCAAAGTACGTGAGCATGACCTTTAAATGAATTTTAACTGACAATGCATAGGCTGCGCGGCCTGACGCCCTGGTCGTCGACATTGACGGCGACGCGTCTTTCGGCATGACTCAAACGGAGCTCTCCACGGCTGCTCAGTTCAACATCGGCATCAAGGTTTTGATAATTCGAAACAACGAGAGCGGAATGATCGGGCAGTGGCAGAATCTTTTCTACGAAGATCGCTATGCACACGCGCATCAAGTGAATCCTGACTTCGTCAAGTTGTCAGAGGCGATGGGTGTCCAGGCTCGCGAAGTCTCCAAGCCCGAGGAAGTCCGCTCTAGCCTCGAGTGGCTCATTAACACCGATGGACCAGCCCTCCTCTCCGTCGAAAGCGATAGCAAGCTCGCGCTGCTTCCAATGGTTCCCGCCGGAGCGGGCCTTGACGAGTTTTTGGTTTGGGATGCTGGTGAGTTATGACCCCTTGTGCCGTGACTTTAAGATTTCTGACGGGTATTTGATCGTAGAAAAGGATAAAGCTCGAAAAGCACTGATGCGGGAGCGAACTGGCGGTCTTTACGGCTCTTGAGGACAGCACGAGCAAGTATCAAGTAAGATTGATATCGAAAACCGCAATATCCTACACATACCCGCGGATCTCGACAGCCTCAGCATCCCGAATATGGTGGACGCTGTTGGACTTGCATGTTTTTGCGCCACGTATTCGTAATCACTCTTCTTCTTGTCGCTTTTTCTCTGTCTTGCACAGAACCGCAGATTCATCTGCGTATGTGGAAGCAGTGACTGAAGAAACACAAAAGTCAACGGCGTTAGGGATACAGGAAACCCAAGAAAAAGGGAAAAGGGGGGATGAGAAGCAGTATGCGTCGATGAGCATGCGCCGCGCATTGATGTACGTGTGTACAGGAGAGTGGATGTCGAAATATGAACAGGACAGAGGAGGACCTGGGACATCCGGCGAGGGCACTTATCTTGTGAGAGACGAGCTTAGTGTCGGGTCAATCCGCAAAACTTGGTGAAATAGAAGGCTCGATAGAAATCTCTATCTCAGCCAGCCTGTTTTCGACACAACGCCCAGAACAAGCCGCCCGGCGCAATCTGCCTAGATAGGCATGGGCCACCGCATACCCTGGTCTGGGACAGCCTTTGATGTCATCGCCCTCTGCACACCAACCCTGTCATCGTCGACGATCCATTTGCTGATCTCCCGAGACGTCGGAAAATTTTAACTTCAGGCTTGAGAGCGGTCAACTGACAGCCCCAAAGCTAAAAAGGCCGATACTGGGAAGCTCCGTGCGCGAGAAGGACCGGAGCTTGTAGACTCGAGGCGGCGCTACGGTTTGTTTCGAGACTCGCATCGGTGAAGTCAATGAGATAGTTCTCGTGCCCACAAGAGCTTGTTCAAAAGTCAATTGATTACGAGGTGGCTGACCAGGCCCGCTCCATCGCCTCTTCGCCTCTTGTTGCTTTGCCGTGTAGATGGAGGGTTATTAAGCATACAACTTGGCGCTGTGATAGTCCAATCACCAATGAGAGTTTCTGCAGACAATTATCCTGCCACTAGAGTTGCATTTATATCCGTTGTTTCGAGTCGCAGGCCCGGTCTTCCTGCAAAATGTCACTGACGGGATCCACCATCTGACTCCCTGCCTCTTCTCATTCAAGTGGAACAGTCCGCAGTCCAAGTTATTTCCCAAAATTCGCAGTCTTTTAAATGTTGTGAAATGATTGTTCTCCCAGATTCGGGCTGTCGGGCGACTGGCTGGACCGGCTTTACGGATCCGAAATGTACAAGTGAATAGTCCGTTGTGATTGCTAAGCTCACTTTAGATACTAATGTTATCTCGCAAGATGGTCTTAGTGATGCGAAATTATACGAGTTACACGAAAAATCAACGGCCTATGCGCGTATCGAGGATAAAGTTTCTTCGCGCCAAGAGCAAAACACACAGGCCATTCGGGCAAACTGTGATGAATTTGTCCGACTGTAAGAGTCCTGAGAGTATATAAAGTATTAGCATATTGAAGTGGATGAACGGATCAACACTTGAAGAACTGATTCTGCAGCGATACGAGATCTACGGCTACTATCAATCACCTTTTATTTCTTCCTCTCTCGCATCATGGCCAAGATCACAGTGGCTGTTGGTACTTCGAGTACTTGGAATACAATGTCACGAACAATGCTCTTCTGACAGCTCTTTAGGCTTTGCTCGTGATGTAATCGATGCAATCCTAGCCAAGGGGAAACATGATATTACGGTTCTCTCGTCAGGCAAGACTCGTCTTCTAGTCGATAGTAATTCTGGTTCTAACCTGTTACCTAGACTGCTAGCCTAGACAAGGGGGATAATGTCAAGCAAGTGGTCGCGGACTACGATAATCAAGCTGAACTTGTTGACGTTCTCCGGGGATCTGATGTGCTACTCTGTTTCTTTTCAGGCTCTGACCATGCTACTGTAATTAAACGTGAGAAGAATCCCATTGATGCCGCCATCAAGGCCAACGTGCGTCGTTTCGCATCAAGCGAGCGAGCTACGTGAGTGTCCTAGTATGCATTCTAGATGCAGCCGCAGCAACAGTGGTACTATGGTATATGAATTCAAAGATGAGGTCCGCCAGTACCTTGAAAAAAGTAAACAAAGAAGAGAAAGCATGTTCCTCTTCTCTTTAACTCGGTTAGAGCATACCACCTAACAAGATAAGGTTCTTGAATACACCCTCTCCCAGCCGGGTCTCTTTACAGATTTCTTTTGCCATCCATACAAGGGGGCAAAGGCACTCTGACAGCATCTTGGTTCCCGATCATCAAACATGATGGGATCCCAGCTGGCCAGGAAATCCCGGTATCCAAATTTACAGCCCAGCAATTCATCCATGGAACACTGTCAGGAGCTTGGGGTGTATCCAATGAATGGAACGAGTTGTTGCCTCATCTCTCGTTTGCCACGGCTGAGGAGTATCTGGCTGGAATATGGGCGGGTAAGCCCTAGTGGCTGGTCGAGACAGAAAGAGGCTTGCATAACGGCGAGACATCAGCGCTAGAATGATTCATAGAATGAGAGCACCGGAATGCGACGGGTTTACTGTACTTGGCAACGGGGAGCACGAAACAATGCTCCGGTGGCTTCGCGGCCCAAGTATGCTTAACTCGTGGCTCACTCGTTGCTGAGGAAAACACGCAATCTCTTGCACACCACCAATTGAAGACCAATTGAGCAGGTCGAGTGTCCTAGCACAGCGTTATTGGGTCGCCAGTGGTTTTAAGTTGCTGCCAGTCGACCGAATCGTTCTGTGGCTGTGGCGCTATCACAACAGCTGACGGGAAACCCGCACGGCCAATGGTGATGTGCGATGCGCCGCTAACAGAATCAGGAGATGCGCGCTGCTGATCTGTTGTGGCAATAACGTGGGAGACATGTGGCTTCTCGACGATACGAGCGGGAGGCGCGTGTCCCAAGGTGAGCGAAGGGGGCTCTAAATACGCCTCGCCGGTGAGAGCCGTCCGTCTGGCACCACATCAGCCAATGTGGCCGCCAGATCGCGTCGCGTGCGGTCTTTCTGGTGCAGCCACAGCGAGGGCACCGTCTGGCCTGAATCATGGCCTTGCCTGCGAGGGTCGGCATTTCCGATCCCTGTACCGGCCTGAGCAGCAGCTAGTGCCCAAGACTGGCGGGCTGCCATGCAGGGGGGCTGTCCGCCACAGCCAATTACTCCCTGGCAGAATGATCAGTGATGACCAGAATGGCCCCCTAGAGAGTGCCAGACCTCCTTCTCCCCGGAGCCCCTAAACGGTGCGGCCGTACGTTCGCATCATGGCGCTCTTTGCCTTTATTTAGCGCCGCACGCGCAACGCGGGCCAATCCATGACAGCACAAGTCCAGCTCGGTCTCGGATCTCTCCTTGTTTAAACTCTGCGCCGGGACCCATCCTCCCTCCTTTCGTAATCCTGCATCATCACTGCCACGGCTCCCTCTTCCTTTTGAGTCTCTACCCCCGGACTATCATGATCGGCCCGGACGTGCCACAGACGGCAGCAGCAGCAGCAGCACCGACGACATGGCTGCCACGGCGGGCGACACGGGCGAGACGGGCCCCATCTCGGCCTCGCTGCCCATCAACATGACCATTGCCGGCTTCTTCGCTGTCGCATGCTACAACTGCGTCGAGATCCTCATCTCGCTTGCCAACCGCTTCAAACGATACGACGGCTTGTACTTCTGGAGCATGCTTGTCGCGACCCTGGGCATCGTCCTCCACTCGATAGTCGTGCTACTGCGCTACTACAGCCTCGGGCCCAATTTCCTCTTGTGTGTCTTGACGTGCGTGGGTTGGTATGGCATGGTCACCGGCCAGTCGGTCGTCCTTTATTCCCGGCTTCACCTCATCGTCCCCGACAAGTCCAAGACCCGCTGGGTCCTAATTATGATCATCATCAACTTCTTTATCCTCCACGTCCCCGTCACTGTATTATTTCTCGGCAGCAACACAAGAGACTCGCATCGCTTCCTTGCCGCCTTCAACATTTACGAACGCGTGCAGCTTGCCGGTTTCTTTGTCCAAGAGTCCATCATCTCGGGGCTCTATATCTGGGAAACAGCACGCGGCCTCAAGCCCATCTTTGCCGTCAAGAAGGCAATTGAGCGCAAGGTCATCCGTCACCTCATAATCGTTAATATTCTCGTCATCATCCTCGACATCAGTCTCCTCGTCACCCAATATCTCAGCCACTTCCAGATCCAAACCACCTACAAGCCCGTCGTCTACAGCATCAAGCTCAAGATGGAATTCGTCGTCCTTAACAAATTGGTTCTGATTGTCCAGCAC
Source organism: Fusarium sp. JS1030 (assembly GCA_000966855.1). Lineage (NCBI taxonomy): Eukaryota > Fungi > Ascomycota > Sordariomycetes > Hypocreales > Nectriaceae > Fusarium > Fusarium sp. JS1030. The sequence continues at coordinate 21,605 of JWIW01000009.1, read as the reverse complement.
AACGAATGCAATTGCATCGAGGTCGTCGACGGAGCTGGGGTACTTGCTCCTCGGCTGCCAGATCCCATCTTTGGGCAGAACGTCGCCTCTACAAGAACACGCGAAGAGGCCATCCAACTTAATCACGTCTCACAAATGCCGACCAATCCATCAACATCAACACAGGCGAGCAGTCATGCTCTTAATCAGAAATCCCCATTTACCTTTTTAGATATGACGGATCCATACTGTACGTATATTCATCTCCTGGAGCTCGCTCTTAAACTGACATATCGCCAGGAAGTCCGTCGTGTGAAAAGTCATATTTTATCCAACAGTTGGTCCAGTGGAGATGACAAGCCACCAGACTACCACCAATAATCAATTGAGCAAAACCAGCATCCAGAGATGAAGCTCAGGCCAGCAAAACCTGTTTGATTCAAACTCTAAAAAGTTACGCGAGACGCGTTACAGTAACGCGGATGCATGGAGTTGCGTTCCGGTGATTCTGCCCGACCCGACCGCCTCACCGTTTAAGTCGTGGGGCATCTCGCACAACCCACTACTCCACCCTCGGCTCTACAATCATCGCCAATCCGCCAAGATGCCGCGTATGAATCTTGGCCTCCCCTACAACAATTGTGGTCTCGGACGTTGTCCGGTTGGATTTCAGACCCAGAACCTCCTCCGCTGCGGCGCCTGTCATGTCGTCAAGTACTGCGGCCAGGAACATCAGAGGGCCGACCGACCCAGGCACAAGGTCTCGTGTAATATGATCAAGGAGCAAAAAGCAAAGGTTGCAGAGGAAGAGAACAAGCTGCGGACCAACCCCGGCGATGACACAGATGGGAACGCTTTCGAGACCGTCGTAGGCCAATTCTGGCTTTTCAGAAGCACCCGCCCATACATGCAAGCTCGCTTTGACTACATCTCAGCCCTCCTCAACATCCGCACTGGCGAGGCTGTGGAGATGGCACTCGACCACTCTCTTGATATGCTCCGACTCTGCAGAGGCGACAACCTGAGTGTTCGGGCCCAGGTTCCTGGGCTATATCTCCGAATGGGGCGGGACCAGGACGCATACGATTTTATCAAATGGTATGCCCTCGTAACCTCGGACTATGAATGGGGCAATACCAATTTGCCGTTTCTCGACAAGCATGGGGAGGACGTGTTTGAACCTGTCGACGAGAAACCCCACCTCATCGAACTGTCCTTCTCCGTCGCCTTGACGCTCATCAAGATTCGCGTGATGAAGGACCTCGAGTCCCTCCAGGAATTCCTGCGTAAGAATCCCAACGCATCAGGGGAAGCCAGGTATGATCATTTGGCTGAGGAGGCGATGAGCGATGTTCTCCTTCAACGGCCCGACATTGTCGCACAAGACGACTACAAGGAGACGATCGCGGAGCTGCGGCGCCAGGCACTGCAGTTGTACAAGATGGTCAAGGAGCAGAACCCACACTTCTGGCCAGGTGTCATGGATCCAAACCTGTACGCTTACAGTGTACCGACGATTTATACTCCTGGTTCACGTGAGGAGGCTGTGTTGGTTTTTCGGCAGTCTTGGTACTCGTGGTCAGAAACAGAGGCAGCCATACAGTTTATCAGGGGGGTTATACGAAACGACAAGTAAAGTACAGGAACCAAAACTCCAGGGATATTCTATCTAGGAACAACAGACCTATTTTAGCTTCACTTCTCGTAATTAGCTGTGACTGTGACACCCTCGTCTCGCTTTTTACGCAACTACTTTGAACGAAAGCTATTTCTGCAACTTGATACACAACTAGTAACGCAATGCAGGACGGAGATATAATTTGCCGAACAGCGGGGTGCTGATGATGACGCGGGGAAGAGCCATGATTCCAAGAATAGCTATCGCACGTTTTCACGTTGCGATAGAGTTTCTGTAGATCTGTGTCACTCAGTCTACCGGTGACATAGACTAATGTCGACCTCCGCCCAAGAAAACCCTGACTTCTGCTGGAAGTGCCAGGCCCTCTTAAATACGCAGTACCCTCAGGATCTTGTCACAACAGAAACGCAAGAAACTCGTGAAGAGCCTGACAAAAGGCAGATTCGAGAATTTCGTACGCGTGATCCATTAGAAGCAACGGCCTCCGCTGGATGTCTCCTCTGTTTGCACTTGTTACACTCGTTGAGCATCCCACAGAGGGCTACCCTTGGCCGATTGTCAGACACGCCGTCTATCGATATCGAGTATGAAGAGAGAATCTTCCTAAGCGAGGGTCATATCCCGAGTATCTCACTCGATGTATTTCCAGGGACATCGGTTCCCGAGTTGGAAGCGGGGAATGAGATCAAGACTCTTTTGCAGTTATACCCCGAAGCTGGTGAGGACAATAGTCTGGGATGGTTAATTGATGCTGACAATTTCTAGAAACGGGGACATTTGTAAATCATGGGGAAATTCATGGCAGCACGGATTCACACACAAGCAGAACCATAGTAGCAAATTGGCTCGATACGTGCACAAACACACACAAAGCCTGCACCCTGGCACTCGCAAATGCGAAAACCCTCCCATCGCGCCTCATTGATTTCAGCTCGGGAGTACCAAGGCTCTTGATAGTCCAAGATGACACCCCCTTATCGTCATACGCTACGATGAGCCATTGTTGGGGTTCTCGCATGCCCCTGCGACTGCTATCCAGTAATATCGCCGAGTTTCAGATAGAGATACCAATCAGTCAACTATCTCAATCATTCCGCGATGCCATCCAAGTCGCACAGTGGCTAGGTCTGAGCTACATCTGGATCGACAGTCTGTGCATCATACAAGACTCGGCAGAAGATTGGGAGAAGGTGTCAGCATCCATGGCTGATATTTATTCAAACTCGTTCTGCAATATTGCTGCAGCCCACGCAGTTGATGGCACACACGGATGCTTCATTGAGCGAGACCCTCGACTCGTCACGCCATTAAAGCTAGACTTGAACTGGGGCCCAAACCCGGGAAGTTACTACGCCATCCAATGGCTCTACTGGCGACAAAAGGTGATGGAGACACCGCTGAATGTACGGGCGTGGGTGTGCCAAGAGCGATACATGGCTCCTCGGAACCTGTTCTTTGGTGATACACAGCTATACTGGGAGTGTTGTGAGCGTACCGCATGCGAAGCATTTCCAACGAGGTTACCGCCAGAAGTTGGCCGCTTACCTAGATATCTGGACCCTGACGTTGAAGGTGCTGCTCTGCGGGAGTCACAAGGCCTGTCAAAAGCACCAGAGCTGAACGCTTTCAGCCTCTGGCATACCATCGTGTACACGTATTCTAATGGGAGGCTCACCTACTCGGAGGACAAGCTGGTCGCCATCTCTGGACTGGCATCGAGGATGCAGGAATATACCCAATCCGAGTATCTCGCTGGTCTGTGGCGGAAGCATCTGCCATATCAACTACTTTGGAGCGTGGGAGGCATCCAGTGGGTGTCAACCAAGGAACGTCCCGCCATATACACCGCGCCAAGCTGGTCTTGGGCTTCGATGCATGGGACGGTTGAGAATGCCTGCGTTGTACGACATGCCGACGAGCGTGATATTATCCTGGATATCCTAGATGCCAGAGTCGACTTGTTCAGTGATGTGAATCCATTTGGGCAAGTAAAGGGCGGATATATCAAGGCAAGAGGATATCTTGCCAGAGACGGAGTTCACATCGAGGAGTCACCGAACAACCGTGGTGCTTTCGACATCCTCATCCACGGTCAGCTTGCTGGGGGTGCCAGTGTCGACAACTATATTCGAGAACCGGACCCCGTTACACATCACGGCTTTTACTATCTCCCGGTCCGCTATAATCCAAGGGTTGAGGAAGTGACCCGAAGCGGCGTAACTATGGCTGCTCCGAATTTAGAAGGCTTGATCCTTCAACCCACGTCGCCCAACAACGGAACTGAATTCGTGAGAGTTGGAATGTTTAATACTATGATGCTGGGAGCAACACGCTTTCAAGCTCTGTGTCGTGAGCGCTCTGCTGGACTGAGGCAGGCTGGAGAGGAAGAAGACTCCGAGGGATGGGGCTCACAGACGGAAGTGACGATTCTTTAAAGCAGGGTTCATCGATGTGGCGTAAACGCGGGAGTTGCCAGTATTTATCTTGAAAGTGAGGTCTTTCATCCTGGTGCTAAGACATCCCTGACTGCATGTACCAGACCCGGCCACATTATTCAAAATATTCCTTCCTCCGCGGATTCCTGCTGTGATCGTTCCACTCAAGGTACAGCTCCTGGCCATGTGCTTCAGCAGCCTCTCGCCAAACCCTCAACGCCTCCTCATCAGGCTTCGGTATAAATTTTCCCATAATATTCATGCACGCCTTCCTTTTGCTCGCCTCGGTATCATTGCCATGCATCCGACCCGAGTACCAAATATGATACTCTGAAGGCACACCAGCATCCATTTTCATTCTCTTCAACTTGGGCGAATGAGTCGCAACTCGTCCCAACAGGGGAAGAACCCGTTTAGCAAATCTCGGATCAACTGGGCCACGAAAAATCTTCCCAACCTCGTCACTGTCTTCAAACCACAAATCTTCCTCTCGCAGCCTTGTGCTGGGATGGTCTATTGCCAGCCATTTGCCCGACGGTGTGACTGGAAGGAAACCAACTTGATACGTCTCCATCTTGGGCCACAAGGATACCAAAGTAATGTCTTTATCGGAAGGGTGGAAGATGTCTGTCTCCCAGCTCCCATTCGCCACGAACTTGACCAGGTTTTCCCGTAGTGAGAATGTGTACAGTGCTTTGCTGAGGTTGTCGTAAGTCTGGCCTGGTGGTATTATGTTCTGCTGGCGGAGGGAATGATCGTCAGGAGTTGGCCGCGAGTATCGTAGCTCAAAGTGGGTGATGGTCTCCGGTAAGGTATGGAGACTTTCCGCCAAGCCTGTAAAAGATGTGAAAAAAGCCCAGATTAAACGATGGGAGTCATTGCAAGTGGAGAAATAACCTACCTTGTCTTTGCTCAATCCTGAGCGCCGGATCCCTCCTCTCCTCATCACTGAGGTCAAGCTCAAGTCTCTTCAACTGTGTCATCTTGCTGACCATCCGACACATAACTGTCGGTGAGAAGAACAAGCTCCAAGAGATGAGCTCGAAAGTACAGTTGTTCACAACTGGGATTTCAGGTAGTTCCTCGTTATCCTCAAGTTGCAAATCGAGGTACACGGGCTTGACCTGACCAGACTCGGTCTGCGCCGCCTCAGCCTCATCCGGAGGGTAAAATCCCGTCCAGACAAATTCCTCGGGGACCATGATGCAAAATATCATGTCAATATGTGGCTTGTCGCGTGCTGGGGCCTTGCTGAGGAGATGGAAGATTCTTCTGATTGATGAATCGAATATGGCGTGGTTATAACCTCTTCTCTCCAGTAGGGGTCGTCCGTCATCTTCGTCATCTTCGTCCTCATCTGCATCCTCCCATTCATCATCACCATCATCTTCGACGGCTTCCTCAACTTCATCCACCACTTCATCTTCCTCTTCATCTTCTCCCATTTCGTCATCGTCCATTTTATCGTCTTCCTCGTTCCTCCTCCCGGGAGTGAATTCCCAAGGGAAAATGATTGGAATTTTGATGGTTCGGATATAGGAGAGGCGTCGTGGGTTGAGAATGCCCTCTCGTTCAGCCTGCGCTAGTCTCTTCGGAGATATATCGAGCAGTTTAAAAGTATAGGGCTCAAAAATGTGCTGCCACCGTCGGCACACAGCCGTGTATAGAGCAAGTGAGCGGGCACGCTCAAACTCCCATATGGGCGCCCGGGAGTATATCGTCTCCCAGTCTGGGTCGCCTGGTTCACGGCCGAATTCAGCTTCAAAGACTACCAGCTCGATAACCTCGTTTGGGATTTTATCCATGATTGATCCAGGGTCGATGTTCAAATATGATTGATAGTTTAATGGTAGAGCACACGTCGAGGAGTAGCTGAGCATCGTCATGTTCACGTGATGGTATTGGGCATTGTGACGTCAACCTATGCAATAACAAGTAAAGAAAAAGCAAAAACAAGATGCGATACAAAACGATGAGCTCGAAATATGGACACTCATCTAGCAACAGCAAGAAGGTGGTGGTTTACACGAAAGTGGGTGAATGGATTATGCAAGTTTGCAACCCACCTCCACGCCTATCAGCTTTGCGGGTCATAAGTACAATGCCGTATTGGGGACTTCGCTCGAGCGACAATGCTCCCAATTCTCCCGAGTGTGGCACATCCATGAATCCATGGCAATAATTGGAACGCAGCTAGAGATAAAACCATTGCGGTAATCACTGTCAACTCCATGGTCTATCTCGTTAAAATATAAACATTTTCGAACCCAAACACGGCGCCTTATACAACCTATACCAATGTTATACATAAATTATCAGACTCTAAGTGAAGGCCGGTCCATCAGCCATAAGCTCATCTTCTGTCGTGTAAAAGCTGTCCTTCTCGGCAAGGAACTGCTTGTGGAATGTCTCCAGAAGAACGCCAGGGAATACTGCGCCGACAGCAAGGACAAGTCTGTCCTCCTTGCCCAGCCAGACGTGCTTGATGAACTTGCCGTTGCAGCCCGTATTGCTCTCGGGGAATCCGTTGGCTTCGGTGCAGGGCAGTTCGAGGATATCATTGGGATAATCGTAGCGGATAAAGGTTCCGAAGCCACCCTGGTCGGTGGGCTGCCAGCCCTTGCGCTGTCGGAATTCGGTGCAGCCAGGGTACTTGCTGTTATCGTTCGGGCAGTCGTCCCAGTCCTTGAAGATCTCGTACGTCTTGTTGTGGTTCTGCATGATCATAAAGCCAGTGTTCAAGAAGAGCTTGCCGAACCTATATAAATGTTAGACATCGAGACCAATAGGCAAGTGACAGCCATTCGCAGGGGTCAATACGAACCTATCTAGGTTGTGCTCGGTATCGGGGTCAATGGGGAGAGCCAGAGAATTGTTCTGGGGTGTGATGCTCCAATAGTTCATGAGCCACTCGAGGGGAAGATCCAGGCGGTTGAATAGGGCATCGGAATCGATAAAGACACAGACGTCATGCTTCTTCAGGATCTTGGACAGAACTGACGGCTTCTTCCACGAGTCGCGACGGTCGGCGTATTGGTTGATCTTGACATAGTAGTACTCGTAACCGTGAATCTTGGCTAGGAGATATTAGTGTCGGTAACGAGCGGAGTCAATAAGAGGGGAACGTACAGTAGACCCAGTGGTTCAGGGTGCCACCAGAGGGACCGTGAACTTCAGAGCTGCGGTTCCAAGTCATGGCATCAGACCAAAGCTCGCCAGGTTTGTTGAAAGACCTGCTTTCAAGATCGATGACGCAGAGCTTCTTGCCAAGAGACTCGGTCCAGATGGGCTTGTCGGAAGGAAGCTTGGAAGGCCAGTGGCCATAGGGAGCATATTCGGGTGAGTTTGGCTTGACAGCCGGGAATACCCATTGCTCGGGGCGAAAGTTCTCGACGTTGAAAGCAGAACCCTCGGGCTCCGTGGGCTCCTCCTTAAGTTCATCGATCTGCACAGGAGTTTCGACCGCCTCAGGACTCTCGACCGCCTCAGGAGTTTCGACCATCTCAGGAGTTTCGACCACGTCGGGAGTTTCGACCGCATCAGGGCTCTCGACTGCGGCAGGGCTTTCGACGGTTTCGGGGGTATCGGGCACTTCAGGCTCTGCGGGGATTGCGGGCTGGCCGGCCGATGTATCCGTGATGTCGTCGGTGGGGATGCTCGCGATCGCGGTAGTAGCAGCGGCAGCCTCCTTCTCAGGAACGAGTTTGGAACCAGAACTGCGCGGTCGGATGTCAGCACAAGTTCCATCGTGAAGCTGGGCGAAAATCGGGGGCAAAGGACTCACCTATCCTTGGACGGGGCCGCGGGCATGGTGGGAGAAGCCATATACAAATGCGACAGGCCGAGAAGGAATGTGAAGAAGACGGCCCCGATCAAAAGGGCCATCTTGTTGGACCGAACAGTACTCATTTTGGCAATCGTGGACTATCCGAAGTCATAGAAGGAAAGGAAAGAACGGCGGTATGACTCGGCGGCGAAAACAGCCCCCAAACACAGAGTTGGAGATGCGGAATGAAACAAAACCGCGACAGAGAGGATGGAATCTTCGTTTTCGAGACAGGGCGTTCTCGCGCGCCAGCACGACGGGAGGGAAACGTTTGTTTTATTTTTCCGGGTCCCGCGAACGGGGGGCTGCCTGCGGGCGGGCGGTTTCGGCGTGGGGCAGCCACAGCTTACAAGACAGTACGTACTGTACACGGTAGCCCCTGAGTGACGGCTCAGCAGGCGCTATTGTCTTGTCAGCAGTGAGAAGGATTAGAAAGCTGGACGGCCAAATGAATATTGGGCCTATTTAGGGTCGAAGGATTGCCAGAGCATCAGTCCCCTCTCTATACTCTGTATGCGTCTTTGTGCTCCTACTCATCAGTGTACGAAGCAGTCATCATGTCCACGTACTTGGTACGACACTAGAAGTGGCATTCTCAGACAGATTAGGCGATAAGGAGAGACAGGGGTCGGGAGAGGATGCCCCTCAATCTAGCGCTGACAATAGTGTAGATTAATGATGCCTCTTCCAGCACGAGCTAAGTTTCATAACTTGTCCTTTATTTCGCACGAGCTAAGAGATGCGGGCCGCACCTTGTACCGTGGTTCGACTCTGAACAGATAACCTTGTGAATTGTGTTAAAGATTGAGTTGCGGTGCTAATCTTGGATGAGACGATCAGGCCTGAAACTTGGTCGTGATACATGAGACTGCCCACTGCCGCGCGGACGACGCTGGCTGGACCGTGGAGTGGGGTCTGGCCGCTGAGCTGGAGCCGTGCTAACGGCATGGCGCACAAAGCCAACGGGTCTGGCCAATTGTAACCCAAGAAAACGGGATGCACAATTTGCCAATGGGGAAAGCCTTTTCAGCTCGTGCGGGAAAGGGGTTTGGGGGCCGTGATCCATCCGAGACCCTTTTTTTAGCGCCATCACTTTCAAGACGTTGTTCTTTTCGCACCTGCTGTTCAGCTTTGCAATATTGCTGTGGGCGATTGCATACAATTATTTGCATTTTCTTAAATGATAACGACTTTAACTCTGCCAGAGCCTCGACTCGCTGGTAATTCGGGCGCGCATCTCTGAAACGGTCCAGAGGTAGACGGGAAGTTCAACTTGCCTGTGATGGAGCGGCCGACCTGGCAGGTACCCTATACGCTTCCAGGTTACAACTTTGCTTCCATCAGTAGGTATGACAAACCGAAGAGAGTAGCATCGCATTAGTACTTGAGATAGTGTACTTGAATTATTTATCGTATTTTGACTAGACGGGACCTGCGATTATGTTTGCCATGAATGGCCACCTCGTTCGTGCGTGTGACAATGTATGCATTCATCCCGTCTTGACCCAACATCAATCTGCTGTGCATCGCAAGTCGGGATACCCAAGACGGCGTACGATGCAAGTAGATGGTAAAATATTATTTCATACGCTAGAGCTTGTTGAATTCCCCGGAGGTCTCGCATCCTTTGTTCTCCATTATCGCGCGACTGTCTTGGATGTAATGGGAAAGTTGAGCGACCGTGGCGGCGCTGTGACAGACATCAGCTGTTGATCGTAAGTACGGGTGGTCGGGATCGTGTTCACGCCTTTCTGCAGCGCTCTAGACCGCAATAATAAGTTTGCGATGGGACTGAGCTCTCCCAAGTCGTGCAACGACCGAAAAGCACAGCCTTGACAGTTTCTGAGTTTAAATAATGGGTTCTCGTTCGTGTGTGAGCGGTTTGCTAGGACCGGAATCTGCCCTGCTCACTCATGGCCGTCTCAGCGTAGTGTCACCACGCGCGCCGCTCAACTCATGTCGCCCCGCTCTCTTGGGTATATTGTGAGCTTTAATTCAGTGGACTTGGTGTTACATGTTCCGTCCATTCGTCATTCCCAACTTCCCGCTCATTTTCTCGCATTGATGCCCTGCCGCGCTCTCATACTTGTTCGGTCAAGGCGCTTCATGATGTCTCGGGCTGCTGTCTAGCTCGTAACGGATATGTGGGTTAGCTGATAATTCAGACTTGTACCCTAACGCGCTCATCTGCTGTTGTTGATCTTGATGTTGGATCGGTACATTTGAGACATTGAGTGATTTCGAGTAGTCGTTTGTGTTCGCGTGTTCGGGCGCATTCCAGTACCCATTCATGTTCGGGTCCCCGTGCCCTCTCGGATCCCCATGCAAGCTCGACACTCCAGTTCCCTTCCGGAAGCGCTTCCATACCAAGAATCCAGCACCTGCGAGAACCAGGAGACCGCCAATCGTTGCCCCGACAGCTATACCTGCAATTGCTCCAGAGCTTAAGCTTGAGGTCGTTTCTTCGATCGGGACTGGATTAATCGACATGGATCCGGTGGCAGACGGTTCGTCAGTTGGAGATAATGAGGCTGTCGAGACGGCTGAAGCGGTGGCCGAGCCGGAATTCTGCGCGGTAACATTGAAGCGCTGAGAACCACGAATCGGACCCCCGGTTTCGGGGTCGTTCAATGTGAACCACCCGATGGCGTCCTCTTTGCCCTCTGCAAAGCTGGCGGGGTCATACTCGGCCTCCCACGTGTGAGAATTTGTCGTGAGGTTTTCTAAGAGGGTTGGTGAGCAAGGCGCACAACAATGTTGGGGGGGAGCATTCCTTACGGGCCAAGAAGAATGACGAGATCTTGTTGTTGTCGAGTTGTTGCACATAAGCGAGGCTGATCTCCTCGAGATCGGTCACCCATTCCACCAGAATTTTTGTCCCGGCCGTATATCGGATATTATTGCTCGGATCCTCGTCCACCGCTTTGTTGAAACTTGGGGGACGGGTAAAGTTGGTGTTGGCCGCGCCCGACACGGTGGGGAGGAATACGGCCAAGGCCAGCCCGCAAAGTGGGAGCCAAAACATTGCCGTAGTGTCGAAGATGAAAGAATTAAAAGTTATGAGTTATAAGACCACTTCTCGTGAAACGCCCTGTTACCGGGACGAGTCATGGGAAGGGAAAGAAAGTGCAGAGATGCGATCAACGCGAGTGTTGGCTCCGTCTGGGTTTAATAGAGCAAGGCACACACATGCAGCCAACCTCAGCTGAGCCCCTCACAGGACCATGTTATGGGCCGGATCCGAAGGGTGGAACTGCCGAGCGCTTAGGATTGATGAACCTGGTGAGGCTGAGTCTGGGCGACATTTCCCCCAGGTAACTTGCCTGCTAGATGGAATTTTGAAGTGATCAAGATTTCTGAGCCTTCCCCAGGGGTATTTAGGAGGCGACTGGGCATATAACTTGGTATCAGCAGCAACACGTAGTCCAAATGGAAGAACGTCGAAGAATGTCCAGATCCCCCAGAGACATTTTTTTTTCACCGTTTCAACTGTCATTGACGCCACAGGAAGAGAAGGTTGTTTCAGATTTATTCCCTGCTCGTATGATGCGACTTGATTTGCCTAACCGTGGGTCTAACCCACACCCAAACATGGGGGAACCAACAACCAACAACCAACACTGCCTCAGATCAGCTAATGAGTGAACAGGAATTTCTCCTCCTCTTCTTTTTCAGTTCAAACTTGGCCAAGATTTTCACACCGATCGAGATGTTACTAGTAGCCGAGGCGTTGGTAGTTGCTGGGCCGCATTAGAGCGGTTAAACGGGCATCTTCATTCGGTCGCCAAGTCTAGCTTTGACCTCATCGTGGGCTGGTTCGGGCGACGACCCAACAGGCCCCATTTAATGGCAGTGCCTTTTCCTGATCGGGCTAACTGGGACAATCGTATTAACGGCACGAGCCGCAAAATTGATGCAAGGTGTTCCGCCTCGTGGTATGATCGTCGGTGGCAGCTTGGACGGTCTCTGGAACTCGCATGTGATTGATTGCTATGCTTCTTGAATCTACTTATGTAGACAAGTAATGACACAGTTTTGTTATCTCAATTTACTTTTCTCCCAGATAATTCTTGTTTAGTTCTGGCTTTCTAGTGGTGCTGGCCTCGACTCTCTGGTTGTGCGAGCTCACCACCCTTTGTTCTGTTCGAGTTGTGCATGTTCTAGACTGCCCGACCTTTTGGACTTTCGTCGCTTTCGACGATTCAAATCTCTATAGCTTTAAATTTAAGATGTATGTTAATCTTACTGCAATGAGCGTCGAGTTTCTAAGGTCGCGCTGTGTAGCAGATGTTTGTTATGGACAGGTTGATACACTATCATTGCTTCAACTTCTTCTGTGCATCCTTTCTTGTATACTTTGAACCGCATCTTTTCAATGTTTTCTCTAAATATCTTTCTTCTCGTCATGAATTTCTACCTAGTCACTCTCTTGATTTCTGCCCTGCGACGATAGGAAACCGTGATTATTGCGCAACTCTTGCGCACTCATCATTGCGAAAAACATGAGATCGATTGTGTTGGTTCCCGTTACATCTACCTGTCAGAGACAAACTCTAGAAAGTTTGTCTTGCGTACTCTTTGGAGACCCCGGCTGACTTCGACATTCAGATCCATCGGTAGCTGGTTCAGGTGACGCTCATTCGCTCCCTCACTTCGACCCAAAAGATATGGGGTGTCTCACACAGATTGTTCTCTAACCTTTCCACTTTTCTATCACATTATTATAGCGGAAATCATCCGCAGAGCTCTCGACTTTGTATTTGACCGAGACAAGACTTGAGCCTAACTGCTTTGACAAGAAGCCTCCGGTTTACACGAGAGTGGATTATAGCTTACGCAACCCTTCCACGACCTATCGGCTCTGGCCGCTCCAGACGAAACTCCATTTTCGGTTTTAATCACATATATTGTCTCAGAAACGGAAAGCTGAAAAGATCAAGATGGCTAGTTTGGGTCGCCCCCACCGCGACTATTGGAGCGGGGTTGAGCCTAGAGCGTTCGAAGCGGCTTGTGGCGACCTGATCAGATAAGAGGTCTATCGATATGCTGCATATTGGCCGAGGTGTGGATGGCCGTGTTCTCTGCCACGGACTTGGCACATGTCCTGGGTGATAGTTCTGGCCCACGAGACTATGGATGTATTTTGTGACGAAGGAGGCCGATTGGCTATGATCCGTTCGTCTCGGAGCAGCCCGCGCATTTGGTCTGAGCTGAAAAACTTCATTATGGTGGTTGAGAAAAGTCATAAATACAGAGTGCTCGGCCGACGTGAAATCGAATTCTGTTCATCAGCACAAGTTCTCACTTCAATTCTTTCCTCTGACACACACCACTGTCCTCAAGATGGCGGGCCCCGACAAGACGTATCCCATCTCGGGAATCCCTTCAGACGTCAAGACCAACACTGACAACATTCCCTATGCTCCTGGCATGCCGTCTCGTCGTGAAATCTCTGACCTGTTTCCTTCCGATGATCCTGTCACTCGGAAGCAATGGACTCTGATGATCCTGGCCATGAACCGTTTCAAGGCCATGGGTGTCGAGAAGAAGCTCTCGTACTTCCAGGTCGCTGGCATCCATGCCTATCCTCTGCAGCCTTGGGACGGAGCAGCACCTCCACCCAAGGACCCTACCAAAAAGCCTCCTCCTGGCGCGAATCCTTATGGAGGCTACTGTCAGCACAACACTATCACGTTCCCGACCTGGCATCGGCCTTATATGCTGCTGTTCGAGGTATGTATTCAGCCTGTTTCCTCTTGACTCCTTCTCATGACCCCCTTAGAAACTGGTCTGGACGCATATGAACGACATTATCGAGGAGTGGGGGCTTGAGAGCTCCCTGAAGGCTGAGTGGAAGGCGGCTGCCGACACGTGGAGACTCCCGTATTGGGACTGGGCACGCAAGCAGAAATACAACGACAAGTATTCACTGCCGGCCGTCCTTCTTGTGGATCAAACTACCATTTATCCCCCTGATAAGCCCAACGGTCAAACAGGTGTCGAAAACCCGTTTTGGGGATTCTCGAATCCCGAGAAAGAGAACGGAAAACCCAGAAAGTTTGGCTCAATGCCTGACGGCAAGACTGATTGGAACATTCCAAACCACAAGAATCTACCTGTAAGAACGCACTACGGGAATAAGTTGCAAATTTGCTGATTTTGAATAGTGGGGAGATTGCACTGCCATTAGCCGCTATGGCCTTTTCAGTAAGGATGGTAAAACCTTTACCGGCCTCGACGGAGACAACAACTTCAAAGAGGCAAACACGACCTTCAGCCAATTTTCTGCGAACTGGTATAACCCGTACAAGCAGGGGAAGGAGGACGAGTTTGAACCTCCAGGAACTCTGGCTGATGCCGTTAACCGACTGTTCTCGCCGGAGTACACTGACACCTGGGATACCTTTGCCAGCACAAAGTGGTGGAAGGAGAGTGCGCAGGATGTTAGTTCTGGCTACTTGTCCCTGGAGTACATCCATAACAACGTTCACGTAAGTTACGGCCCCCCATAATGACCTTTGGGTGTAAGTGTCTGGTGTTGACCTCCAACTTTTGAAGAATCTCACCGGCGGTTCCAACTACCAGCCCCCTGGGAAAGGAGATATTGGCGGCTACGGCCTCGGCCACATGTCGGACGTTCCAGTAGCTGCGTTCGATCCTGTCTTCTGGTTACACCACTGGTATGTCGATATCCTCAACAGCCATGGAAATTACATCTTTCTGACATGAGAAACCAGCAACATCGATCGCCTGCTTGCGATGTGGCAGGCCCTGCACTGGGACGCCTGGTTCGACAAGCCGGGATTCCTAGATAACGGGGCAGCAAGCTACCCAGACCCGAGCAAATTTGACAATCTGCTGCCCTTCCATGACATTGAAACTGATAAGCCCGAGACGGGTTATTTCACGTCCGAGAAGGTGCGTGATTGGACCAAGTTGCACTACCAGTACGACGACCTCAAGCCCAAGCCGGAAGCCATCCTACCCAGCGGCAAGCTCAACGAGGAGCGGTACAAGGTCGACCTCTTGGCACACATCCACGAGATCTACCCCAGCACTATCAAGTACTACGAAAAGCTCTTTGAGGATGAACGTATCAAGAACCCAGATTTCTTCGGTCCACACAACACCCAAAATGTGACCTGGAACGATTACATCATCAACGTCGTCTACGACCGATACGCCCTCGACGGGGCATCATATGTGATTCAGTTCTGGCTCGGTGGCGAAGACAACAAGCCTGACACGGCCTTTAAGTACGAGGAGAACTTGGTCGGCCAGGTCTATTCCCTTGGCGGTATGACTCCCGCCTCCGACGACACTCCCGGTTGCGCCAACTGCGGTGAGCAAAAGGATGGCGAGGTACTGTCGAGGGCTCAGGTGCCGCTCACCATTCCCATCATCTCTCAAGCTCTGGATGGGAGCTACGAGCACATCAAGTCTACGCGAGGCCGATTCGTTGAGCCATATCTCATGAAGCATCTACACTGGAAGTTTGTGCAGATCGGTGGCGAAGAGAGGCCAGCTAGCGACTTTCCTAACACCACTATTTCGGTATGGAGGGGAACGGGTAAGGCCCAGGAGCCTTCGGAGGAGAACGGAAAGGATTTGCCGCCTGTGTATGGTGGGTACCAGATTCTGTATAAGCCGACAGATGGCAAGGATTGTGGTCTGACCCACGATGACGATGTGCTGGGTGAGGCTCACAAGCCTCATTTCCACTTCAGAACGCTGTAGTCGCTGCAAGTCAGTTGTCAATTACCCAGCTAGATCTGGGCTTCATTCGGTTGTGTTTGAAACTCTTTTCTGGGGATAGATGGTCCGCTTTTAGCTAGGTACATGGATTAGGAATCGACTTGGTTGTCTTTAACTTGCTGCTATTTAATTCAGCACACAGTCAGGACCAAATTTCCTCGTTTAGATTTTCCGCTTGGGAGAACTACGGAGAGTCTCTTTGGAGAGCAACAGGAGGGCAGAGCTTGAGTGGCGGTGATGAGCCGTCCGCAGCCGACTCCTCCTTAGCCCTTTTGAAGTTATCATTCGCCAGCCCCAACGAGTCATTAGTTAAAAGCAGCCTGGAGAAAAGTCATGAGTTGCACTAGTTCTTCCTCCCGAGGAGGAACCAAACTGAGGATAAACTCTGACGCTATTTATAGCCACCCTCCCTCTAGATGAAACTAGCGATACGGAATTGCAAAGAACCGCTAAATAAGTCTTGTTAGAATTGCGGTTGCGACTTCCAGTCCGGGATTTCTATGATACACGTTTTGCATGAAGAAAACCTTGCTTTGCCGATTTGCCGGAGCTGTCAGCCGGGGTTATGCGTAAAGTTAAGTTTGGCTGAAGCAGACGTCAAACATTGAAACCGCTACGGTAACATCGCCAACAACCTCTTCTAGACTCGTCAAAGACGCAATCATATGTATCTAAACGTTAGGATCTTGGGCCTGATTTAATTCCATACAAAGTATGCTACCGCTTAGAAGAATCAGTTGATATGGGTGGTTTTAAGATGGATGGATAAATCAATCAACTTCCTGTCTGGGCTCATAATGTTTATTACAATCACAGATATCGGTATTATTTTTGAACATCTTATTATCTGTTGTGCGTGTTGATGTGGTTTTGAGAACTTGGAGACGGAGAATAGCCTCGCAGCCGTCAACTTATAGCCACGTGGCAACCACACCCTGGCTTTGAACTCAAACTCTGCGTTTCCATATTACTGTAGTACTTTTCATTTCGCCTATCGCACTCGGGCCGGTAGTAAAAATCAGCACTAGATGCAAATGCCGCTCGCGTGGCCTATACTTTTGCGGCTCCCATCACAGGACCTGTCATCACGATATACTTTCGGATAGCCCACCCTCATCGGCAATACTACTCTCCCAAAGCGATTTGACATATGCCCACGAGGTAAGCTTTGTTGATGTGCTACGACACCGAACAAGTCAACCTCTATGCATGGATGCACACACGGGCTGGTGGTCTTGTCCAATCACCACAGAGAGCGGTTCCTAATTAGGTTCACTCCAAGACCGTTCTGGTTCAAGATTGATAAGACGAGTCGGTGTGATCAACAGCATCCGCCTAGTCGATGGAGTCTTGCTGTGGTTGGTGGAAATGTCGAGTGTCCTCTTCACATCCCCCGGGCCCACCCTCCCTCTTAGTTGTGCACCGACGCGCCAGCACAATGCTAAAGTAGAGGCTCAAATGTGATCCCATATGCTTGATTTTAGTAACGATAGTCGATTGAAAACGCCACCCTTAATGCGGGTGAACAGAATCCACTTCACCGCTGATTGATATCACACATCTCTTATTTGTGAATGCCTCTCTTCGCGGTCTTGTTTCTCACACCGCTTCGCTAGGAACCCCTAACTCAACATCTCCGGATGAGGCAGCGGCAGCCGCTCAGGTTGAGCCCCGAAACTTGAGCCTCGCGGTAACTCGGAAGAGCATAGGCCATGGTTCATCCGCAGTAGTGCTGGCCGGCTATGGCGGGGTCGAGTCATGGATGCGTCGCAGCCTTGCAAGCCATGGTTACTTCGTTTGCGCGTCGATAGGCGGGCGTTGAGCTGCGGCAGTCCTAGCCGGCTATGCTGAGGCCGAGATATAAGCGCGCTGCAACACTGCAGGGCGTGGCTGCTTAGTTTATACAAGGGCTCATGGTGTATCGACCGTTGGAACCGGTAAAGACAGGAACAGCTTGACTCAGATACCCGGCCTCAGGCCGCGGGGGGTCCTGGTTAGGGCGAGCTTCCCCCTCATTGCGGACCGGGCCCCGAAACAAAAAGTCTCACCATGCTGCACCCCGCAAACTCAAAGCGCCACTCTGGACCCCTCGGCACGTTGGACCAGGTTCCGCCGACCAACCGGATCATTAGCCCAGAACTGCCGGGCCCTTTCGGATGGAGAATTAGACGCGATGGTGTGTCGACGAGGAGTTGTGGCTTTCTGCGACTGTCTGTGTGCGTTAGCCGGTGCGGACGTCTCTCCTCAACCCCCACCTCGAGCTTACAATCTATCTGCCGAAGCGAGGGCAGCAACTGAGAGTATAAGTAAACTGATAAGGTCCATTGATCAGAGATGTTGTATTCAAACCATCCATCTATCACGTCCTCACCTCTCGTCTTCTCCTGCATCCCCTGAGCTGCCACACTTGGCTAAACAACCATACATTCACGACTCATCTCACATAAATCATATCCATCATGAAGGCCCTCGTTTACAACGGCGCCAACGTTGTTGCGCTGGAGGAGCGCCCTACTCCTAAGCTTGCGTCTGAGACCGATGCCATCATCAAGGTTACAAAGACAACCATCTGCGGCACGGATCTGCACATCCGCAAGGGCGATGTGCCCTCCTGCCAGTCTGGCCGAGTTTTGGGTCACGAAGGCGTGGGCATTGTTCATGAAGCCGGTGCTGCCGTGAAGAGCTTCAAGAAGGGCGACCATGTTCTCATTTCGTGCATCTCCAGCTGTGCAACATGCGACTATTGCCGAAAGAGCATGTACAGCCACTGTACCTCTGGCGGCTGGATCCTCGGACACACAACTGATGGCACCCAAGCCGAATATGTCCGCATCCCCCATGCTGACTCGAGTCTGCACCCCATCCCCGAGGGAGCAGACGAGGAGGCTCTTGTCATGGTCAGCGACATCTTCCCCACCGGTCTTGAGATCGGTGTCCTCAACGGCAAGGTCCAGCCAGGAAACACTGTCGCTGTGGTCGGCGTCGGACCCGTCGGCCTGGCTGCCCTCATCACTTCTCAGATGTACTCTCCGGCTCAGATCATCGCCATCGACATGGACCCCAGCCGACTGGCTGTTGCCAAGAAGTCAGGTGCCTCTGAGACCATCGACGGCTCCAAGGAGGATGCCGTGAAAAAGGTCTTGGCCTTGACTGATGGCAAGGGATGTGACACTGTCATTGAGGCCGTCGGTATCCCCGCGACGTTTGAACTCTGCCAGAAGCTTGTTGCCCCAGGCGGCACCTTGGCTAATGTCGGTGTTCACGGCTGCAAGGCCGACATTCACCTACAGGATCTGTGGGGCAAGAACATCTGTAAGTCTTTGTTAAAACTGATTGATTTCTCGAGTGCTAACGTACACTAGCTATCACTACCGGCCTGGTTGACACAAGAACAACCCCCATGTTGCTCAAGCTTGTCAAATCAGGAAAGCTGGATCCTTCTCAGCTCATCACACACCGTAAGTCACATTGTCCCCTTCTCATATGAACCACCAAGCTCACATATTCTCCAGGCTTCAAACTCAGCGAGGTGGAGAAGGCATACGAGACCTTTGGTCAAGCGTCCAAGCATAACGCTTTGAAGGTCATCATTGACATTGACTAAGTATAATGACGAGGTGCATGGCGTTGGTGGGGGTTGATGAATATTGTTGTAGAGAATAAGGTCTTTAAATGGAGACGCAAGTCGAGTCGAACGGTGGATGATGGCGAAAGGTGCAGACGGTCTGGTTCAAAGAGTTGGCAGTTCAACTCGGACTATAGTGACAAAAGTGCAGAATGGATATTGTTCCATGATTGAATTTTCGACCCTTTCGTGAATAGTGAAGACTTTGGAACGGGTTGCTTGTTCTAGATTCTCCGAGCCTTGCGCGCAATGAGTTCAACTGATTGGTTGAAGATTGGTGGTGTGGTGTCGCTGAGCTAAGACAGAGCGCGTTCGCGGTGCGCGCAAATGCGCAAACGAAGAGGCTCACGAGGCTCTCAAGAGCAAATTTCTCCCCTCGATAAAAAGTTCTAAGCAATTCGTGTCTATTTAATTGTCTGAATTGCTTCTCATTCCCTTAAGGATAAGCGGTTTTAACAAACCCAAAGTGCTTCATTGTTGTTCAGAGTTCTGTTTTCCGCACTCATCCACCGCCATTCAACCGCATCTCCCATCAAGATGGACAGAGCTAGTTTTCCATCGTTGTGGGAGTTCAACCCTGCTTTGGGCTCCACACGACGTCCGCGGTCTCCACGGTCTCCATCCCCGGAACTAGAGGAGGATGAGCTTGATTCACCGCCACTGCGTCCAATGGAACAACGCAGACAGATTTTTCCCGACTTCGAATATATGCCCGAGATCGAGGGACTAGAACGTAGGCCTCGGAAGGCCTTGGGAGGGTATTCTACGCCGTATCTGCTGGAGGCATCTGATTTCTTACATGTAGCTGCTGGATCAGGGGGTACTGCACATGGTACATCTCCTGATGTTCTTAGGAAGGAAAAGCCTAAAAATAGGTCGGATTCGGCTTCATCTAGTACGGGCCCAACCTCGTCAGAAGCATCGACCTCAAATGCCTCAACTACTACAGAGGTCAACATTCTTGCAGCAGTTTTACCTCCCGAGAGAGCTAGTGCAGTCCATAAGCAGCTCTTGATCTTTTTTGAAAAGTTGATCGACGAAAGGTTCGCGCTTCTGAGAAGCCATGGCCCCTGCAGCATGTCTGGATCAAGCCGGGGGAATTGTTCAGAGAATCAATCCTCATCAGCCTCAAAAGAAACAAATACTTCGAACCAATGCGGGGGGCCGCTACGAGGTGACGATGATGGAGAAGGGTCGGACGTCCCTAATGACGGTGATGGGGACCACAGACCAGTCAAGAAACGCCTGAAGGAGAAAGGTGCCCAACCAAAACAAAAGATTGCCTGTCCTTTCAGGAAACGCTTCCCCGAGCAATATTCTACCGAGAAAACGTGCATGGGGCCAGGATTCAGTGGTATACATCGGATGAAGTAAGCTGAGGCGCCGAAACATAACTATCGATGTCGTTTAGGCTAACTTTGTACGTAGAGAGCATTTGAGACGAAGACACTTCAAAGAGCGCGTTTGCTGGAGATGTCAGGAGCAATTCGACAAAAACCAGCTACTTCAGCAGCACATGCAAGCTGACAGACCATGCAAGCGGAAACGAATCGAAGCATTAACCGGTTTGATTACCCAGTTTCAAATGGATGATATAACCAAGATCCGAAGTTCGCCCATAACGTCCATAACCCAGACGTGGCGTGAGATCTACTTGATTCTCTTCCCAGAAGTTGATGAAGCTGCAATTCCCCCTCCGTGTATGCATCCCTAATGTAGAAAACACCGTTCTCAGTTACATGCGCTGATAGATCTAGACTTTGAACCGCTGTCCACCTCCGATAGCCTAGACCACCTCATTAACCATGTTGAGTATGAGGCTTACCTTAAGCAACATCTTCCCCAGAGAATCCTTTCGAAGCTTAACGAAGAGTTTCAAATCATGGCCGAGCATGCAAAAAGACGACTTGTGGAGATTGTAAACGAAGAGAGCTTGGAGATTTTGAAATGTTACATGCAACAGAAACGAGCAAACCCATCCTCGGGACTTGGTCAATCTTGTGATCAGACCTCTGATCGGCCAAGTGATGACATCGAGTTTGACTTTGACTTGCTTGGTGGTGCATTTGTTGGCTCAGCTCTGGACAACTCAATCATCCCTGACTACTCCGACTGGCAGTTGGAAGATTTGAAAGAAGGGACAGACTTGGCTTCGAGGCTAAGTACGGATGTGTGGCTGGAACAATCAAATTGAGTACTTAGGTAGTTAATGTTGATGACAGGCATTGTGTTTAAAATTGAAGTGCGCTAAAGAAATTTGGCAATTTGCCGATATATTAAAGCTGCAAAAATTAACTAACTTTTCTCCTTTACGCCAAAAACCTTCCTTAACGTAATTCTTAAACT